>CM031243.1:308567979-309315638 GCA_018340775.1 Taxus wallichiana var. yunnanensis | reverse complement strand
CCCTACCTCAGAAGTGAGGAGTGAATCATAGTTTCTCAGAAACTATCAATCCCCACAGCTTCCCCGGCAATATCGAGAATAAAATTAACTGAAATAAAGCGATTAACTACTCTGTTTGATATGGTTCTAACTAAAACTTTGAAAGTTTAAAACTTGGATTTCGCAGAACAGTGGTGAATCTAATGGTGTGTGTGATGTTGTCCCCTCAGTATGATCTCTTCATTCTTTGTGTTCATGTAGATCTAGAAAAGCGTGTAATACTTGCATCAACAGAATAGGTGTTTAGAACAAGGACAACCTTCGAGAATGTAGATAGAATAGAACGCGGATAGGAGAGGGATAGCGCAAGAGTACAGATCTTGGCTTATGCAATTCCTAGCGGGATCTACTGCGAATCATGCAACAAAATGCGTTCGTAACCCGAAACTATTCGTATGAAGAGAAAAACCTGCAACTTTAATGGCTTCCTAAGCTATTCTACTCTAATGGATTAGATAAAACAACAAAGACCGCCTACACAAGATGGGTCTATGGCTTACCAATGGTGAGCAATTTAACAAAAGATGCAAGTGAATTCAAGCTATGGCTTCTAAACAAGCTAACTAACTAAAACACTAAAATGAGGGAATGAGAGCAAAGATCAAACTTCAAAATCCAGCAAAGCTTCGGACCAAAAACCTGCACCATGGGTGAAACAACAAAGATCGCTTGCTGCACAAGATGGATATGTGGCTTACCGACACTAAACAATACTAACCAAGTATGAAATGAACTATGCTATCAATCCTAAGCAAGTTGACTGACCAAACCACTGAAAATCAGAAGACTCTAACAAAAAATGGTGGCCCTTTTGCCTCAACACAAGCTATGCATTTATAGGAATTCAAACATCCAAGAACCAAAACCAAATTGAACTCCTAAACAATAAACAAAGGAAAAGCACTATTCCAGGGGACCAAAACATTAATGCATGCTCAAGTCGGCAAATAAAAGCTGGTGAAATGTGATATTTCACGCGAGTCGCATCAAAAGAGTGTTCTGGAAAACATGCACAGACCGCCGTTCGGTAGGGCGGCGATTCTGGAGACCGCCACCCTGTTCAAGGCGGCGGTCACGAGACCGCCGCCTGCCGGGCAGCGGCGGTTTAAGCATGCCTACTAAAGGTCAAGAGGCCCAGGAAAGAGGGAAAAAGGGGAAAACAAAGGGCACGGGGGCTAAGCGGGGCATACGGGATGTTAACGCATACTCCGAGGGCTTTTCCGGATCCTGAACACCTTGCGAGGAGATCTGTATCATCATCGGGGCACTTGTTACACTGTTCTGGCAGTACAGTACCTTACAATTTTGGATACGTACAGGTACCATTTTTAGAGAATAATGGTAAGTATTATTATATGAAAACTCAATCAAGGGAAGATATTATTCCCATTTTTACTGCTGGTCCATGCAGTACATCCTAAGCATATCCTCAAGGACCTGATTTACCCTTTCTTCTGTTTGCCCATCCATTTCCAAATGATAAGTAGAGATAAAGTTTAGCTTTGTTCCCAAAGCTGCATTAAGAGTTTTCCAAAATTGAAAAACTCATTCGTGGGTCCCTATCAGATATTATCAACTCGGGAATGCCATGTAATCTAAAAATTTCTTAAACAAACCTTTTTGCAAGCACAAGTGAGTCATCTTTCAAATTTCCAACAATGAAATGAGCTACTTTAGTTAGTTTATCAATCACAACCAAAATAACATCATGCTTATTCCTTGACATAGGAAGTCCTTGAACAAATTCCATGCTTATAACCTTCCATTTAAATTGTGGTATGCTATGAGGGTATAACAAACCAGTTGGGTGCATATGCTCAACTTTCACGTGCTGGAATTCCAAGTAGTGAGACACGTAATCCAAGATATCTCTCTTCATTCCCTTCCAAAAATATTGTTGTTTAACATCAGCAAGCATTTTTTTCACTCCAGGATGCCCAAAGTAAGGTGCATTGTGAAATTCAGCCATCACCTTTTTCCTTAACTCATTTCCTAGTGGTATGTACACTCTATTTTCATACCTCAGTATCCCTTCACCGTCTAACCAAAATCCTTTGTACCTCATGTCCTTTGGATTCACAGCAAGCATTGTTTTTACCTACTAAAAGTATGGATCAGTCATTAAGGTATCTCTGACCTCATCCTTAAATTGAGTTCTCAAGGTCACAAGTGCAAAAATATATTTCCTACAACTTAGTGCATCTGCTACTCTATTTTCTTTCCCTTTTATGTAGTTGATGTCAAAATCATATTGAGATAAGAAATCCAACCATCTTCACTACCTTGCATTTAAGTTAGGTTGAGTGAAGATATATTTCAGCCCAAGATGATCAATTTTTAACTCGAAGGGCTTCCCTAAGAGGTAATGTCTCTAAACTTGTAGTGCATGTACTATTGCAGCAAGCTCTAAATCATGTGGCACATAATTTTCTCATACACTTTAAGATTCCTTCTTTCATATGTTATCACATGACAATTTTATAGAAATATGCCCCTAATCCTTCCCCAGAAGCATTTGTTACCACTATAAAACTTCCGTTTGGATTAGGGACAGTCAAAATAGGGGCTGAAGTTAGCTATTCTTTCAATGATTTAAATGTAGCCTCACATTTTTCACTCCATACGAACTTTTTATCTTTCTTTTGCAATGAATTTATTGGGGCAACAACCCTTGAGAAGTCCTTTACAAATTTTACTGTAGTAACCAACAAGTCCCATGAAGCTTCTAACTTCATGTACATTCTTAGGTGCTAGCCATTCAATTATGGCTGATATATTTGAGGGATCAACCAAGATTCCATCCTTATTTATTATATGTCCCAAGTATTGTACCTCAATTTCATAAAAGGAACACTTGGATAGTTTTTCATACAATTTTCTCTTTCTTAGAACCTCAAGCACAATCCTTAAGTGCTCATTATGCTCCTCCAAGATCCATGAATAGATGAGAATATCATCCAAGAATACAAGAAATTTTTTTCCAAGTATTCTTGAAAGATATTGTTCATCAAATTCATGAAGGCTTAGGGCATTAGTTAGCCTAAAAGGTAAAACAATGAACTCATAATGTCCATATCTCATTCTAAAAGTAGTCTTATGAATATCTTCTTCCTTGATCCTTAATTGATGATATCTAGAATGTAGATCTATTTTAGATTAAACCGATGCTCCATGCATCTAATCAAAAATATCATCTATCCTTGGAAGAGGATATCTATTCTTTATAGTTTCCTTGTTCAACATCCTGTAGTCAATGCAAAGTCTTAAGGTTCCATCTTTCTTTTTGAAAAAGATCATTAATGCTCCCCAAGGAAAGACACTCACATTATTAACCCTTTAGAAAATAATTCATGCAACTGTGCCTTTAACTCTACCAATTCAGTGGTAGTCATTCTATAAGGTGCCTTAGAAATAGGTTTTGTTCTTGGTTTGATTTCAATAGTGAAGTCAAACTCTCTTTTCAGCGGAAGGCCTGACAACTCTTCTGGAAACACATCGCTAAAATTTCATAAAAGTGGGTATTTATCCAAAAATTTACCTTCTTCTTTATCTCGAATCTGAAATTTTTATTGCATAAAGCATGCAACCTTTATTTTTGGCCTTTTTCAGCTGCATAGCTGATATTTCTCTAACTTTTATGCTTCTTTTTATTCCCTGAATGTCTACTGATTTCGCAGGTCATCCAAACACCTTATGCATTTCCAAAAATAGTCCACAAGTGCCTTATGATCAACCAACTAGTTCACACCAATAATTATGTCATAAGACCCTAGAGGTGCAACATACAGGTCTACCTCAGTTGTGAAGCTCAACAATTCTAAGGCTATGCCAAAAAGGCACTTACTGACCGTATGGACAACATTATTTCCATATTGGATAGTCCATGGTTTTTCCATAAAACCAGCCTTATGTTTTAATTTAGTGACCAAATTATTAGAAATAAAACATTCAGAAGCACTAATATCAAAAAGTATAGTTACAAGTAGGCCATACAACTTACCTGGTACTTCTATGGGTGTAGCCTGCTTTTCAGACTTGTTTGCTAGCCACCGCAGCATGATTTTTATGCTATTGATTGTTGTCTTTTTCTTTAAAGGAAAATGACTTGTGTAGTGGTCTCCTCAACAATTAAAACAACCTCCAACAGTCCTTTCTTAGGCTCATATTTATTCTCAGCCTTGAAAGTACTGTTTGGCCCATGATTTCCCTTCTGGCCATTGTTCCTATTATTTGTTGCAGCTTTACCTACTACTATTTTCTTTTCATTTGCAGCCAAAGGATTACTTTTGTTTCCAAATTTCTTCCATGTACCCTTCTTGGGTGGAAAATATGAAGAAGCATTTCCATTTTTCTTACGTTTCTCCTCCTTATGTGCATAAATTACTTTCAATTTCTGCTCCTACCGAATGGATTTTTCTACCACCTCTTCCATGGTGGTGGGGATATGTACATCAACCTCACCACCTATGATAGGGTACAACCCCATGATGAATTTCCTTATTCATAATTTTTCATCTATTTGATACTGTGACACATATTTGAGAAGCTTGGTGAAATTCTCCCAATATTCCGTCACCGATAGTTTACCTTGAGTTAGAGTTTAGAACTCTGTCATTTTCTAGTCATAGTAGAGTTGGGGCAGCTAGTGCTTCCTAAAATGACCCTTGAACTGATCCCACATGATGTTTATTTCATCAAAATTTAGCTCACCTTATGGCTGTCCCACCATGAAGATGCTTTATGGGAGAGTTGATAAGATCCCCATACCGCTTTGGTTTCCTCAGAGAAATTTCTTATCACAAAATATTTCTCCATCTCACTGAGCCAATTCTCCACCCCATCTCCCTGGGTGGTTCCATCAAATTTAGGTGGGATTATCCTCTTTATATTGCTGGTCAATTCCACTGCCAATCTTTCCCTCTTATTCTTGGGTTGATTGGGTACATTTCTGTTACCAGTATTTTTAGCATTACTTGCAGTGTTATCATTTGTAGCATTGAGATCCTCAACATCATTATTTCTCTCATCATGTGGCTACCCCTGAGACTTCTCACTTTCATTCTCAATGTTATTTCTATCCACTTGTTGTTCAAGAACAAAATCCTATTCCTTGTGTCCAACATGGCAACAAGGATTTCATCCAACTTTTGAGTTGTAGTTTCTTCACCACCGGAGGTGGGTTATTTATAGTACGTCCCCTTGTTCTTACCATTTCTATAATCAAGACATTTAGTTTTATCATAAGTGGACTAAAAAGTCCCAATAGCTGCAACCTTTAGCTCTGATACCAAAATGTAACATCCTTATTTCATGATTACAAAAGCAAGGGATTTTTATATATACATTAATGTTCACTATTCTAAATTTAGCATTTAGAACCACATTAAACTTGCTAATCAATCCTACAACAGTAACCATATGCAATTGTTATGACTTGGTGTATAATCGATCTCTCATATTTCATTTAATAGTATACTCAATATACTTTTGGTTTCCCTTTTTCATTCAAGGGCTCATCAAGTGCAACTAACCAAGGGCTTATCTAGGTACTTGTTACGAATACCCATCCTATATCCCACACCTTGGTCTAGTGAATTTAAGACAACATAACCAACAACTTGCGATACTTTGGCCAAATTTTTAGACATTTTTTCCATGCCTATATTTTGAGATGACATAATCATCATAAAGGAATATGTATTTCATGTAATGAAATTACTAGTATAATTTAGATTAG
Source organism: Taxus wallichiana var. yunnanensis (assembly GCA_018340775.1). Classification (NCBI taxonomy): domain Eukaryota; kingdom Viridiplantae; phylum Streptophyta; class Pinopsida; order Cupressales; family Taxaceae; genus Taxus; species Taxus wallichiana. The sequence goes on along the minus strand of CM031243.1, from coordinate 309,309,862 downwards.
GAGTAGCAATAGAACACCAAATAACACAATATTTTATAATAATGATCTCACTATGGAATTATAATAGCTTCGCCACTTTTGGGGGCAACCTCCAAACCATATAATAAGACTCAAATGCTCAAATGATAATGAACTACTACCTACAATCCCCTATATATACCATGCATATGTTATGGCCATCACCTAGACCAACTTATTAAGCATGAGAAAGTATAAATGATATAATAAAATGATATGGTAAGCCATAAGTTGGCTACTCATATCCTAATACAAGAAATAGGTTAAGGGCGTAGCATGCCCTTCCCCTTTAAACCAACATTGTCCTCAATGTTGAATAATCTGGATGTTGCTGCAGAAAACCTTCATCCTCCTAGGTTACATCTTCTATGCTCAGATTCTTCCACTTGATCAGATATTCCTTAATGTCTCTGGTTCTCAGCCTCTTAGTACGTGTTTGCAGAATCTTCTCTAGCTCCAAAATGATTCTTCCTTCCTCTTCAAGTTATGGTAAATCTGTTTGGGATTCAAATTTCTATCCAATAACCTTCTTCAAACATGAAACATGGAATACTGGGTGTATGTGTGAAGATGGAGGCAACTCTAGTTTATAAGCAACACTGCCAATTTTCTGTAGAACCTGATAAGGGCCATAGTATTTAGGAGCAAGTTTGTTGTCCTTTTTATGTTGCTTTAGAGACATTTGTTTGTAAGGATGGAGACGTACAAAAACCTAGTCACTAATTTCAAAATGTCTTTCACTATGATGTTGATCTACTTGTTGTTTCATCCTATTTTGTGCTAATGCTAAATTCTCCTTCAAACTAGCCAAAACATGTTGTTGATGTTGAATGTGTTCCTCAACATCTTTGACCTTAGTTTGCACCCTCAAGGAGGAAGTGATAGAAGGTGGATGGTAACCATATAATGCTAAAAATGGGGTCATTTGAGAAGAGGTATGAAAATATGTGTTATACCACCATTCTGCAAGTGGTAGCCATTTAATCCATCTTTCCTACTTATCTGATACAAAACAACGTAGATACCCCTCTAAGAATTTGTTGACCACTTCCATTTTCCCATTATTTTGAGGATGATAAGATGAACTGTGAGCTAGCTGAGTACCCAAACATGAAAATAATTCTGTCCAAAAATTACTTGTGAAAATAGGATCACGATCACTTACAATTATCTTTGGGGTTCCATGTAGCCTTTGAATTGTCTCTAAAAAAATAGCAACTACACTAACTACAAATGGATGTGATAGGGCAAAAATGGGTGTATTTTGTGAGCCTATCCACAATCGGAAAAATAACATTCTTACCCTCTAAACAAGGTAATCCAAAGAATGAAATCCATGGAGACCTCATCCCATCTCTCGGCTAGGAATTGATAAGGGTTGCAACAAAACCGGTGTCTTAATCATTTCCCTTTATTCATTGGAACACTAAACACTCGATACAAACTTTTATACATCCCCCTTGAGTCCTTCCCAAAATAATTCTCTTTTTATTCTATGATATGTCTTTAAAAACCTAGAGTGTCCTCCAATAGGTGAGGCATGTAGCTCTGCAAGAATCTTATGCTTCAACTCAAAATCTTTACTCAAGTATAACTGTCCTTATACCATAGGGCATTACCTTTCCACTCAAATTTGTTAGATTTCATAGATCCTTGCTTGATATTATGTATTAGATATTGTGTATCCTTTTCTTGATCCCATTCCAATCTTGCTTCATCCACCCAATCAGCCATCAACATGGACATTCCACATAGTAAGGCATCTACGGATGTATCCCTTCTAGACAACGCATCAACTACTACATTTTCTTTACCTTTTTGTATATGATTTCAAAATCATAACCCAACATTTTTGTTACCCACTTTTGTTGTTCCTTAGATGATAACCTTTGCTCCAAAAAGTATTTGAGACTATCATGATCAGTTTTTACCTTGAAGTGTCTACCCATGAGATAGGGCCTCCATTGCTTGACCGCATAAAGAATAGCCATCATTTCTTTCTCATATACAGGTTTGAGCATATCTTTTCCTTTGAATTGGTGACTCTCAAATGTAATTGGTCTTCCTTCTTACATTATAACTACTCCCAATCCTGATCTTGAAGCGTCACATTCAACAATGAAGGTTTTTGAGAAGTTGGGAGTAGCCAAACTGAGGTGCTACACAAGGTTTCCTTTAGCTACTAAAAGGATTTAGTGGCTAAGTCTATCCAATGGAAGGCATCCTTCTTTAGCAATGTAGTGAGTGGGGTTTCTATTCTACCATATCCCCGCACAAATCTTCTATAGTACCCTATTAGTCCTAGGAACCCACAAATATTTTTGAGAGTTTTGGGCCTTGGCCATTCCACCATAGGTTTGATCTTCTGAGGATCAACTCTGATGCCTTAATGGGATACAATGTGACCCAAGTAATCTACCTCTTATACACCAAAAGAAAATTTAGATGGCTTTGCATAGAGAGTATGTTTCTCCAAAACTTCCAACACTTTATTTACATGTTGTAAGTGTTCTTCCCATGTCTTACTATAAATCAATATGTCATCAAAGAAAACTAATACAAATATCCTCAAAAATGGCCTAAAAATAGTGTTCATCAAGCTTTGCAAGGTTGAAGGCACATTTGTAAGACCAAAATGCATTACCAAAAATTCATAATGGCCCTCATGAGTCCGAAATGCTTTTATGAACATCTTCCTTGTTTATTCTAATTTTATGGTACCCCAAATGAAAATATAATTTTGTGAAATAAATAGCACCATGCAATTCATCAAGTAAATCATCAATTACTGGAATAGGAAACTTATCTTTGATGGTGTACTTGTTGAGTTCTCGGTAATCTGGACACATCCTCCATGTTTCATCCTTATTACGTACCATGACCACTGGTGAAGAATATGCACTTTGGCTAGGCTTGATGATACTTGCCTTCAACATTTCTTGAACCATTTTCTCGATCTCACTTTTATGGGAATATGGGTATCTGTATGGTCTAATGTTAGGTGTTTGGCTCCCTGGAATCAACTGAATGGCATGATCATGATCCCTAACTGGTGGTATTCCCTTTGGAATTACATCAAAAATAGATGAGTGAGCATCAACAATCTTCTGAAGATTAGGTGACATTGAAGACTCTGTAGTTTGTACTTATATGGAAAATAACTTTGCTATAAATCCATCTACTCCTTTTTTGAGAACCTTCTGCATCTGATGAGAGCTAATAATCTGTGGAGACTTAGCTATTATCCCATTCAATTATATTGTCCTTCCATCTAAATGAAATCACATGAACAATTCTTGGAAATTCATCTCTATAGTACCTAAGGTTGTGAGCCATTAGACACCCAAAACAATATCTGCCCCTCCCATAGAAATAGCAAACATAGGTGAGTCTAACATGTAGTCTCCCATGGAAAGCTTGATACTATGGTACTTTCCTGTGCACTTGACTATCCCACCATCCACAATCATAACTTGCATTTCTGGAGTTGGGTAAATAAAAAATTGAGGTGGGCACTAACTTACTATTTATGAAGTTATGAGTACTCCCCAAGTCAATCAACACTGTCACCTTCTATTTTTTGAGATAGCCAATAACCTTGAGTGTTTGAGGAGTACTAATACCTGACAATGCATGGCAAGAAATTGTAGGTTGGTGATCCTCTACTTCCTCTTCTACTGGTTCCTCAACCTCTCCTATAATTTCAGCATCCTCATCATCCTCATTACCTCCATCAATATAGAACAACTTCTTCTTAGCACATTTGTGTCCCGGTCCATATTTTCTATCACAATTAAAACATAATCCTTTTGCTCTCTTTTCTTCCATTTGTTGAGGAGTCATTCTAATTGGCCTAGAAAATGAAGGGGAAGAGATACTACGGTCTTTGGTGTTAATGAAAGGCGGCCTCCTACTACAAAGAACTTTTTCCTTTGCTCAACGTGCCATGATAATAGAATCAAAAAAATTGAGTGGATTAAACATATGTACCTCATGCTCAATGTGGTCCTTAAGACCCCCAAGAAATAGGTCATTTAGATTCTCTTCTAGTATATTCTCCACCCTTAAGGATAGGTTCTAGAATTGATGCACATAATCTTTGACTGATCCTGTTTGTCATAACTTTGCTAATTGACTAAATTAGTTCTCTGAAACACTGTAACTATAGTGCAATTGTAACTCCTTGGTAAAAAATGTCCAAGTGACACCGAGACCATTCTTTCTCTCTCGAGCACATAGCCATCGATACCAAACAAATTGGTCTGGTTCAAGATACAGAGATGCCAATGTCACCTTTTGTCCTGATGGTGTTTGATGTAGCTCAAAGAAGTTCTCCATTTGATTTATCCAATTCAGGGGATCTTTACCATCAAATTTGTGCATATCCACTTTCAGCATCATGTTCCATGGTTGTGAATAAGTTGGATTCTGATTGGGATGGAAAAGTAATCCAACATGGTTATTTTATCCATGATTTTTAACTGAATATCCTCCTTGGTTGATATGGGATGGATTTGAGCCATACTGCTTACCCTTTACATGTTGCATGATATCATCCAACCGATGATTGATTTGGGCTATGTCTCCTTTAAAGGCCATCTCAGATTGTACATTTCACAGCTCATACTCAAGTTGGCTCACCTTATGATCAACTGAAGTAAACCCTAGTGCTGAGGAATCTATATTTACCCCTTCTAAATCCATCTCTTCAATCACTATCCCATCTTTATCTGGGGTTTTACCTAGAGTAACCGGATTCTTTTTTGCTCTTGTGGAAGGCCCCACCATGATATCAAACCTTAGGGTTTAGGTTTTTGATACAAATTCAACCAAACAGGAAAAAACATAGAGAAGATAATAATACTATTTTTTAGATATTTCAAAAATGTAAAGAACTTGAAAACATTCCACAATTTGCACCCTAGGGAGCGATTTTATGAAAAACCTTAAATTTGTAATAACTTGTGCAAAATAAATCAAAAAAGTCTAAAATTTTCAGGGAACCTTACTTGAAATGTTTCGCAACTTTGGTAAAAATATCTCCCACCAATTTGCTCTAGTTCGAAATATATTGTGGAAACAAAAATTAGGGTTTTTTCCCTAATTTTGGCCCAGATTGCAGCTCTGATACCACTTGTAATGAAATTACTAGTATAATTCAGATTATGAGCAGCAATATAACACCAAATAACATAATATTTTATAATAATGATCTCAATATGCAATTATAATAGCTTCGCCACTTCGAGGGGGAAACCTCCAAACCATATAATAAGACTCAAATGCTCAAATGATAATGAACTACTACCTACAATCCCCTATATATACTATTCATATGTTATGGCCATCACCCAGGCTGACCTATTAAGCATGAGAAAGTATAAATTATATAATAAAATGATATGGTAAGCCACAAGTCGGCTACTCATATCCTAATACAAGAAATAGGTTAAGGGCGTAGCATTTCACCACACTCAAAATTGTTATCTTGATTATACTTTCTTGACTCCTGTCAATCCTTCTCATTTTCATGTTAGACACTAGGAAGAGATAACCCACATGGGATATGGTAAATGATCTACTTATGGTGATTAAGGATCATCAAGTGTATTTGAATCGACCCCTATTATTTTGAGTACACTTCATCACCCGTAGTCAATGTAAGCCGACATCGACCGTAGACCATGGAATCATCACTACCTAGTGTTTAACAATGAATTGAGATCCCATTTCGATATGGTATCAATTAGTGGAGCTGAATGGATTATTACGCCATAATGACTACTTCACAATAACCAACTAATGAACCCCGCCATTGGATGGGTACTGCAAAGCAATGGTTATGCTACAACAACCCATTAAGTTCTAGAATCTAAACCTCCTTCCTTAACAATTTCATTAATCCCTTTAATTCATAGTTGTTAATCCCACCCTAGTTATTTTCAGCCTTTAGGTTTTGTTCCTAAGGACTAAAATGGATCCTATCAATCATTCCATCAAAAAATGTTATGTTTCTACTTAGGTTAACTAGAAGGATCCGCAGGTTCATTCCTACTCATTACTTATTCTCTTGTAAGAAAACTTCATTACTTTAATTTTATTCCTTGAGAAAATCATACAAGTATGTTGTAGGGAATTAACATCATACATCCAATTATACCTTAAGGAGCATTCAATTTCATTTTAATGACTCATAATCGGGTCTTATGTATTCGACCCGTAATAATCTCATGACTTACATTTACTTCCTTTAAGTCATTCAACTTATTCAAACTGTAATTACTTAGTTAAAATTAATCCCTTAAGTGTAACTCATCTATGGTAGAAGGACATCTTACGTCCAACTCATATTTTATTTGAAGGGTTCATTTTGTCACCCCATAATGAACAGTCCCTTGAATTCAAGTCCTCATTGTATAACTATTTCATGCGTACAAATAAAATGTGTATCATACTTATAGATTCATTATTATAGTAAGAAGAACCATGCTCTTAATTCCTTAAGGTTAGGTTCATTATAATTCTAACCCCATTATCATTTCTATCCTTCATTAACACAATTCCATTTCATCGATGTACCTCATCATCAATTTAGATGGATAGATTTCATTATGGTATAATCACTTAGACCCCTTTCCCAAAGTGGATTCCTATATGTACTTAATAATATTAAGTACTTGTGTGATTATTCCTATGGGCCGAAAAACCATTATTACAATCATGTATTCCTGTAGAGTTCATAGTGTTCCTCATAAAATAGTCATGATTGTGTTATTTCATAAAGATATAATTAGACACTAGTCATTCATGATTTAGATTCCTTAACATATGACTTGCTAAGTATAACTTACTCTTTATTTGTCTTAATCAAATGAATTCAGCAAATAAAAGTTACAACAACCAACAATCATTTCATTCAAGTCACTTGCAAGGTAAGGATCCCTATTTTTCCCTTTTGCATATCTAGAGATCAACATTAATATTTCTTGCTACATAATAACAATGTAAGTAAGTGACATTTCCCTTAACTTTCCCAAGGTTATAAATTAATTCCAAGAAGTGAAGAAATGTAAATCAACATATTACCAAAAAGCTCACTTTCCAAGTAAAAGAACTATTTCATTGAAGACACCATTTCCTTTAGCTAATCCAATCAAGAAAGAATGATTCAAGCAACAACCTTCATCATTTCCAATTTAAGAAAACATTTCAAGATGACAAGAAATAATCAAGTTCTTTCCACTAGTTTTAAAAAATTGGCCTTAGGCCCTAGGCACTTATTCCCAAGAATAGTTTAGAAAATGAAACATAATCATTTCATCAAACTATATTTCCTCAAGAAATAGAACAAATACAACTTTCCATAGGTCTTCCTCTTTCCTTCTTATTTTTCATGAAACTTATCTGCAAAAGCGTTAGCATCTATCAGTTCATTTGAACTGAGCATGATAGAAACTAAATCCTTGGAACCATATGTTCTATCTAACAACTTCAAGAAGGAACACTGCTTATTAATAGAAATCAGTCAAGGGTTTAGAAAAATATTTTCCTATTTGAACAATTCAACAACATCATACTCAAGTAGATCACAACCTTGCAGTGTTAGCATATAACAATCCAAAAAAGTATGATTTCTATCAACTAGAAGACTTATTCACAAATCAGTTTAGTAATCATCCAATTTCAGTCAACAAGTAATCCATAAACATGCAAGTATACATTATCACTTACGCAATATCACACTAATGATTCAAATCCAATTATACCCGATAGTAGATAGAAAACATGAGTATAAATGCCTTAATCATGCAACCCATACTACATGATTAAAACATTTCTCTCGAGTCTAATTAGTTACATTAAAAATTTAATTTAGTCTAAACATTCCAATGTTCTAAAGGTTAGACAAGATCTATACAACTGGTTATAGAAATAACAACAACGAGCTCAAGGCCCAATTCCATTTTATCCTATCAAACAAGAAACTAAACTAGAATAACTTGGCTTCAACAAAATTTAGAGTGCATGAGATGCATTGAATATATATATATATGTATGTATGTATATATATATATATATATATATATATATATATATATATATATATATATATATAAATCATCAAGGAGATAGTGCAAGAAATGCAAGTATTCCATACAAGTCAGATAAAGAATCATATCAATTTGAGTACATCATTCAGATTTAGAACAAGTGATTGAACTAAGGTAGAGAAGACTCACGAGCTAACATTCTAGCAAATTGATTAACAATATTTATGATCATATTCATATGATCAAGTATCAAGAGGAGTTAGCTTTATCAACACTCAAAGGCAAGTCTAATAAATCATCTAACTGGTACATGTCAAGACCCCAACCTTAATTGTTTAAGGTAAGAAGAGAACAATGAACAAACTTAAACATATTTGAAGATATAATAGTTCAACATATTGTTATCAAACTGTAAGTCTACCTAAGACTCAAACAGTTCATAAAAGGAATCATAATAATCCTGGCAGCCATTAACTAGCCTGGTTCAAATAGTCACTACTACGACCAAACCAAACTGGACCACCTCCTACTCATTCACATAGAAATATTCCCAAACATTCTTACAACTTGGACAAAAAAATATCCCATCCATGGTGCAAGGAATTCGAACTGACTGTTTAAGTCAAATAACAATCCCAAGATTTACCCAACACCTAGGGTGAACATGTTAAGTCATGGTGGGTGAAAAATATTACCCCAAAATCACAGTTGCACTCCAACTCAACTTGGGTTGTCAAAATCGACAACCTTCCTCAAAATGAACATTGAAAAGGAGATAACCAAAATCCAAACCCGATCAAGGTTATAACAACCATTCCTTCCAAATGAGGGTGTTCAAATCATTTACCTTGAATCCACAATTACAAGATTAAAGGGTTCAATCATTCGAACCAAAATAAAACACAACCCAACCAAACAACTTTGGCACAAAAATGATACAGTATTATTCAAACCAAAATAAAACTCAACCAAGCCAAACAACCTTAGCATGAAATGATACAGTATTATTTGACTGAGAAATCAAATTCAAGTTTGACCCACAACACAGGGTCATCGTTTCCCAAAATATAAGCAAATGCCATACCATAGCCATAGAAATAATAATACAGAGGTCGATAACAACATTACAACCCGATTTAAGAGTATCCACACATGCAATTGGAAAGAAACATTTTATCCTTCCATTATAGTCAAGGAATTATTTACAAACATTCCAAAATAGACATGTGAAGAAAACCAACTTTGTCACCATGATAAGGCCAAAATACAATGGCATGATCAAAAACTAGTTCCAACAACTACTTACCAAGCAACAAGTTCCATTTTACCATGCAATAGTAAAACTCAAAACCCCAAAATGATTTCTATAATAAGAAGAGTTCTTTTAATGAATCAATTAGATAGAACAAGTTTTTGTAAGGGATTAGAGCCTATCATGCCTGGTAGAGCTTCCGAAGTCTTCTTCCAGCTCCCAGGATCCTTCTCCCAATTCCACGATAGCTTCAGTTGAAGCAGTTTGCCAACACAACTTTCTCCACCCTTCCACTTAGAATCCTCTCCAATAGTCTCTCCATGAACCAGAGGAGTAGAGATTCCAATATAAAAAAATGAGAACCAGATCAAAATCTCAAAACCTTCATTCGCAGAGTGAGAGGGAGAAAAGAAAAATGACCAAATGGAACCCCAAAACAACAATACTGCCTTCGCCAAACCTAGCGTGTTTTTACCTAGGTAGTTTGGTACATTTTTCCAAATCATCAATGCCTACCAGGATGGACCAACTTTCCCACTCCCCACCGAATTCCTCTATCTCCATTTTGGCTCACCACTAACTGCCTAGCCAACCCAATGATCACATTTAACACCACTTTTTAGTAACTTTCCATTTCAATTTTGGCTTTCCACTAAGGAGTGCCAATGGCCTGCCATTAATGACATTGAATTCAAACTCCAGTACATGCAAGGGTGGCAGAAACCACTAACCCCAATTAAACATGCATCCATCCTTAATGTCACTCAAATTATTATTCAAGTTAAAATTTATAGTCTAAGTCCCCCTTCACCATTATAGGTTAGGGCTTAGGTTAGCTTAGTGACATCAAATTAGGCATAGATCAATTTAGGTTAGGTTCCCAAGAAACCAAAATAATCTACATGCCTTAGGTCTTAGGTTAGGTCATTAGAACCTTTAACGTTATTAGAATAATAATAACGAGTGTAAGCTTAATAACTATCACAACCAATTCTTATTGGCAGAGTGATGTTTCCAAAAGGGATAGTACCACCTGAGCCAGCTCTTGGCACTTTCTAGTTCTAATTACAGGATTTAATCATAGGAAAACTAGAACAAGTCACTAGGATCAATTAGTGTAACATAGATAATCCAAAAATAGTGAACAAATGCAATTTATAGAGTTAATCGAATTGCATATCGAATTAAGGGAATGCCTCGAATCAATGAAACTGATCCAAGGTATGTTCTTAATTGATTCCCAATAATAATAATAATAATTGATCATCATTGAATTAGAATAATTTTCCAAATTACCAGTTCACCAATTGGTCCCAAGAATAGAAATTAAACTTTCCACAACTGCAGACATCATGTTCATTTCACGAACCAATTAAATAAACATCACAATTCAAGAGTACTTTGCAATTTAATGGATGATTAGTTACACAAATCTCAATTGAGATAAACATCAATCTAGCAACATGATTTAATTAGTTCAACAAAGCAACAACTCCATAAAAATCACATGTCAACATTGCAATCCAAATTCCAATGAATAAGTAAAGCCGAAAGGATGGAAAGGGCATTACACCTACTGAGATGCATGGAAATAATTAGAAACCATACATGAAGGAAGTTGTCCCTCTAAAATAATTAAACTCATAATGGAATTGTTTACAACTCCCATGAAGGGGGATGAGAAAATTGTTGATTATTTGGCTAAAATCAAAAACATAAAAGCATAGTTAGATGGATGTAATTGTGAATTGTTTCAGGATAAGCTTCTTTATTTTATCATTTATATTAATATTCATGAAAAATTTAGGAACTATATCTCCATCCTTAACTCTAAATATCAGAATGAGTCTAATTTACCTGATCTAGACACTCTGTCCTCTCTTTTGATACAAGAAGAGTGTGTTATGGAAAATTTTTATTCTAAAGAGAATGCCACTCAGGAACTTCTCACTCAAGAATCAAAAGTAAACCTTCTAGATTCAAAAATAAAAAATCAACTCTTAAACCTCCTAGTAAAGACAAGAAACCAAGAAATTTAAGAGTAAGTTTTGATGGTAAATGTCATTATTGTGGAAAATTTGGCCATAAGAAAGAAGATTGTAAATAAAAAAATAATTCAAATTTAAAAAATAAAAATGGAATAAATCAGATCAAAATCAAGATGAAATTGATGAGAATAATCATAGAGCTAATGTAATAACTCTATAAACTATATTCTAATATATTGCATTGAACTTAATTTTTTTCATAGTTAACTTAGATGGTTTATTGAAAATAAACTAGAAGTAACTATAATTGAAAACATGCACAAAATGGCTTTTTATGTGTTTTAAGATTTTGCTTCGTTTTTTTGGTAGTCTATTCAAAATAGAACTATTGTTCATTTTTTGGCATATATGACATGTCTAGGCTTAAATTTTCCACCTATGAAATATATTAAAGGGTGCTTACATGGTCATTTTTGAAAAAACTCCACATAAATCCATGGGAAGTATCCATAGTTAGTGGATCATGTTTTTCAATAAGTGTTGTGATTATTCTTGTATATTTGTTCAGATCTATTATCTATCAAGTCTTACCTTATTATTTAAAGGCTTAGAAGAAGATATTGAAGGAATATATGTTTTTGATAGAACAATCCTTAAATTTCCTAACATGGTTAGTTGCTTAAGCATATTGTTGTAATAGTTGTTATACAACTAATATCTAACTTTTACAGTTGGTTAAAAGTGAAATCATATGATTTATATTATGCTTATATGGATATTATGACTCTAACCATGATGATGTTGTGTTGGATATACATATGGATTTGTGTTCAAGTGTTTTTGGTGTAGGTGCCATCACTTGGAGTAGCAAGAAGTAACCAACAGTGTCTATCTCTTCTACTGAAGTAGAGTATAAAAGTGCTATGGAAGTTACAAGGAAGTTATGTGGTTGAAAAGACTATTGGATGAAATACATATGGGTGTCAAAGGAAGAACTAATATTCTATGTGACAACCATAGTTGTATTGATCTTGCAAACAATCTAGTTCAACATCAAAGGACAAAGCATATAGAAGTTCATATGCACTTTATTCGAGAGAAAGTCTTGAATGGTGATATTGATCTCAAGTTTTGTTCAACTGAAGATCAAGTTGTAGATATTTTCACAAATCCATTGTGTGCTGTGAATTTTTCCAAGTTTCATGCCTTTTTGGGCCTTTTAGAGTTTCCATTGAGGGGGAGTGTGCATGACAATTTCACCTCTTAATGGCCTTGAATGTTTCAAAATGGATACTCCCAAGACTATTTCTATGTTGTTTAAGTAAATTGTCATGTATGTGAAGTTTACTTGTAATTCCCAGTGAAACATTAGTTATGGGAATGCCTTGTTTTATAAAAGGATCCATAAATTGATATAATTATTCATCCTTAATCACTTTATCTTGATAATTTTTATATGTTCCTCTTTATTGCGGTTTTTATGGAATCCTTGGAACACTATTTTGAACTATGAAAAACAATGTCTCATGGATTTTCTAAAACCCAAAATAAATTTACAATTATTTGCAGCTTGTATAAGTCTATGGGACACTATGGTAGTATAATATGGAGTTGCAAAACCCACAAGACTTTTCTTTAGTGCACCGTAGAACCGCTGCAAAACCATAGAAAAAGTTTTTTTGGATGCTAGCCTAAATCATGAGTTGATTCATGGATTATAAATCCTTTTTACTAAAAGGTGACTTGGCATAATGAACAAATGTTAACATTTTTTTGTATGGTTCCCCACTAAACATTAAGGGGGAGTGGTTGGTGTTATAATATTAAGAAGGAAGCGCTTATTATAAAACCCATCAAATGACCCGAATCAGCTTTTAAGAGTGGATCATGACCACTTGCCTTGTATATAACAAGGTGATCCTTTAGGGATTGGTTATATATGCTGTAACATTGTATTCAAGCTATATGTGTGACAAAATTTTTAAGTCTCATGAGAAAATTTATAATGTAATTTGTAATTCCTTATTGAAGGTGTAACAACATGTGAAATTGTGGGAGTGCTGGGTAAAAATATATTCTCAATAAAGATGAGTAATTTTCAGTGAGGTTTTTACCTTCCATGATTTTCCCACTTATATCTTGTGTCACTGTGTTCATTTACTTTCTGTTCATGTTATTTTTATTTTGTAATATGCAAATATAAAACATCTTAATCTCTGTTTAATTACTGCACATCATAATCTATAATCTTCAGAAATTTATTCTATGGATCTATAATTTGTTAATTATATCTACCCTCATAAATCTAATAAGCGTATGGTTTGTGTGGCTCCAATGCTTCATATTTTTATTCCAATAACTATGAGATCCTCAAAACATTATGGTATATCACCACCCCCTTTTTTAGTTTTCTCTTATTTCTTTCTCCCTTTTCCTTGTTGGTTTTAGTAGAATAGATTAGTCACCCACAATATAGGAGTGTTTCCATTTTATAAATTAAAAGGAGAGTTATCACATCATTCTCCAAAGGGTGCATTTTGTTAGATTTAGCAGGGGAAATGTAATCAACAAATTACAGATCCACCATTAGAATGCCGACGACTATAGATTATGATGTGCAGTCGATTAGACACAAAAATAGCTTAAAATAGATAGCGAATAACAAAGCTTAATGAGAAAGAGTTGAAAGAAAATAAAAGAAAGAAAAAGAGACAAATAACACTAGATTTAAGTGGAGAAACCTGAAGGAAAAACTCCACTGGTAAAGCACTGTTTGTATTAAGAATTTACACAAGTTTAACCCAGCACTTCCACTTCACTCCTTAGTCTTTTACAATGTCTCGTAGACCTATATCTCTGGATCATATTTTAATACAATGATCATAGACCTGTCTTACAAGTATGCTAGTGTGTCTTACATTCTTCTCTCAGTCTTTAATTCTAGATTGTATAAAATGTAAACATTGTTGATAGCCAATCCCAAGAGGGATCACCCAAATCAATGTGGGTGGGTGAATTGATCAAGGAACTTCACTCTTAAATATGAAATACCTTCACAATATAGTTTGATTAGAAAAAAATAAATAGCATACTGTAGTGGTAGATCCCACTTGACATTATCACCACAAAACTCGCCCTTAATGTTAAGTGGGAAGAAAAATCAGTCATGCTAAATTCATCTTTTTCTATAAAATGATTTACATATCCTTAAATGAAAATCAATTATTCAGGCTAGCATGCAAAAAAGGGAAATCATACAAATCTTACCACACAAAAATTCTTAATACCAGTGCTTTACATATGAAGACTTACATCAGAGTATGGATCCTTTTATAAACTAAGGCATACCCATAACTAAATATTCGATGGGATTTACAAATAACTTCACATAGAATGACACATTTACCTATTACAAGATAGAGGAAGTATTGTAAATTTGTAATGAACTGCTTTATGCATTTTCTTACGAGCCTTATAGTTCACGTACAATGTTATAACCATGTGTAACCAATCCTTAAAGGATCACTTTGTTACATACAAAGCGGGTGGTCATGATCCACTCTTAAAAGATGACCTAGGTATTTTATAATAAGTCATCAAGAGGTGGAATTTTCATACACATTCCCCCTCAATGGAAACTATGATAGGCCCAACAAGGCACAAAACTTGCAGTAGTTCCCAACACACAATGGATTGGGGAAGGTATCTTGTAACATAATCTCTGATGTTGAATTGGATTATTTATCAAGAGAAATCTGTTCTTCACATAGGGGAGGAATACTTCCTTTATCTCTTACGTGTATCACTACTAACATCCTCTTTAGCCACATGTCTCTTTTTTTTCTCCAAGTGATGGCACCTGTATCAAAATTTGAACACAAATCCAGTTGCATATCCAACACAACTTAAAAAAACATAATAAGCATAATAAAAATAATACATATTTTCACTTTTAACCAAGTATAAAGGTTAAACACTAGTTTTATAACAACTAACATATCACTATGCTTAACAATTAACAAATATGTTGAAAGACTTCCAACATATTACACTTTGTAAAATATATATTAGATGCAATCAGTATTGGATGTCTCTAATACAAACACAAAGGTGTCCCCAAGTGTCATTTGATATGCATATAATAATATTTTACTAATCACATAAAATGATTTATCAACATATGTATATATTCATATTCTAAGTCTTTACATAATGAGATAAGACTTGATAGATAACACATCTGAACAAATAATTAAATTATTCAAGAATAACCAAACATTCATTGAAAACATGATCCATTAAATAGTGGACACACTCATGGATTTATGTGAATTTTTCTTCAAAAAATGACCATGTAGGCACCCTTTTGAAGTCTAGACATGTCATATATGCTAAACTACTAGAGAAGACTGAAGAAAAATATTAAAAAAACATTTTGTGCATGTTTTCAGTTATAGTTATGCTTTTTATATAGTTCATAGAGTTATTACATTAGCTCTATGATTGTTCTCATCAATTTCATCTTGATTTTGATATGATTTATTCCATTTCCTATTTCTAAAATTTTCATGTATATTGATCTATATAATGAAATATAACAACTTATCTTGAAATAGTTCATAGTTACAACCATCTAATTGAGCTTTAATGTTCTTAATTTTAGCTAAATAATTGACAATTTTCTCATCCCCTTCATGGGTGTTGTAAACAACTCTAAAATTAGTTTAATGATCTTAGACAACCTATTGCCTTCATGCATGGTTTCTAATTACTTCCATGCATCTGCAAGTGAGTCCATATGGCCTATATGCATCAAGAATTCATCTCTAATGCTTTGCAATAGGATGGACAAAGCTTCCTGAGATTTATGAGAGAAGGAGCTAATATTTTCGGGGTAGCTTGTCTCCCTGTGGGACATTTTTCTATACCAGTCACAAGATCCCAGAGCTTCCTAGCCATAAAACAAGCTTTTAAATGCACTTTCCAAATGCTATAATTTGTTCCATTCAAAAGATGAGACTTATCCATCAAAAAATTAGCAAAATTATCCATTTTAATGCTTAGACGATGATGGAGACAAATACACCTAAAAAAGGAATCCAAACAAAGATAAAAAAACTAGCTATGATATTTTTAATAGCTATACAAATGCAAAAAGCTTGAATTTAGTAAAAAAATAGCTTGATTTGGTCGAATTTAAGATCAATTTGATCGAGACAAGAGAGCTAATTGAGCTTAGATAGAGTCAGGTTAGAGTAGCTCGACGAGCTATTTAGTAACTCAAAGGGGCGAGCTCTAAATGAGCTACTTAATACATAAAAAAATAAAAATAACCAAGGCGGGGCGATACATGGCACAAATCAACAATACCAAGAGAGGCACGTGTCGGCTTTAAAATAGATCCTTGGGTGATGTGAACTCTTTAAAAATTAAAGTCAAAGCCTTTTTGAGTCCACAACAATAAAAAAATAAACACACATCAAAATAATATAACAAGACTGAAAACAAAAAATAAATATACGTGTCACTTTTTAATTAGCTCGCATTTCACAATGCAACTAATAAGTTAGAAGACAATTAATTAAAAAGAACCGTATACACGTGTCTTAAATTAATTGGATCACTTTTTCACACTCTGACATAATGCAAAATCAAAGTCTTAGTCAAACAAAGCCACTTGTTAAAAAATTAATGGCTAAAGAATAGACACTTGGCGGCTTTCCACCAAACTTTTAATAGATTTCTTTGAGTAGACTTAAAGTCCCCGAAATAAACTTAAAATAAAGTTTGGGTCCGAAAAGGTATAAGACAGTGTCACAATCTAAGTGGCTAAGCCAAAGAAAAGACTGACACCCTGACACTTACAAAGGCTGACACAATTAAAAGATTAATATACGTGTCAAAAATAATTGGTTCACACTTTGCAAATTTGACAAAGACTACGCAAAAAAAAAGATACGTGGAGCCTTTTAAATGGCTCACACTTTGTAAGTCTAAAAAAATGACAAATGTGAAAAAGAGATGTATGTGTCCAAATGCTATTAGTTTGCACTTTGTAGTGCAACCAAAATGGATAAAGAAAACTGAGGACACATGGAGCCTTTTAAATGGATCACTTTTCGTAAGACTGACACACACTGTGACAAATGTAAAATAAAATATACTTGGAGAAATTTTATCGGCTTACCCTTTGCATATGAAAAAGAAAGCTAAAAGTAAACTAAAAATGTAAAATATGAAGCTACTTGGAGTAATCTTATTGGCTCAGATTTCACAAAGACAGAAACAAGCTAAAAAAGGTCTGATAACATGAAATATTAAGTGACTTAGAGCTTCCCTATTGGATCATATTTCGCAAATAATAAAGGAAAACTAATCCAAGTCTGACAACGTGGAGACATGCGTAAAGACCTTATTTGGCTTTGTGTTTTGTGGACCGACAATCAAATAAATAATAAAATTGACACCTGAAAGCAAGACAAAGCCTTCTAATTGGTTCAGTTTCACAAAAGTGGAAAACAGTCAAATAAGGCTGACAAATCAAATCCAGATGGCACTAGAAGATTGGATTGTGCTTCACAAAGATAGAAAGGTGTCAGATTGAAGCCACTTGGCACTCTAAGAGTGGATATGGATTTGTAAACATGAAAAAAGGACAACGAAGCTATTTGGAGAAATTTTATTGGTCTAAGCTTCACAAAACCGATAGGATCTAAAGAAAGACAAAAATGTGAAGCCAGATGGCACAAAATGATTGGCCCAAGCTTTGCAAAGACAAAACTAGTGAAAAATAAATATTTTTACTACTAGAACAGACTTAGAAGCTCCAAACAAACTGGATCTAAATAGATCTTTTGGATCCAAAGTCAAAAATGACCCAAACGGCTATAAACGACATGAAAACTTAAAATAAGCTCGCAGACGATGGATTTAAACCATAAATGACTAAAACAAGATGCATAAGCAAATATATAAGCATACAAAATCTCAAACATGATCTAAACAACCATTTATCCCATATTTAACCAATATTTCAACTAGTATTTAGGCGGGAACTAGAATTTTAAACCTGGTTAGCTTGAAGACGACTGTGAAACTTTTAGGATTTTGTAGATCTACAAATAAACTTAAAGATTCTTCACCTCTTCAAGTTAAAAACTTCTAGATCGATCCTACACATGCACAATCACCAGCTCTAATACCATGTTAGATTTAGTAGGGGAAATGTAATAAGAAGATTATAGATCCACCATTAGAATGCCGACGGATATAGATTTTGATGTGTAGTCGACTAGACACAAAAATAGCTTAAAATATATAACGAATAAAAAATCTTAATGAGAAAGAGCTGAAATAAAAAAATCAAGAACAAGAGACAAATAACACCATATTTAAGTGGAGAAACTTGAAGGAAAAAAATCCACTGGTAAAACACTGTCTGTATTAAGAATTTACACAAGTTTAACCCAACACTTCCACTTCACTCCTTGGTATTTTACAATGTCTGCAGAGCTATATCTCTTGATCATATTTTAATACAATGATCATCAACCTTGTCTTACAATCTGCTAGCATGTCTTACATTATTCTCTAAGTCTTTAATATTGGAATGTAAAAATGTAAACATTGCTTTGATAGCCAATCCGAGAGGGATCACCCAAATCAATGTGGGTGGGTGAATCGGTTAGGCCCTTCACTCTTAAATGTGAAATACCTTCACAATATAGTTTGATTAGAAAAAAATTAATAATATTGGGGCATACTACAGTGGTAGATCCCACTTGACATTATCACCCCAACACATTTCAAAGTGACAACAATGAGATAATAACTTGAAATGAAAAGATTACAAGAGTGAGAATATACCTTCACATGTATTTCATATCATGATGAACATTGTTATAGCTAGCCAATGATCAGGAAATGATGTATGCAAGATTCCCTTAACATTATCCTCCACCTACTCAATTGGAAAATAAAACTCATCCTTGCATTTTAAACCTCTCTAGTTTACAATAAACCAACATTCACTCATACATGAGAGATTAAAAATCCTCCCAATTGTATCCAAGAGACCCCTCACTAACACTATTCTATTTTTCCATACATCAACAAAATTTAAGGATATTTGTTCATTTGTACCTTGGAATTTTCTAAAAATGCCAACCATCGTACATAATGAAATAATTTTTTACAAATTTGGTTGTCTTCAAGATCTAAGTGCACTTTAGGCTCCATGTGGATGACTGAGCCCCCATCCTTCAAAACCCAAACAAAGTACCAAAATTGTTTAACATCTTGTAAAACACACCTATCTTCACAATTTTGGCACTTTAGTAAAGAGACATTTACAAACCCTTCAAGTAGGTCATATGAGCATTGGAGTCATTACAACAATTAAATTTTTTTCACACGAGTGACACATTTAAATGTTTTCCCATCCACAACCCTTGTGTTGTCACCCTATATATTTATAAGTAATGAAGATTTGATAAGGGGACCACTTCCTCATCATTAGGTATATTTAGTGGCATTATTCCATGAAAACCTAGATTCATATTTTCCCTACAATTAAATATGTTTATATCCCTATCACCTTTATAAATATTGTTATAAAATTTCTCCTTAATTAAACTCCTATCACCATAAATGTGTGAGCCATATTTATGCACTATAATTTTAATTATTGATATTGTGCCAAAGTCCCTAACCACCTTTAAATGAGAAGAGGTTGGGGCATTAACTCTCCATACTGCTTTAGACCTCAAAGAAGTTCTACCCCACAAATCTTGTTGATAACAAAACTTGACAAGATGTGGCCTTACAAATAAAATAATTCTTCACAATAGGGAATTCATATACCACATGATGCATCCATGACTCACCCTTTAAATATAATTTTATAGAAGGTAAGAGGAGTCGATTGAAGTTCACCAAACCTTGATTCGGACATTTTTTTCAATGATTCAACATGTAAAAACACCTCACAAGTCACCTATCCTCCTCAAGGACCATAGATTCCAAAAATAAGGGAAATCTTAAATTCTCACCCATATCCCCTTCATTTGGCTTACATATTCCATATATAAACCTTGATATTGTATTTATAAAGATACTTGATTTTGTGTTTTTAAGACTAGATATAATGTAACTTCATATGAGAAAGAAATCAAAATGTTCCCATTTGGAAAATAAACATACTTCTCATAGCTACCCCTTTCCAGTATTTATTTATCCAATTCTTGAACTAAAAATCTCTCCAAATTCTACCTTTAACTTTCCCCAATATGGTAAGGTTATTATGATAAGTGTATTTATTAGTGGGAGCATTACCCTAGAGATCTAGATTTTATCTCAATATTTCAAACTAAAATCAGTCACCTCCTATTTTCCCTAAGCCACAAAAAGAATCCTTATATTCATAAAAACAATTCCCTTGGGGCCTCTTCTATTTTATATTTATAATTGATCCCACCACATGTACAACTTTCCTACATAGACAAATGAAAATCTAAGCTTGTCTCAAATTTTCCCTCTCACTGATTTCTAGATTTGGATTTGTCTATGGATTTAGCGAGTTGGGATAGGCAAGACGTTTTATCTTCAACTTCTTGAGAACCATTCACTATAGGGGTGAGGTGTCCTCGGTCCTCCTACCACCTTGATCATGAATTCAATTTGGATCACCTCTTTCTCATACTACCAAAAATTTAATTTGAGTGTTATATTCATGTTCACTCAACATAGAAATCAAAATAAAATATATCCAAATTTAAAATACAATGCAAACTTGTCATTCCATGGCCTTTTCGGGCTCTGTGGGATATCAATACCATTATTTCTTCTAGGGTTTCTCACCCATTATGTACCTCTATATAATGGCCTCTCCTCTTCAAGCCCGATTGTTACAAGTGTGTGTTTGGAGATAATAGAGCTCGATTAATGGCTCCACCTTGAAACAACCCGAAGTTTTCCCTAAAGGTCTTCCATGAGGTAATGTTTCTCCTCTTGACGTGGTTTTACCTATTCCTGAATTTAATGTTGCTTTTCAATGGTTGGAATAATTATGTCTCATTGGGTATTTTTTGGGTCACATCCCCTCTGAAAGCATGCTCAAATCCTTGGTTAATACGGTCTAGACTCCTCATGGGGTCCAGATCGATAACATCCAAAATATGACTAAAGGATTCTTCCTTTTTTCACTTTTATGATATAGCTAATTCCCCCAACATTTGGCCCAATAACCACTAGGTATGTTCACAACTCTTTACTAGTCATGTCTCCATGGACTAATGACTTGTTAGTTTCGAGTATGTTTTACTTAAAGTTCTCATCTGGGTATAATTTCCTGGTCTACCCTTTCCCTTTATTCATTTCTTGCCTTAGATTGCTTCTTCCATTGGGAGGGTGGTCTTCCTCGAACTAGAGCAGTTTTACCATACTCGTCCACATATGTGTCTGCATTAAGGTATATATTTCTCAAGACCTGAAATAATTTTTGGTAATCTAGATGGGAGAAAGGTTACTCCCATCGTATTCTATATATCAACTTTCCTAACACTTTCTTCTGCTACTAGGCCTATGATCATAAGATCAAGGACTATCCTCTTTATGTTCCTCAATTTCCTAGTTGCCAAAGCAATTTATAAATCAGCCAAACCCACGGGAGGAAGGTTAGAAAATAGTGGGGGCTAAAAATAAGAATAAAAATTAGCATTCCAAGGCCTTGGTTCAAAAGGTTAGTGTGATCCAGTTGTTAAAGAATAACCCCATAGCCCACAAGCTAAGTTAAGGAGCCAATTGCTATTCTAAAGAACCAACTCATGCTACCAACTCATCTTTCAGTTACCAAAATAATCCAGCATGCCTAAGGTGGCCTCGGTTCTCATGGACCAGATAAATTATTTTTATAATGTCAAAATGTCGTAACCTTCATCGTTTCTTTTAACAAACATCTCATAGGGGCCAAGGAAAAGGTCCCAAAGTCCTTTTTGCATCTCTCAAGATCATAACCCGATGTGCAGTTTGGACTCAATAGAAGAGGAATATAATATCGCATATGACGAGTAAAAGAGAAATCTTCAGGATTTTTTGTAGCATAGCACTACTCAATTCCTGCAAAAATGGTTCGACGCCCTTGATGGTTTGGATGCTAAAGGCATGGATGTTTACTAATGTCTCCCATGAATTTTTTATCTTGGAATGTTTAGGGTCTAATAGACTCCTATCGCTAGTATGTTGTTCATGAAACTCCGCAAATATTTACCAATTTATTTATTTTTCTTTTTGCAAGAGGTGAAAATTATAGGTTTTCAGTTACATGTCCTTTGTAAATCCATCTAGCCTAACATCTTGGCCTTCTGCAGTAATCATGAAGTAGGGTTGGTGTTTAATTTCTATTTTAGCTCCCAAATTTCAGCTCTTGTTGATTAACCATGGCATTGACCCCAAAAATTGCCATATATGTCCTATTTAATGTTGACGGCCTCCCTTTTGGCCTCATTAAATATAAATGCATCTAAGGATGCAACGAAAGGTCTGATCTTTAGCAATGAATAGCTTGAACAATTCCTTATGCTTATCTGGTCATAAGTGGTGATTTTAATATGGTTGAGTCACCCACTCATAAATGCGGCCACATGTTGATGATATTGATATCTAGTGAAAGGGAGGTGTGGTTTTTAATACGGAATATGGTTGGGTTTTATGACCCTAATTCTTCTCACTCTCCCACTTTTGAAGCTTGGCTCACCTTGTCCAACCTTTGAGGAGGTTCAGATCGTGTTCTTAAATGGATCGATAGATCCATGTTGTCATCTCAAGAATGTTTTATTTTGACAGCATTTATTCCATACTAGTTGAGGTCATGCCTAATTTTGTACTATCTTATCATTCCCCTATACCATTTCGTATCACTTGGCATGATAAGCGTGCTTTTTTTTCATAAAGCCCAATTATTTCTTAATACTGTCTTGATGTAGCATGGTCCCACACTCAATCATATCAATCGTGTGTGGATCTTAGCTTTGTGGAAAATTCATTGTTAGCACTTTCATCCATCTGCATGTCAGGTGGACTCAATGGTGGGAGGACGTTATAAATCAAACTACTAGATTCCTTATAATCTATGACATACAGTTGGCCAAAATAAATGTCTCTCATACTCCATTAACACCTCCACTCTTAGCTGAGTGGTGGTGGTGCTTCAGGAAACCCCTTCTCTAAAACTATACAACTTCAAGTTATAACACTTTGCTATCAATTTCAAATTGCTGATAATTACAACACTCAGGGAGCTCAAATCTGTTGCCGTATGCATTGGCTTAAAATTGGCGACCGAGTCTCAAAAGAATTATTTCTTTCTCTCAAAGCCAAAAATCCTTCTCAACAAATTTGGAAAATATTTGATGGCAGAGCTCGGGTCACTGACCCCTAACCCATGCTTTAAGTATTTTTGTGACATTATAAGCTAGTCTTTCAGGCTTAGTAACCCTCTGCTGATAGACAAGAAGCCCTTGAAAAATGTCTAGTTGTTTTGTCGTGCAAGCTTTCCCAAGCTGAAAAGGTGGTGTGCAACTGAATGATCCATGTTTATGACCTCCACGATGCATTCATGTAAATGGATAATGATAAGGCCTTGAGATACAATGGTTTCCCCTGCCAATTCTATAAATCTTATGAGGTTCACTTGGGCAAGACCTTATTCAAGTCTATCTCGAGGGGTTTCAGAAACAATCATTGTAGCCATGTGTCAACAAAGGGAATATTAACTTCATCTCATAACCAAGGCATCCAAAGAAAATTACCTATTTGTGGCCTATCCTTTGTTAAATGTCTCCAAAAAATCCACCAAAGTTGTGGTTATGTGACTTCATAATATTCTCCCCACCTTAATTCAACTAGAACAAATTAGGTTCATTCAAGGGTGCTACATCTTTGACAACATCATTTTGGTATGGAAAGGCATGAAATGGGCTCACAAATCCAATCAATCTGCTATGTTCATTAAAATTGATTTTAAGAAAGCTTATGATCGGATTGAGTTTGTTTATCCTTGTCATGCTTCAAGACCTTGGTTTCGACCCCATTTTTATCCAATTAGTTAGAATGTTATTTGCTAATGCCTCTACCCAAATCACTATTAATGGTTTCATCTTTGAATCCTTTGAAATGTTCTGTTTCATTTGAAAATGGTTCTCGTTAGAGCCTACGCTCTACTTGCTTGTTGTTGAAGGTTTTGGGTGTTTTCTAGCCCACGCCAAAACCCAAGGAATCATTATGGGAATATCACTGCATTCTACAAAAATTCTCAATTGCTTAATGGTTACTTCATAGATGATTCCTTTCTCATGCTCATTGAGGAAGAATCCAATATCCACAATACCATGCACTACAGTTATATTTTTTTTAGTGTTTGGTTCTTCCATTCAATGCTAGAAAACTCTGTGCTACTAGTAATCCTTCCTCTCAGCACCCACATGGCTAGCCTCTTTTGAGTGGAATATTCTTGCACATGGTGAAATGTTTAAATTTATTGGCATCCCTTTTTCCTTTAAAGCTTCATCGGATGAGAAAAAAAATTGGATTATTGGATTACCAGACCTTTGTCCTTGGTAGGAAAATTCCAAATTTATTCCAAAGTACTTATGGTCACACATGTTTACTACTATTCATGTTGGGTTCCTTCTAAAGCCTCTATTTAGAAGCTAGAAAAACTCCTCAAAGGATTTCTTTGGGCCAACACGTCCATTGGAAAAGGTTTTCATCGAGTGGCTTCGGAGACATGTTTCCTTCCCCACAATTATGGGGGTTTAGGCATTATTCACATACAATGCCAAGGGTAGGCACTCTGTGTAAAAAATTATATGCAAAATGGATTTTTAGATGCATCACATGCCAAGAAGCGTGGAAAGAGATTCTTCACTATGGCCATGACATCGAAGAAGGTTCACCTTATAGCTACCTTGTATGCAAAGGTTAGGGGTTTTTTCTCTAGTGCCTATTAAAGTGGTTGGCACTTTTGTGCTAAAAATCATTTGGAAATCATGGGAATGCATCAAACCTTGGCTTCAATGGAAAGGTGATGGTTTTTTAATGGGATCTCCATTAACAATCATTCTCTCTGGTGGTCTCCGATATTCCAGACTCAGGATAAGTGTTTCAAAGATATCCTAGGGATTCCTGCACTCAAACTTTTAAGCATGGAATTTACAAAATCTAAAACTTATTCTGTAAAAAATTTCAATCCTAGTATTCTTGGCCTAAACTTAAAGACTCGTTTTTGAATAAAAACCAGGATCAGGCTAGTATTAATGAAGTGATAAATTTGGTCCCTGATCATATGTTATACAAATTGGTGTGCTCCTCTCGCCCCTGGTGGATGGACTTGAAATGGTATGTTGATACCCCATTTCATAATTATTCAGCTAGTAAAGGCTACCACTGGCTTTCACCTCATCTTCCCATGGTTGAAAAACTCAACACTTGATGGGGGATTCATTCCACTCCATCTTCCTGGAATCAATGATTTGACACTGTCTGGTCTATCTGTGTGGAGCCTAAAATTTCCCAATTTCTCTAGTGTGTTTTGCATTAAGGTCTTACCATGCGGTCTCAACTTATTAAAATTGAGATCTTGGCTCCCAAGTTCTCATTCTATGGCCACTTGGAAACTTTAATGCATCTCTTCTAGTTTTTTTTCGAAAGTACAAATTTCTTAGAATTTGATACACTCATTTTTATTTCCTCTCAGACTGCATTTCTTCACTTAGTAGAATATCCTTTTAGGAGATAACCCCAAAATTCTACCTATGTTCTACCTATATATTTATTGAAAATTGCTTTTTTCTTTTCTAATTTTGAAGTTGATAAAAAAATTTCAGTGTATAATAAATATATGGTTATCTCTAGTATGCTACTGCAAATTCAAGTCCGAGGTTAACAAAGTTAGGAACACCTTTAGACTCTGTTGTGGCATCGGGGTGATGTCCCATGCAACATCCCATGCAACGGGGTGGTAGTTCTGCAGCCGTTCTCAACGGTGTTTTTCGGGATTGGGCTCTCTCGATCGCCTCGCCATTAACAACGAGAGGATTCATTTTCCACCAAATTTTGGCAAGGCTAGGGGTCCCCCTACTCTTCAAATCAGGTGGGGATCATCTATCGGCCTTAGCTGCACACATTGGATGGTTGAAGACTTCCGCCACCACCACCACCACCCTTTAACAAGTTTCCCCACATCTCTCTAGCCATCCCCACTTGGGAGGAGGTATAAAAAGAAGAAGAGAATCCCACTGGTTGGGACATTCTAGATGCTAGCAAGGACCTCCCAATCTCATGTTGGCCGGATGATCACGATCCTCTTTTCCGGGAATGTTTACTTCCTTGCATAATTTTGTGTTCTAATGGTTTCCTAGGCGCTGCCTAGTTTGTTTGGTGTTCTCCTAGGCCTTTCCTAGTTTGTTTTTGGTTTTGGGGCATGGTCTCTCATACGCCCACTTTTTGTTGAATGTTATCTTCTATCTTATTACATTAATATAATATAATATATCTTTTCATTACAAAATACAATGCTTAGCAATGATCACCTCTTACAAATGACCATTTAAAACATGTCTAAGTCATCATCTATTTTTGGAAATCTTTTAATTCCCCACACATGTCATAAACACCTTTGATGCAATTCATTAAACCATCAACATTATCATTAGATATAATGCTATGAATGGACAATATGAATGCAATCACACATCTAAAGGGCATTTTAAGGTCAATTAGATGCTTCTCTTAACTTTCTATAGACTTGAAAAACATATATCATGATTGCATATTAAATCACATGTCAAATAACACAATTATATTTGTAGTAATCTAGCTAGAAATGAAATCAGAATTTAATCTATATATTATTTTTTACTTGATACTAATAATCAAACTCGATATGATATCGACAACAACATTTTTCAAGGACTTTATCTACTCTCACATACCAAAGCTTCAAAATGTCAAACATTAGTTTCCCAATATTAATATGTGGATGTTCTTAATTAAACCTGACATACATCTTGTGTTGAGATATTTAATGTTAATGCTTTGGATGTTCTTCATACTCATTGCGACCAATCAATTATTTCAAAACAATCCTTGTATTTGGAGAAGCACAAGTCCTCTTACTCCAAAAATAAAAAATTACCTTCACAATAATTTTTTCAATTTTATCAAAACGAGGATTCCTACACATCGTGTCATTTTTTTCCACATGTATAATCATCCAAGGTCTTTCTCCTCTTCATATATTTGTTGATAGTATTTCTAGAAACACTCGAGGCCTAATCAAGAACATTGATATGTTGATTCTTTGTTATATCTCTACTTACAATTGAAGTTAATATTTATCTATGAGAAACACTCTTATCAACATACCTAGTTTTTGTACCCACTAAACTTATTTCTTTAGACAAACGACAACAAATCTTGTTCCATTTTTTTGGCTTTCACTATTCAAAATCAACACCCAAAATTTTTAATGTGTCCTTCATATCTACATAAATCAATAATGGAAATAATAAATTAACTCTAGAAATTTTTGTTATCACTGAATCACAACACCCTCCTATTTTCAAAAATGTGTGTGCTTGAGCTCATGGTGTAACTGGGTAACATGGGTATTATCTCCAAGTTTTGGGACTTACTACTTGAGATAGACATCTAGAGAAAGCTGGTTCTTCTTCCTAATCCTAGTGTAAACTAACTCTACTAAGATGAAGCTAGTAACAATCTCTATCCTACAATTTCCAAGTGAACAGGAGAGAGAATTAACATGCAAATGAAGGAACACTACACTACAAAGGTGATACGCCAAAAGAAGGGAATGCGGACAGTCTCAATGTGTGAAAATGGAAGCAATATGCAAATTAGAGAGGGTGATGATAGTTCTCCATAGTCTAATAACAAAATTCACAACAAATTTTCATGCATACACAATAATAATAGACCCTTGCAAGAGCATAGAGTAGACACAAACATCTGCAATAATATTAGAGAGGCAAGGAGAATGCAAACAAACACAAGGAAGATACATCCACAAAATTGCATCTATTGCTTCATTAATATGCACAGTCTAAATTATTACAAAGGAAAGGCCTAGATCACCATGCAAGGAGTCCACTATAAATTCCAACAACACATTGGCTTCATAAAACCAAAATGACATAGTTTTTCTACTCAAACTATCCTCCTTTAACAATGAGCCCAACACTCTAATTTATAGAATTTTGAGAGGAGAGAGAGAGAGAGGATGCAATTCCCAAAATTCCCTTTCCAATTGATTTCAAGTCATGATAAATGAGTGTGGTTGGTGGTTTTGGACCTGCATAAGCAATATCAAGGTTTCCCATAGCTTACTGCAATAGTGAAAGGATGATTGCACTAAGCTCATTAAATGATTCTCTAACTTTTTTCAAAAACCAAATAGAATTGGGATTTTTTCATTAAAAATCACCATAAAAATTCATAAAAATATGAATTTATTGATTTATATGCATTAGGCTCAGAGCCACGATTCCAATGAGACTAATTTTGTGAAAAGCCATTGAAAATTGCAAAAGTTATGGCCCTCTAAGTGTGAGTAGCTATTTTGAGTTTTCAGGGATTTCTTGCATTTTACGGGACTGAACATTTAAATTTTGGATCTGGAGATGTTTCTTTTATTTTCACCCACCTACCCTTACTAAAAATTGGAGTTCTGGGTCAAAATTTATGCCTGTTTGAAGTTCAGGGTCGAGGTGTTCCACGCGGGCTCTCATAATCTACAATACTAGATTTGTTTTACCCCCTTCACTTTGATATGTGGGTATTGTGGGTTTTGAAGAACTCATGGCACTAGGGTACAAGGGTTTCTTGGTCCTAAAAACTCCAATTTATCTGTGATGCACTCTATCTCCTTGATGTGTGGAAATTTCACCTCTGTGGGGAGCTCATGTCTGCACAAAAATTGGACGTCCCGGGCCCTAAACTTCCAAATTTTCTACAATACATTGAATGTTCTTCCATTCCTTTAAAAATAAGGTAAATCATATTTTTGGGAAACTTGTGTCTCGATGGAAGTTATGCCACCTGGGCCATAAAATTCTGTCTTTTCTACAATTCAATGGATCTGCTTCCATTCCTTTGCAAATAGCGTAAATTGGCTTTTTGGGGAACTTGTGGCCCGATGGAACGATGTTATGCAGGCCGTCAGGACTCGGTTTATCCATGAATCGTTGTTTCCTTATCATTTTGGACCCAAGTCAAGGATGAGGAACCCTAGTTCCATCCACAACTATTCCACCTGTAGCCCCAGGACACTGTAATACAATAAATTAGGCCTTTTCCCCATTTTTCTAAAATTTTAGCAATTTTCCATGACTCCTTAGATTTTTCTTGAATAGGGAAGTTAGATAAAAGAAAGGGGGTGTATCCAAAATCAATTTTTTTGTGTTTTCACCATTTCTTCCTATTCAAGTTTAAAGAAATTATGCAAGTTATCGAAATTCACCTTGGGGTAAATTTCATACAACAATTGTATTCAAATTAATGAATTCACTATATAATCTCTTAACAAATTTACGTGTTTTCTTTCTTGACATTAGTTCTTGATGGGAACCTTCTTTTAATTTATTGAAATCCATCTTCATTAAGTGTTTGACATTTTTCTTAGGAAGTAATTTCATAACTACTACTATTATCAAATGTGTATGTGATTTAGAAGAGGGGGCTTCCATTCTTGCATCACTTATATCCATGATAGTAAAAGTTGTAAAAAATTATAATACACCACCACACCATTCATAAACTCTTCTCTATTATAGTTCTCAAAACAACTAAATAATATCGATATTTTATATTTGTATACAAGTTGTATATACCATTCTATATTCGTCCTACAATTTTATATTGATATATACTTTTTTATGTATGAAATATCCTCACACATAAGTGGGTGAGGATAAATACAATAAATGTATATAAATTACCTAGGTGAATATGAGCTAAGGTAAATACCTACTCTAACACCCCCTTCGGTGAAGCTAGGGGCCAAAATAGAAGTGGCATGTCCATAATATGAGTCCCGAAAACTAGGCACGATGAGGTACTCATGTATAATAACTGGAAAAAGAGACACCACAAGGTACCCAAAACCAATAACAACAACGTAAAGAGAGTAAAAACCCACTCCAAGGAATCCCAAGAATCTCGAATAAAAAAATTGTACAATGCTAAAGAAGTATGGTGTGCACCGTAGTGCGAATCCACTACTCTATAAAAAAACTCAAAAAAAACTGACACTAGGCTTCACCAGAATAGCTCCATACAAGGATATTGTCAATGGAGTGATGTCGAAAGTGCAAAAACACCAAACATAATTTGATCAACTGCTGCAAATAGGTGTGTCATGATCCAAGAACAATAACCAAAGCAATAAGGCAAGGACACAAAATCAAGAGTGTCACGATCCAAGAAAATCCAAGGTAACAAGGCAAGGACACAAAACCGAAGAAGCAGGATCAACACCACACCCTCCCATATTGCTGAATGGGTGGAGGGATGCTACAAATCTGTATGAGTTGTCAAAAAAATACTCAAACACTAACAAACTAACACTGGATTGCACCAGAATATATCCCCTATGAGATACATCAACATGCAAAAAGTGTCAAAAATATAGATACAAAATCTCTCAACAAATAAGGGAGATACACTACACTGCTAAATAAAAATGCTCAAAAAAGAATAATCACAATGTAGAAGGTATAGAAAGTGGAGTAAGAGGTTGAATGGTGGAGGAGACATGCCTTTAGAGTCCTCTTAATGAATGCCTATGTCACCACCACGAGTGATCATGTATCCACCCTAAATCAGCACGGATGGATGAAGAAGATGCCTGCATATGACTTGGTGTAAAATGCACAATGGGTGCATGTAAAAGAACATCAGAATGTGTGTCATGTTGATCATGTTTGATAGATGAAATCTTAGGTTTCTCAAGCCTGAGTGAAGATGCATAACTCATGTGTTGCTCATGATCCTCAAAAATATTTGAGTGAAAAAACAAAGGAGCTTTATCAATGTGTGATCCCAATGAAGTATTTGCATGAAAACCAATGTCATGGTGAGAATTCCACTTAACATGTGGAAGAGGGGAAACAATACCCTGTGAGTGTCTGCCAATACCTCCGCTAGTGAAACCCATAAAATGGAGCATGTGAGAACTGAAGGTAGTGGTACGCTTCTCAAAAAGGCCATGCAGTTGAGCAGAAATAGGATACACAACATGTGGTACTATAATAGGCACAGATGTGGAAGAGCATGTAGTAACAAGCCTCATAGGTTTAGAAGCATCAAGAGCAGGAACAAGCTCAAAGACTAACATATCAATGTCAGTGGGTACAGGAGCAATAGTTGTAAGCGGACTAGGAGCATGGATATGGCTGTCCACAATATCATGGTGATGTTGTAGGCTAGCAAGTTTTTGTTGTAGGGAGTGGATTATTGTATCCTTATCATGAATGAGTGATTGTAGAAGATAATTTTTCTTCTTGAGTGATCTATTTTCTTCCACAAATTTTACAATATCCTCTTGAAGTCCACATACTTCAGAGAAAAGCATATCATTCTCAGAATCCATGATAGAGAAGAATGTAACTCCCAAAATTTTAGGACATCAGGCTTAGCCAAAATTACGTCAACACTCCTCCATATTTGGAACTTTATAATTATAGTGCAAGCCTCAATGGAAAGAGCACAAAAAAACAAGCACTTTTGCAAAAAACAACACTCAAAACCGAGTTACCGAGAAAAAGATACAAAATTTTCAATATTTTGCTCTGCTATTTATTTTAGCTGCCACTAAAACAAAATAAAATGTTGTTGCCTCCACCACACAAATAAAATTAAAGGGATCTGAAGTTAAGCACCTACTAGTAGGAATCACAAGCTTTAAGCCCTCATGTGACCATACCATATGACCAGGGGCTAAGGATTTCAAGGAATCACAGGCTTTATTCATGTTTCTAAAAGTGTTATTATGGAATAACGATGACTTTTTATATTTAAAAGGTGGTTTAAGTGTTAAAAATCCCTCCAAAGCATGAGATTCGTACAAGTGAAGGAAGGAAAGAACAAAGTCCAATTAGAAATATTTCACCAAACTTGGATTTGGACTTTGTTTCTAAGTGTGAAGAGTTCTCCAAAGTTGATAAAATCAAATAATGGATTAACGAGGTACCTCCCCACAAATTCATAAAAACATGAGAAAGCCTCCTAAGGCCATGTTGTTCATATTGAGGTCTTTGGAGTATTATTTGTTCTTACACAAGCATGTTATCTTATTTGGGTCGAGTTAACAACAAAAATATCAACATGTTGAAACACTCTCTAATGCATCTTCAAGATGTTCCAAGTAACTTTCAAGGTTCTCATCTAACAAACTCATGTTTTCATTGTTTCTAATATAAGTTTTCTTGTCTTTTAGTAAGGTGTGCATCTCAATAGATCAAAAACACCTCCATGACCCACAAGCATCAAGAAGACCTTATCACAAGAGTTTCATAGTGTCAAACACGTTATGAAAAAAACACCTAAAAGATGTAACATGAGCACATGAAGTCACCAAGAAGATTCAAAAAGGGTTATATGGGTTTCGAGGTCAATTTTCATGTCGCTCTAACTTCTTAAAGAGATACCAAGTATTTCATGATACTCAAACACGAGTCTCCATGTGATAACTAATGATACATGATTAAAGCCTCTCTCTATCTCTTTTAGATCCATGTTAAAGAATTATTGAGGTTTCTCAACAATGCCTAAGGCCTTATTTAATACCTTGACAAGCCTATGGTGGACAAAGAAAATGTCGATACCTACAACATTGATGAATGAAAACTAATTAAGAACATCTATACATGATTCAAGGCCTATTGTGAAGTCTCAAGGAGTCCTCCACTCCTTCATAACAATTAACATGATTTATTCATCTATAGGATTGGTTTTACCCTTACATTCTACAAGTCTTCAACCTTAATGGTTGAAATGTATGGATGGCTTGTGAAAACATCAAGATCTCTCACATAATATTAAAAAAATGCATCTAAAAAGTTTGTAGGGGAATGATGAAACATATAAATCTTGAGCATGCTTTATGCAAACATTTATAGGTCAACAAAAATTTAGAGTTCAACACAAAGCTTTTAATGGTTTTAAAAAACCTTGTACATGGTTATGAATGTATAATGAATACCAATGGGTCAAGATGATCTATATAAATATTCATAGTGTAAAATAGATATATCATGAGCCTCGACAATGAATCAATGAATGGTCAAGGTTTAAAAATATGTGTATGGTTCTTAACTTATAAAATGGTCTATCCAAGTTATTCAAATCTCAACATAGAAACATACAACACCTAACATGAATCATCACCCAAATTCATTTAAAGGTTTATAATATATTTTTAGGGTTTTGATAGGGATAAAAAAATTATCATCATGTTCAAATCATGTTAAGAAACCTTGCACAAACCCTATTAAGGCTTGAAAGCTTGTTAATATAAAAACCTATTGGTGATGCCTAAAACCTATGAGATTTTCAAGTCCCCCTGTGAAGTTTTCTAAAATTCTATCTAATGATCTTCAAGAATGTTAGATGATGTAGGATCTTTTTATAATCTCTTAAACCTTGTTGAAATTTGAAAATATTGTAGACCTTAATAAACCTGTGTGAATCCAAAAATAATAACCTTGCTTGTCTCATAGGATCCAACACCTTTTAGGGGTCTTGAATTGTATATTGAGATACCTTCTAAAATTTTCATGATGTTTTCAAGTGACTTCTACAGGGCCTAGGAGGTGATAAGGATCCGTAAAGAACAATTTCTCTCTGCACGAGACCATTTTCACAAAGACTTTCATATTTTATCAATGATGTTATATTGTTCTTAAGGTATGCCACATGCCTCAAAAAAGGTACAAGTCAATATAGGATTTGATTGAGTCTAAAAAGGTGATACTAAAGACATTAATAGTATTTTGAACATCATGAGGGGTATCAAGAATATACACATATTTTGGAGAGGTTTGTAAGAGTCTTATAAAAATCATGAAATATCTCTAAATAAGTTGCACATGGTTATAAAAGGCCATCTATAGACCTATA
This sequence comes from Taxus wallichiana var. yunnanensis, assembly GCA_018340775.1. Lineage (NCBI taxonomy): Eukaryota > Viridiplantae > Streptophyta > Pinopsida > Cupressales > Taxaceae > Taxus > Taxus wallichiana. The sequence continues at coordinate 309,275,360 of CM031243.1, read as the reverse complement.
TTATGTTTGAGTGAAATCCAAGACCTATTTTGGTGTTGAAAAACTATGAAAAGCATGAGATATTGGAGTGTCTTTAAAAATACCTTCCTAATAACTAGTGTAGGGCTACCAATGTAGGTGAGGTGATTGATAGAGTTAAGCTCTTGAAGATGGTGAAGGAAAAACTCAAGGTAGTTAAAAGACACCTTTCTACAAACATGTAATTATCTTAAGACACTTGGAGCCATTGTAATTTATTAGAATGTGTAATAATCCTTCCACAATGTGGCGAGTATGCAAGTTAGAATACCTATTCTTATATAACAAATCTAATGGAGGATATAAGTGTGCAAGAAGAAGTCAAGTTCAACCATATCCTATGGAAAATGCATAAAACATGGATCTAGGTGGTAATTTTCAAGATTTCAAGGAGAAAATAATGGATAAGACTAGTTAAAGCATTCAAGGCATCCTCCAAGTCACTCCCAAAAGACAAGAAGCCAAACATTTAGGAGTATATTCTCCTTCTACACATAAGAAGACCAAAGTGGACAAAATTGAATAAATCAAGTGTATTAAAGGGCTCTAGATTCTTTCAAACTTTTGAATGATTCTATAATTAGGAGAGTAGGGTGATTTAGGGCTATAAAATAAGTTTGTAGGAGGAAGGTTTGGGATAGAAGACTATTTTTCACCCAAAAAAGGACTTATCATTATTATAACATTGTCTCATGCTTTTGGAGTTTGGTAACACATGCATATGCATTGAATTCAAGAACAATTGATTTTTACCTCCTTCATACTGTCTATTTTCAAAATAATTGTGTAATTTTAAGTTTTTTATCTTTCCTTATGGATGTTTCTTACCTTGTACTTATGTTCAATCATTTTATACTCTCTTTAATTGGTCATGTGTTGTTTAGATTCACTAATTTCATATGGAACACTTATGTAAAAGATAAGAAAGTTACAAATTTTATGAAAGATGTGTAATCTCATATCACTTCTAAAGAATTCTTGTGATTTTTGAGAAAAAGAAGTATTCATTTGATTCTTGGTGCATCACCGTAGTTCATTTCAGTTTTCTCAACTCTTTTCATAACTATAGTCAATGATAGGATAAATATTAGCAAGTAGAGCTCACAATTGTGAACTAATCTTAAATCAATTATACTTAGTTTAGTAAGGAGATGGGCTTCTCGACAAATTCACTTTAATAAGAAAGGTTCCAAAAATTGGAAGTGATCCAATTATTATAGTGGATTAATTTAAATCAACTCACAAGTGTAAAATCAACATGATAATAGTTTCTAGCATGCCCAATTGGATTGAAATAAGATTTCAGTTGAGAAGAGGTGTTCTTAACTATTTGCAGCCATTGGGTACACTTCAAAGAGAACATGATTAATCTAAAGGCACGAGAAATCATAAAGTAGATGATCCCGAATGCCAAAATTCCAAACAAGATCTTCTATTAGAGGTAAGGAAGTTGTGTTTAAATAATGATCACTATCCAACTTAGAATATCAATAATTTTATCACCATAATCAAGAGTGAAACCTATAAAATTGTTTACACCTACCTCTAGTGGCTTTAATTAGTCAATCAACCCAACAAAATGGGTCATAATCAACCAAGAAACAAAAATTCTATACCCTTTAATGGGGGAATTCCTATTATGCTAGCCAATCATGATGACATACCTAATTTATCCTAGAAGAGTTTACCTTATTTTATTGGGGAAAAATCCACACTCCCATTGAAAAATATTCATGATGTTGAAAACCTTGTCTTAGTCCAAAACAACACCCAAGATAATGTGGCTATTAGAATTCTTGTTACATCACTAAAAGGAAAATCATTGCAGTGGTATAGGATTTTATCTCCAAATTCTACCACAACTAGGATGAATTAGGTGTTTCGTTGAATAGTTGCATATGTATGAGAAAAACATATGAGGTAAAGGTGAGGAGGAATACATGTGAATGAAGGTGGAAGGTAGAGTGCGTGCATTCTGATTTCCGATCTAGTGTTGATTGCGAGAAATTCCTTTTGCTAGGAGGAACTACTGTGAATGCAAAACAAGACCACAAGAGGAATATTAAACAATATATGTCAGTGGAATGCCTAGCGTGTGCTAGATCCGGGAAGTGTGATACTTCCTAGATGGTTGTCAATCCATTGTTTAATAAAATTTAATGCAAGAAATAACATAAAAAAATAACATCCTACTTGTAGTTGATATGATTTAGGTATCTCATTCAAATACAATAAGAAAATCTAGTCTAACAGGTAAGGTTATGATCAGATCTAGAGGTTGGGCAAGTAGCCAAGGTGACTAGAACAGGTCAGGATTAGGTTTTGGATGGTTTGGGCTATTTGGGTGAAGGTTATTAGGTTGTTGTTACAGGTAGAATTACCAGATAAAGATAACGACGTCGGTCGATATGACCGATACCGGTTGAGAAGGAAGCGATGATGGTTTAGGTCAATCAAGGCGTTGATAGAGGAGGACTCATAGAAATTCAATAAATTTTGGTTTTGGTGATTCTCTGTGATTGCATAGAGAATGGGAGAATGATGGTTAGGTTGCCAAAGAAGCTAAGAATTCTTAGAGATTCTTGGGGTTGGATGTGGGGAGCTAAAGGGTTATGGATGGTCAGATGGGTGGATTGTAGGAAGGTGAGGATGACAAGATACAAAGGAGAATAGGATTTAAAGGTGAAAGTTAAATAAATGATGATATAAATAAGTATGGAATGATGCAGATCCAAATGTACTTGTATTTGTAGACCTAGTGGTTGGATTGAGGTAATGGTTGATCTATGCAACTGGTGGTCAGTGTCACGAAATGCTTCGGAATGCTACCGTGAATGTCAATGTCTTCAGATCAGTCCTAGTGCTAGCTAGGGTGTGTCTAGTTTTGCAAGAGGGATTTGGTTCGTGCTTACATTCAAATATCTCTCTCTCCTAATTCGAATAATTCTTCTAACCTCTGGAACAAGGTTACCAAAGTGAATATATGGTAACCGATGACAATTTAGGTTAACCAACATCGGTTTAGGGTTAACCAAAATTGGTTTTAGGTTGCCAAAACAACAAATCTTGGCTATATTTTTACCATTTCTATCGGTGATTTCATGTCTAAAATGGTATTTTCCACGTAAGTAAGTGGGCATGCTATTAGAGAAAGAATAGGCATCTAGTGTTAGGGTTAGACTAAGTCTCAGTTAGTTATGGTAAGTAGAGATTGAGTCCTAGTTAGAATGAACATGCTAAGAATAGGTCCATGATGAGGTGTCTAGGTGATGTGGCTAGGTGAGGTGGTCAAGTGAGGGAATTAATTAAATAAATTAAAGTAATTAATTTAATTAATCATGTGCACTATGGGATATGAATATGTAAGGTATGGTTTATTTAATTAACAAGGCTATAAGGGTGGTACGACCTAATTTTGGTGTCTACATTTTGCCCCTTTTTGTCACGTAGCTTGTATTGGTAAGTGACGCTAACAAAAATAGGAAGTGATTTCCCCATGTGTGGGTGAGAGCAAGGTTTCCCCAAGTGTGGGTGAAGGTGATCCCCCTCAAACTAGGAACTGATGAGGTGTTATACGGAATTGGTGAGTGGTTTGATAAATGTGTAGTTGGTGGAAGTGAAGGTAGGTGGGGAAGAGTATGGGTATGTTTGGAAAGGGTGATGGTCAATTTAGGTTATAAGTAATGGGCCGGGTCAAATTGGGTAATGGGTAATGGAAATCAAATGCACACACATGTATAGATTGCAACACAATACTAGGTTGAAGAGCTTACAAACTCTACATCATCCAAGGGTGAATGGATTCAAGTATCCAAGGCATAGGATATGGTCCGGAAACACAACGTAGGTCAGGTGCAGGAACATTTAGGTATGTTCCGGTACACCAAAGGGTTGGTCAAGATAAATAACATGACAATAGGCAAGGTATGGTTGTTAAGCTAAAACAACATGGGTAACAACATCGCAAGGTATAACGAGTACACAAGGTCAATGGTCACACCAAGTAGGTCAGGTCTAGGTAAATAGGTCATGGCATGGGTAAGGCCAAGGTATAGGTAAAATAACAAATCCGAGATGCAACTAAGGAAATGTAGGGGTAGTTTGGGCTTGTAGGTAGGTTGTAATAAGTGTGGGTGAGGTCAAATGGTATCGGGAAAGGATGAGTTGAGGTAAAAATGGGAAAAATGGGGTAAAAATGGTAATAGCGGGTGACCGATGCTGGTTATAAAGTAACCGACATCGGTTTAGTATGACTGACATTGGTCATGTCGGGTTAGGGTTAATAAAAATAAAAATCCATATTTTATGGATTCATTTTAATGTGTTGCTATTTGGGAAAAATGACAGAATAGTGGGGTAAGAGTAGAAAGCGACGGTAAGAGGTGTTTGAGCTGAACTAGTGAGTGACAATGTGCATGATTTGCATTCGGTAGGTGGGTTCATGAGATCGATTGGATCCATTTTATTGGTTTTAAGGTGAGGAGTGGATTTGGTGATGGTGGAGGTGGGAGAGGGTTTGGGTGGACCACCGACATAGTGGCCGCTGACATACCACCATGCAGATGGCACCGAGATGAGGTAGGATTCTATCTACATCTGTCTTTGGGTTAATTTTTTTTTAAATTGGTTTGTGTTCTGAGGGGTTTGGGGGAAAAATTATTTTGCATTTATAGGTAAAAATGAATGAAATGAGGTAGGGGGGTCCAATATAGTGTAAATAGGGGTGGGAATGAAGTTAGGGTATGTTTTTTGTAGGGTAGAGTTGGTTTTTAGGGTGTTTTAGTCAATTTTTGAAAGGGAGGGCTTGGGTTTCAGTTTTTATGTTGTAAAAAGACCAAAATTTGTCGAGGTTGGTCGACATCAGTTGAGAGTGGCAGTATTGGTCAAGACCGAGGTGATTGACACTGGTGAAATTGAACCGATGTCGGTCAAGGAAAAATGGTGATGGTTAAGGTGACTAGCACTTTGGTTAGGGATGGTGATAAATATGGGTAAGGAATGGGTAGGGGAAGGAAAAATAGGCAAGGAATTCCTAAGGGAAGGAAGATGTAGGGAAAAGATGGTAAATGGGGTATTTGGGCAATGATGGGGGTGGTATGTAGATAAAATGAACTAGGATGAGAGAGGATGATAAGGGAGAATAGGTGTAATAGTACACTAGGAAAAATGGGTAGTTGGTAGGGTTGTGGTTTGAGTAGGGTGTTGGGTAAATGGTATGTTGGGTATGGTCTAGGATCAACAATGTTGTGTTTCATTGGTACAAGTGAGAGATAAGTTACTGAGATGCGGGACGCAGTACCACCCTCTGTTGTTAGCAATATGGTCAAGCATGATTGTGGAGGAGTGGCGACACATGATAGATGTAGGAATTATTAGGATCGACATTACCGGCATGTAGCTCGAGATCCTATTCGATAGTCTCATTCATTGATAGATGGGATTTAGTGACCAACACGTTTTGTTTTTCAACGAGTGATATTCTGTCATCCTAAAGGATGTATATAGGATCCTGTGGCTGCGATAGTTGGGGAGAAGGTCTATTCTATTACCTCAAAGGCCTTAGAGGAGCTGATAGTGACTATATTTGGAGAGGTGATGACAAAGCTCAGATACCATAGTGCGAGCCTAAGCTATGGAGACATGTATGTGGCCTATCCTTAGGAGATGAGGTTGGTTGTCCTGATTATGGAGGTAATGTGTTGTTTTGCATTTCTAGATGCAGAGGGTGGGATATTCCCACAAGCACTGATGGGATTTCTCTAGGACATGATGGAGGATAGGACTTGTTTTTCCTAGGCACCAACATTCTTGGTGCAGTTATATAGAGAGATGTGGGCCTATGGGAGGCTACAAAGGTTTAGTTTGTGTTGTACCTTCCTTCTTCACTGCTAGGCATATGAGCACATTGTATGTGTGCATCCAGTTGTTTTCTCGACCGATGAATTCGATGAAGTATTTTTTGAGTTGGTTATAAGTGTTGGGTACTGTTGGGAGAGAGCACAAGGCTGCTAGATTTGGACACGATGTGGCATACTACAAAGCGTGTGCTAGAGGGATTGACATTATTTGGAGGCCATATGTTGGATTCCCTTCCTACGAAACATGGTAGTAGAGTTGGATGAGATACAACTACTCACGTGGATAGAGGGATGCCGTGTTGACGAGCATGAGATTTCCAAGTGCTATGAAAAATGGAAACTAATTAAGAGTGAATGTTAATATAAAACATGTGAGAAAAATGTGTTAGGTAAAAAGTGGTGAGATAACCTCCAAGGGGCCCATGCCTTCAAAGTGTTGCCTACATAACCCCAACAAAAAGGGGCCTCAGGCCGATGGAGTTCTCCCATAAGCTAGGGAAGAATATGATGAGGTAGAGGAATGGGTTGATAGGTTTAAGGCATGATTGAGTCTAGGTCATAGGCATGGTTGAGTCTAGGTCATAGGCATAGTTGAGTCTTAGGTGAAAGTGAAAATATTTAAAATGTAGATATTGATGGTCTGGTCTTGTATAGGGTAATCAATAAGTAATGAAGAAGGTGAATGGTAAGAGGTGACAAAAAGAGCCACCTAATTAATAAGAACCATAACGATCCTACCATAACAAAGATTGGATTATGAACATAAGACCCTAAAGGTGTTGCATGATTGATTGTTCTAAGGATGAAGAAGGTCACATGATCACGAAATGTCATGTTTATGGCAAGTCCATTGAGAAGATAGGAAATTAGGGTGAAAAGGAAATGGGGTGAAAATGGGTGGTTTTTAGTGTAACTTAGTGTATGACAACATGTTTACCTAGAAATAAACCCATCATCAAAATAGGCAAGTCCATGACAAAAAAGTTATCATTTTCACTTTTTTGTTTTTTTATAGATCGATCAATGCGGGAAGTCTATGCGAGATGAATATATTATCTCCTTGAGGCTGATCAATGTGGGAAGCTTTCGAGTATTTTATTTTGTTTTTGTAATGATAGTCCCTTTTTATGACATACTATGTGTAGTATGGTAAGCTTTGTATAGGTGTCCTTCGAGGGAGAAGTCTATTTATATTTGTGAGATAGAGAGGAGATGTCCCTTTTGAGGAGTCATATTTTTCTAGAAGTTTTACTCAAGGAGTTAAATCCCATATTTATTTTGGATGTTTAAGTCATGGAAAAACTATAGAGGAATATTAGGTTCTTGTTTAGAAGACAAAACCATAACACACAGAGGTTAACTATGAAAGAGATGGTTTCAAGTGATGAATGACCATGGGATTCCATCTTGAAAAAGATGAAAAGTATCCATGAAAATCATGTCATGAGTAGAGTCATGGTACTCATATTGAAGATAAGGCTGAAAGGTGATGGTTAATTATATGATTCTTGTTTAGTCATTGATCCTCAAAAAAGGTAACATGGAAGGTGAATGGTGCTCAAGGGACGAGAGGTTAATAGACAGAAGGTGATATAGGATTTAATTTCAACAATATAATGTTCGAAGATGCAAGGCATTAAGGGGTTGAGTTTAGGTTTACCTCGAGTGAAGAAAAATGATAATCACCGATCCATAGGTATGAGTAACGATATAGGGTCCAAGCCAATTAGGAGAAAAATTTCCCCATTTAATTTTTTCTTTTTTTGTTACATGTTGATTTTCCTTCAGGACGATGTCACTGACCTAGAAGGTTCACTCATAGACCTGTTTGTCATAGGAACATTTGATACATTTTTGGTAGATTTGGAGGTGATCAAGAGCATTGAGATGAAACTCATCTAATAACTCAAGTTGTGTTAAACGATCCTAGCATTGTTGAGCATGTCTTGGAGTGAGATACAAAGAGATGGAATATGGAATTTGAGAGGTAAGACAACCTAAGTACCATAGATCAAAGAGAAATGTGTGGCGTAGTTGAAGTGTGAATACTGGTACGGTAATCCCATTAGGTAAAAGGAACGTGCGAATGCCAATCCTTCCCAGTATCGTGAACTACTTTCATAAGAATTTTATTCAAGGTTTTATTGGTTGATTTTTCTTAGCCATTTATTTATGGATAGTAAGGTGATGAGAAACCGAGTTGAATGCCGAAAGCATCACAAATATTTCATAGGGTTCTATTTTTTAATAGCTTTTCATTTTTAGTGATGAGGCGATGAGGTACGCCAAAGTGATAAATAATGTGATGGTTTATGAATTCACAAATTTTCTCATCTTTTATAGAAATGAGGGGAATGGCTTCCACCCATTTAGTGTAGTATTCATTATGGCTATAATCCATTAGTAGCATTGTGAAGAATGAGGATTGATCTCTCCGACAAGATATAAACCCCATTGATAGAAAGGCCAAAGGTTTGTGTGTGACTGTAAGGCATGACTAGGTGTGTGATGAAGATTAACAAGTTGTTGAAATTTCACACAATGTTTGACATAGTCAAAATAGTCATATTTTAGGGTTGGCCAATAATAGCCTAGGCAAAGAATGCATTTAAAGACAAAGCTAAGTCACTAAAGTAACCTCCAAAATTCCATTGTGAACCTTCTTGATAGTGTAGGGAATTTCAGAACTTGTAAGGCATCGTAAGAGAATACCATCAAATCTATTTTTATAAAGAAGACCACCCATGATCACATAGAGAGAGACACCTTTAAGAAAGACAAGTTATCCATTATGAGTAAGATCAGGGGGCGAGTAAAAAGGGAAAGGTAGTCTGCAAACTCCTGATACTAAAGGTCACATGGGTCAGGTGCAATAGTTCCGATGGAGTTGACATCTCAAGATAAATAAGAAGGTGATTGCAACCTTTGTATTGTGAAAAAGATTTTGGAGTCGGAAGGCAAAGTGGGTATCTGAGAAGCCAGGAAGGCCATGGTATCCACAAATTTATTAGTAGAACATGGGGTGGTTTAAAGTTCGTAATGGTCAAAGGTAGTTAGAAGTATGTCGACATGGTGTTTGTACTTTTGGAGTATTTTATTATGACACTAGTATATACCATTGACTTGGTTTATAACCAATTGAGATTAACCAAAGATATTAATTGATTTGACATCTAGGGCGATGGTGGTTTAAAGGCCTAATACGAGTGCTTCATATTCGACGATGTTGTTTGTACAATCAAAATGTAGTTTGAAAAAGAAAGGCATAGGTTCACCATCAAGAGGAATGAGGATAACACCTACACCACCTCCAACCTAGCATTTTGGAACCATCAAAGAATAAGGTCATTTGATAAATGATATCATCCAAAGAGAGGGTAGCAGATGGATTCATCCGAGAAAACCAAAGTTAGAGGGTTGATCTCGGAAAGGGGCGCGTCTGCTAGTTGGTTAATGATGGTTTAGCCCTTAATATATTTTTGGTGGAAGAATTTGAGGTCAAGGTCTGCAAGAAGAATGAGCTAATGTGTAACAAATTGATCTTTGGTAGGGTTTGGTGTACATGTAATGTAAGGGGTCAATGTTAGTGATGAAAAATGTTTTGTGGTTGAGTAAGTAATGATGAAGTTTAGTGGCGACAAAAACTAGGCTAAGAAAAGTTTTTAGCATGGGTGTACCTAGTTTTGTAGTCCAAAAGGGTACGGATTATGTAGTAAACCGCTTTTACCTGTCTTTGCTCATCACAATGAGCGAGCATGACACCTAAGAATTAATCAATAGCAGAAATGTATAGGTAAAAGGGTTGGTCATCTTTAGGGGGAATGAGCACCGGTGGTTGAAGAAGGTATTGTTTTAAGGCATCAAAGGCTTTGTGGAATTCATCATCCAATTTAAAGGAGGAATCCTTTTTGAGGAGATGATGAAATTGTTGCGGTATCGAAAAGTTATGAAATAAACCGACGAATAGATTGCAACTTACCTTGCAAACTTCTAAGTTGACAGAGATTATTAGGTAGAGGCATTTTGAGAATAGCCTTAACTTTAGTAGGATTGACTTCTATGGCACATAAATAAATGATGAAACCAAGGAGATTTCCTGAGAGCACCGTGAAGACACACTTCTTGGGTTGAAGGTGAACACAATACTTGATGAAGTAGTCAAATATGACCTTAAGGACTGTAAGGTGTTTGGTCCGATGTTTGAATTTGGAAAGAAGGTCATCTACGTAATATTCCAATATGTGATGAATTATGTCATTAAAGATATAAGTGATAGCTTTTTGATATGTAGCACCAACATTTTTAAGGCCAAAAGGCAAGACTTGATAGTAGAAGGTCCCCAAGGAGTGATGAAGGTAGTTTTGTGATGGTCTTCTAGAGCGAGTAATGTTTTATTATAACCTAAAAAGCGTACATGAGTGATAGCATCTCATGGCTGGTGGTGAGATCAACGAGTTGGTCAATGCCTCGTAGAGGAAATTCATCTTTGGGGTAAAATAAGTTGAGGTCGCAAAAATCCATGAAAATGTGAAGTCCCCTGTCACTTTTGTGACATGAATGTTATTAGAAATCCATTTGGTGTAACGCCTCTAGCATGAAAGGTACTTAAGATTATTTCTACTTTAGAAGGTACAAACTTTGACATGTGATTTTATCTTAAGACAATGTACTCTTATGACTTTAGAAATCATTTTTGCAATAGGAAATATATCATCTATTGAATAGGTACATTTTGTCATACTTTTGCTTAATATAAATGGAGCAATTCACCTCCTTTATGTAGAATTAATTCACTGCTTGATTTGAGAAATTTGGGTTCTATTTTCATAATTCTTATTTGAACAACATTACCTTGGATCAATTCCATTGATCCAAGGTATGCTTTTAATTCATGACTTTGTGGTCATAACGACCAAGTCAGATAGATCAGGTGATCTTTGGATTTTGACTGTGCTAAGGAGTGAATGAAGTCCTTAGACCCTACTGCATATTTGAATTTTGATATTTGGCTGGTTCTTCTTCATTTATTAGATTGCAATGCTTTCTTTGATCGGTAACCTATTTTAACTATATGTTTTAATGTTAAGTGACTATAACCTAAAGCTAAGTCTTACCTATGTCTTTACAATCTTTTGAAATTAAGATGTGCGACTTAAAATAGAGACCTACCTATGGACCTACATTGATTTCCTAAACTAATGTTAACATGCTTAAAGTATGGATAACCTAGAGGGGGCTTATGGAATGACATGTACATTGGGTGGTGGTGGCATCGATTTTTAGATAGTTAATGAGATTTAATTCAGTTTTATCTCTTCATATCGCCAACTTTTGCATGGGCATTGGAAAAAGTTGGGGAAAGTTGAGTTGGCACCCACACTAAGTTTAGTTGCATGCAAAATTTAAATTTAGACACTGCTAAATGTGGAGATGGCGGTGGTATGGGAATTAGAGGGAATTGACAGTCCTTTTCATGAGATGTTTTTGAACTTGGAAAAACTACCTAGGAAGATGCATGAGGGGTTTAGTTGTTTTGATCTTTTGTTGTTTCGAGCTTGGAATCTGCATGATGTTGTTTCAGTCCTTCAAACCTCTAGTTTGATTCTTGCATGATCGTAATTCTTGCATGGCATAGAAATATTAGGATTCGTGAAAACTATAAAAAGAAAGAGGAAGTGTTGATGGTTATGTTGATGTTTCGTGGAAAGGAAGAAGCTATTGAAATTTTTTCTCGAGAGATCTTTGCGAATTAGTGAAGAAGAAGCACTATTGGGCATGATAGGTATTTCACCTGATTCTTAGAGTGTTTCTTTGAATATTGATGAAACAAATAAGGGTAAAAGGGATAGGAGGAATACTGTTAAAGTGGTTGAAGGTTTTACGTGCGTATGACTTCTAGATCCGTAGCTAACTTTGAGAGCTTTCTTTTGGCTAGGAGGAACTACCTAAAATAGAAAACAAGACCACCAAATAGAAGTTAAACAATATATGTAGTGGACTTCCTAGCGTGTGCTAGATCCAGAAGTGTGATACTCCCTAGATGTTTGTCAAACCACTATTTAAAACAATTCAATATTAACAATAAATGAAATCTTGCTATAGTTAAAATGATTTAGGTATCTCATTCAAATCTGATAAGCAAATTCATTCACAACAGGCTAAGCTATGATTGAATTTGAAGGTCAAGGTCTCTATCAAGGTACTGGTACTGATCATGGTTTGGTTCTGGGGTTTTTTGGGTATCGGTGGGGATTTTAGGCTATGTTCTCGGTCTAAGGGTAAAACACAAGGACCGACATCAGTTTAAGTGAAATGGAGCTAGTTGTGGGTAACCAACATCGGTATGGTGGGTGGTAGAGGAAACTTATCAAAATAATGAGGTATAGGGAAAGAGAGGTAGGGTGGTAAGTATAGGTGAGGTGTCGAGAGTGATTATGGGTATGATTAAGGTGTAATAATGTGATGTTTTGTTGGATGCAGGTGAGAGATCAGTTGAGGATGCGAGACAAGGTGCCACCCCTACTCTTGGACGGTTCGTGGGTGATGACGGTCAAGGAGTGGAGGCATGTTGTAGATGTGGGTCTAAGTGGGATCATATGCTACCAACATGTAGTCAGAAGATGATCTTGATGGTCTCCCTCATCAATAGATAGGATTTGGTGACCAACATGTTCCACCTACCGACTGGAGAGATGATAGTCACTCTAGAGGACAGTGCACAAGACCCTGCAGTTACCTATATTGGGTACGCAGGTATACTCGATCTCCTTAGAGGGATCTGAGGAGTTGATGCTGACAATATTTGGTGAGGGGTGGCGGATATGACATTTCACATTGCCAACCTGAGTTATTGAGAGATGTACCTAGCCCATTTAGAGGAGATGAGGCTAGTAGTGTTATTAATGGAGGCGTATGCTATTTTGCCTTGACCGCGATGTAGAGGGTAGGATATTCCCATGATCACTAATGGGGTGCTACATGATATGAAAATGGACATGACTTTTTTACATGAGTGCCAACATTCCTAGTGTAATTGTATAGAGAGCTATGGGTGTATAGGTGGCTCCGTAGGTTCAAATTATGTTGTATGTTTGTTCTTCGCTATTGGGCCTATGAGCACATTATGTGTGTCTCTGTCGATTGTTATGCCTCATGCGAGATGCATTCGAGCTAGGTTTGGTGTGGGTAGGTTATAGGTGATGGGTGCTTGTGATTGGAGAGCATCGATTAGATAGGGCTACTCATGATGTAGCATATTATAGGTGGTTATTGGAGGGGTTGTCAGCGTGGACATTATTTAGAGACCGTATGTGGGTTATCCCTCATACAGATAGATGGCTGATGAGTTAGATGGCTTACAACTACTTAGATGGATTGAGGGCATCATGCAGGGGAGCATGAGATGATCCCAAAGAGATGAGTTTAGACGGTAGTTTGGGCTGCTTTGCGCAGGATATACCACCACCCTTCCCATAGTACCAAAGAGATGATGTGGAGAGACCCCTACCACTACCATAGGCAATAGTGCCTACAGGGAAGGAGGAGTAGGTGATAGACCGGAGGATTGATGATGATAGGGTGAAAGATAGATATAGATGGTGGTGGGTGGCTCATTTATGAGTAGTACCACCTAGGATTGGGCAGCCAGATTTAACTACCATCACCGTTTAGAGAGATGCTCTACAAGGGTAGGTGGTGAACTTGATTACACAGTTAGGGAAGGTACAAGGGTAGTTGGCATGTTTAGAGGTGGAAGTGGCCACTTTACATGCATAGGTGGTCAGTCTATAGGCCCAAATGGCCTAGGGTGGAGATGGAGATGGTGATGATGCTCAAGTGGCCTTCCTATAGGTGTAGGTTACCAGTTTACAAGGCTAGTTGGCCACTACATAGAACATATTGTGACATTATAGGCCCAGATACAGGCACAGGGTACTAGGCCGATGACACCACCACATGCACTGGGACAGGGTCCCAATTCACAGGAAGGGGTAGGACATCATCCCACATGATAGGCACAGGAGCATAGGCTGATGGGGCCACTATAGACAATACCCGTATCTAGATTGTAGGATACCCTAGGTGAGGCCAGGTATTATCAAGACCAACTGATGGTGGTAGGGATAGATTTTCTATCCTACAAAGAGTACAGGGAACAATAGGCCTCTAGTGAGAGGACTAGATCACACACCCACAACGTGGAGAGCACAAGGGGCCATCGAGCCCCGAGATGGGTTCGAGGTGAGGTCACTTTGTTCATGGAGACCAGACCTAGGCTATGTACTCAAAGTAGGGACCCGGCCATGACCCATGATGGGTGGTGAGATGTTATCAGGCCATCGGATAGGAGCCGAGGGGGAGGAGGAGACGAGAGAGACCAATATGGAGGATATCCGATAGGATGATGCCTGATGTATGTCCCTCCATTTTGATGTATTTATTCATTTTTGATATATACCGGCCTATGTGTCGAGAGAGTGAGGATGTATATGAGATTTTTATTTTGATCATATACCGACCTGCATGCCAAAGATGGTGAGGCTATATATGAGAGTTTTGAGAGATGTATATTATTTGATATCAGTGTATATTGTATGGATACATAGATTTATATGATGAGATGGATGATTTGGTGATAATTTATGTATGTTGATGGAATTTGATTGTTATGCATAAATGGATGAATGCTAGGTGTGTTAGGCATGGTGGAGTCAGGTCATAGGCATGGTTGAGTCAAGTTATGGTTTAGGCATGGATTGAGTCAGGTCCTAGGCATGGATTGAGTCATGGTATGGTTTAGGCATGGATTGAGTTAGGTCCTAGGCATGGATGGAGTTAGGTCATAGGCATGGATTGAGTCAGGTTTTAGGCATGGATGGAGTCAGGTCATAGGCATGGATTGAATCAGGTCATAGACATGGATTGAGTTAGGTTGTGGTTTAGGCATGGACTGAGTTGAAATAGGTTGATTTTTAATTCATTACTTTGTGTAATTAATGATGATATGAGTCATATTGAGATGTTTTATAGTAATATGCATGTTAATGGTAAAGAAATGGTAAACATAATGAATGAATGTTTGATGATGATAAAGGTGTGAAGCACTTTTTGTTTGTTTGATTTAATTTCCAATTATTTATATAAAAAGGAAACTAATGAGGGTAGATTGTGATTAGGAAAGGAAAGGGGAATTGGTTAGGGTAGAGAGTAGCCATTCTAACCTCTAAGGGCCCCATGCCCTCAGAGTGCTTCCTACATAGTCCTGGTGAAAAGGGACCTCAAACCGATGTAGTTCTCCCATAAGCTAGTGAATAATGTGAGGAAGAATGAGAATGGGTTGGTAGGTTATAGGCATGATTGAGTCTAGGTATTTTAGGTATGGGTGAATTATGGGCATATTGGTATGGGTGATTTTGAGTTGATTGTAGTGAAAGAGGAAAATTACCCAAAGATAAGCGTCGAGGATCTATTCTGTATAAGGTAATCAATATGAATGAAGAAGGTTAAAAGATAAGAGGAGGTAAGAAAGCCACCTGATTGGTAAGGATCATAATGGGTGGGTCATACCTTGGATAGGCTGGTGAATGTAAGACCCTAAAGAAATTGCATGATTGATTATTATAAAGGTGAAGAATAGTCACATGATCACCAAATGTCACGGTTCCAACAAGTCCCTTCAAGCGGTAGGAAATGAAGGTGTAAATGGTAAGCAGGTGAAAAAAAATGGTTAGGTTATATGGTATGAGGTAGCATGCCTTTTTTGCAAGAGATCCAATATCACAATGAGCAAGTTCATGACGAAAAAGTTTTCTGTTTTGACTTGTATTTGAGATAGGCTGATCGATGTGGGAATTCTATATGGGATGAGGAAATTAACTCCTTGAGGTCTTCGCAAAGCTGATCGATGCGGGAAGCTTCATTCTCTCTCTCTCTCTCTCTCTCTCTTAGATCAAGCTTTACATAGCTTTCCTTCAAGGGAGATCTATTTACAACAACAATGTAGAGAGAAAGATGTCCTTTTTAGGGAGTCATCTTTTATTTGAAGTTTGACTCAAGGAGTTGGATCCCATATGAGGGATTTTAAGTCATGGACAAGACTAAGGTGAAGAATCATATTCTTGTTTAGAAAGCAAGGTGAAACGACCATGGGATCTCATCTAAAAGAAGACAAAAATTATCCATGAGAATCATGCCATGTGCAACATTGTGGTACACATATTTAAGAGAAGATAAAAGAGTGACGGGTACACACATGATTCTTGTTTAATCATTGGGGGTGGCATAATGAAAGAAAGGAAATGAAAAGCGCTCAAGGGACCAGTATGAAAAGAGGTAGAAGGTGAGTTAGGACTGAAAGTCAATAGTAGAATGGTCGAAGATGCAAGACATTAAGGGGCTCAAGTTTGGGTTTACCTTCTAGTGAAGATAGCCGATAACCACTTGATCCATAAGTATGAGTCACGATGTATGGTCCAAGCTAATTAGAAGAAAATTTTCCCCATTTACTTTTCTACTTTGGTTACATGTTTATTTTCTTTTAGGAAAAGGTCACCAACTTGGAAGGTTCGTTCATGGACATGTTTGTCATAGGCACACTTGATACATTTTTGGTAAAATTGAAGATGGTCAAGAGCATTAAGATGGCGTTCGTCTAATTACTCAAGTTATGCTAAAAGTTCCTGACAAAAGTCATCATCATTGATCATGTCATGGAGAGAAATGCATAGTGAGGGAATCTGGACTTCAAGAGGCAGAACAACCTCTATAACATAGACCAAAGAAAAAGGTGTGGTAACAGTGGAAGTACGAATACTAGTGTGGTACGCCCACAGGGTGAAAGGAATGTGCATATGCCAATCCTTCCTAGTATAATTAACCCCTTCATGAGAATTTTTTTAGGTTTTAATAGTGGATTCAGCTTGGCCATTTGTGGGTAAAAATGTGACGAGAAACTTAGCTGAATACCAAAGGCGATGTAAAGTTTCCGCAAGGTTTTATTTTTGAATTGTTTTGTTATCAGTGATGAGGTGATGTGGGACACCAAAGTGACAGATGATGTGATGATTGATGAACTCACATATTTTATCAACTTTTGTGGAAATGAGAGGTATGACTTCAACCCATTTGGTGTAATATTCGGTAGTGGTGATTATCCATTGATGTCCTTTGGGAAGAATGGGCATTGATCTCTCCGACAAGATCCAAACCCCATTGAGAGAAGGGCCAAAGGTCATGGGTGACCTGTAAGGAATGACTGAGTGTATGATGAAGGTTGGCATGTTGTTGGAATTTTACACAACACTTAACGTAGTCGCAACAATCATGGTTAAGGGTCAGCTAGTAATAGCCTAGGTGAAGAATACGCTTAGTAATAGCAAGGCCACTAAAGTGACCTCCACATATGCCATCATGAACTTCCTTAATGGTATAAGGAATTTCAAAACTTGTAAGGCACCGTAAGAGAATACCATCAAAGCTGCACTTATAGAGGAGGCCACCCATGATGACGTAATGAGATACCCTTTTAAGAAAGGTGCATTGTCCATTATGAGTGAGGTCAAGAGGTAAGATGGAGAGGGAAAGATAGTTTGAGTATTGTTTATACCAAAGGTCACTCGGGTCGGGAGTAGTGGTTCGATAGAGTAAACTTCACAAGGTAAATAAGAGGGTGATTAGATTCTTTGTATGGTGATAAAGATTTTAGAATCGACGGTGAAGTAGGTATTTGAGAAGCCAAGTAGACCATTGTATGTCGTAAATTTTTGGTAGAACAGGGGAATGGTTTGAAGGGTGTAAGCGGTCAAAGGTGGTCAAAAGTATATCCACATGATGTTTATACTTTTGAAGTATCTCATTATGACATTGGTATATACCATTGACTTGGTTTATGACTGATTGAGAATCACCAAATATGTTGATTGACTTAACATCTAAGGCGTAAGAAACCTAGAGACCCAATATAAGTGCTTTGTATTCAACAATATTGTTCGTATAACCAAAATCAAGTTTAAAAGACAAAGCCATGGGTTTACCATCAAGCGGAATGAGGATAACACAAGCCCCACCTCCATGCTGAAACTTGGAGCCATGGAAGAAGAGTGTCATTTGGTAAGCAGGTTCATCCAGGGAAAGGGTAGCAATAGACTTATCCGGAAAGTCAAAGTTAGAGGGTTGGTCATCGAAAATAGGTGTGTCATCCAATTGGTCAGCAATAGCACTTTGGCCCTTGATGAACATTTTATGGGTGAATTTGAGGTCAAGGTTGGCTAGAAGCATAAGCCAACATGCGAGATCATTTATTTTAGTAAGGTTTGGCATATATGAAGTGTAAGGGGTCAGTATTGGTCACAACATAGGTTTTGTGGTTAAGTAGATAATGGTGGAGTTTAGTGGCAACAAAAAATAAGGCTAAGCATAGTTTTTACGCATTTGTATTGGGTTTCGTAGTCTAGAAGAGTATGGATTATGTAATAAACCACTTGCTACCTATGTTGTTCATCGCGATGAGTGAGCATGGCCCCAAGGAATGATCGGTAGGCTGAGATGTATAGGTAGAAGGGTTGATCATCTTTAGGTGGAATGAGTACGAGTGTTTGGATAAGGTATTGTTTTAAGGCTTCAAAAGCTTTATGGTAGTCCCCATCACATTTAAAGGAAACATCCTTTTTGAAAAGGTGATGAAATGGTTGACACCGATCGGATAGTTCGAAATCAAAACTGAATATACTACAAGTTACCTTGCAAGATATAGAGCTGCCGCAGATTAGTGGGTGGAGGAATTTTGAGAATGGATTTGACTTTATAAGGGTCAACCTCTATACCACATAAGGAGATAATAAATCCCAGGAGATTTCCCAAGAGAACCACAAAGACACACTTCTTGGGCTGAAGGTGAACACAATACTTAATTAGGCGATCAAAGATAGTTTTTAGGATGATGAGGTGCTCGGAGCAGCATTTAGATTTGGCCAAGAGATCATCTACGTAATCTTCTAATAAATGGTGGATGATGTCATGGAAGATGTAAGTCATAGCCCATTGGTATCGCGCCCGTGTTTTTAAGGCCAAAAGGCATGACTCGATAGCATAAGGTCCCCCAAAGGGTGATAAATGTAGTTTTGTGCTTATCCTCTAGGGCAAGCAAGATTTGGTTATAACTTGAGAAACCATCCATGAGTGATAGCATCTTGTGACCAGCGGTAAGGTCAACCAATTAGTCAATACCGGGTAGAGGAAAGTCATCTTTTGGGCTAGCTAGGTTGAGGTCATAAAAATTGTGCAAATGTGGAGTCCCCTTGTCACCTTAGCGATAGAGACAATGTTAGAAATCCATCAAGGATAATCATTGGGTAAGATGAAGGAAATGGAAAGAAGGCATTGAAGTTCTTCTTTAACTAAAAGAGCAATGCGAGGGTGCATTTTCCTCGGCTTTTTTCTATGGGTTTTGCATCGGGAATGGTTATGATATTGTGGGCCACTATGGTGGGGTCAATACCGGGCATGTTTGTGTAAGACCAAGTAAAATCATGGTTATGATCTTTAAGAAAAGAAGTGATGGCTTCCTGTTCAACAATATCTAAAGATTGGCCAATCTTTAGAATGTGCGGGTCATCCTGAGTATGGATGTTGATTTCGATAGTTAATTCATTCAACATGGTTTGTGTCTCGATTATAATGAGCGATGAATATATGAATCTTATGCACCAAGGTAGGTGAGTATAGATTCATCATCCTAACATTGAATGACATTAATGGAAGGTGTATTATCATCGATCATTTCATGATACAGGAAGGGAAGAGAAGAAGGAGCCTCACCCTCACATTGATAAGTAAGAGGCCCCAAGGAAATGGTGTTTATGATTTTATTTTTTTTTTAGGAGGGATGGATTCTAGATCCATCGACTTTGTCAGTGAAGGTGGTGAATGGGAACAGTGAACAAGGTGGGGAAGGGCTGATGTCCTCAATGAGTCGATGCAGCCTTCTTGGTAGGTGGTTCAAGCAAATCGATACCCTACGGTCATTATGTTTGTGGGTAGTATATGGAATAACAATATGACAACCTTGCTCATAAAATCTAAAACCAAAACCCTTCCATGCACATTAGTGCAAGAAGGTGTGGGTGAAATGATGATTGGTGAGTGACTAGAGGTCGGCAGAAAATGGGTGGGTTTATGATGGTGGTTCAGGTGTATAAGTGGTAGTATCAAGTCCCCCATAGGTGAAATTGGTACGAAGGTGGGGAGGACCATAAAGGAGATGCTCTCCTATGTGGTGATCATAATGAGGATGTTGGTGAAGGCTTCTATATTCTTATGGAGTAAGGAATGTGTTGCCATTATATAGGTGATACTTCCCGAGGGAGGCATTGAAAAATGCCTTCCAAGGGATCGGTGGTCAATATGTGGATGGCTAGAATAGAATATGTGTTAGAGATTGGATCATAGGTGGAGCTAAGCGGTTGGAAAGCTGACGGGTCGGCTATGGAGGTCGTGGTAGTAGTAGGAATGGAGGATTTAGGTGTGGTTGAGGTAGTGGCGACATTGGTGAGTGGAGGTGTAGATGGAGAGGAGGTGGTCATAGAGGTAGATTCCTTAATGTGTATAAGCACGTCATCGAGTTGATAAAGCATGTTGCGAGGTTTTGAAAGGTGATGGGTCAGCTAGAATGGTATAAGTGTGTCCTTTAAGCTCAAACTATACACATTCCATAAAATGAATCCAGGGTCTACCAAGTAATAGGTTGTATTGAAATTCCCCTCTAAGACATAAAATAACTCTAGAACAATGTGGGGCCCACGTGAACATGGAGGATGATGGTGCCAAGTGTAGAGGTGATAGCGTCATTAAATGAATGCAACATGATGGGATGTTTATGCATGTAATTTTCGGGTATGTGCATTTGGTCGAACGCATGGGAGGAGATGATATTAATGCTAGTGCCCCCATCGATCATAACACGTCATACATGTATATCATCGATGTGGACGAGAGATGAAAAGAGCTAGATCCGGGTCATCGGTTTGGTGTGGTGTGATCTCTTCATCCGAAAAGGCGAGAGTGGCTGCCTAGTGAATGGGTGGAGGTATAGAAGAAGATCGTAATTTGGTAAGAGAGGATAAATGATGAGATTTGATGATGGAGGCTATGGGTGTAGGATCATTGGGTGAAACCTCAATAGTTTGAAGGACCTCCATGAGAGCTTGACGATGGGATTCAGAGGTTTAGATGAGGTCATATAGGGACATTTTGAGGGAGGATTGGTGTAATTATTTGAGCATGGCGCGATGTGTAACCCCATTAAAAATATGATATGTGGGGCCGCAGATAGTGACTTTAGATGTGGGTGTAGATGGTATGTTGGGTATAGGGTTGGTTGGAGGGTCGGTTTCCTTTTCCTTGTCTTTATCCTTCTGTGCGCGGGTAGTAACGTGGATCATTTTAATTTGAGGTGGGGAGGTAGGTGAAGTAGGTGAGCCATGAAAGGTCTAACAATAGGAAGTGCAAAAGATAAGTGGCAGGAAGGAACCTTGTGAGATGAGTTGGGCACACCAACATTTGGGTGGAGGTTTGGCAAGTTCTCTGATGTGCACCATGTTAATTTCAAATCTTAGAGGTGGCTCTAAGAGTTATGGGGGTGGAGGTCTTGGTCGCTGAGTAAGCAATGAGGGAAGAACTATGGAAGGCTGGTGTTGGTGAACTGGGATCCTCGTCGAGAAGGTCATCATTGTCAAGGTTTTATTCAAGAGGACACAAATGGATAAGAACGGTTTTCAAAGCCTTACAGTTCTCAACATCGTGCCTTGACACATGATGGTAGGTGAAAATTTTGGTTTCGTTAAACCCTTTTGGTTTGGGCTTGAGTGGGTTGTAAGGTATAAGAGGGGGTAATGTGATGACTGAAGTTTCAAGGAGGTTGGTTAAAATTTTGGCATAGGATCCTGCCAGTGGATCACAATGGGAAGTGAATGTGGGTTTGGGTGTAGGTGCGGTTGATTGTATAGGAAGGGTCTTTGCAAGAGGGGAGTGGGTCAAGCTATGGTTTTAGGTGCTAGTGTGGTCTTAGGTGTTGGTCGTGTCTGCTTGGGTAGGGGCATGGTAGATGAATTGGAAATAGAGTGTGTAGTTGGTTTGACTACCTTATTGGAGGGTAGTGGATTTTTTCCTTTAGGTTACACCTTCTTGGGTAAAGGTGATACAAGCACATGAGATCTAGAGGGAAAAGTGGATGGTGGAAGAGGGTGAGTTACCCATGGGGATAACCGAGGTGCTATGAAGGTAGATGACTGTGTCATGCAGGAGGTGTGAGGGAAAGAGATTGAAGTGTCATGGGTAGTGAAGAATTTATTGATGGTATAAGAGGTATGGGTGGTAAAAATGTTGCAGGTGTAGGTGGAAGTTTTGTCGAGCATTTGGGTATGTGAGATGTCTACGAGGAGGAATGGGATGCTGCATTTTTAGTTTACCGGTGGGTGGAGGTTTCTTAACCAGGCTAGAAGGGAAAGGTGTTAAGATGGATGGAAGGGTGAAGGTGATGAAGGTGTGATCGACAAGGTTTGGTTACAAGATATAGGAGATTGGTTCTTTTTGCTTGGGGGCGGATTAAGTTTGGTGTTAGTTTTGGGGATGTAGCTAAATCTAATTTTATGGGTGGATGAGTAAGGCTGGTTGTTGGGATGACCCCTAAGGAAGTAATATGTTTAGGAAAGGAAGATGATGTACGTGTAGGTTTGGATGTAGAAGCATGTTGAGTTATGGGTATAGGTGGGAGTTGCGCCATGAGTGGTATCGTGGGAGAACTTGTGATAGTTGTGGTTGTGTTTGGTTTGATTGGCCAAAATATTTTTGGATAGATAGTGGAAGTGTCAATGAGTGACATCTGCATTTGTGTTGAGACAGGAAGTAGAAGATGCCCCCAAAGTAAGGCTCTATCCACATAATCTAGGCAGCTTGGATAAACGTGAGAACAACGGTGCGGTGGGTGAGATTGATGTGGATATAATGGTGATTCCCGTAAAATGTGTCTTAGAAATGGGGAATTCGCTAGCTTTAGCCTTTGTGGGTAAGAGAGCCGAAAGTAAGTCTGCAGGATCTTGGGTGGCTGATGGAGAATGGTCACCTAGAGGAAACAACACTTCTACTGGATCTTTGATAGGTGGAGGAGATGATGGGTACTCCTTTGTGGGTGGAGGAGATGAACAATCATCTCTCATGGGTTGAGAGACATCTTGTTGGTGATGGCTCTCTAGGTGGAGAAGCCAAAGGTGAAGCGGTATCGATGTTAATAGAAAGCTCCTTCAGGTGAGGGGGAAGATGAAGGGTCTTCGTCTGTGGGTGGAGGAATAGGTGAAGTAGGTTCATGTGTAGGTGGAGGAATTTGGGCTAGGATTTCCTCTATGGAAGGAATATGAGGTAATTGGGAAGCAACTAGTGCATCATTGAAAATAGCATGGACCTCATGGGTATGACTATCATTAGTTGAGGTATCTCCATTTTGATTAGAAGAGGGGTGTGATTAGGAAATGGTTTCTTGAAGATGTGCAGGTTTTGATTGGTAGGTGCGTTAGGATTATCCAAGACTAACTCACCGTTCTCGAGCATTTCCTAGACAATGTTCTTGAAAGTGATGCAATTACCGTCACTATGACCTTTTACCCAATGATAGTTACAGAAGTCGTGCTCTTTGTACCACGTAGGTGTGGGGTGAGCAGGATCAAAACTAGTGTGTGGTTTTACGGGAGGAAGGGTGATGGCCCTAGCTTTAATGATATTTTCTAAGATAGAAGAATAAGGCTCCCAGTTGGGGTGTATTTCCATTGTTCTCGTTTGAATTGAAAGGTTTGGATAAGAGAAATATTAGATGAGGGGTTAGCTTGATTTGATGGATGAGTTGGGCCAGCCTTGAGTACCACTGTGTTAGTGGTTCCCTTGGATTTTGAATAATTATTCTATGGTTTTGAAGAAGAAGAGGTATCATTTGACTTAAATACCACGTTATTATTGCCTAGTTGGATTTTCTTTTCTTGATGGCCCGAATCTCTAGTTTTCATGCCATGGTGAATGCCTCATCAAAGGTTCAAAAAGTCTACACTTGTAGGGTTGGTGAGATATGTCTAGAAAAATCCCGAGTGAAGAGCTCTATGAGATCGGTTTGTGGTAATTGGAACGTGAGTTCATTGATCAAGCTACACCAACAGGTGAAAAAATCTATGATAGACTCATCGTTATATTGATGTGTAGAGTAGAGGTCAGTCATGGTAACCTTCTTAACAATGTTAATGAAGAAGTGATCCAAGAAGGCTTGGGCTAACTGATTAAATGAGAAGATTGAATGTCTAGGTAACCCACTATACCAATCTAATGTGGGCATGGTCAGAGACGTGGGAAAGGTTCTCAAAAGCAAAGCATCATCATGGGTGATCAAATAAAAAACCATGTTTAAAAGACCACAAGTGATGTTGCGGGTCATCTTTGCTATTGAAGCGGTTAAATTTAGGAATTTCCCAATGTATAGGATATGGACGAATATGAATAGATGGGTGTATGGGCTCATTGCAAATTTCATCGTAGGTGAGAGAGTTGTGTGTGCCGGAAACCGATGCCTCCAGTGTCTGCATCTTTTCCATCATTAACTTGATTAGGTCATTGGTAGGTGGTGATGGATGGGTACCTCTGTAGCGTAAGAGGGTTGGTATTGGACATATGATGGGGGTGGCATTCTAGTATATGGTGCTTCCGTATAGGTAGATTGAGAAGGAGGGATTGAGATAGGGGGTACATACCTAGAATGACTGATAGATGAAACAGGAGGCTACTGATAGTACGTATATGGAGGTGGAAGGGTTGAGGTGACTCTAGTAGTAATGGGGGCTAAGGACTAGGGAATAGAAAGGACAATGTTTTGAAAAGGGGTAGTGGTCATCAACACAGGGGGGGTTGTGTAGTTATGGGTATATGTGAGACAATGGGTGTAGATGATGTTACATTCGGGTGGTCGAAGAAGGTATAGTGGATGTTGCGGGTGTAATGGATGTAGCATATGCGAAGGTCACAGAGGTATAGGACCTATCTACGAAATGGTCGGGGGTAAGGCGGGTGCGGGTAGTATGGAGCTAGCAAAGGCTGGTGTAGAAGTAGGAGTGATTGTCGTGGGTATAGATATGGGCATGTTGTATATCAACCGACCCAAGACATCTCGAGTGGGACGAGTGGGAAATATAGAACTGTAAGGTGGTAGGGTTTTGGTCAAGGAGTCATGCGAACTCCTCATCCCCTATGGCAATAGTGATAGGTTGGGTAGGATCCATGGGTGTTAAAATAGAAGGTAGGGAAGGACTAGGTGGGAATGGTTGACAACTAGTGTGGAATATGAGGCCATTTGCTTGGCTACGCATCAACACCATGTGAATAAGTACCGACATGGTAGGACTACTTTACGTAAATGACATAGAAATACAACAAATATAGGAAAAATAGATGATGGTAGATGGATTTGGTACAAAATGTCAGCTATAAATTTGAATAGGCTAAGCGATGCTAGTTAGGGTAAACCGCGCGTCGGTCCTTTGTGAAAATTGGACAATTTACCAAAACAAGGCAAAAGGCTAATAATCTGCCAAGTAGATGAGAGCGATGGATTTTATCGGGGAGAGAAGATGACAAGAGTTAAAGAGACTCGAACAACAAAGAAGGTGAAGCAGGTGTCCTTTTGGGTAGGTTAACCAAAAGAATAGTGAGATGATGCTAGTTGCGTAAAACCGATGATGGTCAAAGGGTAACCAACCGTGGTCATTTGAGCTGAACCGACATTGGTTACTCGAAATTGAAACAAAAATGAAGAAAAGGTGGTTGTGGGTTAAAATAAAATGTGGAATCAAACCCAAAATTGTGAGAATGATGAAAATAGGGTCTAGGAACACTCAGATGAAGATGGAATACAACAAATATAATGAGGAGCATGCAAGGAGAAATAAAAAGATGAAGAACATGTCCTCTCACCTCAAAACATAAGCCAAGCAAAAACACTAAGAAAAATATGATCCTAAGAGAGATTTTTCTACTATGTTTATTCAGCTTATGCTATTAAGGACTATGAAGCGTAGAATAGAGTTTTTGGTGAGGAAGGCTTCCTATGAAGAAGGAGATCTACAAGGAGATGTTTCAAGTATGTTATGGTGGGGTGGGCCGTTATCGAGATATGACTCGACAAAAGTAATGATTTAGGAGTACCTACCAATCCTCCGAGCAATGCGATCATTGAAAAGTGTTTCAGGAAAGATTTTGTTTAAGAATGTGTATATTTGTTTTATTTTTTGTAGTTTTCTAAGACTCGAGAGAGAGAGAGAAAATGTGCTTTCTACGATTCGTTTTTCAACCATCAGTTGGGCATGACTTCCAGCGTATAGGTTTCCCTCATTTAATGTGAGCTAATACAGAACAACAAAATGTAATGCAGTTAATTTTAAGCCCAGATCAAAATGTTGAATTTGATGATACAAAGAGGTGAACAGGAGAAGGGATGCTCTTTCACTAATGCAATACTAATGAAAGGAAATAAATGTTCTTTTTATAGCACTAAAACATGGTTTTTTTTAGACAAATAGAAACAAGAGAATATTCCAGGGGAGAAATTTTACTGTGAGAACCTTTCAAAAAGGAAACAAACATGCAAATTTTCACCTAGGAATGAAGAAATGCAAGGAACCCCGAATGGGTCCCACAGGGAATGCCAAAATTTTCCACCTGATTCTTAGAGAATTTATTTGAATATTGACGAAACATATAAGGGTAAAAGGGCTAGGAGGAATACCTGTTAAAGCTGGTTGAAGGTTTTTACACACGTATGACTTCTGGATCCATAGCTAACCGTGAGAGCTTCCTTTTGGCTAGGAGGAACTACCTAAAATAGAAAACAAGACCACCAAATAGAAGTTAAACAGTATATGCAGTGGACTTCCTAGTGTGTGCTAGATCCAAAAAGTGTGATACTCCCTAGGACGGCTGTCAATCCACTGTTTAAAACAATTCAATTTTAACAATAAATGAAATCCTACTGTAGTTAAAATGATTTAGGTATCTCATTTAACTACAATAAGCAAATTCATTCACAATAGGCTAAGCTATGATTGAATCTAAAGGTCAAGGTCTCTGTCAAAGTACTAGTACTAGTCAAGGTCTGGTTTTGGGTTGTTTTGGGTATTTGGTGGGGATTTGAGCTCTGTTCTCGACCGAGGGTAAAACAAAGAGAACGAGCGTCGGTTTAAGTGAACCGGTGCTGGTTGTGGGTAACCGGCGTCGGTATGGTCAAGGTAGAGGAAATGTATCAAAATCTTGATGTGAGGATAGATTTTAGGCTAAATGGAAGTGGAGAGGAAATGGATAGGTTTTTGTGCAGTCTTCGGTGTGTGCATGGGTAGTTATCATTACGATATAAGTAGTTTAATGGTGTGGGTGAAGGAATTATCAAGTTTTTATGAAGGCAAATGATGGGTGAATGGGAATGCAAGTAGAAACTGATAACAAAAGTAAAAGAGTCTACTAAAATGATAGCAGATGAATGTTGGTTAACAAGATACTTACTGTTGTACGAGCTTGATGGATGGATGGAAATGGTAGGTGATCAAATGGAAGGAATTTTGTGTGGTAATGGCACTTCCCAAGATGCTCCTGTGAATGCAAATGACTCTATGATTGCTTCTGATGCTGGCTGTGAATGTTCGATGCATGTACGAATGCTAGTTCTGCTTGCATGCAGCTCTGGTTTTGTCTCTTACTCTCAGAAATGTGCCAACCTTGAAATAAGGTTGTTTTGGGGAATAAATGGTAACCGATGATGGTTCCGGGTTGACCGACAACGGTTTAGGGTGACTGGCGTTGGTTAGGGTGGGATTTCCTAGGTTTACTAAAATGGGTAGATCCCCTTGATTTTCTTGGATCTCGTTCGTCTTCCTCTATGGATTAGAATGGAAGATTCCTTTCTAACAAGCGAGAATGTGGTTAGAGGGAATGTAGGCTTTGATTTTTAGGGTTTAGGTAGGTCTTAGTTAGTTATGGAAACATACTAAGAATAGGTCTTAGGGTGAGGTGGCTAGATGAGGTGTATAGGTGAGGTGGTGGTGTGGGCATTATCCCAATTAGGATATTTAAATAATAAATATTATGAGATCATGAATTAATTTAATTAAATTAATTAAATTAATATTAGAGTGGGGTGAAAGGGGCCATGGTTAGGTGAGTGTGTTTGAGTTGGTTATTTTTTTGAGGACCAAGGGGAGTGTGACCCAATTTTGGTGTATACAATAGGCTCTACCCATTAAGTTGATTTGCTTTTACTTAATTGATTCATTAGAAGATATCTACTCTTGGGATTAATCAGGTTTTGCTTGTTAGATAAGATCACTCTACAATGATTTTTTTGTTGTTTATTGTGTTCGTTATTTTGAATTCTCCCTGTATGATGGAAAAAGTGATCCGGGTTTCGATCTTCTTAAATTGATTTGCTAGGTTATGATATAATATTCGCATGAGATTAAGATGTAGTCGATAATGTGTGAGATCTTGTTTGAGCTGTTTCCATTTGTAGGTAGGTTGGTTTTCTTTAATCTTTGGATTTGGTTCCTAATTGAACTTGTTCCTCTCTATTTGGAAACTACAAAGTATTTAAACTATTAGAATAGTTGAATGTTGATTTAATCCTCTTGAACCTTCAAGGAAGATAAAAGCTATGTGAATCTTACTAAAATCATATTCCTTGAGTCTTGAAGGAAAGATTAAAAAAAAAACAAGTATGACTATTTATCTATCATTGTCTATAATTTGGATCTAGGTTTTTCGACAAGTGTTTAAAGTTTCATGAAGCTGGATTAAGTTAGTCAATTATGTATTTAAGTCTGTAAATGTATACTTATTTTTATTTTTGGGAACATATAGTCATTTTCAAGACCTAGTTTTGGGAAGCCGTAAGGAATATATATTACTTTGTTTTCTTTTATTTCCATGGGGTCTTGTATAACCTTGGAAGGATGGCATCTAGATGCTATGAAAAAGGAAAACACCCTTGGGTTTTTGCTATTGTTCTTTGGTTTTAGTGCCAACTTGAACCTCTTGGTGGTTCCTTTAACATTGTATTATTGTATTGTGTTAGCTTGTTCCTTGGTCCTTGGGTCATTAAACCCGTTTTAAATTATGTAGATCCTAAGAAATGTTCTTCGTGAAAAGGGAAATCAATTACTTTTTTTTTGGTTTAATCATATTGTTCATTCCCTTACCTATTTGGGTTTAAGTTTGGAGGTTGGTTCGGACTTGCTCTTGTGGAATTTCCTTTTGCACCTCTATATCTTATGGGAGATGGTTTATTTGTTATTTGGTGGTAATCATGGTTATTAGTACCATCTCATGTAATAATGGAAGGTAATGGATTGTGTAACTCTTCGTTCTTTCATTTCTCTTGGTTTGTGCTCACTCAATTTGATCTCTAATTTTTTCTTAGTTTGGGATTTTGGTTTAGGACAATTGAGACTAAGCGTGTCGTATATTTTCTTGTTACCTATTCTCTCTTTCTAATCGTGCTTGAACTATGAGGAAGTAATCTCTCCCTCACTCCTTTAATTTTCTTTTTATTTCAAACTTGGAGAAGGTGTTATCATATATGTTCTCGCCGTTATGCAATCTTCAAGACCTATTGCAGCAGAATTAAGTTCAAGTTGTTATAGGGTAGTATAGCTGAATCGAGGTTAATTGGATGTATTATTGTGTTTGGTTGGAAATATTCTGAGTAAATATGTGTGTTTAGTAGAAAATATTTGATTGGTTGATTGTGTTGGAGCTGAAAGATAAATATTACCATTCTACTCACTTGAATTAATGATAGTAATTTTGTATCTTTTTGGGGATTGAGTGTAGTCCCATTTACATGCTATTTTGATCTTAACCTCTAATGAGGTCTATTTTTAGTTTTCTAGACTATAACTTAAATTGGATATATTCTGAATTTAAGTATTATGATACTCAAATAAGAGGCACATGTTAAGTTATGAAGTTTTGAATCATCCTAAATTTCTTCTTATTTTTAGATCTGATTACTAACATCTCATATTTTAGGATGATTTTAAGGGAATGAAATATTGAGATGGAATTACTATTGTTTTATCTTCAGCTGAACTATGCCTAGAAGATAGTAGGATAGTTATCTCCTTATGTTAAATAGGATTAACTGAGAAGGGAAACATGTAAGGTAATGTATCACAAAGTTAGTAAGGCTATGATGAAATTTTACTAATTTGAATTATTGTTGTAATTATTTTGTTAATAAGTAATAACATGGAAGGTTGAAGTTGTATATTTCATGAATTAATCTTACTTTTTCCTAGGTATATTTCTTTCTCTCTCTCTCTCTCTCTCTCTCTCTTTTATTTGAGTGTGGTAACATCCTTTGGTTATGTATTTCTTAATTTCTCATGATTGTTTCTTAACAAAAGATTTATTTTTATGGAACAGTTAGTTAATAACACATCCTTTTAATATTTAGTTTTTATCATGCTTAGTTTAATGAATTGACCAGTCTTAGCAATTTTGCATATGGACTTTGAAAGTGATGAAAGGAGAAAAGATTTATAGGAAGTTACATTTGTTTACTAAAGAGACTAGATCTTTTATGATAAAATATGTTCATTCTTGAAATTTATTCCATGGAAAAAGAAATTTGTACTTGTATTTTGTTTTGTTATTTTTGTTTGACATTGGAAATGTCTGAAGTGGTTGGACTTATATTGTATGAATAATCTTGATGAATAAAATATTTTTGTACTTGTTTGAACTTTATGTGTAACCTTTTTAGGTATTCTATGAATGGAAATATTAAGTATTTATCTACTTTTTAGTTAGTAACTTACTCTTATGGTTTGGATTAGATTGGATAAAGAGTGGGGTATTAGATGCACTACCCTCTCTAGTGAAAATGTAACTTATTAAGTTGACCTTCATGTATGGATATTCAACTATATCACTATGACTATATCTAAATCAAATGTTTGTGGGTGAATAAAACTATGATGATAACTTGTAATATACTATGGGGTTATAAATGAACATTAACCCTTTATAAGAAAAAGGGAAGACAACTTCCCTGTAATGATTAATAGACTGTTTTAAGACCTCTTGGAAATAAATCCAAATGTATCTTTGGATAGTTGAAGGTGTGCTTTCTCATGATGAGTTCCTTAACTAGAATAGGAATGTAGAGAAAGGAAATTAAATGGGATTAGACTTCATTCCATTGAATTCTAATATAAAAAGAACTTGCTATGAACTTATATAAGCCAGGGATTGAGTAAGGGAGTAGGAAAACAACATTGTTGTGTGTGCTAAATCTTTTATGTAAAACATAAATCAGGATGTTATTGGACTAAAAATGTAACCTATGAAATGGTAGGGAGAAGATGTATCTGCATACCCACTCCAATTGCAGTTTTAATTTGTAACCCTAATGGTTAATGAACCTAGTTGTTCAGTAGGGCTACTGCAATTAATCCTTAATGAAGAAAATTAAGAAGTCATTAAATTCTATTTAAGGTATGTTTGCCAAGATGAGGAAAACTGTGATGGATGCTAACACATGCCAACTGTAGGGTAGTACCTTTGGGAAGACTAAGGTCTTCATGAGGATACTATGTTGTAGTTGACATGTTTCAACACCCTTTCAAGTTTTTTCATCTAGACTAACATAAAATTTGACTTGATCATAGTTCTTCCCTAGGTAGGGATAAGGGCATGATCTAGTGTTGAGGTCAACTCACGTTGACTTAGGATGAATAGACATGCCCAATTGACACAAGTTGATTGAGTATGTCTAAATACCCTTAGTCACCATAAGCAGTCCTCCACACTAGGCCATGTTGCTAACCTTAGCTAGGGTTAAACCTTGAACAAGTGGACTGATAAAATTTAGTGAAGACCATTCTAGATAACAGATCAAGTGGGGTGAAGGATGTATTTTGTTAAACAAGTATGTCATCTAGGAATATAAACATAAAGAGTATGTTTAAAATCTTTGGCCAAAGTATCACAAGCCTCGGTTACGTTGTCCTATGTCACCTAGTTTAAGAAGCGATATTTCAGATGGATATTGGTAAAATATATTTAGATAGGCCTCTTAAACAAATCACTTAATACCTCAAAAGGTAAGGGAACCAAGTATACGTAGTATATAAATCATTAAGTTAACATGAGAGATAGATAGATACGATACCAATTCGTGAAATGAGAGATCATTGTTCTCTTGAGTCATTACGATTACATATGGTTTTTTGTTATGAGATTGATTTTATTAGAATGTGTGTTCTAAATTAAGTTAATTTAGAATAGAGAACATTATGAAAAAAATAAAAATAAATCCCTTGTTTTGAAAGTCTTAAAATGGGAATGTTACATCTGCGTATCGAGTGAAGGTTGCAGCTCTTGGACCTATTGTGTCCATAATCTGATAAAACTTAAATTTTCTTGTTAACAGAAAATGGTTAGAATGAGAGGAAATGTTACAAACAACCCACCACCCGGTGGAGAAGAAAATACTACCCAAAAACATCATGAAATCCTTGCTACCTTGTTGGAAACAAGAGATCATCTAGATGTACTTGAACAAAAAGTAATGGGCAATGAGGAGGAGGAAGAAGATGCTGGTAATAACAATTAACCACCTCTTGTGGATAACACCAATATTGGGAATTTGGGCATTGATAACAATAATGTATCCAATGCTAATGCAAATGTACCCAATCATCCTGAGAATAAAAAGGCAAGATTGGAAGCTGAACTCCCTAATGACATAAAAATATAAGTCCACCCAAGTTTGATGGCACTACACTAGGAGATGGAGATGAGAACTACCGAAGTACTTTACAATAAGGAACTTGTCTGAGGAAATAAAATTAATATGGGGAGATTATCATATTTTCCATGAGGCATATTCTTGGTGGGACATCCGTAAGGTGAGTTAAAAATTAATGAAAAAAACATCACTTGGGATAAATTTTAAAAAAATAGGCAACGATGGCTGCACAACTTTACAATGATTAGAAAATTACTGTTCGAACTTAGCTCAAGGAAAGATAACTGTAACAAATTATTGGGAGAGGTTTAATAAGATCCTTAAGTACGTACCTCAGTATCAAACTGATGATAAATTTAAGATACAAAAATTCATTATGGGATTAAATCCCATTATAGGTGGTGAAGTGGATGTTCACAACCCAACCACTATGGAAGGGGTTATTGAAAAATCCATAAGGCAAGGACCTATAGGAGGCTATTACAATTGTGGCAAGGATCATTATGCAAATCAGTGTCCTTTGAGGAAGGATGACCGCAATCAGCAACATAAGATACATGCTACAGTAGTTGACAAACAAGCTGAAAAGCAAGTTACGCCTATAAAAGTGCCAGGTAAGTTATTTGGTATACCTGTAACTATAATTTTTGATACTGGAGCTATTGAATGATTTATTTCTACTAAATAAGATTCAAATTAAAAATAAAAGATGGAAAAATGGATAAATCATGGGTTGTACATTATGGAAATAATGTTGTCCACATAGTTAGTATGTGTCTTTTTGGAGCAGTCCTTGACTTGCCTAGTTTTTCCACTAAAGTTGATATTTATGTTTCTCCTTTGGGGTCTTATGATGTAATCATAGGTGTTAAATGGATAGCTGAACATAAGGAAAATTTTTATTGTTTTGAAAAACATATTAGTTGTTTGGATGACCTACAAAAATAATAGACATTTAGGGGATAAAATGTGATATTTCAGTTAGGAAATTGTCATCTATGCAACTTAAAAAGGCTAAAAAAGGATACACTTTGTATGCAGTAAAAATTTCTGAAATGACCAATGAAAGTAGTGACTTCTTGGAAAGATACCCGTTGTTATGAAATTTCAGTGATGTGTTTCAGAAAACTATCCATCTTCCACCAAAACAAGAGTTTGATTTCACGATTGAGATCAAGCCGAGAACTAAACCTATTTCCAAGGCACCATATTGAATGACTACCATTGAATTAGTAGAGCTTAAGGCATAGTTGTAAGAACTATTGTCTAAAGGTTTGATAAGACCAAGTGTCTCGCCTTGGGGGAGCACCGATAGTTTTGTGAAAAGAAGGATGGAACACTTAGATTGTGCATTGATTATAGGATGTTAAACAAGACAACAATAAAAAATAGATATCCACTTCCTAGAATTGATGATTTGTTTGATCAGATGTGTGGTGCATCAATATATTCTAAGATAGATCTTTGATTTGGATATCATCAGTTAAGAATAAAGGATGAATATATTCATAAAACAAATTTTAGAGCAAGGTACAAACATTATGAATTCACAGTTTTACTATTTGGTTTGACAAATGCACCTACAAATTTTATAAATTTAATGAATAATATTTTTCAAGAATACTTGGAAAAAATTGTGCTTGTATTCTTGGACGATATTCTCATATATTCTAAAAGCATTGATGAGCATCATGAGCATTTGAAGATAGTTCTGGAAATATTAAGAAAGAGAAGGTTGTATGGTAAGTTTTCCAAATGTTCTTTCTACGAGACAAAAGTGCACTATTTGGGACATGTCATAAGTAAGGATGGAATAGCAGTAGACCCTTAAAAATTATTGCAATAATTGAGTGGCCTACACCTAAGAATTTACATGAAGTTAGAAGCTTCATGGGTCTTGTTGGTTACTATAGGAAGTTTGTTAAAGAATTTTCAAAGGTCGTTGCACCAATAACTTTGTTGCAAAAGAAAGATAAGAAATTTTTGTGGAGTGAAAAATGTGAATCTACATTTAAGACTCTAAAGGATCAGTTAACATCTGCACCTATTTTGGTTGTACCTGATCTAAATGGAGGCTTTATTGTAGTAACATATGCATCTGGGGAAGGTCTTGGATGTATTTTATTGCAAAATTATCATGTTATACCCTATGAGAGTAGAAAAATCAAGTTACATGAACCGAACTATGCTTTGCATGACTTAGAGCTTCTGTCATTTTTCATGCACTTCAAGTATGGAGGCATTATCTTCTTTGTAGACCTTTCAAACTAAAGACTCCGATCATCTTGGGATGAAGTATATTTTCACTCAGCCAAATATGAATGCAAGACAACAAAGATGGTTCAAATTTCTATCTCAGTATGATTTTGACATAAGTTACATAAAAGGAAAGGAAAAAGCTAGAAGTGGCGCTGCACTAAGTCATAGAAAACATATTTCTACACTTATAACGTTAAAAACCCATTTTAAGGATGAAGTAAAAAGTGTTATGGAATCAAATTCTTATTTTCAGCAAGTAAAAACAACACTTGTTGTAGATCCAAATGATGTGAGATATAAAGGTTTTCACTTTGATGATGAAGGAATCTTGAGATTTGAAAATAGAGTATATATACCTTCGTTAAATGAATTAAGAAGGAAATTGTTAACTGAATTTCATAATTCACCTTTTTCTAGACATCTCGGCATTACAAAAATGCTTGTTGATATAAAACATCAATATTTCTGGAAAGGGATGAAAAAGAAAGTGATTGATTTTGTGACACAGTGCTTAGAATGTCAGCATGTTAAATTTGAACATATACATCTAGCTAGTTTATTGTACCCTCACAGCATACCACAACATAAATGAAAAGTAATTAGCATGTATTTTGTTCAAGGTTTTCCAATGTCAAAAAATAAACATGATGTTATTTTAGTTGTTGTTGATAAACTAACAAAGGTAACACATTTTGTTGTTGGTAATCTTAAAGATGATTCACCATTTTTAGCAAAAATATTTGTGCATGAAATTTTCAGATTACATGGATTACTTAAATTGATCATATCTTATAGAGGTCTAAGAATGACATCTAGATTTTGGCAAACACTTAATGCAGCCTTAGGGACTAAACTAAATTTTAGTTCCGCATACCATCCGAAAATGGATGGGTAGACTAAAAGAGTTAACCAAGTTTTGGAAGATATGTTACAAATGTATTGCATGGATCAATAGTACAAATGGGAAGAGTACCTCCCATTAGTTGAATTTTCTTATAACAACATGTATCACGCCTCTCTGAAAATGGCACCTTTCAAAGCATTATACGAAAGGAAATGCGAACTCCAATTAGCTAGGATAACATAGAGGATAGAGAGGTAATTGGACCTGAAATCCTTACTAAAATGGAACAAAAAGTTAAAATGATTTGTGAATGTTTAAAGGAAGCAAAGATAGGAAAAAATGTTATGCAGACTTAAAAAGGGTTGACAAGAAATTTGAACTTGGTGAGAAGTTCTTTTTGCGGGTTAAACCGAAAAGAGTTCTATAAATTTTGGCAAGGCTGCCAAGTTATCACCTCATTATGTGGGACCCTTTGAGATTGTTGAAATAATCAAACATGTACCTTATCATTTAACTTTACCTCCTACTTTATCATGAATGCATACTATTTTCCATATTTCTTTTCTTAAGAAATATGTTTCAGATTTATCACGTGTTAAATTGGAATTCCTTGCAGGTCTAAGAACTAAGGATAATCATGGTTAAATCCATCTAAGTGATAGAAAATTTCTAGTTCCACTTAAGAAATCATGAAATAAGTCAATGTAAGGTCCATTGGGACTAGTTTAACAAAGAAAATGTAACTTAGGAAAATCTTGAAGATATGAAAGTCACTTTTCCATATTTTTTTGAATGAATTGATTTTGTTGATTGATAAAACTTGAAGATTTTATTGTTAGGGCTGGAGCCTATTTTTGGTCTTCTCAAATCAGTATTGAAGTGTGGAGTTAGAATTGGGAAGATGAAATGTCATGACCATTTCTTTTCTAGCCATGGGAAGATGAAAGGTCATGACATTTTCTTTTCTAGCCATGGGAAGATGAATGGTCATGACTTTCAAACTTCTAGGGTAAGTTTTTGGACTTCTTACAGATTATAATCCTATAAATAGAGGTGTTAGGATATCTTTAAGATGTCTTGTGTTTTCAAGAGGTCTTGAGTATTAGTGATCAAGAGGTGATCAAGAGTGATCAAGGTTAAGCAACCTGGGTGTTAATTGTGGTTTAGATGTGGTTTAACATCTTTTGAATTCTATTGTGAGTTCATAAGCGAGATAATCTTGTGAGAGTTGTTTCAATCTTGTTGATAATAAAATCTGAGAAAGTTCTTGGTGGACGTAGCCCACATTGGGTGAACCACATTAAATCTTGTCTTGTCTTCTTTTGTGCATTATTTATTTATGCTATTATATTTCTGCATGTATACTTCTACTATATAGTTTCCTACTGCTGTGATTTGAGGAATTTTTTCCGCATATTTGTTCTCTAATTCCTAACAATTGGTATCAGAGCTTTGGTGGTTTTTTTCTGAAGTGGTAAATCACAGGGAAATTTTAGCTTGAGTGGGAGCTATGGTGGATGAGGGTAGATCAAGGGTTGAGAAGTTCAATGGGCATAAATTTGGTTTGTGGAAGATGAAAATGGAGGATTAATTATATCAAAAGGACCTCCATGTTCCTTTGGCTAGAAAAACAAAGAAACCTACAACCATGTCAAATGAGGATTGGGAGTTGCTAGATAGAAAGGAACTCGGGAAATTTGGTTATGCCTTGCATATTCGGTTGCTTTCAACATATCACAGGAGAAGACCACGAGAAGGTCTCATGAGTGCGTTGGGGAAGTTATATGAAAAACCCTCTACCTCTAATAAAATATTTTTGATGAAAAAGTTATTTAATATGAAGATGTTTGAGAATGGTTCTATTGTTTTTCATTTGAATGAATTTAATACGGTTGTATGTTAAACTCGGTAAAAATTGACTTTGATGATGAGGTCAGGGATTTGTTGATTTTGTGCTCCTTACCAAATAGTTGGGACAACTTGGTTATGGCTGTAAGTAATTCAGTCTCTAATAATTCAAAGATGAATTTTGAGGATGTAATAGGTGTGATCCTAAGAGAGGAAATACAAAGGAAGAGCACTGGATATTCTTCTACTTCTAGAAATACTTTGACGATGGAGAGTAGAGGGAGACAAAAGAACAGAGGGAAAGGTAACCATGGGAAGTTGAATGATCACGAGAAGGTCAAAGTCTAAGAGTAAGTTAGAATGTTGGCACTATGGGAAGGTTGGTCATGCTAAGAAAGATTGTTGGGCTCTTTGGGATAAGAAGAAAAAGGAGGAAACTAAAGAGGTAAATGTGGCAGCAAGTGATGTTTTTCAGGATGCCTTAATTATTTCTTTAGATAATATTGTTGAGTCTTGGGTGTTAGATTCAAGGGCTTCTTTCCATGCCACCCCACATAGACATTACTTTACTAATTTTTTTCAAGGATATTTTGGACATATATATCTTGGTGATGATGAACCATGCAGAATAGTAGGGAAAGGTTGTGTTCGGGTGAAAATACGAATGGGAAAACACGAAAACTTAAGGATGTCAAGCATGTGCCGAGGTTGAGGAAGAACTCGATTTTAGCGGGTTATTTGAGTAGTGATGGATGTACGGTCAGTTTTACAGTGGATTCTTGGAAGGTTACCAAGGGAGACCTTGTAGTTGTAAGAGGTAAGAAAACTAGTACTTTATATTTAACTAGTGGTGCTGATTATTGTAATTTAGTTACTAAAGATGGAGATGAAACTTTGTGGCATTAGAGACTCGGTCATATGAGTTAAAAGGGCATGTAGATTATAAAGAACATGTTGATTAGATTAAAGGAGTTAGATTTAGAATTTTGTGAGGACTATGTTTATTAAAAACATAAGTGGGTGAGATTCCTCAAGGTTGAACCTACCAAGAAGGGGGTAAGTTGGATTTAGTGCATACAAATGTATGGGGGCCAGCTAAGGTAAACTCTATTGGTGGTTCATGTTATTATGTTACTTTAATTAATGATGCAACTAGAAAAGTTAGGGTATATTGCATTATAATGAATTATGATGTGTTTGAAACCTTTAAAATATGTAAAGCCTTGGTTGAGAATGAAAGCAGTATCAATTTGAAATGTCTCAGGTTGGATAATGGAGGGGAGTATTGCAGCAATGAATTTCTTGATTACTGTTCGGTAAATGGGATCTGGCTGCAAATAAAGGTTCTAAATACTCCATAGGAAAATGGAGTGTCAGAGATAATGAACAAGACAATCATGGAGTGTGCTAGGTGCATGAGGTTACATGCAGGGCTGCCACTCATGTTTTGGGAAAAATCAGTGAGCACAATTATTTATCTGATTAACAAAGGACCCTCTATGGCTTTGGATGGAGGTACACCTAAGGAGACTTGGTCTAGTAAGAAAATTGATTAATCATTTCTTAGATTATTTAGATGTGAGGTATTTGTTCACATTGAAAAATATGATAGGAACAAGTTAGAGGCTAAGTCTCGAGAAATGCAACTTTGTTGGATATGGTAAGGATGAATTTGGTTTTCGTGTTTGAAGTGTTAAGGAGGAGAAAATATTTTAGTCTACAGATATTCTATTTAATGAAAAAGTCATGTATAAATATTGGTTGTGGGAACAGAAAGAGGAATCAAAGAAAGAATACACAGTGTTAGAGGACATTGCAAGCAACAAGGTGTCCAAGGGGCTAGTTCAGGTGCAACATGTTCCAGCACATCCAGTTTAGGAACCTACTCATCAGAACCCCAAACTCCTGAAGTGAGAAGGTATTATAGGGTAAGAAGGGAACCTGAATTATTTAATCCATATTTGAATTATTTATTTCTCACTGATAGTGGAGAGCCAAAGTGCTTTGAGGAATCAGTGCAGGTAGATGCCAGGAAGAAGTGGGAGCAGGCCATGGATGAAGAGCATAGATCTCTTATAGAAAACCAAAATTAGGATCTGGTGGAGCTACCGAGGGCAAGAGAGCATTAGGTAACAAGTGGGTGTATAGAATCAAAGATGAAGATGGAGGGAGGAAAAGATACAAGGCCCGATTGGTGGCTAAGGGATTTTCACAGAAGAAAGGTATAGACTTTAACGAATTTTTTTTCCCGTTGTTAAAATGACTTCTATTAGAATACATTCTTAGTTTAGTAGCACTAGAAGATCTATGCGCACTTAGATCAGTTGGATGTGAAGACTACATTCCTTCATGGTGAGTTGGAGGAGAAATTGTATATGCATCAGCCACAAGGTTATGAGATCAAAGAGAAGGAGAGGTTAGTGTGTAAATTGAAGAAGAGCTTGTATGTCCTGAAACAAGCTCCATGGCAATGGTACAAGAAGTTTGATAGTTTTATACAGGAGTAGGGTTACTCTCGAGACCATTGCGTGTACATCAAGAAATTTCTTGATGGTATTTATATTATTTTATGCATGTATGTGGATGATATGCTTTTTGTAGGGAAGAACATGTAGGAAATAAAGGTACTCAAGAAAGCTAGGTGAATATTTTTCTATGAAGGATTTGGGGGCAGCAAAATAGATCCTTGGTATGAGAATAAATTGGAATAGGAAAGAGAGGGAACTGGTGTTATCTCAAGAAGAGTACATAAATAAGGTCTTGGAGAGGTTTAGTGTGCAGGATTGAACCGGTTAGTACCCCTTTTTACGAGTCACTTTAAATTCTCAAAGGAGCAGAGTCCCAAGACCGAGGAGGATAAAATCCAGATGTCCAGGTACCATACTCATCGAGTGGTTGGTAGCTTGATGTATGCTATGGTATGCACTATGCCTAACATTTCCCATGCAAAGGAGAAGGTTTATGAGTGATCCAGAGGAGAGAAATATCGGGA
Source organism: Taxus wallichiana var. yunnanensis (assembly GCA_018340775.1). Taxonomy (NCBI): domain Eukaryota; kingdom Viridiplantae; phylum Streptophyta; class Pinopsida; order Cupressales; family Taxaceae; genus Taxus; species Taxus wallichiana. Next base: position 309,234,720 of record CM031243.1, on the reverse strand, counting down.
AGGGAAGTGGATCCTTCAGTATTTGAGAGAGACCATGGGAGAAACATTGTGTTTCGATGGATCGGATGCTACATTGTGTGGTTATGTAGATTTGGACATGGCATAAGATTTGGAAAATAAGAGGAGCATGACAAGTTATGTATTTACGGTTGGTGATACAACGACGAGTTGGATTTCACGGTTACAAAAAGTTGTGGCTTTGTCAACCACAGAGGTTGAATATGTTGCTGCCACATAGGTAAGCAAGGAGATGATTTGGATATAGTAGTTTCTTGATGAGTTGGGTTATAAGTAGGAAGTTGGGAGACTACATAGTGATAGTCAGAGCGCTATTCATTTAGCGAAGAACTCCACTTTTCACTCTAGGACGAAGCACATTCAACTGAGATATCATTTCATCAGGGAAGCTTTGGAAGAATATAAGTTGAATATGGAAAAGATTCATACAGTCAGAATCCTATGGATATGATGACCAAGGCAGTCACAAGGGAGAAGTTGAAGTTGTGTTCAACTTTGATTGGCCTTCATGGTTGATAATGAAGGGTTGAGAACTTTTCTCAATAGGAACAATCTCAAGTGGGAGATTTTTGGGGTGTGGAGCCTATTTTGGTCTTCTCAAATCAGTATTGAAGTGTGGAGTTCGAATTGGGAAGATGAAAGGTCATGACCATTTCTTTTCCAGCCATGGGAAGATGAAAGGTCATGACAGTTTCTTTTCCAGCCGTGGGAAGATGAAAGGTCATGACTTTCAAACTTCTAGGGTTGGCTTTTGGACTTCTTAAAGGATTGTAATCCTATAAATAGAGGTGTTAGGGTATCTTGAATATATCTTGTGTGTTCAATAGGTCTTGAGTCTTAGTGATCAAGAGGTGATCAAGAGTGATCAAGGTTAAGAAATTAGGTGTCAATTGTGGTTTAGATGTGGTTTAGCATCTTTGGAATTCTTTGTGAGTTCATAACTGAGAGAAGACTGTGAGAGTTTTTTTACTCTTGTTGATAATAAAATATGAGCAAGTTCTTGGTGGATGTAGCCCACATTGGGTGAACCACATTAAATCTTGTCTTGTCTTCTTTTGTGTATTATTTATTTATGTTTTTATATTTCTACATGTATACTTCGATATTTAGTTTCCTACCGCTGTGATTTGAGGAATTTTTCCTAAATATTTGTTCTCTAATTCCTAACATTTATTCTTAGTATATCAATAAATCTGTTAGTTTTGGGTAGATACTAAATTCATTAGTATTGAAACAACTATCTTAAATGCTGAATAATTATGAAAATTTGAACTTCTCAAATCTGGTCCTTCTATGAACTTATGAATGAAAGAATTATAATTTGGTTATATTCTTGATTGAATTTATTGACTAAGTTAATCATCGGGATGATGATGCTTTTAGGAGGGAGGTATGTAACGCCTTTAACATGACAGGTACCTAAGATGATTTCTACTTTAGAAGGTACAAACGTTGACAAGTGATTTTGTCTTAAGACAGTGTACTCTTATGACTTTGGAAATCATGTTTTCAGTAGGAAATAATTCATCTATTTAACAAATACATTTTTTTGTACTTTTACTTAATATAAATGGAGAAATTCACCTCCTTTATGCATAATTAATTCACTGCTTGATTGAGAAATTTGGGTCTGCTTTTCATAATTCTTATTTCAGAACAAAATTACCTTGGATCAATTCCATTAATCCAAGGTATGATTTTAATTCATGACTTTTTGGTCATAATGAACAAGTCAAATAGATAAGGTTATCTTTGGATTGACCGTGTAAAGGAGTGAATGAAGTCCTTAGACCTTGCCACATATTTGATTTTTGATATTTGGCTGGTTCTTCTTTGTCTATTAGATTGTAATTCTTTCTTTGATCAGTAACCTATTTCAAATATAAGTTTTAATGCTAAGTGACTATAGCCTAAAGCTAAGTCTAACCTATGTCTTTTCAATCTTTTGAAATTAAGATGTTGTGACTTAAACTAGAGACCTACCTACGAACCTACTTGATTTCCTAAACTAATGTTAACCTAAATTAAAGTATGGATAACCTAGAGAAGGCCTATGGAACAACATGGACATTAGGTGGTTGGTGGCATCATTCTTTAGATATTTAATGAGATTTACTTCAGTCTTATATATTCCTACTGCCACCTTTGGCATGGGCATTGGAAAAAGTTGGGGAAAGATGAGTTAGCACCCCCACAGGTTTAGTTGCATGCAAAATTTAAATTTAGACAACTGCTAAATGTGGAGATCGTGTTGGCGTGGGAATTGGAGGAGATGGTAGTTCTTTGCATTAAATTTTTTTAAACTCGGCAAAACTTCCTAGGAATATACATGAGGGGTTTAGTTTTTGGATCTTTTTTTGTTTTGAGCTTGGGCTCTGTATGGGTTTGTTTCGGTCCTTGAAACTCCAATTTTATTCTTGCATGACCATAATTATTGCATGGCATAGAACTATTAGGATTACGTGAAAAATATAAAAAGAAAGGGGAAGTGTTGATGGTTCAGTTGACATTTCGTGGCAAGGAAGAAGCTATTGAATTTTTGATTAGAGATCTTATGTGAATTAGTGAAGAAAAAGCACTATCAGGCATGATAGGATCTACCCATTAAGTTGTTTTTATTTTACTTAATTGATTCATTAAAAGAACTCTTCTCTTGGGATTAACCTGGTTTTTCTTGGTAGATAAGATCACTCTGTAATGATTTTTGTGTTTTTTATTGTGTTCGCTATTTCAAATTCTCTTGTATGATGGAACAATTGATCCGGGTTTCGATATTCTTAAATTCATTTTCTAGGTTATGATGTAATCTTTTGCATGAGCTTAAGATGAAGTAAAAATGTGTGAGATCTTGTTTGAGATGTTTCCATCTCGTAGGTAGCTTGGTTTTCTTTAATCTTTGGATCTAGTTTCTGATTGAAATTATTCCTCTCTATTTGGAAACTATAGTCTTAAAAGCTGTTAGAATAGTTGAATTTTGATTTAATCCTCTTGAACCTTCGGGGAAGATAAAAGCTACACGATTCTTGCTTAAAACATATTCCTTGAGTGTTAAAGGAAAGATTGAAAAAAATAAACGAGTATGACTATTTATCTATGACTATCTATAATTTGGATCCGAGTTTTTCTTGACAAGTGTTTAATGTTTCATGAAGCTGGTTTAAGTTATTCGGTTATGTATTTAAGTCTGTAAATGTATACATATTTTTCTTTACTGGGAACATACACTTGTTTTAAAGACCTAGTTTTTGGGAAGCCGTAAGGAGTATATATTACTTTGTTTTCTTCTATTTCCTTGGGGTCTTTAATAACCTTATAAGGATGGCATCTCGGTCTTATGAAAAGGAAAACACCCTTGGGTTTTAGCTATTGTTCTTTGGTTTTAGTGTCAACTTGAACCTCTTGGTAGTTCCTTTGACATTGTATTGTTGTATTGTGTTAGATGTTTCTTGGTATGTGGGTCATTAAACACAGCTTTTATTATGTATATATTAAGAAATGTTCTTCGTGAAAAGGGAAATAAATTACTCTTGTATTTATTTAATCATATTGTTCATTTCATTACCTATTATGGGTCTAAGTTGGAAGGTTGGTTTAGACTTTCTCTTATGTGGAATTTTCCTTTACACCTCTCGTATCTTGTGGGAGATGGTTTATTTTCAATCTAGTGGTAATAATGGTTATTAATACCATCTCCTATAGTAATGGAAGGTAATGGATTGTGTAACTCTTCATTCTTTTCTTTCTCTGGTTTGTGCTCACTCAATTTGATCTCTATTTTGTTCTCGGTTTGGGATTTTGGTTTGGGACAGTTGACACTAATCTTGTCTATGTATGTTCTTGCTAACTCTACTCTCTTTATAATAATGTTAGAACTATGAGGAATTAATCTCTCCCTCACTCCTTTAATTTTCTTTCTGTTTCAAACTTGGAGAAGGTGTTGTCCTATATTTTCTTCTTCATTATGCAATCTTCCAAACCTATTATGTAGAATTAAGTTCAGGTTGATTTAGGAAGTATAGTTGAATATGAGGTTAATTGGATGAATTGTTGTATTTGATTGGAAATATTTCGAGTAAATATGTGTTTTTAGTAAAAAATATTTTATTGGTAAATTGAGTTGGAGCTAAATGATAAATATTACCATTCTACTCACTTGACTTAATGATAGTAATGTTGTATCTTTTTGGGGATTGAGTGTAGTCCCATTTGCATGCTAATTTGATCTTAACCTCTAATGAGGTCTATTTTTAGTTTTCTGGACTTTAACTTAAATTGGAGATATTCTAATTTTGAGTATTTGGATACTCAAATAAGAGGCACATGTTAAGTTACGAAGTTTTGAATCATCGTAAAAAATTTATGTTTTAGATCTGATTACTAGCATCTCAGATTTTAGGATGGTTTTATGGGAATGAAATATTAAGATGGGAGTACTATTGTTTTATCTTTAGATGAACTATGCATAGAAGATAGTAGGATAGTTATATCCTTCTATTAAATAGGTTTACTTGAGAAGGGAAACATATAAGGTAATGTATCATAGAGTTAGTAAGGCTATGATGAAATGTTACTTATTTGAATTATTGTTGTAATTATTTTGTTAATAAGTAATAACATGGAAGGTTGAAGTTGTATATTTCATGACTTAATCTTACTTTTTCTTGGGTATATATTTATCTCTCTCTCTCTCTCTCTTTTATTTGAGTGTGGTAACTTCCTTTGGTTATGTATTTCTTAATTTTTCGTGACTATTTCTTAACAACAGAGTTCTTTTTATGGAACAATTAGTTAAAAGCACATCCTTTTAATGTTTAGTGTTTATCATGCTCATTTCAATGAACTGACCTGTGCTAGAAATTTTCGTAGATGGACTTCATAAGTGATGAAAGGAGAAAATATTTATAGGAAGTTACATTTTTTACCAAAGAGACTAGATCTTTTATGATAAAATATGTTCATTATTGAAATGTATTTGATGGAAAAAGAAAGTTGTACTTGTATTTTGTTTTGTTATTGTTGTTTAACATTGGAAATGTCTGAAGTGGTTAGACTTATATTGTATGAATCATCTTGATGAATAAAATATTTGTGTACTTGTTTGAACTTGATGTGTAACCTTTTGGGTATTCTGTGAATGGAAATGTTAAGTATTTCTCTACTTTTCAGTCAAGTAACTTACTCTTATGGTTTGGAGTAGATTGGATAAAGATCAGGGGTATTAGATGCACTACCCTCTCTAGTGAAAATGTAACTTATTGAGTTAAACTTTGTCTATGGATATTCAACTATATCACTATGACTATATCTAAATCAAATTTTTGTGGGTGAATAAAAATATGATGTTAACTTGTAATATACTATGGTGTTATAAATTAAAATTAACCCTTTCCAAGAAAAAAAGGGAAGACAACTTCCCTGCTAATGATTAATAGACTATTTTAAGACCTATTAGAAATAAATCCAAATGTATCTTTAGATAGTTGAAGGTGTGCTTTCTCATGATGAGTTTCTTTAACTAGAATAGGAATGTATAGAAAGAAAATTAAATGGTATTACACTTCATTCCATTGAATTCTAATATAAAAATAACTTGTTATGAACTTATATAAGCCAGGGCTTGAGTAAGGGAGTAGGCAAACAACATTGTTGTGTGTGCTGAATCTGTTATGTAAAACATAAATCAGAATGTTATTGGAATAAAAACGTAACCTATGAAATGGTTAGGGAGTAGATGTATTTGCATACCCACTCCAATTGTAGTTTTAATTTGTAACCCTAATGGTTAACGAACCTAGTTGTTTAGTAGGGCTACTGCAATTAATCCTTAATGAAGAAAATTAATAAGTCATTAACTTCTATTTAAGGTATGTTTTCCCAGATGAGGAAAACTTAAATAGATGTTGACACACGCCAACTACATGGATGCACTTCGAGAAGACTAAGGTATTCACGAGGATACTATGTTGTAGTTGACATGTTTCAACACCCTTTCGAGTTTGTTCATCTAGACTAACATAAACTCTAACTTGATCATAGTTCTACCCTAGGTAGGGATAAGGGCATGATCTAGTGTCAAGGTCAACTCACATTGACTTAGGATGAATAGACATGCCTAATTGATGTAAGTTGATTGAGTATGTCTAAATACCCTTAGTCACCATAAGCAGTCCTCCACACTAGGCCATGTTGCTAACCTTGGCTAGGGTTAAACCTTGAACAAGTGGACTGAAAAAAGTTAGTGAAGACCATTCTAGATAAAAAATCAAGTGGGGTGAAGGACGTATTCGTTAGATGAGTATGTCATCTAGGAATATAAACATAAACAATATGTTTAAAATATTTGTCCAAAGTATCGCAAGTTGTTGGTTGCATTGTCCTATGTCACCTAGTTTAAGAAGTGGGAATTCAGATGGATATTAGTAACATATATTTAGATAGGCCTCTTAAATAGAACACTTAATACCCCGAAAAGGGTAAGGGAACCAAGTATACGTAGTATATAAATCATTAAGTTAACATGAGAGATTGATATGATACCGAGTCATGAAATGAGAGATCAATCTTCTACCAAGTCATTACAACTACATATCGTTTTATGTTATCGATTCATTGTCTTGGAATGTGTGTTCTAAATTAAGTTAATTTAGAACATAGAACATTATGCAAAAAAAATTCCCTTATTTCTAAAGTCCTAAAATGGGAATGTTACATTGGGGATAGTTAATGGGGAGGATGAAGGAAACCAAGAGAAGGTGTTGAAGTTCTTATTTGATAAGAAGGGAAATGCGAGGATGTATTTTCCATAGATTTTATTTTATGGGTTTAGCTTCAGTAATGGTTATGATATTGTTAACCACAATGTTTGGGTCATACCAAGCATATCAGCATAGGACCAAGAAAAAGCGTTACTATGGTCCCAGAGGAAAGAAGTAAAAGCTTCCTATTCAACACCATCTAAATATTGGCCTATATTTAAGATGTGTGTGTCATCATGTGTGTTAATGTTGATTTATATGTTCAATTCATTTAACATGGTTTGTGTCTCGAAGGAAATGGCCTATGAATATAAGAACCTTCCACATCAAGGTAGGTGAGAATAGATTCATCGTCCTAACATTGAAGCGATGTTAATAGGTGTATCGTCATAGATCATGTCGGGATACGGGAAGGGGAGAGAAGAGGTACCCTTACCATTGTGTTAATAAGTCATATGTCTAAGGGAAATTTTGTTCATAAAAAAAAGTTAGGAGGAATAGATTCATGATCTATGGACTCCATGGGTGAAGGTGGTGACATTGGTGAATAGGGTGGAGAAGGTTAATTGTTCTCAATGAGTTTGATTTCGACATTCTTGGAAGATGGTGCGGAAAATCCAATGCCACTACAATATTTTTGTTTATGGGTGGTACATGGGATGATGGCCTTGTTCTTGAAAACCAAAGCCAAAAATTTCCATGTGCATCGATGAACGAAAGTGTGGGTGAAGCAGCAGTTATTGAGATATTGGAGGTTAGATGAAAAGGGTTGTGTTTGGGATGGATGTTAGGTGAATAGGTGGTAGTATCAAGTCCCCCATATGTTAAGTTGGTGCAAAGGTGGGAAGGATCATAAGGGAAGACCTCTCCTATGTTATTATCATAACGATGATGTTAGCGTAGGTTGTCATAATCTTAAGGAGTGATGAATGTGTTGATATTGTAGAGGCGGTACTCCCCCAGAGTGAGGCATTGAAAAACACCTTCTAAGGGATCGGTAGTAGATATGTGGGTAGCGGGGATAGATGAATTACTAAGATATTGGGCAAGAGGGGTGTCGGTTGGTTGGGAAGTAGATGGCCCAGCTGCAGAGGCTGCAACAATAGTAGGAATAAAAGAGTTAGGTGTGGGAGAGGTGGCGAAGCATTAGTGGATGGGGCTGTGGGTAAAGGAGAAGTGGGGGTATGAGTAGATGCCTTAATTGGTATAAGGACATCATTAGGTCGGTAAAACATGTTATAGGATTTGAATGGTGATGGGTCGATGGGATAGTATAGTTATGCCATTCATGTTCAAATTTTACACAGCGGTGTAAAGTTGAAGGAACATAACCCATGATGTGAATTCAAGGTCGGTCAAGTAGCTAGGTTATACTGGAACTCCCCCTTTAAGACGTAGAATAATTTTGGGATAGTGTGAGGGCCTACGTGAATGTGAAGAATAATGGTGCCAAGGGTGGAGGTGATGGCATCATTGAAGGAGTACAACATAACTGGGTTATTATGCATGTAATTTGAAGGGATGCACATTTGATTATATGCGTGGGAGGATATGATGTTGATGCTAGCACCACCATCGATCATAATGTGTTGTACGCATATGTTATCAATATAGATGGAGATGAAAAGGGTGGGATCAGGGTCATTTGATTGGAGAGTACGGTCTCATCATAAAAGAAAGCGAGGGAAGCTACTTGCTAAGTGGATGTGGGGGTAGAAGAAGGAGATGATTTGGTAAGAGAGGCCACATGGTGAGGGGTGATAATGGAGGCTATTGGTGTGGGGTCATTAGGTAAAACCTTGATGGATTGCAAAACCTCCATAAGGGATTGTTGATGAGATTCAAAGGTTTGGACAAGATCGTATAAAGACATTTTTAGAGGGGATTGATGTAATTATTTTATCATTGTATAATGGGTGACCCCATTAGAAATAGGGTATGTGGGTCCTCAAATGGTGATTTTGGGTGCAGGTGTAGATGGTATATTGGGCATGGGATTGGTTGATGGGCTAGTTTCTTTTTATTTTCCTTTGTCCTTTTGGGCGCGGGTGGCAACTTAGACCATGTTAATATGAGGGAAAGAGGTAGATGGAGAAGGTATGTCATGAGTAGTGTAATGGAATGATGGGAAAAAACCTAATGTGGGGTAAGAACCTTGTGAAATGAGTAGGAACACTAGAATTTGGGTGGTGGTTTGGACAACTCTTTGATACAGACCATGTTGATCTCGAATTTTAGAGGTGGATAAAATGGCTGTTGGGGTGGAGATTTAGGTTGCTAAATAAGCAAGGGACAATGATGTGTGGTGATAGGTGAAGGTGGAATAGGGTTCTCATCAAGAATACCATCATTGTCAAAGTTTAATTCAGGAGGACATAATTGGAGGAGAATGGTTTTGAGAGCCTTATAACCTTCTACATCATGTCTTGGCACACGATGGTAGGAAAAAAATTAGTTTCATCAAACCCTTTTGGTTTGGATTTGAGGGGGTTGTAAGGTTGAAGTGACAGTAATGTGATGAATGAGGTCTCTAAGAGGTTAGCTAGAATGTTGGCAAAGGACCCTGCCAACAAAAATGGGAAGTGAGTGTGGGTTTGGGTAAAGTTGTGAATGATTGTGAGGGAAGATGCGTTATAGGAGGAGGAATGGGTTGGACCACTGGTTTAGTAGGTGGTACTGTCTTAGGTTTTGATGGTATCTTCTTAGGTAAAGGTGTGGTAGAAGAGCTAGAAATGGAAGGTGTTGTTGATTTAACTACCTTGTTGGAGGGTAGTGGGTTCTTGTCTTTGGATTGCACCTTCTTGGGTAAAGGTGAGATGGGATTACATGATGTAGAAGGGAAAGCAGATGGTGGAAGAGGATGGGTTACCCATGGGGATAATAGAGTTGCAGTGGAAGTGGTTGGTAGAGGCTGGGTGGATGGTATGGGTTGAATTCATATAGGAAAAGTTGGGGTTATAGTAATTGGTGGAGGTATAGGTGGTAAGAAATGTACGGGTGAGGGCGAGGGTGTTTGTTGTGTAGGTAAATTAGATGTAACAAAGGATCGTGATGACAAGGTAGGTTTCTTAGCTTTTGATTGGCCTTGGGTAGGGGTTGTTTAGCTAGGTTGATGGGTGAGTAACTAGGATGGAAAGAAGAGGCGAAGGTGACAAAGTTGTGGTAGGTGAGACTGGTGTATGTGGCCTATAAGTTTGGTTCTTCCTTCTAGGTGGAGGAATAATTTTGGTGTAGGTTTAGGAAGGTGTGGCTAAATCTAATTTGATGGGTGGATGGGTAAGGCTTGATGTCGACATGACACCTAAGGTAGTGATGGGTTTAGATACAGATGAAGATATAGGTGTGGGTAGGTTCTTAGGAATAGGAATGGTTTTAGTCGTGGGTAAAATTTTAGATGTAGGTAAAGGTGACGAAGAAGAGGCCATTTTTGACAGCATGGTCAAGGTCGATCTGGTTGCTAGAAATACCTTTGGATAGATCGTGGAGGTATCTTTAGGAAAAATTTGCATTTGAGTCAAAAAGGGGAGCCGAAGACATCCCCAAAGCATGGAATTATCAACGTAATCCAAACAATCGGCTATCATGAAAATGGGACTGTTGTAAGAGGAGATGTAGTTGGTTTAGTGGAAATCCTTGTAAAATATGTTTGTGAGATAGGGAATTGGTTAGCCTCGGACTCTATGGGTAGAAGAGATGAGACCAAATCAATGGGATCCTAGAATGCTAATGGAGAATTATCCCCAATAGGTAGTGGTATTTCTAAAGGATCTCCTATGGGTAGGAGAGATGATAGGTGGGGTGAGATAGATTTCTCTTTTGGTGGAGGAGAAAGCAATGATGATTCTCCTACGAGTAAGACAGTTAATATTGTTGTTTGTTCATTAGGTTGCGGGGTAGATGGTGAAATGACATCATCAAAAATTATGGAATCCTCCGTGAGTGTAGGAGGAGATGAAGGGGACTCCTCTGAGGGTGAAGGAGTGGGAGAGGTATGCTCCTCTGTGGGTAGAGGAGCTTGTGCCAAAATTTCCTCGATAGATGAAATAGGTGGAAATTGAGGAGGAACGACAGTACGATATTTAAAAAAACATGGAATTCATAGACATTTTTATTATTGGTTGAAGTTTCACTATTTTGATTACATGATGGTGTATGGTTAGAGAATGAATTCTTAAAGATGTGAAAGTTTTGATTTCTTTGGCATGTTCAAAGTTATCCAGGATGAGATATCCATTATCTAACATCTCTTGGACAATGTTCTTAAAAGTTATGCAATTACCATCACTATAGCCTTTGACATGATGATAATTACAATAGTCATGTTCCTTATACCATGTAGGCATAAGATGAGTAGGATCAAAACTAGTATGAGGTTTTATGGGAGGAAGTGCAATGGCTCTAGCTTTAAGAAAATTTTCCAAGACTAAAGAATAGGTCTCTCCAATTGGAGTTTAATTTCATTTTTAATGCCGGAAATAAAAAGTCTGAATAGGGAAAAGATTGGAGGAAGGTTTGAATTGATTAGATGGATGATATAGACCAGCTTTGAGAACTAAAATTTTGGTAGATCCTTTGGATTTTGAATAATTGTTTTGGGGTTTTAAAGATGAAGAATAATAATTTGATTTGAACAGGGTGTTCTTGTTCAACAATTGGATTTTCTTTTCTTCAATGGCATGGATTTTTAGATTTCATAACGTGGTGAATTCTTCGTTAAAGGTACTTAAGGCTTATACCTACAGAGTTGGTGAGACATGTCTAGCACAAGCTCTAGTGAATAACTCTACAAGTTCAGCTTGAGGCAACAGAATGTTAATTGGTTGATAAGACTTCACCAACGAGTAACAAAATCTATGATAGATTCATCGTCATATTGTCATGTCAAATATAGGTCAATCATGGTGAATTTTTTGACTACATTGATTGAGAAGTGGTCCAGAATGCTTGAGCCACTTGGTTAAAGGAGTAGATGGAATGTCTAGGTAAACTACTATACCAATCTAAGGCAGGTCCTATTAGGGACATGGGGAATGTTCATAGGAGTAAAAAATCATCATGGGCAATTAGATAGCACCCATGTTTGAATGACTGCAAGTGTTGTTACGAGTCTTCTTTACTATTGAAATAGTTGAACTTGGGCATTTCCCAATGCATGAGGTATGGGTGAATAGGAATAGATGGATGAATAGGCTCATTACAGATTTCATCATAAGTTAAGGAGTTACGAGAGATGGAAACTAATGCTTCTAGTGTCTTCATCTTTTCCATTATCATCCTAATGAGGTCATTGATGGGTTGTGAGGAACAGTGCCTCTGTATCAAAGGGAGGTTGATGATGGGTGTATGATGTGGATGGCATCCCAGTACATGGGGGTTCCGAATATGAAAACTATGAAGGGGGATAGATACAAGTGGAAGATACCCCAAATAAGCAATAGATGAGATTAGGGGTTGTTGGTGATGCATGAAAATAGGTGCGGAAGTCATAACGATGCTCGTGGTAATCGAGGGTAGAGATTGGGGGATAAAAGGGACTAGGTTTTGAAATGGGGTGTGGGTTACCGACACCAAGGGTGGTTATAATGCAATTGGTATATGAGGAAAAGGGGGTAGATGGGGCCATGCTCAAGGCGGTTGGTGAAGGGATGGTCGACACCACGAGTGTAATAGACATCGTTAGTGTAGTAGCTATATCGTATGTGGGGCCCAGTTGATATACCATAGGGGTAGGGTGGATGAAGGAAATGTTGAGCTATTAGTAGGTAATGCAAAAGTGGGGGTGAGGGTAGGAGGAATAGATACGGGCATGCCATATACTAGTTGTCTTGAGGAGTCTCGGGTAGATGAGTGGGCAAGATAGTATTGTAAGGCCACAAGATTCTGGTCAAGGAGTCTTGCAAACTCCTCGTCACCGGTAGAAATGGTGATAGGCTAAGTTGGATCCATAGGCAACATGATGGAAGGCGGTGATGGGATAGGTGGGAGTGGCTGAAGAATAGCATGAAATATAAGGGTGTTGGTTTGGCTGCAAGTCAACACCATGTGAATTAGCATTGAATTGGTAAAATTGTACTCTATAGATGACACAGAAAACAACGAAATGGAAAAGAATAGATATTGGTAGGTGGAATTGGTCAATGTTTCAATTAAAAATAAAAATAGGGAATCGATGATTACATAAAGAATCGATACTAGTTCTTGTGAGAAAACACCGAGTTTGAGAAAATGAAGCGGGCGATGAAAATGGAATGTGGAAACTATACTTGTGAGATATATCGAATGTTAGGAATATAATGATGTCCTGAGGAATATAAATAGAAAATAGAAGGCGATGAAATCTATTTTGGGTAAAATAACCAAAAGAGCTAGTAAGCGACTTAACAGTGAGTAAATTGTGACGATGGTCGATTAAAGCGATGATGGTCTTTGGACTAACACCAGCTATTGTGAAATTTGAAGAAATGAAGAAAAATGGATTTTGTAAATTAAATTAGATGAAGAATCAACCCAAAAGATATAAGAATGATAATATGAGGCCTTGACACACTCAGAAACAATCGGAATACTCCAACTATGATGGTGGAGTGTGAAAGGAAGAATAAAATGAAGAAACGTAATCCTCACAACTCAAAACACAGTTCAGGAAGAAAGATAAGAAAACACGTAATCTTATGAGTGAATTTTATGTTACTTTAGCTTATGCTATTTGAGACTGACTTGTGAATTTAGAACATAGTTTTTTGGTTGGGAAGGCGTCCTATAAAGAGGAAAATTCTAAAGGGAGGTTTCAGGTTATGTTTTGGTGGGGGTGGTCCTTTCTCTGAGGTATGAATGGACAGAGAAACCAGTTGGGTGCCCACTATTAATCCTCTGATCGTGTGATCATTGACAACTTATTCCGGTAAGGTGTTGTTTAAGAAGATGTGTAAATTCAGATTTGTGTAGTTTGGCAAAGAGAGAGAAGAGAGAAAGTTATTTCTATGATTCAATTGTGTCAACCATCAGCTAGGCATGACTTCCAGTGTATAGGTTTCCCTCAGTTTTAAATGTGATCTAATAATGCATAATACAAGGATGAAATGCAACAAATTTTATAACCCAAATCAAAAATTATATTCAATGTAGTAAGTGATGAGTAAGATAGAGGATGATTTTCACTAATACAGAAAGAAAGAAGAATGATTCTTTTAAATGCACCCAAAGAAATATTTCATTTATAGAAATTAGAAAGAAGGAGAAAATTACTTAGAAAAGAAGATGTTAGGAAATAAGGGAAAAATATGCGGAATAATCCCTCACGAGAATAACAACGGTAGAAACTTATATGTAGAAAATATTACAGATCATAAATAAAAGTGTAGAATAAAATAACACAACACAAAGAGACAATATTTAACGTGGTTCACCCAATTTGGGTTACATCCACCAAGAATCACTTGCTCAAATTTTATTACAAGCCACTTCTCTCTCAATACAATACCCAAATCTATTTGGAGCTATGCTCACAGACTCTCTGAAATTCACACCCAAATTCAAAACACATGCAATGTTATATTAACCCTACCATATGCACAAAACCACATAAGAAGACAAGCGCTTAAGCAGTTTTACAAAACCATGGGTATCAAAACCATCAACCAAAACCATCCCATAAACCTATGGGTCAAATAATCCTACTCATATGAGAAAAACACATTTTCTGGTATAATACTGTGGAAAGTGTACGGTACTCTTAGTGTATAGTATTCAACACTTTCTCACATGAAAACAGGCTCCACAACCTAACAATCTCCCACTTGGAGACTAGTTTTCCTCTGAGCAAGTTTCTCATCCCTTCACTAGTTTCCATGAAGACCAACCAAAGCTGAAAACAACTTCAGTTTTTCCCCTGTGAAAACCTTGGTCATCATGTTTGCAGGATTTTGACTGTAGAATCTTCTCCAACTTCAAATTCTCTTCCTCCAAAGTTTTCCTAATGAAATGGTACCTTAACTATATATGCTTCGCCCCAGAGTGGAAAGCGAGTTCTTAGCTAGGTGTATAGCACTCTAGCTATCACTATGTAAATTTCCTTCCTCCTGCTTATGCCCCAACTCCTCAAGAAATTTCTATAGCCAAATCATTTCTTTTCTTGCCTCTATAGCAGCAACATACTCAGCCTCTGTGGTTGAAAAATACACCAACTTCTGTAGTCGTGAAATCCAATTCATTGTTGTCCCACCTACAGTGTAAACATAACCTGTTGTGTTCCTCCTGTTGTTTATATCTCCAGCCATATCTAAATCTACATAACCACACAAAGTGGTGTCTGATCCACTATAGCACAAAACTATCCCCATGGTCCCTCTCAAATACCAAAGGATCCACTTTACTTGCTGACAGTGATCTCTACCTAGATCACTCATAAATCTATTCACCACTCCTACTGCATGGGAAATATCAGGCCTGGTGCACACCATGGCATACATCAAACTACCAACTACTGATGAGTAAGGTACCTTGGACATATGGTTTTCTCTCCTGCTCTGTCTTGGGACACTGCTCCTTTGATAACTTGAAATGGCTCGTTAAAGGAGTCTCACTGTGAGTTTAGCATCCTGCATATTAAACCTCTCCAAGACCTTCTTAATGTACTCTTCTTGAGATAAAATCAGCTTCCATTCCTTCCTATCCCAAGATATCCTCATACCAAGGATTTGTTTGGCTGCCCCAAATCCTTCATGGAAAAGTATTCACTTAGCTACTTCTTGAGTAATTTTATTTCCTACATGTTTTTACCTGCAACCAACATATCATCCACATACAAACACAGGATAATATAAATTCCATCCTCAAATTTATTTGTATACACACAATGGTCAGAGTGACATATAATATAACCTTTCTCCATCATGAAGCTATCAAATTTCTTATACCATTGACATGGAACTTGTTTCAAACCATACAAGCTCTTCTTCAGTTTGCACACCATCTCCTCTTTACCTTTGACCTCATAGTCCTCTGGCTGCTACATACATAGATCCTCCTCCAAAACACCATGGAGAAATGTAGTCTTTACATCAATCTTATCTAAGTGCAAGTCTTCTACTAAAACTATTCCAAGAAAATTTCTAATAAAAGCCATTTTTACTACAAGAGAAAAAATCTCATCAAAATCTATACCTTTTTTCTGTGCAAACCCCTTGACCACCAACCATGCCTTTTATCTTTTCTTTCCTCATTCTTCCTCTTTGACTCTAAACACCCACTTGTTCTGTAATTCTCTTTTTCCTTTGGGTAGATTCACAAAATCCCATGTCAGGTTATCCATGAGAACCTGAAGCTCCTCATCCATGGCTTGCTCCCATTTCTTCATGACATCTACCTGCATTGCTTCATCAAAGCTCTTTGGCTCTCCACTATCAGTGAGTAATAAATAATAAAGAGAAGGAGAAAAATGTTTAGGTTCTCTTCTTACCCTATAAGACCTCCTCAATATAGGAGTTTGGGGTTCCTGTTGAGGAGGTTCTTGAATTGATTCATGTGTCACTTTCCCATCCAAAATATCCTCTACCACTACATATTCTTTCTTGGATTCTTCCCTATTTTCCTGCAATTGTTGCTTATACATGACTTTCTCATTAAAGACCACATCCCTAGATCGAATGATTTTATTGTCCTTAATACTCCAACATTTATATCTAAATTCATCACCACCATAACCAATGAAATTAAATTTTTATGATTTAGCCTCTAGCTTGGTCCTATCATCCTTGTCTATATGGAAAAACACCTCACATCTAAAGACTCTAAGAAATGAATAATCAACTTTCTTACCATACCAAGCCTCCTTAGGTATGCCTCCATCCAAGGCACTTGAGGGTCCTCTGTTTATGAAGTACACAATTGTGCTCACAGCTTCTGCCCAAAAAGAAAGAGGCGAGTCCAACATGTAACTTCATACTCCTAGCACGTTCCATTATTGTTCTGTTCATCCTTTCTGACACCCCATTCTACTGCAGAGTTCTTGGAACCATCTTTTTCCTACGGATTCCATTCTTAGAACAATAATCATCAAATTCATTGTTGCAATACTCCCCTCCATTATCCGAGAGACATTTTAGCTTAAGACCTATTTCATTTCTCTACCAAGGCTTTCTATTTTAAAAAGTGTCAAATACATCAGATTTTTTTCTAAAATAGTAAAGCCAAACTTTCCTTGTTGCATCATCAATAAAAGTAACATAATAACTTGAACCCCAAGAGATGATACCTAATCCGACCCCCACACATCGAATGCACCAACTCTAACTTACTCTCTTTCTTTGCAGGTCCAACCTTGATAAACCTTACTTGCTTCTATTTCCCATATATGTATTCTTCGCAGAACTCCAAACTGTTTTTGTATATCTAGGAAAATCCTTCTTTATGATCTCCATGCCTTTATGGCTCATATGACTCGAGCTTATAGTGCCACAATGCTATATCTACTTCAAGCCACAAGATTACAAACATTAGTGCTATAAGTGGTTAAATATAAGGTTCCAACCTTCTTACCTCTTGCCACCATAAGAGCACCCTTGGTAACCTTCCAAGAGTCCGATCTAAATATCACACTAAAACCATCACTTTTTGCCCTTTCAATATCAAATTTCATCTTAATGTAGGCACATTTCTGACATCCTTCAATAGCCAAGTATTCCCATTCTACATCTTAACTCAAACATAACCTTTTCTAACTATGTTTCAAGGCTCATCATCACCAAGAAAAACATGCCCAAAATATCCTTGAACATAATCAACAAAATAATGCCTATGTGGAGTAGCATGGAAAGAAGCCCCGAATCTAAAACCCAAGATTCAGTAATATTATGCAAAGAAATAATCAAAGCATCCTAACATACATTACCCATTGCCACATTTTCCTCCTTGTTTTCTTCTGTTGTTTCTTCTTATCCCAAAGCTCCCAACAGTCCTTCTTTGCATGCCTAGACTTTCCACAATGCCAACATACTATCTTTCTTTTGGATTTTGACCTTTCTCGATCCTTTGATTTTCCATGGCTTCCTCTATTCTTTTGTCTCCCTCTAGTTTCCATTGTCAAAGAATTCCCTGAAGTAGAAGATTCCCAGAGCTTTATCTTCACATTTCCTCACTTAGAATCACCCCTACAACATCCTCAAACTTCAACTTTGAGTTAGCTGGAACTGAGTTGCTTCTGCCATTACTAGACTATTCCAACTCTCAGGTAAAGAGCACAAAACTAATAAATCCCTAAATTATTCATCAAATTCTATTGTAACCAAAGCTAGCATATTTACAATCATATTAAAATCATTTAAATGATCTCCTTTTGAACCATTCTTAGACATATTCATATTAAACAACTTTTTCATTAAAAATATATTATTAGAGGAAGAGGGTTTTACATATAACTTCCCTAATGCATCCATTAGTTCTTTTGTAGTCTTTTCCTTTGAAACATTAAATAATACCAAATATGCAAGACACAACCGTATTTTCCCAAGTGCCTTCCTATCCAGAAATCCCATTCCGCATCTATCATGCTCGAGGGTTTGTTCACCTTCTCAGACAGTGGAATATAAAGATCCTTCTGATAAAGGTAATCTTCCATCTGCATCTTCCAAAGACTGAAATTATTCTGTTGAATTTATCAACCCTTGATCTTCCATCATCTGCCATAGCTCCCACTCAAGATAAAACTTTCCCTATGATTCAACACTTCAGCAAACCAAACCAAGCTCTGATACCAATTGTTAGGAAATAAGGGATAAAATATGTGGAATAATCCCTCACAGAATCGCAACAGTAGAAACTAATATGCAAAAATATTACAGATCTCAAATAAAAGTGTAAAATAAAATAACACAACACAAAGAGACAGTATTTAATGTGGTTCACTTGCTTATTTTTGGCTAACTCCCTTCATTCCTCCCTCCCTTGTGCCTCAGTTGAATTTTTTTACTTTTTAGACACTCAAAATTTTTTGGAAATGGTTTCATTGGATAGAAAATCTTCTCAGCTTTCCAGAATGGTAAATTTTTCCTCCTAACTCTTGTATTTTTCAAGTTATGGCCCGATGGAGATTTTTGGGGAAATTTTACCATGAGAGTCCCACGGCCAATCAACATGTGCCACGTGGCATTGGAATGGTGGGGGGAGAGATAACTTAGAAAATTTTCATAAAAATTGGTGGGGCGCACAAAGAAATTTTTTGGCCCGAAGGCCCGCCAGCCAATGGGAGGAGGCCACGTGTCCTCAGGAGCCTCGGGGTTCGGCTCGGCGGAAGGAAATGGAAAAATTTCCAAGGATTGGCGCAAAGAAAAATTCGGAAGCGTGGCCCGAGGACCAATTGGAGGGTGCCATGTGCCTCAGGAGCGTCGGGTGGCGGGAGAGCGGAGGAAAATTTTCCTTTTGCCAAGCGATGGAAAATATTGAAACGAAGGCCCGACCGCAAGGCCCACACCAATCAAATTGCCACATGTCCAGGGGTTGACAAAATGTTAAGGTAGGCCCATGGAGGAGAAGAACTTGTCAAGATGCCAATGCTAGGGTGCCATGTGTCCCATTCGGGAATGACATAGGATGGAACCACGTGACCAATCAAAACATGCCACGTGTCCCAGGAACGTCGGGGTGGTGGAAACTTTTTGGAAAATTTTCCAAAGATCAAAAAGGTGTAAAAAGGTCGGGAAAACCCGTGACCAATCAAAACATGCCACGTGTCCTCGAGCTTCGTGTGGTGGAGATTTTTGGGGAAATTTTCCCAAAGTCAAAAAAGAGGGAAAATTTCAAATTTTCGGCCCGCCAGTTCAAATTTTCCCTAGTTTTGCCCTAAATCTTCATAAGGGCATAACTTTTGATCCAGGCTTGGATTTTCATGTTCTTGGTGGCATTGGAAAGATGGTGAAATTATCTACATGATGAAGGGCTCATTTTTGTGTTTTGGTGGAGTTTGGGGAGAGAAAATGGAAAACGCCTCTGGCATGGAGAAAAGAACAGAACTAACATTTCAACCACCATTTTTAATGAAGTATGGCTCGCATTCTCTCCCAAAGATGGTCAAAAAATGTAGAGAAATGGTCTCAGCAGGGGAACCATGCTATTTTAATGTAATTTGGTTGGTGGTGAAGCATCCACTCACGTTTTCCCGCATTTTCTCCTTTCTGAGCTCAAATTTTCATTGTTAAAAGCTAGATTTGGCTCTTTTGTAAAGGGTTGACATTTTTTATGTTTTGCAGGCTCCCTCTTTCACCTAAAAAGTGATTTTGTGGATTATGAGACCTCTTCCAGGACTGTAATATGTTTCTACTCTCTGCTATTGTAATGCATGTATTTTTGATATTGGAAATGACAATGCAAGCTCTGTGAATGAGTTTCAGTCCTCTGTTTGTGTTGTTTGCTTCATTTCTGATCTTTCATTATAGTTTAGGAGCTTGTGCATGATGTTTTGTTGCATTTTATTGATCTGTGTCAATTTTTAAAAAAAATGTTCACCACTCCTTTGGTGTATCACCTTGCTAGTATTAGTTTTATTCCTTTTACATTCTCTATCTCTATCCCCTTGGAATTTAGAGTAGGATTTTGAGTTTAAACCTCTACAATTTTCAAGTCATACATCTAATCAGAGGAGTTGAGGAACCAACCTCTAATATGGAGATTCTTTTCCCATTTTTGCAAGTCCCACACTTGGGGAAAAGATTCAATGTTGTGCATTCACACTGGATGTCCAAATATCAAACTAGAAATCTGATAAACATCCAGGGGTGCTTGTGAATCTGCACTAACAGTTTTTGGCATGCCTGGTGGGACCTTAGAGGTCTTCATCTTCATTGCAACAAGTTGATGTGCATTTGTTGCAAGTTTCATGCTTGAAAAGAGCCTTGATCTGCACATCTGGTAGCTCCAAAGAGGAAAAATCAACTAGTTTCAGCAGTCATAGTCTGAAGATTCATGAGAAGAATCAACACAAGATCAAAAGCCAGAGAAGAAGGGTTGTCTGAGTATCTACAACTATCCCCTGGAAGAAGGCATAGAGGAAGGAGGATTCAAAGGTCTCCATCTCCACCAAATAGAACTCTATCAACTCCTCCACCTTCTAGACCTTTCACTCAATCAACAAGGGTTCTCAGGCCAATCAGAATGGCACAACCCAACCCTTATGTCAACTTCACTGGCAGCAGCCCACTTGCTCTCAATGCACAAAATCTAGTTCTAGTTGCAGCATTGAAGAACATTCCATATTTCACTAGAGAAAATCAGACCACCCCTGGTGATCATGTCAAAGATATTGCTAATGTGTGTGTAATCCATGAGATTAATGAGATGCAAATTGCTATCAAATTGCTAGCATCTTCATTCAAAGGGAAAGCATTGCAATGGTTTAGAAGCCTTGGGGCTAGTTCTATTCAAAATTGGAACCAATTGTGCATAGCTCTCCATGAGCAGTTTGGAGAAAAGGGGGATAATTTGTCTCTACTAGAACAATTGACAACTATCAAGAGAGCCCCAATGAGCAGCTGATAGACTTCAACTTCAGATTTCAAAGACTTGGGATAGAATTCTAGTGGTAGTAAGGCCAACAGCTGAAGGTGCTTTTCTATACTATCTCAAAGCTTTAAATTATGATATTTCTATGTTAATTCAGTCCATGGGAGGTACAACTATACCTGCAGCTTATAGCATTGCCATTAGAGCTGAGAATTGCTTAATTCAAGCTGGTAAGCTGGCTCCTAGGCCTCCCATGCCCTTGTATCCAAATTTAGAAAATCTAAGCACTAGTCAAGCACCTACTATAGCTCCTATTCCCACTCCTAGGAATCAAAGTTGAATGAAACTTCCACTTCATCCTCTAGTGCTTCAAATGAACTTCAAGAAGTCATGAAACAATTACAAAATTTAGGCAATGAGCTGGTTACACTCAAGAGGCAACAAGCCCAAAATTTTAGACCATCTTATCAACCTCAAGCTCAGCCCAATAGGCAGCCATATCAGCCTAATAGACCACCCAACCTAGCTACAAATCAAAATCAAACAAGGCCTCCTGCCAATAGACCATTTCAGCCCTATAATCCCAATGTTGCATCTGCCTCTAAAGCTTTAGTGCCAGTGCAAAATAATATGGCACAAGAGTATGATTGGTGTTTCCCATGCAATGAACCTCACAACCAATCTATGTGCTTCAATGGTGCTTTGAACCAAGCCTTGATGGTGACAACAACTGGCGTAGAGAGTGAAGTGAGCCAGGAAACAAACCAACAACAAGGAACATCCCAGCAAAATGCAGCTCCAAATGAGACTACATTAGCAAATTGGCAGGCTGAGGATTTTTGTGGTATGAATCAAGCAATGTCTCAGAGTATAGCAGCCAATACAAGGTCAAAAAAGAGGAATATTGGTGAGGGGCAGTCATTGGCTCTAGGTGATCCACAACCTTCCATCACTCTCCAAAGTGTTGGTAAGCAAAATGCAGTTCCAAACATGCAAGGGCAGCCCAAGCCACCTTCTAAATCAGCTCAAATACCAGCTGTTACAGCCCACGTGCAAGAAAAGAATGTGTAGACCAAGGGGCAGCAAAGAGATGTTTCATCCCCATTTAGCATCATTGATCAGATGAAGAAGACAAACATGAATATATCTATGTGGGAATCATTATCCATTCCAAGCCAAAGAGATCTCCTACAAGCTGCCATGAAGAATTGGTCAACTTCAAATCAGCAAGTTCATGTGCAAGAAAAGGTACTCACCAAATGCTACTCAGCCTGAAGGGAATCATGGAGGACAACAAGGTAAAATTTTGAAGCCCCCTCCATTCTATGTTTCATTGATCATTGGGGATAAACTAGTACACAATTACATGATTGATTCTGGGGCAAGTAGCTCAGTGATGCCCAAACAAATAGCTGATCAGCTGGGTCTCCAATATGAAGTCATATCCAAAGGGGTAGTGCAACTGGATGGGACAGTAGTAACAACAGTGGGAGTGATCAGAGATTTGAATCTTACTTTGCATGCATGTCCAAATGTTACTGTGTTGCAAGATGTGTCAGTAATAGATTTGCCACCACTCTTTGCCTTATGCTTGTCAAGGGACTTCACAGCTAAAATTGGAGGCTACTTATCTGCTGATTGGTCACACATGTTATTTAGAACCAGATATGGAACTAAAGGCCACAATCAAGTCTGAGCCTATTGTGAAATTTCACATTGAGCCTCATACTCCAAGCCCAATCAATGCCAACTATTCAACATTTGATCAAGAAGATTATCCAAGCATAGATGAAGCTGATACAAAGGTTGGAAGCATCCCAGATTTAACTCTTGATGAATGGGCAAGCAAGGTGCATGATTTTGATCCCTACCAAGAAATAGAAGAATCTGAGCTAGGAGTCTATTGCATACATGAAGAAAATCAGCCTATGCCTAGCATCACCAAATCAGACCATAAGGATGACAATGAGGTATGGCAGTTGTTCTTTGATGGATCAAGAAGTAGACAAGGTGCAAGAGGGGGAGAAATGCTTGTTTCACCTCAAGGTATTAAGTATTATTCAGCTTTTAGGTTTTAGTTTGCATGCTCTAACAACACTACTGAATATGAAGCTTTGATACAAGGATTGCATTGGTCAATTAAAAGAGGTATAAAAAATCTACAAGTCTTTGGTGACAGTGAGCTGATTGTTAACCAAGTTAGAGGACAACATGCTGCCAAGAATGATCTGCTCAAGTGTTACAAAAATAGGGTGTGGGACCTCATTGAAGATTTTGAGGGCTTTAACATCAATTCCATCCCTAGGAAAGAAAACCAAGCTGCTGACAGGCTTGTAGCAGTTGGGGCAGCCTTTGATGTTGTTGAAAGCATCAAGGAAGATAAAGTACAACCAAACATTCATGTGATTATAAGGCCTTCAGTGCCAGAAAATAATGTAAGCTGGCAAGTGTTTGAAAATGATCAACAAATCATCAATTTCTTGTAAGAAGAAGCTGAGTTCTCAGCCAAAAATCAAGAAAAATTAGAACAACAGTATGGTGATCAGGTGGTATAGCTGAGAACCAACAAACTACCAAAAGGACTTGTCACTTTGGAGTCCATTTTTAATCCTAATGATCAATTTAGGAAAGAGAAAGCAAACATCCAAGTCAAGGGAGAAGATTCAATGCCCATCTTGGTGGGAGAAGGTAGATCACTTCAAATTGGTAAAGTTGCAACCAAACAAGAAAGGTATGAGTTTATGCAACTTTTTCAAGAGTTTCCTGATGTATTTTCTTGGAGCTATGAGGATTTGAAGGGTTTCAATCCCAAGCTAGCTCAACACACCATTGAATTGGATCCAAGTGCTAAGCCCATCAGGAAAAAGCAAAGGCCAGTTAATCCACACATGGAGCCTCTTATGAAGAAGGAATTGAATAAGTTAATAGAGGCAAGTATCATATTTCCCATCAAGCATTCTAGTTGGGTAGAAAACTTAGTTCCAGTAGAAAGAAGAGTGGAGAAATCAGATTGTGTGTAGACTTTAGAGATTTGAATAGAGCATCTCTCAAGGATCATTACCCACTTCCTTCTATGGAGTAGATTCTACAAGTTGTTGCTGGCTCTGAGAGATTTTCATTGCTAGATGGTTACTCAGGGTACAATCAGATCATGGTAAAGGAAGAGGATCAGTTCAAAACAACCTTCACCACCAAATGGGGGACTTATGCATATAGGAAAATGCCATTTGGGTTGTCCAACGCTGGAGCTACCTTCCAAAGGGAAATGGACATGGCATTCAAAGGATTGATAAACAAGATGGTGTTGATATATCTAGATGATATCACTATTTTTTCTAAAAGTGCAGCAGATCATCTCTTCCATTTGAGACAAGTGTTCCAAAGATGTAGAAGATTTGGGGTATCCTTAAATCCCAAAAAATGTATTTTTCTAGCTCATGAAGGAAATCTCCTTGGCCATATTGTTTCAAAAGAGGGATTAGCAATTGATCCAGAGAGGGTTGAAGCAATAAAAGCACTGCCATTACCAAGCCACAAGAAGGCCCTTCAAAGTTTCTTGGGAAGGATCAATTTTATTCGGAGGTTTGTGCCAGACTTTGCAGCCCTTGTCAAGCCAATAACCATGATGTTGAAGAAAAGCATGGCTTTCAAATGGACAAGAAGGTAAGGCAAGTTTTGAGGCAATTAAGGAGGCTATCTCACAAGCTCCAACTCTCATTAACCCAGATTTCTCCAAGGATTTCATCCTTTATGCATTTGGAGGTGATGATACAATCTCTACAATTTTAGTACAATAGAGAAAAGAAAATGTAGAGCAACCAGTTGCTTTCTTTAGTCAAATCCTGGAGGACTATGAGGTGAGATATTCTTTCATTGAGAAGCAAGTTCTTGCAGTGATTAGGGGTTTGAAGAAATTTAAGCATCTAGTTTCAAACAACAAGGTTCAACTGTTGGTTTCTCATGTGGGAGTTAAGGAATTCCTCCTCAACAAGGACCTAAATGAAAAGCGTGCAGGGTGGATTACTCATGTCATGGAGTATGACATTGAGATCAAGGTCACCAAGCTGGTCCGAGGAAAAGGATTATGTGAACAGCTGGTCTTAAGCAAATCAATGGAAACATGCAATGAAAAGGATGTTGTTTTGGTGCTGCAAAACAACCAAGAACAAGGTAATGTTCAAGAAGAGAATGATGGTGTCCTCACTCCTTGTTGGACTCAAGATATAATGCACTTCCTACACATAGGCCTATGCCCTCCAGAAATGAACAAAACCAAGAGAAGACACTTCAGATTGCAAGCTGTCCCATATGCACTTGTTGATGGTGTTTTGTTCAAGAAAGATGTAAATGGAGTGCTGTTGAGATGCATTGGAACAAATCAGATTGATAGAACACTAGAAGAGTTCCATGGTGGGATAGCTGGGGGTCATTTTGCACCAAGAGTGATAGCCCTCAAGATCATGAAGGCTGGCTACTATTGGCCCAAGGTATTCAGTGATTGTTATGCATGGATCAAGAGGTGCAGGAGTTGTGCTTTTTTCACAGGAAAAGAGAGATTAGCTGCCCTTCCATTGCACCCAATTTCAGTTGACCAACCATTTATGCAATGGGGATTGGACTTCATTGGGGTCATCAACCCAAACTCAAGTCAAGGACACAAGTGGATTCTAACAGCCACAGATTACTTCACCAAATGGACTGAGGCAGTGGCACTTAAGGAAGCAAATGAATCTAGCATTCTAGACTTCTATGAGGGGATAGTAACCAGATTTGGTATACCTACCACTATAATATCAGATAATGCATTGGCATTCATAGGATCCAAGGTGACTGAATGGGTTGTCAAAAATGGAATTTATCTGAGCACTTCATCAAATTATTACCCTCAAGGTAATGGCCAAGCTGAGTCTACAAACAAGAACTTGTTAAGGATCATCAAGAGGACTCTTGATGAAAATCAGAGGACTTGGCATACTAAATTGAAATCAGCCTTATGGGCTGATAGGATCACTCCCAAGAGATCCACAGGTAATTCTCCATTCAAGCTTGTTTATGGAAGAGAGGCAATTTTTCCCATGTCACTTGAGGTGCCAACGTTGGAACTCATGAAGCAATTGGAATTGTTGGAGTTTGAACCCATGGAGGTGAGATATGTAGAATTGATGGAGCTCCAAGAAATCAGAGAGCATGCAGCCCAAGCAATAGAGAAGGATCAAGCCTTGATCAAGAAGACCTTTGATAGGAAAGCTAAGGCTAGAACCTTCCAAATTGGAGATCTAGTGTTGAAATGGGATGCAGACCGAGCAAAGCCAGGAAGGCATTCAAAGTTTGATGCCATTTGGAGTGGCCCCTACATGGTCACAAAGTGTAAGAACAACAATGCCTTCCAACTGTCTACATTGGATGGTGAAGAACTGCAGATTCTAGTGAATGGAATCCATCTAAAGCATTGTTACTAAAGGAAAACTCTCTACCTTGTACATATTAGCTTAGATTTCCATTCCTCCAAGTGCTTGTGCACATTGTTTCATTGTAGCTTAGTTTTTTACTTTCCCTAAGTGCTTTGGCACAGTTGGTAGTCCCAAACATGTAGTTTTATAGGCCTTTGTTCCAGATCAGGTGATGATTCTACTCTCACAATCTTCCTCCTTGTAATTTTCTAATCAGTTGGGGTTCCAAGTAGAGAATTTTATGACTCCATGCCCAATGGATTGCTTCAGAAACTGGTAACTTCATCCAATAGGCAGATGACCCCTCTGAGTCGCCAAAATTGTTATCAAAAATAAGCCCCTTGCTTATTTTTTGGCTAACTCCCTTCATTCCTCCCTCCCTTGTGCCTCAGTTGAATTTTTTACTTTTTAGGCACTCAAAATGTTCTAGAAATGGTTTCATTAGATAGAGAATCTTCTCATCTTTCCAGAATGGTAAATTTTTCCTCCTAACTCCTTGTATTTTTCAAGTTATGGCCCGATGGAGATTTTTGGGGAAATTTTCCCATGAGAGTCCCATGGCCAATCAACATGTGCCACGTGGCATCGGAATGGGGGGCGGAGACAACTTAGAAAATTTTCATCAAAAATTGGTGGGGCACACAAAGAAATTTTTTTGGCCTGAAGGCCCGCCAGCCAATGGGAGGAGGCCACGTGTCCTCAAGAGCCTCGGGGTTGGCTCGGTGGAAGGAAATGGAAAAAATTTCCAAGGATTGGCGCAAGGGAAAATTTGGAAGCGTAGGCCCGAGGACCAATTGGAGGGTGCCATGCCTCAGGAGCATTGGGTGGTGGGAGAGCAGAGGAAAATTTTCCTTTTTCCAAGCGATGGAAAATATTGAAATGAAGGCCCGACCGCACAGGCCCGCGCCAATCAATGGTTGCCACGTGTCCAGGGTCGACCAAAAATGTTAAGGTAGGCCCGTGGAGGAGAAGAAACTTGTGCCAATGCTAGGATGCCATGTGTCCCATTTAGGAATGGACATAATGGGGAAATTTGAAGACCCCGTGACCAATCAAAACATGCCACATGTCCCAGGAATGTTGGGGTGGCGGAAACTTTTGGAAAATTTTCCAAAGATCAAAAAGGCGTAAAAAAGGTCGGGAAAATCCCATGACCAATCAAAAAATGCCACATGTCCTTAAAGCTTCAGTGTGGGAGATTTTTGGGGAAATTTTCCCAAAGCCAAAAAGAGGGAAAATTTCAAATTTTCGGCCCGCCAGTTCAAATTTTCCCTAGTTTTTCCCTAAATCTTCAGAAGGGCATAAATTTTGATCCAAGGCTCAGATTTTCATGTTCTTGGTGGTGTTGGAAAGCTATGGTGAAATTATCTACATGATGGAGGGATCAATTTTGTGTTTTGGTGGATTTTGGGGAGAGAAAATGGAAAACACTCTGGCATGGAGAAAAGAATAGAACTGACATTTCAACCACCATTTTTAATGAAGTATGGCTCGCATTCTCTCCCAACATGGTCAAAAATTGAGGAATGGTCTAGCAGGGGAACCCATGCTATTTTAATGCAATTTGGTTGGTGGTTGAAGCATCCACTCATGTTTTCCCATGTTTTCTCCTTTCTGAGCTCAAATTTTCATTGTTAAAAGCCAGATTTGGCTCTTTTGTAAAGGGTTGGACATTTTTATGTTTTGCAGGCTCCCTCTTTCACCTAAAAAGTGATTTTGTGGATTATGAGACCTCTTCCAGGACTGTAATATGTTTTCTACCTCTCTGCTATTGTAATGCATGTATTTTTTGATATTGGAAATGACAATGCAAGCTCTGTGAATGAGTTTCAGTCCTCTTGTTTGTGTTGTTTGCTTCATTTCTGATCTTTCATTATAGTTTAGCAGTTTTTGCATGATGTTTTGTTGCATTTTAGTGATCTGTGTCAATTTGTAGAAGCAAAATGTTCACCACTCCTTTGGTGTATCACCTTGTTAGTATTAGTTTTATTTCTTTTGCATTCTCTATCTCTGTCCCCTTGGAATTTAGAGTAGGATTTTGAGTTTAAACCTCTGCAATTTTCAAGTCATACATCTAATCAGAGGAGTTGAGGAACCAACCTCTAATCTGGAGATTCTTTTCCCATTTTTTTGCAAGTCCCACACTTGGGGAAAAGATTCAATGTTGTGCATTCACACTGGATGTCCAAATATCAAACTAGATGTCCAAATATCAAACTAGAAAAAAGGAACCCACAAACAAGGGTCCCAATGGGTGTACCAAAATGTTTCACCTAATATTTGCGTACATATGAGCAAAACAGATAAGGGTGAGGAGGAATACTTGTGAATGAAGGTGGAAGGTAGAGTGCGCATGTTCGAATTCCCGATCTAGTACCAATTGTAAGAACTTCCTTTTTCTATGAGGAACTACCTGTGAATGCAAAACAAGACCACAAGAGGAATATTAAACAATATATGTCAGTGGACTACCTAGCATGTGCTAGATCTGGGAAGTGTGATACTTCCTAGATGGCTATCAATCCATTGTTAAATATAATTTAATGCAAGAAATAACGTAAGAAAATAACATCCTATTGTAGTTTATATGATTTAGGTATCTAATTTAAATAAAATAAGAAAATATAGTATAACATGTAAAGTTATGATCAGATCGAAGGTTGGGAAGGTAGCCAAGGTGACTAGAACAAGCTAGGATCAGGTTTTGGATGGTTTGGGCTATTTGGGTGAAAGTTATTAGGTTGTTGTTATAAGTAGAATTACAGGATATAGAGACCGACATCACTTGATATGACCGATGCCGGTTGAGAAGTAAACTGAGATGATGATTTAGGTAAATTGGCATCGGTAGAGGTGGAATGGTAGAAATTCAATAAAATTTGGTTTTGGTGATTCTCTGTGATTAGCCTAAGAATGGGAGAATGATGGTTAGGTAGAAAAATAAGATGAGAATGCTCGAGAGATGCCAGGGTTGGATGTGGGTAGGTAAAGGGTTATGGATAGTCGGATGGGTGGATTGGCAGGAAGGTGAGGATGACAAGATACAAAGGAGAATGGGATTTAAAGGTGAACATTAAAGAAATGATGATCTAAATAAGTATGGAATGATGCAAATCCAAATGTACTTGTATTTGTAGACCTGGTGGTTGGATGGAGGTGATGGTTGATTAGTGAAAATGGTAGTCAGTGTCATGGAAGTGCTTCCTGGAATTCTACCATGAATTCCAATGTCTTCAGATCAGTCCTGGTGTTGGCTAGGTGTGTCTAGATGTGTGAGAGAGATCTAGTTCATGCTTGCATGAAGATATCAATCTCTCCAAACTCGAATAATCATTCCAACCTATGGAACAAGGTTACCAAAGTTAATATATGGTAATCGACAACAATTTAGGTTAACTAGCATCGGTTAAGCGGTTACATTCTGACAAATGAAATCCTAGGTTGCCAAAATAGTAGATCTTGGCTATCTTTTTACCGATTCTGTCTCGTTGGTTCGGGTCTAAAATGGTATTTTCTGCATAAGTAAGTGGGCATGCTGTTAGAGAAATAATAGGCATCTAGTGTTAGGGTTATAATAAGTCTCGAGTTAGTTATGGTAAGTAGAGATTGAGGCCGAGTTAGAATGAACATGCTAAGAATAGGTCCATGATGAGGTGTCTAGATGATGTGGCAAGGTGAGGTGGTCAAGTGAGGGCATTAATTAATGAAATTAAAGTAATTAATTAAATTAATCATGTGCACTATGGGATATGAATATGTAAGTTATGGTTCTTTAATTAACGAGGTTATAAGGGTGGTACAACCTAATTTTGATGTGTACATTAGGTGCTAGTTTGTGTAGGAAATTTGAGGAAAAGAGTGACCATTTTTATTATTTAAACAATTGAATACAATAAGGAGATCTTCTTATGAGTTCATGGGAAAATTTAAGTTTAGGTTCCAAATTTTTTTTTAGGATTCCATCATTAATTAAACCATCTTGTAACACTTCATTTCTTTACTTTTTGAGATCTCTTAACAATGATATTGTAATCATGATATAGTCAATGGTATGAAACACACTTCCAGATGCATATGGGATGTCTATTAGGGATGATATCAATCCACCCCATATTCAACCTAGTTTGACACCTATCCCCATTATAACCAGCCAACTAGTCACCCCATCTACTACCTCTAAAGAGATTCATGAGGTAAAAATATTGCTACAAAACTTCTAAAAAGAATTGGTCAATCTAAAGAGGTATAAAATGTAATTTAATAGGCCTTATTAGCCCCCAAACCAAGATCATTAGCCCTATAGGTAGCCATACCAAGGAAATTTTCAAAGGAAAGGCCAAATAACACATGTTAAAGCCTTGAACTTACAAAGTCAGATTATTACCAAGTACTTCTAAAGCCATTGTACCAATGCAAAATAGCTTAATACAAGACTGTGAGTGGTGTAATATGCATTCAACCACATAATATGATCAGTATCCTCATTGAGAAACATCAATATATTATCTTCTCGAATCGATCAGAAGTTGCATTATATAGAGCATATTGAGATATTTCCAATGATATAATGTACACCGAAAACTAATCCTGTATGCAAAAGATATAGCTTGATGAAGTTTTTGGCCATCTAGCAAAAATAATGGACTGCATGTAGGTGATATGGATGCATGCACATCTAGTAAGTGGACCAATGAATTTTTGATAAGTGACACATGTGATATTGAATAAATATTTAGGTTTGTAATGTCAGTCTTCGAAACTCATTTATGGATGGGTGGGCCATCAAATAGGGTTGACACACTCTTTTTACAAAGGGTTTCCTTGGCCTCTAATATCCATATCACCATGGTTGAGCTTCCGTATCTATTTTCTCATGTTTTTATCATAAGATGAATGTCGAATAATTTTTATGTAATGTAATGCATTATAAATGAGTTGAATTGATACTAGCTTAACTCGGTGAGTAAAGCTATGTGCTAGCTCAAAAAACTAGGTTGAGATGATACCTTATCCACACCTTCCATCTCACCTCTTATGTACTTGATAACTCACCTTATCTCCTCCAACCTCCTCGCTAACCTCTCACATACCTTAGTGAGCCGGCGTGTAACGGCCAAACCACCATGACCCCAACATAACTTGTTGAAACAACTCAAAACCAACCTTATCTCACTAGATCAACCATCCATTCACGTGTCATGGTAAAAATTCTCATAAGACTGAGTTAAATACATGAGACACCTAAATTTAAACACCCCACCTTCTAACTAAGCGACGTATGTGGGACTAATCTCCCAATTTGGAAAGTTGGTCATGCTTGGGGAGGCTTAAACCTAGAACTTCATGGAAAAAGATAAGGAACTCACCAATTTTCCCATGGTGATGTAACAATATAAAAGGGGCCAAGTTATATTTTAAATTTAATGGGCAAAAATAGTGTACACTCAAAGGCTTATTGTGAGAGCTAGGAGCAAAATTGGAGGAAACTTCAAAAGAGACCAGAATTTATTTTGTCTTGAGATTATTGTGGCAATTGGTGAAGATATTATTTAACGATGAACTCTGTTATCAATTGTGTGGATCAATTTTCTCTGTTTTAGTTTGGTTTTTCTCTAATTTACATAAAGCTTGTAGATTTTGAAAAATAATTAAAAAATGAGGAAAAGTCTTAAGGTCAAAATTAATCCATGAAATCATCTTTTAAAGTGAATTTTGGCGAATGTTTTACAATTTTCTTATGATTTTGGATCATATTTTTGGTATCAAAGTTGATCTATGATCAGTTTAATAGTGCTTGGATTACAATTTTGTTTTTAATGTTAATAAGGTCCCGTTATAGAAAGGGTGAAGGAGAGTTAGCAAGTATTGATCTATAAATTGGTTCAAGAAGATCACGAAGCCCAAAGATGGTTGAGGAATGTGAAGAAGAGTTTCATAAATCATTTCCTCAAATGAAAAAGATGGTGGAGGAATTATACAAAGACAGTAGAATATAGATGGAAAAAAAATCTAAGAAAGGTAAAAAGAAAGAAGTCTCTTAATCTAATTCTGATTCTCCAAAAGGTGAGAAACAAAAATATGATTTTCTTCCTTTATTAAAACTAGATATTAAGTTTTAATTTCCAATGTATAATGGGGAGATTAATGTAATTTTTTTGGATAAACTGGATCAAATAGATTGAGGTATATTGCGGGGTTCGAAAATTACGAAGATGAAGAAAAAATCCATTTGGAAACTCTTTGAATGGGTGACACAAAACTCATATCTTGGGAGAGTAAGCTTCAGTAAGTAGATGAGAAAAAATGTAAAATCAATATCTTCCTAGTTTGATTTTGTTTCGATATATAACAACAATTTTATCCTCTAGGATATATGCAACAAACCATGATGGATTGTAAAACTTTGAGACAAACTAAGGGACAAAGTGTTCAGGATTATACACATGAGTTTATAAAAGGGCTATTATTCTTGGTATTTATCTCCATACACAAGAAACACTACTTAAATATATTGGTGGATTACATATTTATCGTAGATATATGATTCTTGTTCTTAATCCTACTAATATTGATGTAGTGTGTGTGCAAGCTACACCTTTGGAAGCAAGAGGGAAAATTAATAAGGAGTCTTCCTCCTCAAAACACAAGAACAAACAATCCAAAGGCAAGGAAAAAGGTTCAAAAGAATAAGGTAAAGGGAAGGGTAAGAAAAATACTAATTCTATTGTTAAGAAAGAATATGAAAAACCATTTTGCAATCATTGTACAAATTATCCTAATGAATCTAAGTATTGGAAATTACATCTTGAAATGAATCCTAAATGGATGAATAATAGAAGGGAAAAGATAAGAAAATGAATAATGTGGTACATGATCTTGGGTCTGATTCAGGAGATGAAAACAAGATCACGACCATGAGTTTTCAAGGTTGTAATTATTCCTCTTCTTATAACACTAGTTCATCTAATGTTTCATCTTCTTCTAAACAACAATCTATGCATGATGAAAAGAAAATAAATGAGATTTTCCACCTTAGATTTGTTTCTAAACATACAAAAATAGACACTCTATTTGATATTGGATCTCAAGCTAATATGATTTCAGAGGAGGTTGTGAAGAAATTATGACTCAAAACCAAGACACATCTTAAGACTTATCCTTTGGGTTGGGTTTTTTATGATGAAAAACTACAGGTAATGAAAACTTGAAGATTTAGATTTTCCATTACAAACAAATTTATTGATGGGGTTGATTTGGATGAAGCTGTTCTTTTAGGTATTTGTGGTGTGTTTTTGGAGAGTCCTTATCTATATGATCCTAAAGAAATCTTCTATAGGGAAGAGAATAAATACATTCTTGTTCAAGATGAGATTAAATATATTGTCAAAGCTCATTGTGTGAAAAAAATTCTTTCTTTGTTCTTTGCGGGGAAGATGAAAAGGATTATAAATTCAAGCAAGAATTTTGTACTCATGGTGATCAAAGAAAAGAAAAATGTCATGAAAATGCTTTTGAGGATTGTGATCCTAAACATCGTAATGAATTAGTTAAATTTTTTTCTATCTATGATGATGTTTTTCAAGATCCACAGGGTCTACCTCCTAAAAGAGTGGTTCAACATGAGATACAATTGTTATAAGATGCACCTCTTCCTAACATTGGAATGTATAGATTATACATGGTTGAAAATCAGGAAATCAAGAAACATGTGATGGAACTTTTGAAAAAGGAATTATCCATCCAAGTTCATCTCCTTGTTGTTTACCAATCATTTTAGTGCTTAAAAAACATGACACATGGCACATGGTAGATGTGTGTTGATTTTCGTGCCTTGAACAAAATTACGGTGAAGAATCATTACCCTCTTCCTTGTATTGATGATTTAATGGATCATTTAAAAAATACTATTTATTTCAATAAGCTAGACTTAAGAAGTGGTTATAACTAGATTAAAATAAATGAAGGTGATGTTTGGAAAAATGCTTTTAAAGAAAAATAGGGTTTATTTGAATGACTTGTTATGCCTTTTGGATTGTGCATACCTTTGGATACATTAATGCATGTGATGAATATTGTTTTTAGGCCACTCATTGATGATTTTTTCATAGTCTACTTAAATGATATTATGGTTTTCAGTAAATCATGGGATGATCATGTCATTCATATTCAAAAATTCTTAGATGCTTTAAGAAATGAGAAATTATATTTGAAGATGTCTAAATGTGAATTTGGGAAAACATATTTGGTTTATTTGGGTTATGTTGTGGGACATGGTGAATTTAAAATTGATCCTGCAAAAGTTGAGGTCATTGTTAACTGGCCTAGACCCAATAATGTAACAAAAGTTAGAAGATTTCTTGGTGCAATTCAATACTGGAGAAAATTTATTGCTAACTTCTCATTTATTGCATCTCCTTTGCATTATTTAACTAGCATTAAACAAATATTTCAATGGGGAAGAAAACATCAGAGATATTTTGATACAATGAAAGAGAAAATTAGTACTTCTCTTTTCTTATAACTTCAAGATTTACAACAGTCATTTGAGATCGAGACGGATGCCAATGAATATACTGATGGGGTATTCTGATATAGAACAAAAATCTTGTTTTTACCATTGAGAGGCCCATTTTGATATAGAAAAGAGTGCGGAAAGAAACTATCAACCCATGAAAAAGAGTTGTATGCATTGGTTTAGAGTGTAAAAAAATGGAAACATTACTTGATGGGAAAGGAAACATTAATTCATACAAATTATCAACCACTCCAGTACCTTCAAATAAAGACTAAACTACAACAATATAGACACTTCCATTGGATGGGATTTTTATATAATTTCTACCTCATGATCAGGTATATGAAAGGTATATAAAATAAGGTTATTGATATTCTATATAGAACTCTAGTTGTTGCATCTGTTATTTTAAAACATAGTTCTTTGGGTCATGATAGTTATAAAGAACAATGTGTTTATGATGTTGATTTCAAATAAGTGTGTGAATATTTAATGAGTGGAAAAAAAAAGGAGAATTGGATTATCATGTGCATGATGGACTCTTGTATCATTTTGGTAAAATTTTCATTATGTAGGATGAAAGAGTGCATATGATTAGGGAAGCTCACACTTCTCTTATATTTGGTCATTTTGGTGTTGGTAAAATAGTTACACATTTATAGATGTATTGTTATTGGCCTTGAATTCAATAAAATGTAACAGGTATATAAAAATATGTTTACTTTGTTTCATGAGAAATCCTAGCAACATGAAGTTCAGGATTTACACTCCTCTTCCTTTCCCTACATGTTTACGGAAAGTATTTCCATGGATTTTGTAGGAGGTT
This sequence comes from Taxus wallichiana var. yunnanensis, assembly GCA_018340775.1. Taxonomy (NCBI): domain Eukaryota; kingdom Viridiplantae; phylum Streptophyta; class Pinopsida; order Cupressales; family Taxaceae; genus Taxus; species Taxus wallichiana. The sequence continues at coordinate 309,198,666 of CM031243.1, read as the reverse complement.
TTCCCATGTCATGAAGAAAACATGACTATTTATATGTGGTTTTGGAAAAAATAGAAAAATGTGTGTATTGATTCCTTTACTAAACAAATAACTAGTAAAGGGATTCCACATTTATTATTTTAGTTTATATGGGTTCATTTTGGTTTTCCCACTTCTATTATATCTGATCGAGATTCTAGGTTTCTTAGGAAATTTTGGTCAACTTTGTGGGGTTTGATGGACACCAAGCTGAAGAAAATCACTACTTTTCATCCATAGACCAATGGTTAAACAGAGGTTGTGAACCACATAATCATACATCTGCTAAGGGGTTATTGTGGTAAACATCCTAAATTATGGGATGAACATTCATATTATGTGCAACATGATTATAACCATGCACTACATTCTTTTACTATGAAGTCTTATTTTGAGACTTGTTTTGGTTATCTTCCTAAATCTCCATTATATTTATCTTTTGGAAAAGAAACTATTGTTAGTGGACTTAGTGATACGGAAAAAGCCACAAAGTTTGTGCGAGAGGTTACAACAGGTCCACCGGTTTATCTAAGAATAGTTGGAGAAAAATCAACAAACATATAAAGCCAAGAATGATAAACATAGAAATGATCACAAATTCCAAGTAGGTGATTCATTTTAGATTCAAAATAGTAAGGAAATCCTGACAGGTGAAGGTCAAAAGATAAAACACATTCAAAATTATGGTCCATTCCAATTCTTGGAGAAAATTGGTAATAATGACTTCTAGTTAGATTTACCTCCTTATAGGAAAATTTATTCAATTGTAAATGTTAAAAATATGAAGTTGTAAAAACCACCTATGATTATTATTCATGATTCTAATGTTTTACCTTATGTTGATGATTTTTCACCTGAGTATTTGGATGATTTATAGGAATATATCATTCTGGATAGGAAGGTCATAACCTTGTGAAGGGGTGATGTTGAATATATTCATGTGGGTTTGAAAGGCATGCATCCAAACAAGGTGAAATGGATGGAAACCAGAAAGGTGAGGGAGAATTACCCTTACCTATTTACCAATTGAAAGTAATTTTGGAGGTCCAAAAGTTTCTCAATGGGAAGGAGTGATCCAGAGGATCCTCATTAAGAAACACCACTATATGATCTTCTCGGGAATTAGTCACGAGGTAGTTACATTACGTAGGGTAGATCAAGAGATTTCCAGTGATATCTTGTACACTAAAAATAGAGCCTATATGTAGAAGATATAACCCCCTAATTATTTGTTGCTAAGCATAGGTGAAATGGATGCATGCACATCGAGACATGTGACACATGTAATATTGAATAAAAATTTGGGTTTGTGATGTCGATCTTTGACACTCGTTTATAGATGGGTAGGTCCCACTATTTTTGGCTAGAGGCCCTCAGCTAGGGTCAACACACTCTTTTTTCAGAGGGGTTCCTTGGCCTCTGATTTTTATATCACCATGGTTGAGATTTTGTATATATTTTCTCATGTTTTTATCACAAGATGAATGTGGGATAGTTTGATGTGTAATGTAATGCATTGTAACTAAGTTGCATTGATACTAACTCACTAGGAGAGTTGAGCTATATGTTATCTTAGCCAATGGAGTTGAGCTGATACCTTATCCAAACCTACCAACTCACCTCTTATCTTCTTACCAACTCATCTTTTCTCCTCCAACCTCCTCGATAAATACTCACACACCTTACTTAGTGAGTCATCCCAACAACCAAACTGCCATAAACCCAACATAGCTCACCAACACAACTCATAACCAACATTAGCTTGTCATCTTAACCATCCATTCACATGTCATGGAAAAATTGGTCCTAAGACTGAGTTAAATGCACCGACCACCTAAATTTATACAACCCACCTTCTAACCGACCAACGTATGTGGGACTAATCTCCTAAGTTGGAAATTTGGTTGTGCTTGGGGAGGCTTGAACATAATACTTCATGGAAAAAGATAAGGACCTCATCAATGCACCCACAGTGATGAGACAATATAAAAGGGCCAAGTTGTATTTAAAGGTTAATTGGCGAAGACTATGTACACTCAAAGGCTTATTGTGAGAGTTAGGAGAAAAATTGGAGGAAAATTCCAAAAGAGACTAGGCTTTATTTTGTAGGGAGATTATTGTGTTATGTTGTGGATCATGTTTTAATGTGTGTAATTTTTGTAGACTATACACTAAAATCATTGTACACTATCCACATGTTTCTTGCGGGGGTTCGGAGTGCGGCTCACGAAAAAAAAATCCTCGAAAAACATGTCCGATATTTCAGGAAATGTGATCTTATCATATGGGAGGGATTTTTGACCCATAGGTTTATGGGGTGGTTTTGGCCCATGGTTTTGGTACCCACGGTATTGTAAAACTACTTAAGTAGTTTCCTATTTATGATCTTTTGTGCATATAACAGGGTTGATGTTACATTGTAGAGGTGTGTGAGTTCAAGTGTGAATTCAAGAGAGTTTGTTAAGCATAGATCCAAACAGATCTGGGTATTGTATTGAGAGAGAGGTGGCTTGTAATAAAATATGAGAAAGTGATTCTTGGTGGATGTAGCCTAAACCTGGGTGAACGATGTTAAATATTGTCTCGTGTTGTGTTGTTTTAATTTTTGCACCTTTATTTTTCAGATTTTTGATATTATTGTACATATTAGTTTCTACTATTGTTATTCTATGTGGGATTGTTCGCATATTTTATCCCTTATTTCCTAACATATTTTGGAAATTGGAGAAGATCGATTCTTCCTCATAATTCATTTGTAAGTGTATAAAGGATTATTTTAATAGATCAGTCACATTTATATGGACTGCAAATGTAGTCTTTATTTTACTAAGAACATTCCGAGCCGCACCTTTGGAACATCACCGAGACATATCTAAGTGCTTTCTTGATGTGTGCAAGCGTACCGAGTTCCTCTTTTATGCCATCTTTGTCAAGGGGTTAGCATGCATGAAGATATATTCCAAGTCCATAATTAAGATTCAAAGGTAATGCATAAAGGAACAAAATATAACTATGTGTAAGAACAAACTAAACAAGAACCAGTAATAGATTTACCATGCAAGATCCATTAACAGTAACATCAATAACAAGAATCCATCCACAAAGATCCATTATATTAATCACCATGAAAACATAGAAGCTGAATACATCAATAGTAACTCCATAAGATCATGCACATAAGTAAAACAACAACATAACCTTACAAAAAAACTGATCCTCTAACCATGCAAATCAATACATATATATAGGGGTGGGGACTTTCCCTTCACCGCCTATGCATTCTCAAAATATCTTGCATGCCACAAATAGCTATGTGTGCATTACAAGTCAACTACAAAGCATGCAAGCTTCGTTAATAATAGATTATCTATTAATAAATCCAATTCTAATCCTATTATTAACCTAAAACTATGCATGTCACTTTATCTTCCTTTGCATGAGATCTTTCCCAAAATAGAATTTTCTTGTAACTCCAATTCTATATGCTTAACCTTATCTTAATAACATTGCTTGGTCACTACTCCAACCATTCATTTCCCAATTCTAATCAAAATGTGGTTAAGTATCGAATGTGTTTAGCTTAGGTGCGAGCCTTCGTGCATTTTCTACCCTGCTCTTGCGTGTTCCTTTGCGCCCTACTTTTGCGCGTTAAAAACCATTGCATCACTATACTTAGCATCTTTCATGGGTCCAACAAGAGATACATGATTTAATGCTGAACTTCGTTATCAATTATGTTGCTCAATTTTCTCTATTTTTAGTCTATTTTTCTTTGATTTACATAGATCTTGCAAATTTTTAAAAATAATTAAAAATAAGGAAAAGTCGTAATGTCGTGATTAATCCATGAAATCATCTTTTAAAGAAACTTTTGGTGAATGTTTTGTAATATTCTTATGATTTTGGATCATAATCAAAGTTCATTCCCAAATGGAGTGCTTAGTCAAGAACTCACAATCTAAAGCTAAACTTCAACACAAGGGTAGCCAAGTGAAGCAAATATACCAAGTGATCAAGCCCAAGATCAATCCCAAGGTGAGTCTACATTGTTAAAGTTCCAAGAAGATGATTTTTATGGGATTAATCAAGCTGAGACATTAGCCAAGGGAACTAATACAGTTGCTTCTAATACAAAGGCTAAGAAGAGGGAACTTGAAGAGAATCTATCTCCTTTTATAGCTGGTCAAAACTCTTCTCAAGTTCATCATGGGGCTACTCAAGAGGATGTTATTTTTGGAGTACGTGAAACAAAAAAATGCTACAAGTAAGGATAATCAATTCAAAGATTAGTCATAAGGTATCCCACAAACAAGAGAGAATGCTACTACTACAAAGGTTACTTCTAAGGATGGTAGTGTCCCATTCAATATTGTTGAAAAAATGAATAAAACTAGCCTTAATGTCACCATGAGGGAGGATTTTCTATCCTAACTCGGAGGGAGTTTCTTCAAGAAGAATTGAAGAATTTTAGCCTTACAAGTGACACTTCAAGAAAGGGAGTAACTATTACAAATATCCTAAGTTGTCCAAAGGAGGATGATAAAACAAGCAAAAACAATTATCCAACTCCTTTTTATATGTCTTTGATCATGGGTAATTTCCTTGTTCACAATTACAAATTCGTTATGCCAAAGAAATTTATTGGTTCACTTAGTATAAAGTATGAAACAATGTCTAGGGATTTTACAATTGGTTGGAACTGTTATTAAGACAATATGAGTCATTAGAGAGATCAAAATCACCTTGCATGCATGCCCTATTGTTTCAATCTTGCAAGATATTTTAGTTACCAACCTTCCTCCATACTTTGCTATATGTTTATCTATAAATTTTCTAACTAAGATAGGAGGTTATTTATCTTTGGATTGGTCTTATATGTTGTTTATGACTAGGTGTGGCATGAAAATTACCATTACAACTAAGTCAATCTCTAGGAATCATATTGAGCCTTATACACCTAATCTAATCCAACCTAATTAAAATTGTACAATATATGACCAAGAAGAAGATAGTGCCAATATTGACCATGATATACAAATAGAAAGTATTCTAGATGTTTGTCTTGATAAGTAAGGTAAAAAAATTAGTATGATCCTTATGACATTTTGGAAGAAGTGGGCTTGGGAACATATTTCATCCATGAGGAGAACCAATTCATTCATACTCTTGTCAACCCTCAAGAATATAAACAAGGTATTTGGAAAATGTACTTTGATGGTTCAAGGAGTGAGAATGTCACACATTTAGGTGTGATGTTAGTTTCTCCAATAAATTAACATTATTACTTTTCTTTTAGATTTCAATTCTCATGTACTAACAATGTGGCTACGTATGATGCATTAATTCAGGGGATAAATCCTATACAAAAAGTGGATTTAAATTGTTACATGAGTTTGGTGATAGTGAGCTGATTTTTGGTCAAGTAAGAGCCCAAAGTATTGCTAAAAATAACCCTTCTTAAAGGATACAAACATAGAGTGTGGGACCTACTTGAGGATTTGAAGCATTTCACATATGAGATTTCCCTTTAGAGAAAAATAAGGAGGCAGATAGAGTTAGAGTAGTTGGGGCCCAATTTTACATACCCAAAGACATCATGGGAGACCAAGAGAAGTATGTAAAGTTTGTGGTAAATCCTTATATTCCCGAAAATCAAGTAAGTTGGAAATTTTTGATATTGATTAGAAAATAATTATTTTTGCAAGAAGAGGCTGAATTTTCTTCAAAAAATTAGTTTAGGTTGCAAGAAGCATATGGTGATCAGATAATGTAGTTGCATACCAAAAATTTTCCAAATTGTCTTATCACCTTAGAGAGAATTTTAAATTTGGATGACTAGCTAAAAGATAGGAAAATGAACATGATTTACAAAGAAGAGGAATATGAACAAGTGGTGGTAGAAAAAGATAAGTTGCTGAAAGTTGGAAAGGTATGTAGCAAGTTAGAAAAAAACTTTCATTCAAATTTGACAATTATATGATGCTTTCCTTACATGGAAATATCAGGACTTAAAAGGTTTTGACCATATACTTACTCAATGTACCATTGAATTAGATCCTAATGTAGACACCTAAATTACGCTTTTGTAATCTTATTGCCAAAACACACACAAACCACTATTAAGTTAATTAACACAGAGAGAGAGAGAAGGAAACATTTTATCCCCAATTTATATAGATTTTGATTTATCTTACACAATAGAATTTAATTTCTTATTCCATCATTTTTTGGGGCATTTAAAATACATAAAGAGGCATACAACATTTGTTTTCAAGTCATGGAATTCCATTTATGGTTTAACTTCTTTCTCTCAAGGAAATACATCAATTTTATTTTATTTAAGTAATCCAAAGGTATACCAATAATTTTAAGGAGATTGAATCTTCAATTAAAAATTACAAATGGATCCTAAATAATTTGTTATACAAGTTATTTTTTATACAAGGTATAAAGGGAACTCTTCCTACTTCAAGTTCAAGAAACAATTTACAAAACAAATCGAGTTCCAACTTAATTACAAGTAGTTTATGAAAGGATGACACCCAAGGTTGAGGAAATATGGGCTTAGAAAATAGTAGAGGCCATGAAGATATGACCCCTTCCACATGGTCACACAAGATAAGAAATGGTATCATCTCTTGTTATCAAGTTAAGATAAAGTAGAGGTATATATATAGACCAAAAAAATCATTTCTCACGTGATTAATTCTATTGATAACGTATTATAATTCAACCATGATAAGCAACATGGTGATATATGATATGAACTATTCTTATTCTAAATGTTATAATATTCCATTCATTACACTACTTGTGTGTTTTTGTTCTAGAGTAACAACATATCAATGATTACCAAGTCTTAAGGTTTTCATTTATATTGAGTTGAATTAAGTGTAACAAATAAGTACTAGAGATATAATTACCAAAGGCTCATTAGGTTAATACTATAGGAGGCTCACATATGTGTGGCCAACTTCACATGATCTTACATATATTTTGAGATGTGATCTACACATTAGTTACTCATACTAGCGAGAGTATTAAGCTTATTAAAAGATATATTTTCCACAAGTTACATCTCTTAAACATTGGTTTTCAAGAGAGGATTGTTACATTAGATCACTTTATATTTCAAGTTTAAGACTAGGTATGGTATAATTTTATGTGGATTGTAATACCAACATACTTTCATTATTTGTATTTTTCCTAAATCCTAGTCTCAACAAGTGTTTTAAAAGGGTTAGAAACAATGTTTAAACATGATTCTAAATAATTTCCATGTTATATGTTTCATATGACCTAATTATTTCAATAAAGATAAAATTCCATATATTCACTTTTTTATCACATGTGTTATCAAATAACCATGTATAACTTAAAACAATACTATCCATCTTACATTTTGATTTTGTTCCTAAATCAAGATTTACAATTTAATTTCTTCCCATCTCCACATGACACTTAATTTATAATTACAGTAACATAAAAAATTATGGAAGTGTTGTGCATTACATTGACTTCCTTTTTCCACTTTGTCTTACATATCTATAATAACATGGTTCAACTTGAATTTGGAATGGGTTTACCCCTTTCCCTACTAGCTATGAAATCATACATTTAAAACTTTTCTGTTCAAAAATTTCACGATAATTTTACAAAGTAAAGGAAGATAGGGAGAGAGTTTATTGTCTTCACACAATTTCAAAATTTCCTTATATTTCCATTCTCCAAAGAGAGAAAAATCATTATATTCACACAATGTTGAGATTCTTATACAATTCAGACAGATAATTTAGTGTTAAAAACAATTTTCAACACTACATATCATCATACCAAGAAATATTTATCTCGCAGATTCAAGCATTGGGTGAAAGCACTTAATCATGATATAATTCAAATTAGCTAAAATGGCCACAAAATGGCCTTTAGAAAGAATAAAAAGTGTGTGACTAAGGAAACAATTATCTTCGTCATCTTATCCTACATCTTCAGAATACTAAGGAGTGGATAGATCCAAAATACAATAATTGGTGCTCCTTTTAGAGACACTTCTAGAGAGAGTTGGTGAAATATGACAGTTTTCATTTAGACACCATAATCCAAAGTGGCCCCTAATATTAGTGCGCAAAAATTGATTATCGATATATATATATATATATATATATATATATATATACATATATATATATATATATATATATATAGTATATATATGTATATGTATATATATATATATATTATATGTATATATAAAATAAGTTAATTGTTTACTATTATCAATATGAAAAATAAGATTTTGAATCGTTAGTACATAATCTTAAGGTCGGAAAGTGTTAAAAAAGAAAATTTCAAATCAACTTCATGATATTGAGCGGTCACCTCCTACAAATAGCTCATTAAGTGGGATTAGAAACTTATATCAACTAGATTTTAAACAAGGAAAGAGTATATCTTAAAGGTTTCTATGATATCTCATGACACTAGAGAACATGTTTAAATCATGAAACCGATGAATGGATAGTCATGGATGTTTATCATGTGTTACTTCCAAGGTAAATTTAAATTTTTTTAGATATTTTTTTAATCTTGCGAGAATTTATTTCTTAAGAGTCTCATTCTCATGGTTCGGAAATCCATCTAAATATTTACACCAATGACCATCCATGAAGGATCCTCATCCACCATTTTCTGTGACGTCTATAAAACCTCCATGACTAAAAAATAAACAACCCGTGATTAAACAACTCATCTTACCTTCTTCTGAAAGAGGTATAAACACTACCTTGTCCCCATCCACTTCTACACCAAAAGGGCGTTACACCACCATATTAGATGACCTCTTGTGGTGATCACTTATCAAATTACTACCTCCTAAACCACCAGATCATTGTGGATGGAAACCTACTTGGTATGAATTCAATATTTTTGTGATTACCACAGAACACGTGGCCATTCCATAGAAAATTGTAGAGCCTTTCATTTGAAAGTATAGGAACTTGGTAGTCCACTCTTCCTTCCTTCCCAATTAAACACAATGCCAACATCAACATCATCATCATCAAAAACTGAAAAATCTATCCCTAAAGCATACGATCATTGAATTGGTACTATACATATCGCCACCCGTTCAAACAATTATGACAAAGAACCATTAAATCCTAAGAAAGGTAAAACCTCCATTGTTATACCTCCACCTCTTGAACTATTTGTTTCATTTGATAAACCTAAGGTGTCTATTTCCTTAGCTCTGGAGGATTCTAACCAAACACCATCATCAAAAGCTAAAATTTCCATACAAGAAGCGACACCCCCTTTCACTACAATTCAGAAGGTTGCTATCAAAAAATTACAAAAATCTCTACATTAGGATGTCACTCTATGTGCTAGTTCGAGACCTCACCTTTTAAAAAATAGACCATGATCGAGGTACTCCAATCAATCATTGTACAAGCCAATGATCCGGTTTCATTCAAAACTTTGTGGATGCTCTCAAAGCATCCACCTCTATTTCTTTTGAACCATCTAAAATTCCCTCTCTTAGACCAAAGGACCATGACCTTCTACTTTTTATTACCACTCAGATTAATGAAATCTCCATCAAGAGGGTCATGATTGATATTGGCTATGGCCATTAACATCATATCATCGCTTGATTTTGACCAACTCAAATTACCCAATATTGCCATTGCTCAAAATCTAGTTCTATTACGGTCCTTCAACGACACTATCACACCCGCATTAGACAATGTTATACTCTCACTTAAATTCAGTTTTCAAAACCTACCCGAACTCTTCTACATTATAGAAGGAGAGTTTTAATACAACATGTTATTAGTATGCCCTTGGATATGCACCATGCACTGTATTCCTTCCACCCTCCATCATTGTCTCAAATATGAATGTGAGGGTCAAACCTTCACTTTTCCCACTTGATCCAAATTCATTCGCTGAATGCTACATGATGTACTACCCAAATGACATTCTTATAGAAAAATCCACACACTGAGCCATTTGATGAATCATCCACTAGTGTATCTATCCATTCTTCCAAGTTACCAAATGATTACTCCTGGAGAGGATGTAAAACACCTTACGATAAGAGAATATCGTCTCCACATGCTTAACTCCATCCCTTCACCTAAACCATATTTCCACCTTAAAAATTAACCCATGTATGACCCAAACATAGGGGATGTTATTTCCTATGGTCCTATGTATCTCAAAAAAAACCTTATTTATGGAGGACTTGATAACCCTCCATCCTAGGATATCAATCCACATCATGCCATTCCATTCACATTAAATTTTAAATCCCTTGACAACCCCAATTTTTCCCGTATATATCTTCATCGTTGCATGTGGAGGGTTTTGGCCTTGGACATTATGAACAAGGAACCCACGATCAACCCATCATGTGTTCCCTTAAATCTCATGAGAAAATTGGTTTAGGATATAAAAATTCACCTCCAAAATGTGTAAATCCACTACATATAAACTTGCTACATCCCTAACTATTTCCAAACTAGAACTATCATCGCTAACAAACTCAAGATCCCATGGACATGGACAAACTGTACCCATCCCACCTAACTTTTTTATAATCAATACAATATCTTTAGGGCCACTTACTTATCAATCTAATCATTCCACTAAATTGTTACCCCTTGTTTGGCCAGAAATGGTTGAGGAAGATTCACCTTTTATGGATATCCTCCAGTGTCGTCAGGACCACCAATATATACTTTCCCATATGAGAGTTGAAGACTGTTTTCTTTATAAATCCCTACCATTTGACACACCATCTATCCTTAATGAATCCACCCTTGAAATTAAATTAGGTACCCCTCAAGATCCTCACATAGTTAAATTCGGTCAATCTCTAGATTCACAAGAACTAAATGATTTCACCTCATTCTTAACAAAATATCACCAAGCTTTCACTTTGTTATGTAATGATATTCCTAGAATCGATTCTAACATTGTTGTACACAACATAGTCACTTATCCCGATGCTAAGATAGTAAAACAAAAGTTCCTTAAAATGCATCCCCATATAACTCTCCTTGTTAAGGAAGAGTTATAACACCTCTTATCTGCCAACTTCATTATACCCATTGAATATTCACAATAGGTCTCCAATGTAGTCCCCATAACAAAATCTTCAGGAAAAATATGCATCTACAGATTTTAGGGATCTCAATCTCACTTGTCGAAATATGATTTCCCTCTTCCAAACATAGATCATCTCGTTGACCTAACAACCAACCATGAAATGCTCTCCCTCATGGATGGATTCTCTAGTTATAACCAAATCCTCATCGCACCTGATGATCAACACAAAAATTCTTTTTATCACTCCTTGGGGAACCTTCTACTATCGTGTCATGCCCTTTGGTCTTAAAAATGCAGGAGCTACGTATCAATGCACCATGACATACATTTTCCATGATCTCATCCACAAAATTGTCGAATATTATGTTGATGACCTCCTAGGAAAGTCTAAATCAAGGAAAAACCATCTTGACGTCCTTGAATCTATCTTCACTCGTCTCATCTAGTTTTTCTTCATCTTAATCCTGCAAAGTGTGTTTTTGGTGTCCTAACTAGAATTTTTTAGGATTCATTATATCCATTTGAGGCATCAAAGTTGACCCAGAAAAATTTAGAGCAATCATTGAAATTTCTCCACTATCCAATCTTAAACAATTATATAGCCTCCAAGGTAAGTTATAGTCCATTTAGTGTTTCATATCATAGATCTCAAACCACTATCAACCATTTCACCATCTTCTTTGCAAGGACATAGAATTTCATTGGAATTTTGGATATCAAAAAGCCTTCGACAATATCAAATAATATATATTATCACCACTTGTTCTTACTTTGTCTCGTGAAGGGGATCCATTCTATGTATACATATCCACCCTAGAACAGGCCCTTTGATCTATGCTAACCCACCATGATAATAAAATTCATGAACATGCCATATAATATATTAGCTGCACACTCCATAAATATGAAACATGCTACACTTGAATCTGAAAAACTATATTATGGGTTATATTTTTCCATCTCCAAACTTCGACACTATCTCCTCAATCATAAGACATATGTCATCACTAGTTCTAACCCATTTAAATCCATGCATGATAGACCTTATCATAATGATCACATAACTTGATGGCTTATGTTTATGACTGAATTTGACCTCAAAATCATATCTCAAAAATCTATTAAAGGTTAAACCATTGCAGATCAACTCATCGATACACCCCTTTTAGATAATCAAATACCTCACAAACATTTTCCTAATGAATCCATCAACAACATCAATGAATTTGATTTCATCCCCATTAAAATGACCCTCTTATTTGATGGTGCTAAATGCCAAGAGGGGGGAGCTAGATTCATTATCATACCACCTTGGAACATTCCACTTCCATTATCATTTAAGCTCAACTTTGAATGCACTAATAAGATGGTAGAATACAAAGTTTTAATCATGGGTCTAACTACCATTATTCTCCTAGGTTCCCACATCTTGGAAATCTATGGAGATTCATAACTCATCATCAGTGAAGTTAAAGGAGGATATCAATGTAAAAATGAAATACTTCAAAAATATAAAGCTTTCGTCAACTTTATCCTTGGAACATTTGATCATTACACCATTCAAACCATTCCATGATCTTCTAATAGGTTTGTAGACACTATGGCATCCCTCGGATCCCTTGTTCCCTTCAAAATAGAAAAATAAAAGGATAAAACCAAGATGTCTGTAGTTTTCAATGCTTAGATCATACTTCACATCAAAATGAGTTGCCTTCCATCAATAATATTGGTAACAATCCACCCGAGCTATGGTACACACAGATATATGATTACCTCTTTGAATGTAAATTACCATCAGATTTATCACATGGAGCCAAATGATCCTTTCTTCAACGCATCACTCACTTTGTCATCATAGGTGGTATCCTTTATAAACGTAGCTTTGATGACATACTATTACGATGCCTTAAAACACATGAATCAACCAAAACAATTGAAGACGTTCATAATGGCATATGTGGTGGTCACTTCAATGGAAATGCCATCACTAAACGTGTCATATGGCTAGGGTACTATTGGACTACCATCACTAAAGACTATTGTGCTTATGTAAAGAAGTGCATCAAATGCCAATTTCATTCCGATCTCATTAACTTCCCTATTCAAGCATTGCAACCTGTTCAAGATCTATGTCCTTTCTCTTAATGGGGGTTAGACCTCATTGACACAATCAATCCAAGATCATCTCACCAACATCATTGTTTATAATCTTTACCAACTGAATATTTCACTAAATGATTTAAATCCATCCCTTTAACCTCAACAAAATTTGGACCTATCACCAAATTCATATCCTATTTTCATCTTCTAATCCTATCTTAAAATCCTATTTTATCTCCGGGCCTATCAAAAATAGCATTCACATAACTTCTCTCAGGTTCTATGCCCTACTCACTCACTTGTCTATGGATATGAAACTATCATACCTCTTGAAATTAAAATTCCATCATTACGTGTATCCCTCAAAGATTTCATTCCCGATGAAGAATATCACCAAGATCTCTTAGCACAACTAGAATTGTTAGATGAAAAGCATCTAGCAGCCCTCAAACATCATCAAGTCTATCAAAAATTTATTAGAAGAACATACAACAAACATTTCAAAGAGCATGATTTTAAAATTGGTGATCTTGTACTTACAGAGAATAAAAATATCACTACATTAGAACAGAGTAAACGTGGAAAGTTTTCCCCTAATTGGATTTCTTAGTAAGTTATCACTCACAAGTATGGGTTAGGAGAGTATTATCTCACTTATCTTGATGGGGAACCCAAAAGGGAACCTTTGGAAGCTTTGTGCTTGTGGCCTTTTTACTGTTAAATAATTTATCGTCATGACAGTAGTTCTAGTCAAATCCTGTCACCTTATCATTACAATGATTCCTTCCTTTGCAGGAACCCCTTGAAATCATCACACTCATCAATCTAGACCATGACATGGGGCATGTGTGTATAGGTTACAAACATGTTTATCCCCTCCTCAAGACATTTTATTATGGTTTTTTCCATCATGCTCAACAATATATGTAAAAATTCATTTGGATGCACCTCTTATCGAAATCTCAAATTATAATAGATTGATCCTGAAGGACAACTATTCACAAATTTTAAATCATTATAAAATAATTTGATTGCTCCCTCGATGGAAATATACTCATCAAAATTAGGGACCAATCCCTCGAAGGATGACCATCTAGTCAAAAAAATCAAAATCTAGACCATACCCTCGAAGGATGGCTACTCATATAAAAGGCTTCTCGTATTGATTAGCCTTCAAAAATAAAGAGCATCCAAGAAAGCTTCCCACATCAATCAAATTTCCCATCATAGCAAGCTTCCCGCATTGATCAGTTTGCTTCAAAATAATATGTAAAATATGGGGCATCAACTTCCTATAAATCTGTTGAAAAGGAGAACCCTTTCTCCCACATTGTCCTATACACACAAAAATCCTTTTGTGTCATCCTAGTAAAATATAGTTTCCCAAACCCACATTCCTATCATAATTTTCATAACTACCTATTGATGATCTTATTTAACATTTGTAAAGGCCATGAGTGCAAAAGTGTTTTTCAAAACCCATCACACATACCAAATTCATAGTGGGGCAATCTTTCCATTTTTACTTCATTTAATTACATTTTTTATTTAACATGTTGTTGATCACATTTTTTTAGGTCATTTAAATCAATCAAACATCTAACCACATCAAAACATATTAAACATATCACATTCATCAAAATCCATCTAAAGTATCAACACATTTCAAATAAAAACATATAACATACACTATAAAAAAATCACAAGTACAAGCCATTCCATCGTCAACATCATATATATATATATATATATATATATATATATAAGTTTGGTATACATCATAATCAATGTCTGAATAATCAATATATCATCATGTAAAAATGGGCTTCTATGAGCCTATGACATCATATATAATCAAGTAGTAAAATCAACATCTCCTAGCATCATGCTACCACCACCCTCTCCTCTAGGAGTGGGTGTGCCTCCAGTTGTGCCCTGCATCTCCACGACCCTACAAACACTTATGATAACAACCTCACCTTTGTCTCCTCCCTCACCATCACCCCCTCTCTCTAGCCTTTGAGATGGTCATCCCATACTCTCTACGCTAGTACTAGGCCTCACTCGCTATCATTGTAGCTTCCCCTTGGGCAGCTATATGATCAACATACAATGTGGCATCCGGATAGCTCTTGATGATCAAATCCACATAGTAATCCCTCTCCACTCAACATCCTCATAGTGCGCCACTGAAATCATACTAGGAGGAGGTGTTATAGGTGCTCCCCTTCGCCTACTAGATTGAGCCATTTCTGACAACTCTACACCATATATAGAAGGCCCTGTGATCCCCAAGGCCTTCCTCAGTGTATCCCTATGTCCCTTGTAATCGTCTCTATCAAAAGATACCTGTAAAATCTCCAGCTGAAGGCTATCTCATTCAATGATCAATCCATACCTCTCTATGATGAGGGTATCTCGGACTCCCATAAGGTTATCACACTCTCTCTGAGCGGAATCTCTCTCACCCTCCACTACGTCCTTCTCATCTATCATTACTGCAATGGCTTTAGCTATGACATCCTCACTCTCTCCCCTCTCATCCTATAGAACATGTGCTCCTTCTGATGCTCGAGCATGTACCAATCTGAATGTCTATGTAGCTCTCTATGCTTCCTCTGGTCCAATAAAAGGTCATAAGTGATTGGGCCCACCATGCGATAAAATAATGGGTCACCCCCTCATCATCAATCGGAATAATCTGGCCCTCATCATCAAGACCCATAGCCCCCTGTTGCTCATCAATAACTATATGAAACACTTAAAGAACCCTAAAATTCTTGGTATCCCCATCCTCCCACTATTACTACATTGGATACTTTAGAATATCCTAAGTTAGTCAAAATTTCCTCATAATACGATGAAATGTAAGATCTCATTCTCTCCAGCTCTATGACCCTGTATCTAAATATCCTGTTGTAAGCCCAAAATTCACAAGGAAACTCGAGCCAATCATGGAAATATAGGTATGGCCTCCACACCACATCTCCCACCTATAATCCCGATACCAAATCTCTATAATAACCAAGCCCCTTGGCCTTCCTCGACCCAAATTCTGGCTCCATCTCATGAAGCCATGATGTCTAACCTCAATATCACAAGGTAGACCTAATGGACAAGCAATTGTAATGTGCTTATGTGCCCAACACTGCAACAAAAATCCAACATCAATACCATAACGCTTGTGGGCCATCCATGCCCATAGCTCTTTGAATGTCTCATGTCGGTAAATTAGGTTCCCACTCGAACATCGTATGATGCTCCATCGTCTCAAAGAAAAATCACGGTCATCATCCAAGGAAAATGGACCGCCTCTTGAATCGGCAAAGAAAAACATGAAATAGCTATCATCATCATAGTCATCTATGGACAACCAACTCTCGTAAGATCATATAACACCTAGTAATTAAATGCCCCTGATGAGTACCTCACATCCCGAGCATGCTCTCCATATAACCTCTCGTATAGTATCTTCTCTCTCATCCTCAATAATATAATACATCACCTATCCACGAACTAGTAATATTGTAATACGATGAACATCCTCAAGGGTAATGGTCATCTCCCTTGTAGGAAGCCAAAAAGTATTGGTGGAAGGATTCCACCTCTCTAACAATGCTAATATCAAATTGTGGCATCTGTGAACCATCTATAAAACCTCATACCACTAAAACCCACTACCTCAAGATGCTCCCAATCCTCATCTAATAAGTCTTCCCTCACCTCATCCAACATCAATGGTATACGATCACGAGATATTCAATTGTGCATCCACCTGTAAAATGCAAGCACACAAGATGAACGTTAGTATTATCACATTAGTATTAAAAATATCATTCATTCCAAGTATTAAAACATCAAATTTATTGTCCAAAATATACCAATGAAAAGTGACATTGATCATATTAAATTTTAAAAAATACATCTAACACACATAGTAACCATAAGCCTTCCAAAAATTTGAAAACATTTATCAAAAACTATGCCTTTCTATTTAGCATACAATTTTTTTTTGTCACAGGTGAATTGTCACCAATTCACCTCAATCGTTGGTGATTGAAGGAATCGTCGATGTTCCTTATACTCAAAATTAGGGCATCTACGCACCCTCAATATGACAACGAATACCACAAAACATTAAAAAATCACAAAAATCAGCAAAAAAAGATTAGAAGCTTACCTCGACTATCGAAGGCTTGCATTTTCTGCTCGAGGATGTCATCTTCTCAAATTTCCACTCCAAAACATGTTTTTCACACCAACATTCCCTTTGTGAAAATTTTTTACCATGGTTGTAATGTGGCAAAACAACATTGCTTTTGGGCTATTTATAGCCCCTCATTTTTACACGAGGAAATCGATGATGATTTCACTAATCACCGACGATTTACTCCCTTTAGGCATACATGCCCATATTTCCCTAAACCATGCCATTTTATATTTTACACAAGTGTGTCATGTTTTCAATGGATCTTAGCCCTTGAAATTTTGAATCAAACAAACATAGTCAAAATTGGGATTCACCATTCATCTATGGGATACGAGCCCTTTGGCCCCCATCACTTGGTTTTCCATTCATCAATTAGCTTGATAAGGATCATATGTCTACAAATGTCAAACCCTTTGGTCACTCTATCAATTGATTCCTTGGTAACCCATTTTATACCCCCTTTGACTGGGGACGTCTTTAAAACAAAACACACTAGTGTTCATTATATTGTGTTGCAGTAGAAACACCCATAAAAACAAACATTCTCATCATTTTTGTCTAACAATTTGTTAAAAATCATTAGATAAAAAGGGGAAAATGTAGACACTAAAAATCTGCACTCTCTCACCTTCAATATCTAAACTCATTCATGATCATCAAAATAATTAAAATGCACCACTCACAAAAATCCATGACCTAGGTCACCCACTCCTTTAATTAAATTAATTTAATACTCACGTCACCACATCCCTATCCCTAAAATAATTAATTAAATAAATTACACCCTCACACCTCACCATGTGAACTCATCCACACTCACTAGTTGTAACTAGTTAATTTAGCAACCTTCCATAAATATAACCTAACCACCTCTAACTTATCCCTATAACTACTTCCCACCCCTAACTAGTTATAACTAAGTTAAATTAGAAACCTTCTAAAAAATCTCCACATTTATCCTAACTAACATGGTCCTCATCCAGGCTCACCCCTTTTAGTATCCCAACCTCTCTCAAAATCCTTTGTAAATCGAGTTAGAAATGGAAAGAAAATCACTCTTTTATCTCATAACTCGAATTAGCCAAAATCTCCGTTTATTGTCCCATGCCAATGATATATTTAAATAGATTCTTAAGCCTCTTTGTGGGAGGATTTTGGAGATAATTTTGTAGGAATTCACGTCCATCCATGAGCATTTATGAGGTTGATCCTTTAAAAAAGGCACTACTATTTCTACGCACGCGAAGATGATCGTCATATCATCCAACATCGTTGTTGAGACATCTTAGAGCCATCTTCACCCATCTACCACTCAATCTGTGATATTTGGTCAATCATCTAAGGTAAGATTCATTTTCATAAATTCCTACTTCCATTTTCAGGTAATCCTGCTAGTCTTTCCACTAATAATATCGTTGAATCTTTAAAAGTCATTACAGGCACAAAATAATCAAGTTATACTCTCTATTTTATTAGCCTGTTAGAATCCCCAGTAATCGTCAATGATTGCTAGAATCACCTGCAATTCTTGCTCATTATTTTATTTCATAAATATTCTTAACAATCCATATCCATTTCTTTTTTTCTAACATGTTGTCAAGTATGGGTTTTATAGATGGCCATATCAGGTATTAGTCATCCCATTACCAGTATCGATTCACTACCAATTGTCTGACACCCCTTACATTGGGAGTAGTATAATCTTATTCATGACTTCAAACTATATGTCATACATGTGGCTCCCTTTGACAGGTTGGAAGCAATTTTTTCCTCTACCCAATGAATTTGTGAAGCAACTAAGGAATTTTTGGAGGCATACTATGAGGTCTAGAGGATCCACTCTTACCTTATATCATTTAAGTACACAGCTATGAAGTAGGCCTAAACACACCAAAGGACACCCATATTACATCTGAATCAAACATTGACAGAAACATCAGCCCTTTCATACACTTTGATTCCATCATCGCACATCTATATGACTCGGAAGAAGAGATCTCTCACTTCTTCTTGGAAGACTACATCTCAAATCTTTAATCATACTTCACCAAAGATTATGAATTAGCATACTCAATAGGCTCTAATTTTTTTTATGAAAACTCGAGATACTAACTTATATTACGAATTTGGGTTCTAGGATCATTAGTTTTCATTATCATTATTAGTTTATGTATGTATTAAGCTAAATAAGTGATAAACAGTTAATCACATTTTCCATCTATCATATTGTACTTCAAATTATCATCAATAAAGCTTAAATGTCTTAAAATTAAGTTGACATCCACATAAGGAAGTCTTTGGGCTTCTAGGAATTGGCCTTTACCAGGTAACCTTCCCACTTATTTTACTAACTCTATTTTGTGTAAGTGTTTTTGATTTGTAGGATTACTTATAGGAAAAATAAGTCTAGTACATTCTTCATAGAGTGTGAAACATCATACATCCATCACACCTTGTGGGTATCTTGAGAACCCCTCCATACTAAGTGTTATCCAAATAACTCTCCCAGTTATTTTGATAACTTGTATACACTTTCTAAATTTGAGCTCTTCATTACAAGGTTGTGTGTGCTCAAGTTCACTTGGCACATCCCTTTCTTTTCCTCACACACCCTTGTGATCTTCACCTTCTTTCCTTCCCCTTTTCTTCTTTGTTCCATCTTCCCCTTACATGCATCTTTTGCGCATTCACCGCTTCCCGACAGCTATTCACCCTATGCGCACCCCTTGAACATGCTTCAATCAGCTAAATCCCTAGCCCTTGCATGCACCCACACATCATTTTGTAATGGTTGCACCTTGACCATGTGTTCTCTGCTCACCAGTTTACCTCATTTCCCTGTACACACCTTCTTTCTAGCTTCTTCTCATGCCTCATTCTTTTACGTGCTTAATATTTGCGCTCTCCTTTGTGCCCTCCTCTACACCCTTATGTGCTAGGTCATATTATGACATACTTGAGTGTGCCATACACAAGCAAATCAAAGTGTGCCAATAGTGTTCGAATTGTTACAAAAATCAAGTGAGTGACATGTGGAAGAAATGAAAAACATTTTTCATAGTTGGTCATCCTTTCATCCGATTGGCGCGCGCCACATGTTTTGCATGTGCCAACATCTCTAAAAACTTCTTACATACATATTTTTTGCTTCAAAGTTTCAATCGACACAAGCCTGGACTTTTAGATAGATCTTTGACATAGGCTATAGTGCTAGGCATTAAATTCGAGTTTTGGAAGACCCGATAGGTGAGAAATGGGAAAATTTATTTTGGGCATTAATGAACAGATCTGATTTCTTCAACCAACCAATTTGATATGATCCTCTCTCCTTCCTTCTCCACCACATCAAAAAGACCTAGGGAAGTGCATTTGACATATTCTTAGGTGGATTTACTGAGGCATTGAATATTTCTTATTGGTGGTTGTATTTTGAATTTGGTTTTTCCCTCCTCTTCTCCTTCCCATGATTCATCTATAAATGTAAGATTTGGGCTCATTATTAACGTTGGATACTTTGGATCCTTACACGTTTTTTGCTAAGGACTTCATATTTTTGTATTCTGAGTTGCAGACCTCTAGATCTGGCTCATGCATGTGGATATTGGCCTATTTCACTATCAGTAACAACTCTTTTTATTTCGGAAGAAATAGAAGCATCATTTGTGACTATTATTTGTCCTAACGTGTTTGCATTTCTTCTTCTTTCCTTTCTTTTACATTGTGTGTTCGTTGTGCCACTTCACGTCCCTTGTAGTTCCTTATTTAGTTGTGTTCCATGAGAATGATCTAGTAAACGCATTTTTAGCTATGCTACTCATGCCTAACCTCCTTTCATGCATTCCCTTTTCATTCCCTCTTAGAAAAGATAGTGTTCATTCCTCTTTTTCTGGTACTATCACCCTTTTACCGTAGTTTATTATCATGTTATCCTTCTATCCTGGTCCTTGGCATTCATTAGCCTAGTTTTCCCTTCCAACATTAGGATTAGTAGTACCAATAGAAATAGATAGAGGAACTATACTTCTTCGGAGATCTGTCTCAAGTGCGTAATGTCCCACAACTATGAGACCATTCCATTGTGATCCCAAACAACTCAACTCTTCTAGATCGAGACATGGGTGCAAGTTTGAAGACCAATAGTTTCTAGTATGCCTAGTGGGAGAAGAAATGAAATCTTACATTTCATATTGCTAAGTTATGGTGTGTGAAATTAATGTTTCAACCTTTATAGGTTCGTTTTAACACATCTGGATTCTCCCAAACATTTATAGATCTCTTTTTAGCAATATTGAGGACCTTTCATGAGAAGAGTGCATACAAGAAGAAGTGTAGTAGATGACAATTATTTCGAGTACCTCCAGCTATCCTCGAGAAGAGTCCTTTCTAAAAATTCCACACACACATCTCCATCTCTGTACTGCCCACCTATTTGACTCCTTCTCAAACCAAACAACCGCACACCCCGTGATGACACATCAGCCACCTCCTCCATTGAGAAACTTTGCCAACTTCACAAGAGGAAGTCCCTTAGTGTTGGCCATGCAAAATGACATGCCAAATGGCGCGCTCAAAAGTATTCCATACTTCACTGGTGAGAATCAAGTCACCCCTCAGGAGAATATCCAAGATGTAGCAAATGTGTGTTCACTCTATTTGATCACACATGATGATGTAGCAATAAGGTTACTTGCAACCTCTTTCAAAGGTAAAACACTTCAATG
The DNA here is from genome assembly GCA_018340775.1 of Taxus wallichiana var. yunnanensis. Classification (NCBI taxonomy): domain Eukaryota; kingdom Viridiplantae; phylum Streptophyta; class Pinopsida; order Cupressales; family Taxaceae; genus Taxus; species Taxus wallichiana. The sequence goes on along the minus strand of CM031243.1, from coordinate 309,176,505 downwards.
GTACCGAGGCTTAAGACTTGGATCTATTACCACTGGGATGAGCTAGGAACAAATATTTGTAATTACTTTGAAGATAAGTCATATCACCTATCTCGGTGGAGAACACGACAACAAAAGAAGGGTGCCCAATGAACATATGACTGATTTCAACATCAGATTTCAAAAGACTTGGGACAGAATCCCTCTTTTGGCAAGACCTACATCTCAACACACTTTTCTGTATTATATAAAGGTGTTGAACAATGATATCTCAGTCATGATTTCAGTCATGATTCAATCCATGGGAGGTATGACCTTACCAACTACTTATAGTATTGCAGTAAGGGAAGAAAATAGTCTTATTTAGGTGGGAAAGATAGCTCCTAGACCACCTATTCCCTTGTTCCTAGAAATGTCACAAGTGCCTCAACCTTATGTGGCCCCTATTCCTATTCTGAATAAAGTGTGTAACCAATTGCATCAACATCTTAATCTCCAACACAACAAAATGAGGATGAAGAATTAAAGGCTCTGATCAGAAATTTATCAAACAAAGTCATATCATTAGAAAAATAACAGGTATAAGCCTATAGAGGAAATTCTAATCAGGCACATAGCCAAAACAATCAGTCTTGGCGGAATCAATATGGAAACCAAAGATATGCGCTCAACCAAAAAAATGATAGATGGCATGTTAACATGCATCTACCCTTGCAAGTCATTCCTCTTACACCCTCTCTCCCAGTACCTAATACAATTCAAGTGCTCATTCTAGTTCAGAACAATTTGGTGTAAGAGTTAGAATGGTGATTCCCTTCCAACATGCCTCATTGTCAATATCAATGTGCAAATGTTGCATGCACCCAAGCCTACATGATCCAAAATTCTTTAGCCTCGCGATCCTTTAATAAGTGCCTCGAATAAAAAAACCAAGGAAGACCAGAAGCTCCTCTAGAGGAAAATTTTATGTTCTTTGGCGTTGAGGACTTCTATGTAATCAACTAAGCAACAGATGATACAAGTAGACCATGCACCCAAGTTACGAGACAACACAAGATATAAGAAGAGAATGTTGGAGTTAAGCATGTAGGTCACACTCCCAAAGAACACATACCGACCCTAAAAATAAAAAAGAATAAGCTAAAGAATCTAGTGGTAATAGTGCTCAAGTCCTTACACAAGAGGCCCCATGTAAGGCTCATGTAGTGGCACACACCCCTTCTTTGGTAGGTCATCTCCTGTTTTAGCTAAAACTCTTGCTTTTGTGCTTGAACAGTCAAAAGGGATGTTGTTCCCCAAATACATAAGTTAATAGGTCTTTCATTCAACATTGTTGACTAGATGAAGAAGATAAATATAAATGTCATAATGTTGGATGCCCTGACTATTCCATCTCAATGGGATCTCGTTATATGAAGCTCTAGCATAACTCCCGTGCACTAATCCAGCCATATAGAATTTGTGCGCTTCTATGAAAATATTCCAAGAAAAGGAGAATCAAGTAAGTAAGGTTGTTAATACCCCGCCCTTCCATATGTCTTTGATCATAGGAAAACATCTTGTCCATAATTATATGATAGACTTGGGTGCTAGTACCTCTGTCATGACTAAGAAGATAATTGATGTCATAGGTATGAGGTATAGCTCTTTTTCTAAAGGAGTCTTGTAACTTGATGGCTCAATTGCCACTACCTTAGGATTCATCAAGGATATTGAGTTAACCCTTCATACATGTCCAAGTTTAACAATTACTCAAGATGTGTTAATCATTGGCTTACCTCCTTTGTTTTTTCTATGTCGGTTAAGATATTTCATTGCTCAAGTGGGTGGTTACTTGTCTTTTGATTGGTCTCACATGTTATCAAGACAAGCTATGGTACCCACTTACCATACAACATGAGCCTATATTTTCCTATCATGTAGAGCCATATGTCCCATCCCCTCTCCAAGTCAATTGTCTAATCCAAGAACAAGCTTCAATTCTTGAAGAGAAGCCTTTTCCACCCTCTATTCCTGACCTAGTACTTGATGAATGGGTGGAAAGACACCATAAATTTGATCCATATGCTGAAGAATTGGAAGCTTATGAAATTGGGCTTGGTACTTACTACATTCTTGAAGAAGAAACTGTGTTATCACACATGCTTAGGAAAATCAAGTTGAAGCGGGTATATGGAAGTAATATTTTGATGGTTCCGAAGCATAAATGGAATGAGAAAAGGATTTTTTCTCATTTCTCCAAAGGATGAGAAATTCTTCTTCACACACAGGTTGCATTTCACATGTTCTAACAATGTGGTGGAGTATGAAGCACTAGTGCATGGTTTTATTATCTTTGAAAAGAAGTAGATCAAGGAACTGCATATATTTGGGGACATATAATTGTTTATCCATCGAGTTATCAACAAGTGATTAACAAATAATAAGCTTCTCAAAGCCTATAAACACAAATTTTGGGACCTCCTTGATATTTTTGATGCTCTAAACCGTAGGTGGTGCCACTAAAAAAGAAAAAGGAAGATGAAAAAATGGCCACTCTTGGTTCATAGTTCTCTTATGCTGAGGACTTTCTCAAAGGAAACACTCAACACATTAAGATGGTGATCGGCCATCCATTCCGAAAAAACAATAATAGCTGCCAAGTTTTTGATAGTAATGCGCAGATCATCTAGTTTATTCAAAATGAAGCTGAGTTCTCATCAAGCATGCAATTTGACTTGCATAATAACTATGGTGACCAAGTAATATAGTTGAAGAAATAAAATTTTCCTAAAGGGATGGTCACCTTAGAGAAAATATTTATCCCTAATGATGAGTTCAAGGATGAGGAAAAGTATATGTGTGCTTTGCGCATAAGAAGACTACTCCCCAGTCACTATTACACATGGAAAGGAGTTGATGCTCAAGTAAATCATGTGCGCATGATGAAAAACAAGCCTTCATATCTCTCTGTAAAAATATAGTGATATCTTTTCATGGGAGTATGAAGACCTCAAAGTTTTTTATCCAAGTGTTTCTCAACACTCCATTGACCTTGATCTTGGTATCAAGCCTATCAGATAGAAGCAATGACCAATCAATCCAAAGATAGAGCCCCTCATGAGAAAGGAGTTATCTAAACTCATTAAGGCAAAAATTATTTTTCCCATCAAATACTCTACTTGGGTCATGAATCTAGCTCCAGTGTGCAAGAAGAATGGTGAAATCAACATCTGTGATGATTTTAGAGATTTGAATAAGGTATCTCTAAATGATCATTATCCTTTTCCTTGAATGGATTAGATTCTCGTAGATTGTGTATGGTGCACAAATATTTTCAATGTTAGATGGATATTTGGGTTTCAATCGGATCTGATCAAGGAAGAGGATGAATTAAAAATAGTGTTTACAACCAATTGGGGAACATATGCATATAAAAATATGCCCTTTGGTCTATCAAATGCAGGCCCTACATTTCAGCGTGCCATGGATATTTCCTTCAAATTCTACATCATTGAGTTCATCTTGGTTTAACTTGATGAAAGTCTTCTCAAAGTAGAGCACAGATCATATGACACATCTAGAGAAAGTATTTGAGAGATGTAGAAAGTATGGGGTGTCTCTTAACCCTAAGAAGTGCATTTTTTCTATGGCACAGGGAAAGATATTTGGCCATGTGGTTTCAAAGGATGGCATTATAATTGATCCTGAGCACATTTCAGCCATCCTAGCTCTTTCCTTGTTGGCACACAAAGGGCCCTACAGTCCTTGGCAATATCAACTTTGTTAGGCGTTTTATCCCTAAATTTTTAGGGCTGATTCAGCTCATCACATTGATGCTCAAGAGGGACATAGCCTTGGATGGACGATAAAAGGAAGAGAATGTTTCAAAAAAATCAAGCAAGAGATTGCTTGCGTTCCAACACTCATCAACCTATATTGTTCCAAGGATTTCATCCTTTATGCTTATGATGTTGATACTAGTGTTGTTGTTATTCTAACACAAGAAGCTAAACAAGGGATAGAACAACCAGGTGGCTTTTTTAGATAGACACCGAAAGATTATGAATTAAGATATATTCATATAGAGAATTAGGTCTTCACCATCATCCACGCACTCAAGAAATTGAAAAGTATGCTCGCCACAAATCATATCAAGGTGTTAGTCTCCCAATATTCTATTAGAGAATTCATCATGGGAGCAGAGATCAATGAAAAGAGAGAATGATGGGTGACCAAAATCATGGAATATGATGTGACCATCAAAGACACACAACTAGTAACTATAGGTAGATTGGACCATTTCTAGATGAAGGTTTTCCACATGTAGAGCTTGAGAAGAATACAGATCTTGGCGCACATGACTAGATGAAGGATATGGTCACATTCCTTTTTGAGGGTGCATACCCTCCTAGTTTGAAAAAGGAAAAGAGAAGACATCTAAAGTTACAAGCAATCCCTTATGTTTTGGTTTATGGACTTCTCTTCAAGAAAAATGTTGATGGTGTGTTGTTAAGATGTATCAATGACATGTAAACTGAAAAAGTGTTAGTAGAATTTCACAATGGATTCTCTGGTGGACACTTTTTTACCAAAACTACAATAATAAAAATCATAATGGCAGCTATCTTCTAGTCTACCCTATTTGAATATGCACACAAGTGGATCACAAAAATTAAGCAATGTACTTTCTTTGCAAGAAAGAAAAAATTAGTAGCACTTCCCCTTCGACCAATCCAAGCAAATCATCCTTTTATGCAATGGGGTCTTGACTTCATAGGTATGATCAATCTACCTTCAAGTGCTAGACACAAGTGGGTGATAACAGCTATAGATTATTTCACCAGATGGATAGAAGATGTCACGCTCAAATAATCAACTGAGTTAGTCATCCTTGACTTTCTCGAGGGCATAGTCATAAGGTTTTGCATTCCTCAAACCCTTATCTCTGATAATGCAAAAGCCTTCCTTGGTACTAAAATCACTAATTGGGCACTCAATCTAAGCAACTATCTGAAGAATTATTCCAACTATTACCCTAAGACAATAGTTTGGCAAATTCAATAAACAAGAACCTAATCGAGAATCACAAATCACATAATGAACATCAGCCAAATACGGCATACAAAGGTCTCACGCACACTCTAGGTAGATAGAATCACAGTAAAAAAGGTAATAGGAACTTCACCTTACAAGCTCGTCTATGGAAAGGATGCTACCCTTCCTTTGACACTAGAGATGAACTCATTGGTGCTTGCTCAGAAGCTAGAATTTGAAGGTGTAGAAAAGAGAGAAATTAGAATGACAAAGTTGGTTAATCTTGAAGAATCAAGAAACTCTGCCATAATCAAGCTGGAACAACATCAACAAACAACAAAGAAATGGTTTGTGAAAGGCGGACCTCAAGCTTTCAAAGTTGGGTATTTGGTCTTAAAATGGGATCTTTGATAGAGATAAAATAGGGTGTCATTAAAAGTTTGATGCACTTTAGAGTGGCCCATACATCATCAATTCACGTAAAGAGGATAACTCTTTTGAGTTAATTCATTTTGGTGGAGGCGTACTACAAATCCCAGTAAATGGGATCTATCTCAAACCCTTACATTAAGTTTGTTGCATCATTCTATATATATTAGAGTATTTTCAATTCCTCTAAGTGTGTTATGAACACATTGTTTTTTTGTACATAGTTCTTTCCTTTCATGTGCTTCCTGCGCATGCTCTTATTTTTCTTCCAAAATTCAAATCTTCTTTTTGTAGTTTCCAGATTTAGAATTGAGTCAAGAATGATACTTCAAGTGATTTTAGGGGTAGTTCTTAAAATTAGTACATAGTAGACTTCATGCCCAATGGATGCTTTAGGCTACTAATCTCCTTCATCTAGCAAGTAGATGGCCTTGAAAGTCACCAAAATTGTTATCCAAATAACTCTCCCGAGTTATTTTGATAACTTGTATACACTTTCTAACTTTGAACTCTTCATTACAAGGTTACGCGTGCTCAAGTTCACTTGGCACATCCCCTTCTTTTCCTTACATGCCCTTGTGTGCTTCCCCTTCTTCCCTTCCTTTCCTTTTCTTCTTTGTTCCATCTTCCCTTTGTGCATTTCTTCTACGCATTTACCTTCTTCCTGGTAGATGTTCACTCTATGCATGTAACTTACATGTTCTTCAATCAGCTAAATTCCTAGGCCTCATGCACACCCACACATCATTTTGTAATGGTTACACCTTGTCCATGTGTTCTATGATCACCATTTTTGTCATTTCACCACGCGCACCTTCTTTCTACCTTCTTATCGTGCCTCATTCTTACGCACACATTATCTTTGCGCCTTCCTTGCACCCTTTTGTGCCATGTCATCTTATGACATACTTAAGTGTGCCACACACCACACAAAATAAGACAAAGCACACAACCAAGGTGATGAATCATTGAAAAGAATCGAGTGAGTGAAACGTGGTAGAAACGACAAACATTTTACACACGGTTGGCCATCCTTTCACCCGATCCGTGTGGACCATGTGTTTTACGTGCGGCTGAGGACTCAAATTTTTGACAACCATATCTTTTTGCTTCAGATATCCGATTGGCATGCACCTTCACTTTTCGGATAACTATTAATGTAGGTTATAGTGCTAGGCATTCAAATTTAAATTTTGGTGGACCTAGTAGGTGAGAAATGGGAAAATGTCTTTCTAAGCATTCTTGAATATATTTGATTTCTTTAACAACCCGATTTGATATGATCCACCCTCCTTGCTTCTCTAGCATGCCAAATAGACTTGAGGAAGTGCATTTGATAGATTATTAGGTGTATTTGTAGGAATTGAATGTTTCTTGTTGGCGTTGTATTTCAAATTTGGGTTTTCCTCTTTCTCTTCTCCTTCCACTGATTCATATATAAATGTAAGAGTTGGGATCATTATTAATGTTGGATACTCTGGATCCTTATGAATTTTTTCTAAGGATTTTATATTTTCTATATTATGAGTTCTGAGACTCTAGATCTAGCTCATGCATGTGGATACTGGCCTCTTTTTCCATCAGAATAACTCAGTGCATTTCTAGAAGCAATAGAAGCATCGTTTTGTAACTATTGTTTGTTCTAATGTGTTTATATTTCTTCTTATTCCCTTTCTTTTACATTAGGTGTTCATTGTGCCACTTCATGTCCCTTGCAGTTCCTTATTTAGTTATGTTCTATGAAAATGATCTCATAAACATGTTTTCAACTATGTTACTTGTGCCTAAGCTTCTTTCACGCGTTCTCCTTTCATTCCCACTCAAAACAGATAGTGTTCATCCCTATTTTTCTGGTGCTATCACCCTTTTAGTGTATTTTATTTTCATGTTATCCTTTTATCCTTGGTACCTTGGCATTTATTAGCTTAGTTTTCCCTTCCAGCATTAGGAGTAGTAGTAATAGAAATAGAAAGAGGAACCGACCTTCTCTAGAGATTTGTCTCAAGCACGCAAGGTCCCACAACTTGGAGACGGTTCCATTGTGATCTCAAACAACTCAGATCTTCTAGATCTGAGATGCGGGTGTGAGTTTGAAGACAAAAAATAAGGTTGAGATAATTTTACCCCCTTGAGGTATCAAAACAAAACTCCCTAAGGTAAATATTTTCCTCAACATCCGCATTGGGAAGTGTGAGTATTTTTCTTGAAATTTAAACGGGTGAATTTTATGAATTCCAGGAACCTTGTTAGATGAGTGAAGGACCGATATGTGATTACTCTTGGATTATTTTAATCACATACTATTTTTGGAGTATCCATCATTATGGCCCCATTTAGCCAATTTTACCGTGTTTTGACCATTTTTTCAATTTTGAGTGTCTTGATCATGAGGGAATGAAGTAGGGAGTGTGAATGCATATTTTTCTCAGACTTACTATTTATAGTAGGTTCTCCCATAGAGAATTACTAAAAATATAAAGTGGTCTTCCTAGTGTTAGATTCGAATAAAACCACTTGCAGAAGTTTACATAATTCATTCTTAAGTTTTTTTCAAATTTTTACATGATTCCGCCATTGGGACCTCGTGAAATGACGAGGTGCCTCGCCACTCTTTCCTTTGTTGTGCCATATAAGCCATTTATGGAGTCCCTAAGATTTTGGAAAATTTTCTTTCCCACCTCAGATTGCGATGAAATTACTTTCACTAGAATAGGTTTTTCTTCTAGATTTTGTATTCACATTTTCAACTCTATTCATCTACTAGAATGGTGGGAAATTGAAAAAATGAAAGCTACGGCACAAAAATGAGGGTTTTTCACCATTAAAAATATAGGGAATCATTTAATATGTTGAAAATTCTCCTTAAAGGTGTTTTTAAATTGATAATAATGTAAAATGCTCCACCTCAATCTGTGCACCAATTTGCAAGATATGAGAAATTCTCCTTTGTGGGCTACAAAGTCACTCTAGTAAAAAATGTGCCCAAAGCCTTTAAATAATTACACTTTTTTATGGAAATATTATTTTGTGATCATGGGAACATGTAGGAATGAATGTAAGTTAAAACTGAGGTTGGAGGAATTCTGGAAAATTTTTGCTAGAGTTCCAAGTGAAAATGGAGCAATGTGGGGATATTGAAGAAAATGGCTAAGTGTTGGGTTTTACAGGCATGAGAGAGAGAGAGAGAGGAAGGGGGGAAAATTTTTCTTCCCTCTAGTCCCCTTTGGAATAGGACAATAGAAACCAAAAGTGCACATTTTCCCTACTAATACACATGGCACATATGCAAACGCGGGAAACTTTGAGGAAAGAGCTAGAAAATGAGTAAAAAGTTCCTACAGAGACCCCGAGGGTCATGTTGTGGGTCTAAGAGCTTCAAGGTGGGGGCACAATTCTATGTCCCCTATTTCCCATTGGAAAGGGATAGATGGACACCAAAAGTGTGCATTAGTGCCATGGTGACAAGTGAAAATCTTCTAAGTGTGAGAGCGTTCTTGAGAGAGCTTGAAAATGAAGTCACGGCCCCAGAAGGTATTGTTTGGCACTTATTTATATGAATTTTACTGAAAACATATTTTGGAGAAGAATGCGATGGGTGTTAAGGTTTGATTTCTCATACAAACCCTTAAAAATGACCTTATTCCTTGGATTCATAGAATTTTCTGCCAAAAATGAGTTCCCCAAGAATCGCTAAGGGATTGTGAAAATATGAATATTTCATCTTGTAGAGGATCCTCTTAGATTTCTAATGAGCTCTTTTATTCATCCTAACTCCTTCCGAGAGATCTCGAATTATCGATTAAGATCAAGTACCTATTTTGACTCCCTTCTCCTCTCAGAGGTTGAGACTTGGTCATATGAAAAACCATGTTGAAGCAAGGGGGAGCCCTTGTACCATTGGAAAGGAATTGAGGGACACAAAAAGTACACATTATGCTGGTGAAGAAAATGTTGGAAATCCTAGGCACTGAGAGGGGGGGTGAATCAGTACTTGTCCAAAAATTTTACAGATATTTCTATTTTCTTAATCTTGTTATGATGAACACATAAAACCATATACAAGAAAATAATAAGAGAGCATACAAAGAGACACACAATTTAATGTGGTAAACCCAAACTGGGAAAAAACCCCACTCGAAACCAAGAACTATCTTGGACAAATTATTCTATCATAGTTATAATGATTTCAAGTTGAGAAACAACTCAACATGGAGCTAAAACTCCTAAATTTAATGAAGATACAATTTGATTTCTTGGTAACATTTGACTTTCATGGAAGCTTCAACTCCCAAATTCAATCACATTGACCTTCTGTAAGCTTCAACTTACAAGGAAGCTTCAACTCCCTTACTAATGAGCATCTACTTAGTCTTCTTCAAAAAAATTGATCACTTCTTGTATGTTGTCTTCCACAACTATTTATGATCACTAAATTAGCTCATCTTTATCTTATTTTCTCTTCTTTTCTTATCACCTAATCAGAAACAATCCCTATCATACACTTCCTCTCACACACCCATTCTTGTCTCTAATAATAAATATTTATCACCTGTGCATATTTCTTTTCATACCTGCAAAATTAATTTTAATATAATATCTTTGTGCCTTAAAAATACACACCACTTCTCCTCCATAAAATTTTCATGCATGTAATTTTCCTCACTCAACAATACAACTACTACCATCTTCAACTAAGATTGAGAAAGATAGAAGTCATTTTTAAAACAAGAACCTTTCAAAAAAGACTCTTAGACTTCATTTACACTTGAATTTTCAACTCCCAAGCCTTGAGTTCGAATTGAAGGATGAAAATCATCATATATTATGGTTAAAACTAATTATTTCATCTACATTTATGACATATTCCTCCTGCAATATGAACTTCCTATCATATTTTTCTTCTTCCTAATGTACCATTCTTGTATTTTAGCCAAATAAACTTTATGCCAAATGTATTATGCACATGTGCATGTTATGAAAGATCTGATTTTAATTTATCACTCCTTGAAATTCTTGAAAGCTCGCCACTTTTCCTTCACGTATTTATTTTAGCTTCATACTAGGTGTAGGAGCTCGAGAAAATACAATCTTCAACTTTGGTGTATGAAGGGCATTAAAAATCACATTGAGCACCAAAATCAGATGGAGGACTATTCAGGATGTATACACCACCACCGTGCACTTGGAAAAAAACTATCACCTTTATATTATTCATGCGTGTGCAGATTTGATGAAGGTCTCTCAAGGGTTTGCATACCTAGAAAAATAGTCTTCACTAAGAGAAGTATAACTTTTTCTAAATATAAGTACATGGAGCCTACCATAACTTTCTGGAAAGGTAATGATCTTTTCAACTTTTAATATTACTAGAAAGTTTCAATTGGGGCTCTTAGCATGGATAAGTGTGTATCTCAGAGGCAGATCGGTCTAAGTTTCAAAGTTCCAAAACTAGTTTTGTGATTGAGACATTTGTTACTTCTAAACATGGTGTCAAGTCAAATAACCTCATGAAACACTTCACATGAGACCTCTACTTCACTTTGGAACATTTACTTGTAGATATTTATGAGGAAAAACACTTTTACCTTTCAACCAGAGAGATTAGTTTTTTCCTGCTTAGCCTTCTCAATGTTAGGAATTAAGCCATGTTTGTATCTTCACATTTATACAAATAAATGATCAATATAAATTCATGAACATAAATTTAATATCACTAGGATCCTTTAGAAAAAATTGAGCATATGTTCCTTTACAAATTTTTTTCTCAGTGCAATAAAAACTTTACAAAACAATTGATTTCTTATGGGGCCCTCTAGGTACCATGAACATGACCTCTTATGAGTTATATCTACTCTCAAATAATTTTATAATACAAAAATATTGAATTTTGAGGCACACAATCAATTTTCTCCTTACCGATTTCACTGGGTTTGAGGAATGCTTCAGACAACTTCACAAAAATGGATGGAACTTCTAAAATACTCAACCAATCACCAAAATATTTCTTACACCATGATTTTATCAAAATTTAATCCATTTTTTTATCTCTTATGATTTATCCGAAGAAGGCTCCACAATTTTACTTGATATCTAAGAAGCCAACGTGGTGTTTTAACAACTTTAGTTAGCTTTTACGAGAAAATGCAATATCTTGACAAAAAAATCATCCTTACATTCTCAAATTTGGACCAAACCTTCATGAATACGTTCCTTTATGAAATCTAATGACCATTTTTTCTGGTGCACTCTGAAACTTCCAGTCCAATCTCATTTGTGTATACTAAATTTTTTTCTCCTAAAGGGTAGTTATACTAATGAATCTAAAAGTTCCTTTAACAGTTTAATTTTAACCTATAGATTCATATTTTGACTATTTACAATGTCCCTACACACTTCCCATGCCTGAACTTGCATTATTCAGCTTGTTTTGCATCATGCTCTCATGTTAGGTGCCTGAAATAGGCCAATTTGAGCTAGTTTACACTACAACTCACCATGAATGTCTTGTTATTCACTTTTTAGTCCCTTGAACATGTCATATAATGTGTTTTATACCTTTACCATGCTTCACCGACATTCTCAAGCTTTGAATTCACCTTTCCAGGTCACTTTGCTAACTAGACCTAAGGATTGGGCATCCTGAAATGAGCTAGTTTGACATATTCACCTCTTGTGCACTGTGCTCATCATTATTAGTATATTTACAATTCAAATGCATGATATACTATGTTTTACATCATCTGGTAGGATATCACAACATCACCCCGCTTGTACATGTCACTAACTACTCAAGAAATCAACGTTGACTTAGGTGTTCTCAAGCCACTGACCTGTTCTACATTGTCTTAGTCACTCCAAGATATCTCTGGCTATCTTTCATCCTGATTAGTCATTAATATTATTTTACATCAATAAAAACTCAGCATGCACCCACAAACAAACAAGTGTCAGTAGGTGTGGCATGGAGGCGGGGCTAGAAAAATGTCGAAAAGTGCATATCATCTTGAAGCCTCCCATGGTCATATGAGGTGTCCGTGAGGCATAAGATGGGGGAGAAAACTTTAATATCACCATTTTCCTCTTGTAAAGGGTTATACTGAGACACAAAAGCGTGCCTCAACCTCATGCTATCACATGGAATTGAAAAATTTGGCTAAGGATGAAGCTTGTACCTTGGAGAGGATCTTGAAAATGATGTTGCCGAAGATATTGGAAGACTTTTTAGGAAATTTAATATATTATTTTGACTATAAATTTGTATTTGATAAGGATGGAATGGGTCTCAAGGTTGGGTATAACTTGAAACATTCTCAAAAATTTCATTTTTATCGGGACCTCCAGTTATGCCTAGGAAGAATGAGTTGTGGAAAGAAATGGATGGGTGTTGTGAAAAATATGAGATTAAAAAAATTCAGGGAATTGAATTATATTTCCATTTATAATTTTTTTTACCTCCAAATCATTCTGAATCTCAAAATCATCTCCGAAGCTCGGGTGTCCTTTTATAATGCAAACTCCTTTGACCTCAAAAACCTACTTTTGTTGAACTTGCTCTTGAATATCCCAATATTCCAAAATCACTTTCATAATGATATAGGTTCATTAGTACACCTCCTTGATGAATTTGAGTCTTCAAATATGCACTAACCTTAGAAAATTTAAAAATATCCCTTCCTAAGCATGCCGAAAGATCCACCTTGAAAGATATTGTCTTAAAAGGAATTTGTGAGATTGTTTTCATTTATTCAACACATGGGAAAGGGTTGGACCATAGACATGGATAATTAATGGATGGAGATAGGCTTGACACATGGGATGGATTATCCTGGAGGGGTGTTAAGGAAGGTTTTCAATGAAAAAATTTGACACTAGGGTTCGTAATCATGCTTGAAAATTGGAAATTTTCATGTTGGAAATTTACATGAAAACAAATGGCTCTAGCTTAGGGACATGTTATGGATCAAGCAAAATGAGGAAATAACATTCAGGAATCCCATAATCTCAATTCATTTCATGGACCAGTTCCTTATCCATTGGGCTTATGGAGTCATTTCTTCCACACACACACACACACACACACACACACACACACACACACACACACACACACACACACACACACACACACACACACACACACACACACACACACACACAAACAAACATGCGGAAGGGAAACAGAAAAAAAAAAGAAACACACAATGGAAAAAGAGAAATTATGTTACATGGGAGGGTGTTTACAGAGGTGGGGAAATAATATACACATACCCGACAATGGGTTGGGAAAAGTACATGCCATCATGGAACAATGGGCTGAAGTTTGACCTTTGAAGTACAAAATTTATTATCTGATCATACTATGATCTTGTGATGTCTTTGCATGGATTGAGAAGAAGGAGACACGCCAATATTTCACCTTCATAGTCACAATATACTAAAAATTTCTTACATCCAATGAAAAATTGGTTACCCTTTTGAAACTCTTGCATCTTGTGGCTTCCACTTGATGTCCTACGATCATGAGACACCATTCCTCCATGTCCTCAAGAGTGGGAAAATTGATCTCTTTATGGAAACATTCTTCATCCTTGAATTGTAGCATGGGAACATCTATTGAATCAGTGAGGAACTTGGAGGTAGTGAGAACAAAATGATTTTCTTCCCATTTAATAACTTCCCTAGACATCTCACTTTGTTGCTATGAGAAATTACTTTCCAAAATAGAGGTTACATCATTGAATTAGAGGCCCTCATATTTTTGAGAGAATGTTGCAATATGAAGACATGTTTAAGCCCAATTGGAGCTTGGGAGATAGTGAGTGCACTCTGATTTTGAATCCTTTCACAAGAGTCATGCACATTCTCGCTTTGTTGTTTGGAACAATTTTTTTCAATGTCCATCCACTCCAAATTGGTTTCGACATCATTCTCCAGATTTCAACCCTTTATTTGGTCATAGAATTATTATTTATCCTTGAGTGAATATTTTAGCATGGATTTTTATTCCGAATTTGTAGGCCATCTAATGGTGGGTAGAACAAGTTTATCTTGAATACACTTACAAGACTCCTACAACTTTTCACCTTGTTTTGAATAATTTTTTTTCATGCAAATAAAATCAACATTTTCCCTACTATCTTCCTCCATGGAAGATATGTTATCTTTAAGATTGGGAATATTCATTATGGATTCAAGAATCTCATTCCTCTTACATTTGAAATCTTATTCACAATGTGTAAAATAAAAAGGCATACTTTCACATTCATTCTCATTGGTCAAGGAATTTGGGAAGACATCAAGCTCATTCATCTACTCCATATCAGCATCAAACATTGGTGTATCAAAATGAGAAGAAAAAATTGACTCATACCTATCTTTAATTTCCATATCCCGAGATGAGTTAGGATCTCAATACTGAGTTGAGGGTCTTCAGTTTCTTCCGTATCCTTCACAATATCTTACACAGATAACTCCTCTGATTTTTCCATATACTCATCTTCATCCTCTTTGGAAGAATATTTGCATTTCACTTTCAGGAGATGGTTGAAAATATGATCTATACATGTCCATGATTCATTTGAAACATCCTTATTCACCTCCTCTTATGTATTTTTTTCATCTAAGTCTGACCTTCTGCAAGAATGGGAACATTTGGTTTTCAAAATTTTCGACAAGGAGAAGAGATCCATGCTTTGTGGGAAGGGAACTCCTTCGAGCTCAAAATCCATATCATCATCCTCTTGGTGGGAATCATAGGACCTTGTTGGGACAAAAATAAGGGAATAATTTTTAAATTTATCTTGATCATTCTTTATTGCATCATCTTGCTCATATGGAAAATGAAAGACTTTTTACTCACCATGATGCTCAATATTATGTTCCTTAGGTTTGGATGGTGGAATTAACTCCTTGAAAAGTGTAGAGACAAAATTATGAACTTACTATGATATCACTATGCCAACAAGTATGATGTTTTATGTATGGATCTTGAGTGAAAAGAGTATTCACTTGGTAACACATCCCCTTGTTTGTCCCCCTTTTGTTTTCTATTGTCTTCTTTTATTACTCTTTTATATCTGTCATCTCTTTTGATTATGTCACTCCTACACTAATTTTTGGTTAGGTCACAGGGATCCTTGTCTATCAGTATTTTCACATTTGTCATCATTTTCTCTGGGACACTAGTGCCCCATACTAGACTCTAGCGCTCAGGCGCTTCTATCTAGTACTAGGCACTTTTTCTTGCTTATTTATTATCTTTATTTTGACATTTGTGGTCAGCCTTTTTAGTTATCCTTCCCCTATCTGAGGTCCTAGTCGGCATGTCATGTTACTAGTGTCAAAATTTAAACAAGAGATCCCTATATAAACACATCATACATACCATTATTAAGGGTTGAAAACTATTGGGCTATCTACATACAAAGGGACTACATTATTTGGGCTTCTTACATCTGCATACACTTTGCATAGGAGGGGTTTCTTTTATTACATCCACACATTCTTGCATTTTATCTAGCCATAGCCCACTATATCTTTGGTGTCATTGACACAAGGGAACCTAAGGACACTATTGCACACACAATCACATAGAACTACATTTGGTCTAATATGTAGTGCAATGCTCAGTCATAGGATTGCTAGTTTTCTAGCTGAGGACATTACATCCCCTCATTTTACATATTTATTTTTTTAGGGTTTGATGCATTTGTGGGGTTTTGTAGGTGGATTTCATAGTACAGGTTTCTTGTGACATTCGTGAGATATACTAGTAATATGAAGAGAAGATCAATGAAAACCTTGCGACCCTCCAAAATTCAATTCTTGAGGTTATGCACAGACCTTAGTGCCTAGGAAGGGATCCTAGTGCCCAAGCTCCATAGTACCTACCTAGGTGCGCTAATCTAGGAACATCTCACACTTCTAAAAATTTCGTGCATCATTGCGATAGTTTCATAGTCATTTTTACTAGTTTTCTAGCATTAGATACTTCAGGGTTTTAGTTATTATCAGCTAAGTCATTCTTCCTTTTCTATTGAATTTAGGTTTTTGACTCTATTAGCTTATATACGATATAACATTCTTTACTCACTTGTACCAACACATTTAAATTTACAAAATAAAGTAATAGCAATATTTTGTTAAATCATTTAGTGAACTTGATCATATTTAAACTCATTTCCCTAGGATCCTCATGTCTCAATCTTCTCCTCCTCGGTAAGCTATGTCTCATAAAATTGCGAAACCTATCCTTGAGGATGCGGTTATTATGGCTGAACTTATTGATCTTTGTCGATATGCTCAAGATACTAATGAAACTTACTATTGGGCCCTTAAAATATTGACTAATTACAAAAAGGTGCATGGGTGCGCAAGGAATAAGTTGAAGGATGGGTACATAAGAAGAAGGCACAAATGGTAGGGTTCTAGGAGGGTTTTAGAAGGATCGTGTTGCACACCGGTAGAACAAGGTCTCGAGACTTAGCTGTATTCAATGTTTTGGGAAGAACACAAGAAAAACATGACCTAACTACATGTGTGGAGTGATAAGTTACCATCCTAATGAAAGGATAGCCTAAGAAGGAATATGCCCTATGATGGAGGCTTCTAGAAGGCCATCATGGCAAAGAGTGGAGAGCTCAAGCCTAGAGGAGCATGCGCCCATGGAGGACCACATTCAGACACTTGGCATCATATCTAAGGCTGCGGAAGGTAAGTTGGTAGTTTAAGGGGCCTATAAATACAAGCTCCCATAGAAGAAAAGAGAGAGATCGATAGAGAGCAGAGCTATACAAAATACCACGAGAATTCATATTGGGTTGGGTAAATGAAATATAGGAGAAGGATGTATCAAGGGCTTGGGGTTATAAAATTTCTTTTTGAGAGCTAAGGGATATGGATCCAATTATGATGCATGACTTCGGTCTTCCATAATGTGGTGTTTTGTAGTGAGTCTAATGAATGTAATGAGGTTACCAAGTTATCGAATATGATCCTTCTTGGTTCAAATTCATACATGATTCTTCATAGTTTTATTTTCATGTATGTTTATAAGATGAATATGAATCCCTATGCATTTTCCTTTCTATTTTGATTCAGTTCTTTAAGTTTGTTAAAGTATCTTTGTCTATAATGACTACAATGGTCTAGAGCCATTTTGAGCTCTATGATGTTTGCATGTCTCATTCCCACTCACTTTCTTTAAATTTTGGATCATAGATGATGTTTTCCCACTCAACTCACATAAAAGAGAGACTCGACGCCTACGTGTGCCTTGGGTGAGCGGCTAGCGCCCCTGGGTGATAGGTTGGCATGCATGGGATTCCCTTATTCTTTGGTGGGTGTGAAAATGACCGCACTTACCACAACATTGTTACTAGTGAAGATAACCTTCCCACTACTACTCCTAATGAATGTGGTTTCTGTGCCCTTTCACCTAAATATGCACAAACTTTTATGAGCTACAAGCCTTGTTATCCCAAAGGATATCCTATTGCTATTGAGTTTTCCTCCACTATTGGTATGCATACTGATGTTATAGATGTTATTTATTGTGATATGCCTTCTCCTCTAGATGTAAGTAATTCTATTTATGAAAATGTAAATGCACATGTACATGATGTGGTTTCTACTCATAGTCTAGATGAATCTAATGCTTTATCTCATATTATTCCTAATGTTTGCAATGATGTATCTCATACTAGTTATTCTACTTATTTTTATGTTGATGATAGTTTAGAAGAATTAATTTCTTGTGAAAATTTGGCTGATAGTGACATAGATTCCATTTCTGATCATGAGCATATTAGTCAAGATGATCCTTCTTTACATACTGCTGAGTGTGAATTTTATAATCCATTTTCTATTGCTTTCGAGATTTCTTCTAATGCCATACATGATGATTCTCCTCCTCTCATTGTTACTCCTAAATACACATCTAGTGTTGTTATCGATCATGCATGTTCTTCACCTCCTGTTTCTACTCCTATCAACACCCCTCTCATCATCTCATAGGAGGTTCCATCTAGCACTCCTATTGAGTCTCCATCTTCTACACCTCCTTCCACATCCACTATTCCTCCACAAATTCCAATGATAACTCACAATGGCAAGGTTCAACCACTTAATGTGCCTCTTCTTTCACCTACCATTCCATCACATGATATCTTATCACTCATGCATGTTGTTGGTTAATTGAAATCTTAGGTCCAATCTCTCACTTTAGAAAGAAAATCCTATTATGCATCTATTGATAACAATTCTCTTCATGACAACCCTATTCCTAAGAAAATTCATAATTTGGCTTTTCCTAAGGATTTTTTCATGCCTACTTTCACTTGCTTTGATGGAACTGGAAATCCTTACTTACATCTCAAGCATTATCATCTTGCTATGGCCTCTTATTCTAATGATTGATTATTACTCAAGGCATTTCACCATAGTCTTGTCGATGATGCTCTCTAATGGTATACACATTTACCTTTTGGGTCTATCAGCACATATTACGACATGGAAGACACTTTTCTTAGGAGATTCATGATTAACAATGGTCCTAGAATCACTCATGATCACTTGCCTACATTGCATCAAGGAAAAACTGAGCCTATTTTAGACTATATCTTATGCTTCAATTCTTGCATGCATCAATTATTATTTCAACCAATTGAATTAGAAAAGCAATTCATATTTTTCATGGCTTGATCCCTACACTCAAAGAACAATTGCAATATGACACATGTGAATCATTTACACTTTTATGTTATAGAGTCATCAATCTAGAACAAGACTTGATTGTTGTGCATGTTATAGATCCTCCTCCTCTTGCTTCCACTTTTTTTCTAAGGTCTCTTCTCCTCTTCCAATAGTTGAGCAACCTCCTAGGTCTCTCTCTCTCCTCCACACAAACATGTTATATCTCAGCAACCATGTAAGAATCCCCCCTCTACTCCACATAGGTCTCCATAAAAGACTCCTTCTACTACTACTTAAGAACCATTGCAATTTCCACATGCTATCAAACCTCATGATGTGTTGTGTGCTTTATTAGATAAATGTTTAATTCACTTGCCATATAACCAAAACCATCCTCCTCATTGCTTGCAAGTGTCAATGTGATTATACCTATCGCAACTTCTATCACATTAATGGCCATCAAGATAATGACTATTGTGCTCTACATGACACATTACAACAACTCAAAGATTAAGGTATCATTGTCTTTGGCCCTCACTCTCATGAACAATCTATTTCTCGTGAAAGTTATTTAAATCCCATTCTACATAGGTGTGTTTCTTCCTCAATTCTCTTATCTCCACCACCTAAGGTTATTTTGCATTCATGTCCTCCACCTAGTGTTTCCATCATTGCACCATCACATTCATTGCATGATGCTACATATTCTCATTAGCTGCCTAAGCCATCAACATCTCCATTTCTTTCTTCCACATCTCCATTCATCACTGCTACTTTACCAGACATTCAATTTGGTTCATACGCTCACGCTAATACCATCTCAAATGATTCCACCGTGCCTCGCATACCTCTCCATATTTGGTAGGTGATTTACTTGAAATCACCTCATTTCCCAATAATGCACTCATGTTCTTAGTGTTCTTACATGACTGTTGAGGGATCTATATAATAAGAGCCTCACATCTCTCACTATATATGCATTACACTTCATGTTCTATCTTTCTCACATACACTATCAAACCATTTCCTGATGACACACTCTTGTTCTATGGTTCATTCTTGATTGTTGAGGGGTCTTATATAAATGAACCTCATCATATTTTCTACACACACGTTGGGGGAATCACACTTCTCCCCCCTTTATCTCTTCATCACACTTACACATGCTTACATACATCTCGATACATATTTTTCAATCTACCATGCATCATTTTACTATTTACTATCATCATCATACTGCATTATGTTTATTCTATCACTATCTCATACGTCTATCTATCACATGTTATACATCATCATCCCATTTTTATATCATCATCTATTATGCAAATAAAATCAAAAATCACACATTACCACACAAAAACACATCGCAAATCACACATCAATATCTACAACAACTATCATCATACATCACACAAAACAAATCAAACAACCATCATCACATTATACATCAATCAAAAACAACAATATGTATTAGTTACCAAAAAAAATATATATATATATATATATATATATATATAGATATATATATATATCAAAATCATCATTTCAAAATACAACCACTAGGGAAAAGTCCTCATGCCTTGATACATTAGAAATATAATGTACATTTAATAAGTCATACATCATCATACACACTATCACTATATACAATTCTAGGAGCCCTAGAACTAGATTCTTCTCCACTCAATCTACATTGTTGATCTCGACTCCTATATCACTCTAGATGAATTTGTGCTAAGGAAATCTCCACTATCTACACCGCATATCGGTGTTGTAAATCTAAAAAGCTAGCAAATACATATTTGGATAAATCCCCACTACATACTGACATCTCTTTCCCACTTAATATATACCTAAGCCTCATCTTTATCACTTATTAATAATGTACAAGTGGCTATTGCAACCACTAATAGCTCAAACAAATGGGCATGCTCACCCGCAATCGCATCTACTCACTATAATATATCACCTCCTAAGAGCACATCGGGAGATACATTTCACGTTAATGTGTGGATATATGTATCAATGATCAACATCCAATACACATCTTATATAAAAACAAATCGATGAATTAGTTCCTACACATACAAAATACCATACACAACTCAACTTCATAAACCATAAAACAAATCATACTCATGTTTAGCTCGCACTCCTGCTACAATATCTCGTGTTAGGAGGAGGATCCTACACTCCTCCTCCTCCTCCTCCTGTAAGCTCACCTGCCACATCTATCATCATAGGGAACAATAGTACCCACCTATGGGTATCCCACCACTCCGTATATGCCTCAGTAGAACCTACATCATCTACACCTATTGGCTTAATGGCCACATTTGCCTCATCTATCCTTGAATGCTCAACTTGTGCTTCTGTGGGGCTCGGTCTCACACCTAGCCTCTTTAGTGCTCTAATGTCTATCAACTACACATACTGACTTAGGAGGCACATCCCAAGCCATACCAAACTATCTTGATACTCGCTTGGCCTGAAATAGCTCCACCACCCTAGAAAGTGATCCTCTAACCACATAGTGTGATGAATACATCACAACTCAACTGCATCCTTGACCCATCCACCATACTCCCTATATGGCCTCCATATAATGGCCCTTGGCCCCATATGATCCAACATGGCTCTATATGTCGTAGTATCCATCCTACTACTCTAGAAACCTATCCATCTTGTAGTAAATATCTCTTATCTTTCCCACGCTACATGTGGCCCACCAAGTGGCCTCAATATCGCAATATGCTCATATTCCCATACAAGTAATAATGTGGTGGCTCCTAGGCCACCCCCATGCTCACCATGAGTAAACTTGTATAAGTCCCTGTATAAATGAGCTAATACACATCTCGTCTAAGAATACCTCATACCATGTTCCTCAATAATCTGGCATATATCATGCATCTTATACAAGATTCCCACACCACCACCCTCCACTTCCACATGATGACACTATCACCACTGCAATAAAATTTTGTAATCGTGGAACACCATATCTCAAAATAGCATCCAAACTGATATGGGTCTTTTTCTAGATTTTTGACCCTATAAAATATCTCCTAGCTACCCACATTTGCCTCATAGCATCATCTATGGCCATAACTGTACTCTCTCCCCACTACCGATAATCACAATATGCGATATACGTCCTCTAAATTCATGATCATCTTTCTCGTAGGAAATCAAAATGTGCATGTATCTACACACCATCTCTCACATAGTTTTGTGATCATAGGAATATTATGAGGCACCTCCCCTAACCTCACTATGTTCCATAGACCGAAACGGTCTAGAACATCCCACTCCTCATCTGATAACCCTAACATCAACAAAGTACTCAAATGTTAACCTCCACAGAACTCCCTAGAATGGATATCTCACTACACAACAAAAATATAATAAATATCAACATTAGCACCTCATATATGTTTAAATACAATCAAAAACATCATATACATTCATCAAAAATGTAAATATTTGCACTACACATGTCATCATCACTCCACGGGATTAAAATGCTTGTTACTGGGACTCGATGCTAAGAGTCGGGACCCGATGCATAGAATCAGTTCTTGGTGTCCCAAAGGACATATGCACTTTGGCCGTTATTGTCTAGGTATGAAACACTCGGAAATTCAAAAATCCAAAATTTTCACAAAAACATAAAAAAACAGACACATTTTCATCAAAATTTGTAAAAATATGCATACATGCCAACTCATTAGTCATTTGTGTTATCACGACCTCATCCACTTTCTTGAATATATTCCTCCTCTCTCTGCTCTAATCTATGGCATCATTGCAATTCTAGATCTCAATTTCCAACTCACTCACAATACAAATGAAATTAATATTTACTTTTACCCCTTCTATATATAGTAAATTTTAACTTTCCCTATAATATAGTTACTATTTGCGATCACCTTTCACACTAATACATGACATATGGTTTTGTTCATATATTGAGTTTTGTTACTCCATTTTCATTCTCGTTTGTGATATTCACTTCAGGGTTCCTCATATAATTACACTAAATACATTTCCCAACAATATGTTCCAATCTAGCACATCTTTCACCGATTTTCACACAATCTTACAACCACTCTTTTATCTATCATTCATACACTTTTTCATCATTGCATATTTACTTTTTGCTTAGTGCTCTTCAAAATTACCTTCACCCTTTTCACCGAAAGGGGGCAGACAATTGGGATCACATCATGATCCCTCTCCAATTTTTAAGAAATAAATCGAGATCCTGCATATATCACCATGACAATTCTTACTTTTTTCATTTAAATACATTTTCATTCCTGTAATGACCTAAACTCGGGAAACAAGCACAATTTTATTCGAAAATTCAATTACTCGTGGCTAATTCATTCCCTTAATTACCTAACTTGGGGCATCAAACACTAATTTCTCTTAATACTATCTCAATCATGTGAAAAATTCATTCCCCCTAATGACCTAACTTGGGGGCAACAAAAGAAAAAAATCTCTTTATGAGTACCCTACTTCAATCAAAATTCAATCAATAAGAGAATCATCAATCAATACAATTAACACATTCTATCATTCCTCCTAGATGACCTAACATGGGAGCTACATTACATCATTATTCCTCCCAGATGATCTAACTTGGGAGTTACTCTATAATCGAAATCTCCCCAGATGACCTAACATGGGAATCACATTTCTACCATTTCTAGATGACCTAACTTGGAATCCATCTAAAATTTTAAACCCATGGAGTGGGGGAAATGAGACATCATTTCCTTTCCTATACTACTCATATGTGGGTTATTCAACCTTGGATCGAAATTGAGAAAATTTGGTCTTTATACCATCTGCAGTGGTTTGACCTTTTAAGGATGTAGTTAAAGTTGGAGGGTAAAACTATACCTCTCTCCCTACACTCTTCCTCTAGTGGAAAGGACACCCAAATCCTTAAGTTATTCACACAACATACAAAATCAGGTTGGGAACTAATCACTCCCTTCCCCCTTAAAAATATCTACTTCACAATAAATCAAAATCTCCACATTCTCGGAATCGAATCATCAATTCTCTCCATAGTGTTCCTTAATCATGACTCTCTATCTCTATTTACACCACATGGATCGACACACCGATACATGATTTTCCATGCTACACATTATTCTGTGTGTACTTCTATAATAAGGGATTGTTTAGCTTTCACACAAGTGTGCTCCTTAGTTCCTTTACACTACTTGAATTTTATTCAAATAACATAAGGGGAGTGAATGTAAACAAAAAATAAAGCACTTACTACTATATTATTATTTCAGCAAGTGTGATGTTTTATGTATGGATCTTGAGAGAAAAGAGTATTCACCTTTGGTAAAACATCCCCTTATCTGTTTGTCCCCCTTTTTTTTATATATTGTCTTCTTTTATTACTCTTTTATACGTGTCATATCTTTTTTATTCTGTCACTCCTACACTAATTTATGGTCAAGTCGGAGGGATCTTTGTTTGTCATTATTTTCACATTTATTATAATTTTCTCTAGGACTCTAGCGCCCCATACTAGACTCTAACACTCTGGTGCTTCTTTCCAAGATTACTAGGCACTTTCATCTTGCTTATTTCTTATCTTTATTTTGAAATTTTTGGTTTCCTTTTCGGTTATCCTTCCCCTTTCCGAGGTCCTAGTTGGCATGTCATGTTACTAGTGTCAAAATTTAAACAAGAGATCCCTATATAAACACATCATACATACCATTATTAAGGTTGACAACTATCGGGCTATCTACATACAAAGGGACTACATTCTTTGGGATTCTTACATCTACATACACTGCATAGGAGGGGTTTATTTTATTACATCCACACATTCTTGCATTTTATCTAGCCATATCCTGCTATATCTTTGGTGTCATTGGTGCAAGGGCACCTAAGGAAACTATTGTACACACAATCACATAGAACTACACTAGGTCTAAGATGTAGTGCAATGCTTAGTCATAATATTAGTAGTTTGGAGCTGAGGACAATCCGAGCCCTCATTTTGCATCTTTATTTTTTAGGGTTTGATGGATTTTTGAGGTTTTGCAAGTGGATTTAATATTGTAGGTTTCTTGTGACATTTTTAAGGGTTGCATGACATACTAGTGAAAGTTAGAAAAGATCAGCGATAACCTTGCAACCCTCGAAATTTAGCTCTTGAGGTTACGTGGAGATCCTAGGCCTAGAAAGGGATCCTAGTGCCACAAGACCTACCGAGCACCCTAGTCTAGGAAAATCGACACTTCTACAAATATTTGTACATTGTTATGACAGTTTCAAAGTCACGTTTACTAGTTTTCCAACATCACACACTTCAGATTTCAGTGATTATCATCTAAGACATTCTTCCTTTTATTTTTCATTGAGGTTTTTGACTCTATTAGCTAATATAATTGTGATATAACATTATTTAATCATTTTTGCTAGTACGTATTTAAATTTAACAAAAGAAAGTAATATCAATTTTTTTAAAATCAAAGAGGTTGTGCTCAATTTTTCATTCTCTTTGGCTTCAAAAAGGAAATTTACCTCTTCCATCTGGTCATCCATGATTGAGTCAAGAGAAGATATTGATTATTCCATTTTCCTCATTTCATCAATCACCATCTCTACATCATTTGAAGATTCAAAATTGGGAAGAAGATCATCCAGGATTACCTTAAATTCATTGTCTTATGTCCGGGATGTAGGGTTGGCTTCTCGTACTTCTTCATTTTTGGTGGATTCTTTGAAAAGCATTGGATCTTCGTTATGTAACAATAATCCTCTTCACTTGAATTCATTGCTTCGTCAATGGGTTGTGCCTCAAGCCAAAATAAGTTAATGAATGGAGGTTCAATGATCATGTCTTCTTGATTATCCTTTAAGGTTTTGCCTTGTTTTTCATCGAAAAGATCAAGAATAAGATCTTCTTCAAAAGCATCTAAAAATATTCCAAGGAAAAACACCTCATAGTATGGACAGTCATATTGAGTTTCTTTTCTATTCATGACATGAAGTACTTCAAGGTGTCCATACATTCTTTTCAAAGCCAAAGAATACTTCCACATTTCATGATAGGATTCAAGGTAAATATTTTCTTTTGTTGTGATCATAATCCTTTACACATATTCTCTTTTCAAAATTTCCATTTCTTCATCACCGTATGAAAGAAATTCATATGGAGAGAGGGAGAAGAAGGAAAATGTTTTGATGTGTGGAGTTGGAAAATTTATCTTCAATGGATTCTATACTATCCTCTCCTTCATCATCCTCCACAATGTTGATTTGATTTTTGTTAGAAGGTTAAAGGATAAGGAATTCATCACAAGCATCCAAGAATATTCCAAGGATGAACACCTCATAGTGTGAATAATCATTATGGTCCTCCTCGGGAAAAATCTCTTCGTCTTCCTCCTTGTTAAGGAGTGCTTCAAGTTGTTCATACAACTCTTGTAAGGATTCAACGCATTTCATAATTTTGAGGTAGATTTGGGGATCTGAATTTCCTTGTACAAAGTGCTCACAATTATTTGCACATACTCAATCTTCAAGGATGCCATTTCATCATTTATATATGCAAGGAAATCATCCCAAGGGAGAGTGATAAATGACATAGACCCAAGATTCTCATTTAGTTGTGTGTAATTGAGGGTATTACCTTCAGCATATTCTTGACCTTTACACAAAATATTATATCTTCCTTGTATTATTTTCAATTGTTCCTTACCTTCTTCCTTGTCAAGTCATGTTTTCTTTCCTTTGACTAGTTGCATGTTATTTCTTGAAGTAAGAGACCTTTTTATCGTTCTTAAATTTTCTTCTTTACAAGGATTGGTTCGGAACCATGGTTGATAAACAATATTCCTTTCCTAAAAACCATATTATTCTTATTTGTGGACTTCATAAAACATCTTGTACATCTTATGGATCTTCTTCATCCATCTCTTGGATTCTCAATAATCGGCAGCAACAATTCCCATTTTATTTCCTTTAGCAGCACTCTTCTTGAATTATAAACACCATGAATTGATGATAGGTTCTTTGAAAACAACAATTTTATTTGTTCTAGACATCCATTCCTTGATTTTTGGAGACAAATATTTGTTTGAGACAAGGGAAATTTCTTTTGTTCTTAAATTCTCCTCTTTGCAAGAATTGGTCCAGAGTGATGGTTGATCAACAACTCACATTTCTTCGTAACCATATTCTTCTCCTTCTTCTTTGTTAGTCATTGGTACCAAACCCATTTCTAGAAATTTATTCATTGTGTGTGGGAAACGAATGTGACACTGATTTGTTCCTTGATGGATTCACCTTAGAAAAGGATTTTCCTTTAAAATCTTATTTTTATTATTTTTTGAATATATACTTTTTTTTAAAAAAAATTTGGGGAAGATAACCTTTTGGGTGCACTTGGGAAAATCTCTCCCAATGATTCACTTAAAAATTTTGGTAATAAAATATTTCAGTTGGGAAAATTAGGTGTCCCCACCAACTTTCAAGGGGCTACGCCCCTCTACATTGAATGGTGCAGCTCCCATTTTTAAATGTAACTAATCTAATCCTAAACTAAATGTTTTGGCTTAGATAAATAGGTCAAGGATAACATAAGGAAACTCCTTGAACTAGTGGAAAATTTCTTGTATGGGGTATAAGGGAGGAAATCACATCGATGAGGGATAAATAAAGAAATTAGGGAAGGAAGGCTACTACCGTGAGTAAGTCAACTATAGAGTTCACACTAGTAACTAGAGTAGTTCAACATTCAATATAGAAGAAAAAAATGAATTTGTTTAGTGAGATGGAAAAAACCTTGAACGTGAAGTTCTTAGATTCAATCTATCAAATATACAAATCTCTTTTGGGATCACTATGCTTGCAAAGTGCATAAGAGAGAGAAATAGAGGAATAAAGAAAAGGAAAATGGAATAAATGTAGCTTTTATTTCATGTGCATTGGTGATACAAATCTCAACAACATATCACAATCCACTATTGAGGATCCAATTTTCTAGATCTAATTTTCAGAATCCCTTGGAATGGGGAATCCATCCCAATTTATAACAATGTGAATTGACCTCTCATCTCCCTCTATATGAATCTCCATGTTCCATATTCCACTTGTGACCATTCATTTTCCATTATTTAAGTATTTCTCTTATAATTTTGAGAAAATAATTTTAAAATTTTAAAATATGTCACTTAAGTGAATAAGACAAAATAAAATGATTAAGCCCAATGAATAATTAGAAAGGGGAGAGAAGGAAGAGGGAGGAAGAGAGAAGGAAGGAGGGGATGAGAATCTCCAAGCACGAATGAAGATGCCTCTTCCTTTAATGAAGATCAGCTCCATTAATGAACTGGTGAAATGCTCCAATGCAATGATGAACTCTAGTCCTTTGAACTCTTTTGCACCTTTTAAAAACTCATCTTGAATAAACCATGGAAAGTTACCACTTCTTTTTGACTAAATATACATATGAATGAATACTTGAAACAATTTCTTACACAATGTAGCGTGTTGATTCTTCCACCTCGAGTTTGAAGATGACATTTTGACCACCGAGGATTCTCCACATTGATGTATTGGTGATAATATCTGATGAAGGGTATTTTGAACACCTTTCCCTTTTGAAAACCCCCTGAAATATGATCATCTCGCCACACTAATCGAACATACCGAGAAGAGTAGTGAAACCACTAAAAACACATCCAAAGTATTGGAAGATAACTCCCCTTATTAATAAAACCCTTCTGATCCTTAAGACACTATCACAACTTCATGATCAATCACACATGAGAGGAATTAGATGCCCTTTTTCACACAATTGTGATCTTGATTCTACCACTACGGGAAATATTGATGATGAGCGAAGCATGTGACAAAATCCTCTTGAGTTCGGAGTGATGAAAGGAGAATAAAAAAAATTAAACTTACTTTTTTGTTATGTACTGTATGTGAAATGAGATGAAATCTTCTAGGATCAATATTGGCATTTTGTGCTCACCGCATTGGGAAGTGTGAGGATTTGCTTGAAATTTGAATGGGAGACTTCTATAAATTCTAGGACCATTGTTGGATGAGAAAAGGAATGATATGTGATCACTCTTGGCTCATTTTACTCACTTAACACTTTTAGAATATCCACCATTACAACCCCATTTAGCCAATTCTTTACCATTTTTTCAAATTTTTCCAATTATGAGTGTCTCGATCATGAGCGAATGAAATAAGGAGTGTGAATGCAATTTTTCTTAGAATTAATATTTATAATAGGTACTCTCATAGATACTTACTAAAAATATAAAGTGTTCTATGTCGATTCAAATGAAACCACTTGCAAAAGTTTACATAATTCATTTTGAAGATTAGTTGAAAAGTTCGCGTGATTTCACCCACTTGAACCTTGGGAAATGACAAGGTTCCTCATTGACCTTTCATTGTTGTGTTATAAAATTCATTAATGGAGTCCCTGAGCTTTTGGAAAATTTTCTTTCCCACCTCATATCCCGATGAAATTGGTTTTGATGGAATAGATTTTTCTTTGGAATTTGTATTCACATTTTCACTTTGATTCATCATCTATAATGGTGGGAAATTGAAGAAACGAAAGCTAGGGCACAAAATGAGGTTTTTACACCATTAAAAATATAGGGAATCATTTAATATGATGAAAAATTCTCCTTGAAGGTGTTTGGAAATGGATAAGAATGTAAAAACTCCACCTTGATCCATGCACTAGTTTGCAAGATATGAGAAATTCTCCTTTGCATGCTCTTGAGTCACTCTGGAAACAAAATATGTATGTAGCCTTTCAAAAATTTCCCTTTTTATAGAAATATTCTTTCCATGATCATGGGAAAATGTAGGAATGAATGCAAGTGAAAATGAGGGTGGAGGAATTCTGGAAAAAAATCCGAGTTCGGGTGAAAATGGAGCAATGTGGGGGAGTGAAGAAAATGGCTAAGTGTTGGTTTTTATAGGCATGAGAGAGAGAGAGAATAATAGGGGGAAATTTTTATCCCCCAATTTCCCCTTTGTAATGGGATAGGGGTACACCAAAAGTGAACCTTAGTCATCTTGTGACACATGGCACACATGCACAAGCAAGAAAATTTGAGGAAAGGGCTAGAAAATGAGCAAAAGTGCCTACGAAGACCCCTGGGTCATGTGGTGGGTATAGGAGATCCAAGGTGAGGGGTGAAATTTATTTTCCCCATGTACCCTTGGAAAGGGACATAGGGACACCAAAAGTGCACATTAACACCATGGTGACAAGTGACATTGAAAAATCTTCTAACTGCGAGAGTGTTCTTGAGAGAGAGCTTGAAAAAAAAGTTGTTGGAGCTCCCAGAGGTCTTTTTGGGAACTTATTTATATTATTTTAACTTAAAACATCATTTAGAGAATAATGATATGGGTTTTAAGGTCTTGTTCTTCTTGTAACCCCTTCAAAAATGACCTTCTTTCTTAGATTCATAAAGTATTCCTACCAAAAAGGAGATCCTAAGAAGCGCTAAGGGCTTGTGAAAAATATGAATGTTCCATATTTTATAGGATCCTATTATATTTACAATGATTTTTTTTTCCCTCCTAAATACTTATGAAGCTCATGGAATCATTCATGAAGATCAAGTACCTATTTTGACTGCCTTCTCCTCATCGGGGGCTGAGACTTGGTCATATGAAAAACCATGTGGAAGCAAGGGGGAGGGAAAATTTTATTATCCCCATTATACCCTTGGAAAGGGACATAGGGACACAAAAATTATGCATTAGCCTGGTGAGGACACATGTTAAGCATGCATGACATGGAGCGGGGGCTAGAAAAATGCCAAAAAGTGCCTATCAAAGCCTCCCAGGGTCATATGAGGTGTCCATGAGGCCTAAGGTGGGGGAAATTTTTCCCCCTTTTACCCTTTAAAAGGGAAAAAGGGACACCCAAAGTGTGCCTCAGTCTCATGTTTCCACATGGCACTGAAAAATTTGGCTAAAGACGGAGCTTGTACCTTAGAGAGGATCTTGAAAATGACGTTTCCGAAGCTCCCGAGAGAAGGACTCTTTAGGAAATTCCTAATATGATTTTTATTAGAATTTTTTTGATAAGGGATGGGTCTAAAGGTCTAGTACAACTTGCAACCTTCTCAAAAATGGCATTTTTGATCAAGATCACCGATTATGCACAGAAAGGAATGAGTTGTGGAAATAAATGCATGTGTTTTGTGAAAAATATAAGATTACCACCATGTAGGGCGTTGAATTATATTTCTATTTATATTATTTTTTACCTCTAACTCATTCGGATCTCCTGAAATCATCTCCTAAAGCCAGATGTTTTGTTACAATGCAAGCTCCTTTGACCTCAAAACCTAGTTTTGTTGAACTTTCTCCTGAATCTCTAAATCTTTCATAAATCTTACTAAATCACTTGAAAAATGATCTAGGTTCATTAATACACCTTTCTAATGAATTTGGGTCTTCAAATCTGCTCCAGAGAATATGCACTAGCCTTATAAAGTCTAAAAATAGCCCTTCCTAAGCATGTTGAAAGATCCACCTTGAAAGATACTTTCTCAAAAGGAACTTGTGAGCTTGTTTTCATTTCTTCAACACATGGGAAATGGTGGGACCACAGACATGGATACTTAATGGATGGGGATATTCCTAACACATGGGATGGAATGACCTAAAGGGGTTTTGGGGAAGGTTTATAATGAAATTTTTGACACTAGGTCCGTTGTCATGCTTGAAAATTGGAAATTTTCATGTTTCACATTTGCATGACAACATCTCACAAACCAAAATTCCCATCAAAGAAAAATAATTTAAATACATGTCACAAGTTTGATAAGGGACATGATGAAAATAATGTTCATTTTCCACTTGATCTAACTCGTTAATCAATAATTCCCTTCAGAAGAAAGATAAAAGTCAAGATGTCAATCCTTTCTTCTATGCACAAAAAAAGGTTTGGAGGGAGTAAAATGATGCAAAATAATGTAACATATTACCAATGATCCATGTCTGGGGTCTTTATAAGAGGATGAGATGACTGTGATACACACTAGTGATGTAAATTCCCTCTAAGCACAACCTCTATCCACTATGGGAGAGGATCCATTATTGGCACACCCAAAATTTTAGGGGTCCAAAACCATAGTATATTTCATGTTAAAATGTGAGAACTCAGCTAAAAAAATGCACCTAAATGTTTTCTTCCAATAAATATTCATTTCAAAAAAGACACCCTTAATTTTCTATGTAGATTCCTTGCATTGTGAGGTGTTTGTTTAAAGGTGTTTTCAAGTGGTAGATTGAAAATTCCCACCTATTCAACCCACCTATTCCTATTTTATCTAACAAAATTTGTTGAGTGTTATGTATTTTATAAGATCTTGGGAAGGTGCGTAGGCAAAGGTGTGCTTATATTATAAGTGCATGTGCATGTTAGTTGCAGTAAGCCATTTATATGCATGTCCACTTTAATTTCATTCAAGGAAATTAATGCACTATTTTCTCTTGTCTGCCTTTGGATATTTACATTAAGTTTATGGATTAATATTCAATACCATTTCCTTGTTTGTGGATTTAAAAATCAGATTTTACAAGATTTATTACTTTGAGTCTTTATTTTTCCTTATTCTTTTGACATGGTAGAGGTCATTGGTCTACATTATGAGCTCTCAACACGGTGAAAACTATAAAAAAATCCTCCTTTCCCCTTGGTTTAGGCTATTGATGCAACTCCAAGCATATTTTTGGGTTTCTTTTCTAATGTTAAAGGATTATGCAGCACTAATTCTTCCTCGAAGATGATTATATAGTGGGTTGGAGAGACGATCTGGAAAAAGGAAACATTTAGTTTAATATATGAAAACATTTCCATTCCTTAGAATTTTTTGCACGAATTCAACCATTCTCATAATGACATTAAAGAGAATTTAGGGAGTATGAATAGATGTTTTTTTCTTATTTATGTGATTTTACATATATGCCACATTGTTTTATGTTTTATTGTATATATTTGTGTGAATTTAAGACTAAAAATCTCATATTTTTTTCCATGATTTATTTTTCAATGGAGGTATTATACTTGATGGAATGGCTAAGATGAGAAATGAAAATACAGAGGATGAGTTTACTTTTGATTATCAACACATTAAATATTGGAATTTTTGTTTCTCTTTAAATATTCGCAGTCCATATTATTTTGATAGGTGAGGTGTCTACCTTCATTAAGGCAATAATAGGAAAAAAAAAATTCCTTTATAGTGATCAATTATGTTCTTTGGATCTTGACTTTATGTTAGTGATTAATACTTGTTTATGGGTTAATCTAGTATAAATAAGTTTTTCGAGTATTTTTATTAGTTATTTGCAATGGAAATTGTGCATTTGTTTCTCCTATAAATTACATCCTATTATTGACATTTATCATTTTTTTGTCAATGTAAGTTTCACAAATAATAGGAATTCAAATGATTGGAAAAAACATGAATTATCTTAAATCTTAGAAGACATGTTTCCATTAAGTATGCAATCAACTTGTTTCCATTACAAAAGCATGGCCATAAAACATGATTTGGTCATATGTCTATTAGAACCATATATTTTTTTGTTCTTATATTGAAAGGATAAGTACAAACATAAAAAATCATGATCCTTCAAAAAAATTATTTACTTTCAATAATATCACTTTGTCAAAAACTAGGGAAAGGAGGTGGTGAATCAGTAGTTGAGGTTCAAGCGGGGTATTACAATTTTGTAGTTTTGTGCCCATGTTGACATCCCTCATAGATGTAGTTGGGAATGTATCTGAACTTGGAGAAACATTCACTCCAATTATAAATTTTTGTGTTGAAATCGATATGGGTAGTGTATGCCCGTCAATTCTCTTAACATTAGGTGTTGTTCGGGAAAAGGATAAAGTCAAATTTTGAGTCTCATTTTCCTTTGTAACTCTCTTCTTGCCTTTTCAAACTCTTTATCCTTTCTTTCTTGATCCCATTGAATCTTTTCATGCCCATTCCTCTGCTCCCTTTCTTTACTTTACATCAACTTTTGTTGCTCATTTGTTTTCCCTTTATATTATTTTTCAATATTTTTCACTCCTTTCTTTCTCATTCAGAAATTCGTTCAACCCTCTTCTCTTGAATGCATTCCATTTTTATTTTCTTCAATTCATAAATTTATTTCTTATTTTTATCTTTCTCCATGAGAAGATCCATGTACTAATTTGCGGTGATTATTCGAGATTCCCGCTCAATATTATACCAACATCACAATTTGGCCTCGATGATTCTTTGACCTTTTCCTTGGGAGTCTTAAGAATATACTAAGATTTTTTTCCTTGGTTGCCCCAAAATTCTGGTTAGATTATTCTCCTAAAATATCTACTACCTCTAACCATGTTACATTAACTTGAGTGTTAACATAGTAGTACACCAAATTTGATTCATAAAGTAGTGTTGGTTGAGAGGGTAAAGAGAGAAACATCTTCATTATTGAATTTCAAGTTTGCATCAAGATTACAATTTACATATTTCATCCTTTCAGTAGGGATAACTTCTGTGGGCATAGTTAGTGACTCATGAAATTGTCTGCTTCCAATCGGAGTTGTTGATTGTTGATCAACACAATCATTTATGTTTATATAATTTTTTTTGAGCTTTAAATTCTTTCCCCATATTTTTGTTAGGCACCATATCAACATCTTCATTATGATCCAAATCAACCATAGATAGCTAAAGCATATTTTTTATTGCACTTGCATCATATTAAAAAGATGTGTAAAATGTTCTACTAGGTCTTGTCAACCATTTAACCTACCTTGAACAAAAATATGTTAGATAAAATTTTTATAAATCCTTCATACAATGAAATTTTCCAAGGCCCAAAATCTGAAATTTTTGATCTTCGGACTTTGGATATTTTACTTTCGGAGTTTTATTGCTCATATTTGAAATTTATCTTTTAACTCTCCAAAGTCCAAAACCCTGAAAGTCTGAAATTTTAGACTTTCGAGATTTCAGTTTCAGAACTTTTGGCCCAATTTTGTTTAAATCTCTTTCGGACTTCGGAAGTTCGAAATTAAAGCCCAAAATTTTAAACTTTCAGATTTCGACCTTTCGGTTTCGGAGTTCTCGAGTCATTTTAGGATTTTTACTTTTGAACTTATGAATTCGAAAGTCCAAATTTTGGACTTTGGACTTTCGGCTTTTGGGTTTCAGAAATTTTCATTTCCAATTCACTTTTTGTCTCCCAATCTCCGAAGTCCGAAACCCCGAGAATTTTGAATTTTGGGCTTTTGGGTTTCAAACTTTTGGAGGTCCTTCACGTAATTAATTTTTCACCTACCTCCATACGGATCAAATTTTTACCATTAATATCAGGTTTTCTATTTAAAATTAGTTTTTTACTCATCATTTTTACCTGACACATTTTCTCTGACATTCCATTTCTTGTACTTTGTGACGTATTTTTCAAGGTATGGTAATTTGTTTATTTTCTTTTTGGTTTAAGGTCTTTTTCTTTGTTTCCTTCTCATTTTGTTTTCTCTTTGGTCTCCCTCTGTTTATTTTTCAAAATGTCTCCCATTGGTTCACCATGTTTCACATTTTGAGTTTTCTTCAGGTATTCAGAGTTGTTCGAAGGATCTTCTTGAGTCTCCCATACTTCTTCTCAATTCTCATTTTTAGAATTTGGGAGTTAGTATTGTTCGACAAAAAACCATTCGAAAATGTCTCAAAGAAAGTATTCAGGAAAATAGTTTGGAGATATCGTTCAGAGATTTCAATTCAGGAAACTAGTTTGGAGATATCTTTCAGAGGATTCAATTAGGGAAAGTTTTTTGAGAAATTCTTTTAGAGATTTATTTTGGTAGTTTTGACTTTGAAGGATTCAATTCAGGAAACTTTTTTAGAGAAATTTTTTAGAGAAATTATTTCAGAGATTTCTTTTGGAAGTTCTGACTTCAGAGGATTCAATTCGGGAAACTTTTTCAGAGATTTCATTCAGAGAAATTGTTCGGAGAAATTATTTTGGAGATTTATTTTGGAACTTCTGACTTTGGAGTTTCAGTTCGGTGATTCTTTTCAAAACTTTTCAGTTTGAGATTTTGGAATTTTTCCTTTGGGTTTTTTGAATTTCTCAAACTTTAGCTTCTGAAACACAGGGCTTGATGTCTTTTTCCACTTCAAAGGGAAATTAGAAGATGAAGTACTCATTTCTTGGGGTTTCTCTTCACTCTTTCCTATCTTCCGACTTAGGGAATATAGGGGACATTGACCTAGGAAAAATTGATTTTCAAGATTTCTAGGAAATTTTAAAGGCTCTAAACAAGAAATCATGGATACAGGCCATTTACGATAGTGGGCTTGCCCTTACTATTGTTTTTCCCACATCCATGCATTTCCTAGAGTTTGTTTTATCTGTAGCAACCCACTTTGAAAAAGACTCCATGTCAGTCAGAGATAGTGATGATAATGTGGTAATTCATTTGGACGTAGAATTCTTTGAAGATCTTCTTAAGCTTTTCGATGTTCAAGATTATGTGAAAATTTCACTAGAGTTAGCAGTGCAACATTGGGATAATAAAGAGGAAGTATGCTCAAATATCATGATGAAAACTTATCTATCCAAGAGCTTCGCCAAACTACCCAAAACTATGCATCGGTCAGATTTTATTCAGGAGGTCAGTGATCTTATTGTGCTACTAAGTAGAGTTTCATGTCTTCCTTCTGCAAAGGAATTCTAGGAATGGATGTTTTGGTAAATCAGAACCATCAAGAAGAACGATGAGTTTATCCAATGGAAGAGCATATTAGTAGCTCCATTTTCTATCAATTGGGTAGAGTGACATATACAAAGAATTTCTACATAACATCCTTCTTGGTGTATGCTGCTTTGCTATGGGAGATTTTGCTAGTTTGAATACCATGGGTGTTCGTAGCACTTCCTAAATATATTAATTTTATCCCCAACTCACTCTGGAGGAGGAAAGTAGGCATTTCTATAGATTCAACGACACTTTCTTTGTTTTCATCTTCTATCTTTTTGACAAAGAGTTATAAAACCAAAGGATTTCTGATGAAGCCTTCAAGGAGGTGCGTGAAAGGGGAGCAATCTACTTTCAGTTTCCTACATTCACCTATATCCAGATTCTGGGTTTCATAGGTGCCCCAAGAAAATTGTCGAGGTTCCCCATTGATAAATGGATTCTATTTGAATTGGTTTGGAAGTTATTGGATTATCATTGAATCCAAAATAAGCATCACAAATCGGGAATACATTACCCTCTTTTGATTGATAGGTACTCTTTCCCAAATATTCATGGGGCTAAAAATTTTGATGCAGAAATGGCCGAGGTAGCCATGTGAACCTTTCATCCATGGACTAATTTTGATTATTGGGGTAAGTTTGGGGAAACAAGTCGGTCTAGTGCCCACGTGCCCCAATTGGAAGATATTTGGATTCATTGTCGGGATGAATACATTGTTCGACAAAGATATTATGAAAGATTGACCCTTGATGAGGTTTAACAATTTGGTTTGGCGATGTGCCAAAGGACATGCAAGATAGTGATGAGGTTTTGGATTCATCATAAAAGGATGATAATGTTTCCAATCAACCACTGCCATGGATTGATTGGTATGTGGAAGAATGCAACAATACAAAGGAGAGGGTGGGACCCATTTTAAAGAGGACTTTCAGTTGGTTGGCCACCTTGGGAATCTCACCCAAAGGGAAAATAAACCTACAAATACAGGAGCTATACCAGAAATAAGCCAACCAACACCCACTAAGGGAAAAAGGTCGACTCAAAAGGCTCCTACAATCCCAAAGAAGAAATATTTGTTGTTGGTGGCTCATCTCTCTCTAAGGCTTCTACTCCCAAGACCACGTCTCCTGTAGTGCCTATGATAGAAGTGGTTGAAGTCAGTGACTCTCCTAGTATCTTCCAAGATCCATCACATCATCTTCTTCCTCCATTATCACTTCCAACATCAGTTCCTTCCACTTCCACAACCATTTCTTCTTTCCCATTCCCTTCTAGCACCCAATTATTCTCATCACTTCCAATTCTATCAGTTGGGGAAAATATTGGGTCACCGATTTCCTCTTCACTTCCTTTAACACTTCCATTTTATTTGATCATACCTCATATCATTGTTCTATCAACTCCAATGGTTTTCCTTACATCCACACCATCCATAATTGTTGCTTCTTCCGAAATACTATTTGGGGTTTCTAGTGATCTAGTTCTAACCAATGTTTTAGGTATTAGATATACTACTCCATCTTCATCATCTTTAGCCATCCCAGAATGGTTGTTTAGGAAAAATCCCAAGCAGAAGAAGAAGGTTCCTCTAGGATATGTTATAGATCTCAGCATATTAGAGCATATGCCCAAGAGATAGGCCAAGAGACCAAGAACCGTGTCAAGTCTAACAGTTAACCCATCTAGAGAATGGATAATAGAGGTTTCCACCCTCATTTAGGGGAAAACTAAATAAACAATCACAGCTATGGATTACCAGATTTCAAAATTCTCATTAGGGAAGGCTACTCATGAAGGAGCCAAGCAAGATGTGCACACTACTCTTAGGGCCCTTTTGGAGAAATATGACAAAGATAAGGCCACCAAGGATGAGCTCAAAGCCAAGGTTGAGCAGCTCACTGCATTGTTGCACAAAGTAACCCAACCCACTCCATCTACTGAAGTCTCAACTACTACGAATATGAAAATTTCATCTACAATCGATGATATTTCTTATCACGAGCTCAAAAGCTAGGCCAGAAAGGGAGATTAGTGAGTGGATGGATGGAGAGAATTCTACAGGAAGCCAATCCTTTAATCAAGGAAGCAGTTGAGATATATAATGATCTGTAGGTTGCAAAAACCACCATTTCCAAAATGGATGAGGCCTTTTCTAAAGATAATAATAATCTAAATTTAAATTTGGCAACATGGAGTGAGATCAAAAAGAAGACCCCAACTTGCTTCTTCAGGAAGAGGTGATTGATGATGCCTCCAAATTATTTGAATATCAAAAAGCTATGGAATTCTAGTGTCAAGTGCTACAAGATTTGATCAAGAAGTTGCGTAAGAGAAACAAGTGGAAATCACATATGCCCTGAATGACATCTCAGAAGAGTTTGATATTGCCAATTACAAATTCTTCAATAAAAATATCGATGCTCTTCCTAAGGATCAAATTAAGGGAAATTTCAAGGATTTGGTGAAGCATGATGATGAGGTCACCAAAACTTTCAATAGTGACTCCATTGACTGATTGGTCTTGTGCCAAAATTTCATAGGGAGACTAAAGAAAGTTATGAATAAACTTCGAAGATTTCTAGCCAGGATCACAAAGGAGATCAAGACAACAGATGTAGTGAATCACTACGCATGTGGGCCTGGAGATGAATAAATTTAGGGAATTATCAAGTGCTTCATTGAGTACAAGCATCAAATGGCTGTGTGGGAAGGAGGACATCAAAAATTGCAGGTGAGGAAGGTGTAGTTGAGCCAAAGCAAAGCTGAGCAGCCATGAAAGGACAAATCCAAGCTCTGGATCAGTCAAAGTTGCAGGGTTGACTGATTCAAACCCTTGTAACAAATTATCTATTTTCATGGGAGCATGTTCCCTTAATTTAATGACATTTCTATTTTTAGAAAAATGTTAGTTAAGGGCCCAATTGTAATGGCTCAGCCTAAGAACTTATAAATAGTTGAATGCTTCAAGTTAGTAGATATAGATTATTTTTGGGAGGAATTGCTCTTCAAGCTTGGAAGAGTAATTCAAAGATTTCTAAGAAACCTTTTAATTATATTCAGAGTTACACCTTGCTATTAAAAATCTAATTTATTGTGTTAAATGGTTAATCAGTGTTTACTTTGTGAATTTACAATTCCTTAGTGAGAGTGATTATCTTGCCTTTATTTCAGGTTATCTATTTTATGTTGTGAAGGAATAATACAACTATCTTCTATGTCAGTTGTGAATACCTTATTTTATACGTATTAATTTTATGTCATTATTATCCCTAGTTGTAGAAATAGATGTTTGATATATGCATGTGTGGTTTCCTCATGATAAATTAATTGTGTGTTGAATCCAATTTGATCTATCCTTATGTACACTCAAGTTTAACAAAGGAGCGTCCACCCCTGATTTGTGGTATTTTGTGCCCTTTCAATTTATGATAGGTGAAGATGGTCCATGATGCAAGTTTCACTCCCACATTAACCCTTCTAGATGTTAAGCATTCCTTATTTTGGTGCATCACCACCCTTAGTATAGTTTCATTTCTGCAAAATCTCTTTCCTTAAAAATTATGAAGGTGTTAGCTTAGGATTAGATGGTCATTTCATTGAACTAGGATTATTAAATCCTTCGAGTTTAAGTAGAGGAATTCGGCCTTCTTTGGAGGTTCACTTCTAGCCCAAGTACCAAATCTTGAGAGGTGATCCCATGTGTCCTAATCACATTGAACATCCTGCTCACATTTTGGCCATTCGGAGGGTGCAATGATTTGGTGACAACAATTTTTGGCATGCCCAGTGGGATAGAATTGGTACTTCTCTTCTCATTCCATTAACTTAAAAGTACCTGGTGACTCCATCTCTTTGCATTTCAAAGTTCAGTACAATCAACTTATGCAAAGAGTTCACAAAATGGATTCTTCAAGGTATGAAAATTATTAACATACAAATCTTTCCTTATCTCCCCAAGGAGAAGAGGAAGAATCATTTCAATAGCACCAGCCATCGCTTTACCTCGTAGAGGGCATTCAACTCCTCCTGAAGGACATTTTCCTCCACCGAGACATAATCAAATTTTGAATGTCATGGCAGCCAATGCTTGTCCTCCTTTCAACACCAACATTCCTTTGTTGTTAGCACAAAGAGACACCATACCAACAGATGCCTTAAAAAGTTTACTATTTTACACTGGGGAGACTAATGTTTCACCTTGAGAGCACATACTGGATGTAGCTAGCATTTGCACGGTACATAGTATTACAAAAGATAACATGGCAGTTCGACTCCTTACTACTTCATTCAAAGGTAGAGCACTTCAATGGTTTCGAGTTTAACTGTTGGATCTGTTACCACTTGGAATGAGTTAGGCATGAAGTTTTGTAAGCAGTTCGAAGACAAAAGTGATCATCTCTCGCTTGTAGAACAATTCCATACTATCAAGCGGTCTCCTCAAGAGTATATGAGTGATTTCAACCTCCATTTTGACAAGACTTGGAAATGGATCCTAGCACTCATAAGGCCATCTCCAGAAAGTGCACATTTCTATATTACTTACGGGCATTGAATAGTGATGTAGCCATCATGCAGCCATCTATGGGGGTACCGTTATCCTTGATGCTTACGAAACTTCCATAAGAGCTAAAAATTTCTTGATTCAAGCAGGTAAAATTTCTCCTAGACCTCCCGTAGCTATGTTTATAGAGCTCGCAGGAAAACAACTAGTCGTTACCCCGATTCCGGTATCTTCTAGATCGACAGCTATGCATGCGTCCAATCCCTCAAGTGATCTGGCTGAGGTAAAGTCAATCTTACAAACTTTCGATAATGAACTCATAGAAATGAAGAGGCGGCAGTCCCATTATGCTTTCCCCTTTCAACCGCAATATCAGACAAGCCATCCTCCATTCCAAGGAAATGGCCAGTCATAAAATCAAGCCACAAGCCAAGTTGTGAATGTAAAACCTTTGAAATTTCAGAATCCTTCTGCTGCCAGTTCTTCTAGAGCTATAGTCTTGGTCCGAACAACCTCATCCAAGACTATGAATGGTGTTACCCTTGTTCTCATCCCCATAATTAGAATCTCTACCCAAATGGAGTTTTAATTCAAGCCCTTATGGTCCAAAGCATATCCGCTCTACCTAAATCATTTGTTGAACCATCCACTCCCAAAAGTCAAGACCAACCTCCTGATGAAACCACACTACTAAATTGGCAAGAAGAAGACTTTTGTGGTTTGAATACTGATGCCTCCACTATAGCATCCAACACACATTCCAAGAAAAGGGAAATAGATCCACAGTCTTCCAATACTGATCAGGCATCTACTTCTCAGCCCCCAACACAAATACCGGATGATAAAGGCATGAGAAATAAATCATCAGAAGTATCCATAGATCAGTCTACAAAGAAGGATGGGACTTCAAGTATCACAATGCCCAATAGGCATTTTCCAAAAGAGGACCCCAATGCCCCAAAAGGCATTAGAAAAGTGGGAGCGATTCCATTCAAAGCATCATGGAGCAAATGAAGAAGACCAATTTGAGTGTCACAATGTGGGATGCACTCTTGATTCCTTCTCAGAGGAACTTGCTACGGGAGGCTTTGAATAACTTTTTAACTACTAACAGATCATCAGGTCAAGAAGTAGCAGTGGCAACCAACTTATGCCAACCCAAAACAAAAATATATGCTAAGCCCAACAAACCTCCACCATTCTATATCTCGCTGATTATCGGTGACCATTTGGTACATAATTGTATGATCGATTTTGGAGCCAACAGTTCCATAATGCTCAAGAAGGTCACAGATGTACTACAAATTCCATATACTCGATTTTAAGAGGGGTTGTTCAAATAGATGGTACTGTAGTCCAAACTTTGGGGGTCATTGAGGGGCTTCAGCTTACTATCCACGTATGTCCTGGTTTGACATTCACGTAGGACGTATCCATCATTGATATTCCTCCCCTCTTTGTCATTTTCTTATCACAAGATTTCACCGCAAAAATGGGTGGTTATTTGTCATCAGACTGGTCGCATATGATCATGAGGACCCGGTATGGGACTAAGGTAACTATAAGGGAAGAACCAATCTATCACAATCACGTGGAAGCTTACATAGCCAAACACATAAATGGTAACTACATAATTTGTGACCCCAAAGATGAGGATGTAGATCATGAGCCAACTACTCTCATAGAAGAGGTTCTAGATATAGTTCTCGATGAGGTGAGTATAGATCATCAATATGACCCTTATGTTGATTTATTAGCAAATGAAGAATCTAGTCTGTTGTTTTTGGAAGAGACTAGATTAGGTACATATTTCATTCATGAAGAAGATGCCATCGTACCTTAACTTATTAAGGCATCAAGTGATACAAAAGGATTGTGGAAGATGTTCTTTGATGGATCATGAAGTAAAAATGGATCTGGTGTAGGGGTTATGTTAATTTATCCAGAAGGAAACAAATATTTCTCTTCCTTTTGGTTGTAGTTCAATTACACTAATAATGTTGTTGAATATGAAGCCCTTATACAAGGAATTCAGCTAGCCCAAAGAAGAGGAATCCAAACCTTGACCATCTTTGGCAATAGCGAATTGGTTGTGCACCAAGTTACAACTGCAGTGCATCAAAAAATGATCTACTGAGGTCATATAAAAATTAGGTTTGGGACTTGATAGAAGATTTTGAGGCTTTTGGAATTCATGTAATTCCCAGGAAGCAAAATCAAGATGCTGACAGGATGGCTACTATTGGTTCCTAGTATGATGTACCTATAGACATCATGAAAGAAGAGTAGTAGATAGTCAAAATGGTGGTCCATCCCATAGTACCAGATAATGTGAGTAGTTGGCAGGTGTTTGATAGTGATCAACAGATTGTTCTCTTCCTACAACAAGAAGCGAGTTCACTGCCAAACATCAAGATAAACTCCAAAATTCTTACGGTGATCAAATTATACAAGTTGAAAGGAAACAAGTTGCCAAAAGGCCTAGTTACATTGGAATCCATCTTCAATTTGGATGATCAAGCCAAGAAGAGCACTAATATGGTGGTCAAGGAGGAGGATTTTGAAGAGGTTGAGGTGGCAAGTGAAAAGGTTTTAAAAATTGGTAAGGTATGCACTACTCAGGAGAAGAAATATTTCATCAAATTATGTCAGGAATACCATGATATTTTACATGGAGCTACAAGGACTTGCGTGGTTTCGATCCCGGCTTAGCTCAACATACTATTGAACTAGATCCAAAATCCAAGCCAGTTCAGTCAAAAACAGAGGCCAATCAATCCCAAAATTGAGCCTTTGATGAGGAAAGAGCTAACCAAGCTTATTGAGGCCTACATAATTTTT
Organism: Taxus wallichiana var. yunnanensis; assembly: GCA_018340775.1. Lineage (NCBI taxonomy): Eukaryota > Viridiplantae > Streptophyta > Pinopsida > Cupressales > Taxaceae > Taxus > Taxus wallichiana. The sequence goes on along the minus strand of CM031243.1, from coordinate 309,132,241 downwards.
CCCATCAAGAATTCTTCATGGGTTTCCAATCTGGTGCCCATAAGGAAAAAGAATGGTGAAATTCAGCTGTGCATAGATTTCAAGGATCTGAACCACGCCTCGTTGAAGGATCACTACCCTCTCCTGTCAATGGAGAAAATCCTCCAAACAGTGGCAGGGGCTCAAATATTTTCTTTTCTTGATGGATATTCAGGATATAATCAGATTTTGGTTCAAGAATCTGATCAATTCAAAATGAATTTCACCACCAAATGGGGCACATACACTTACAACAAGATGCCCTTTGGGTTATCTAATGTAGGGGCTACCTTTCAGAGAGCCATGGATATGGAATTTAAAGGACTCATCAATGATATGATCTTGGTTTACCTTGATGACATCACTATCTACTCCAAACATGTTGAGGATCATATCACTCATCTAAGGAATTTTTTTCAAAGGTGTAGAGAGTTTGGTGTCTCATTGAACCCTAAGAAGTGCATTTTTGTAGTGCAGGAAGGAAAGTTGTTGGGGCATATTGTTTCAGCAGAGGGATTGTCTATTGACCTAGCTAGGATTCATTCAATTATGTCCTTATCCCTCCCAAGTCATAAAAAGGGTCTCCAGAGTTTTTTAGAACTATAAATTTTGTGCAGAGATTCATTCCTCAATTTGCAACATTGGAAAAACCGCTAATGGTCATGCTTAAAAAGAATATTCCATTTTCATGGATGAAGGAAGGAAGAGAAAGATTTGAAGCCATCAAGACAACTATCTCCCAAGCTCCAACATTGGTGAATCCCGGTTTGACAGGGATTTCATTCTTTATGCTTTCGCAGGTCAGGAAAGTATTTCAGGAATCCTCACCCAACATAATGATGACCTGATGGAGCAGCCCATTGCCTTTTTAGTTAGTCTCTTAAGGAATATGAACTCAAATATTCCTTCATCAAAAAATAGGTCTTTGTAGTCATTCAATCCCTAAAGAAGTTTAGGCATATGTTGTCTAACAACAAAGTCCATTTAATGGTTTCTCATCCTGGCATCAAAGAATTTTTGTTGAATAAAGAGATGAATGAGAAACATGTTGGGTGGATTATGAAATTAATGGAGTATGACATACACATCAAGGTCATTAAGCTTGTTAGGGGAAAAGGGTTATGTCAGCAGCTGGCCACGGACATGGAGACCAAAGATACGAGAAGATGTCATGCTTCTGAATGCTGATGAAGGAAATGATCAGATTGATTGGTCAACTAAGATGTAAAATTTTCTTCTTTTGGGGATATACCCTCCAAACATGGATAAATTTCAAAGATGTAATTTCCATATTCAGTCTATTCCATATGTCGTGATAGATAATGTTCTCTTCTGAAAGGATTTAAATGGTGTTCTTCTACACTGCATCAAGCCAAAACAAGTGAACAAGGTATTAGAGGAATTCCACAATGGCTGTCCAAAGGACATTACTCTACATGAATAACTACCACCAAGATCATGCGAGCCAGTTATTACTGGCCAGACTTGTTCAAAGACTCTCATATCTAGGTGAGGAAATGTAAGGAGTGTGCTCTTTTCGTAGGCAAATAGAGACTGACAGCTCTCCCATTACATCCTTCAGGTGGATCAACCCTTCATTCAGTGGGGATTAGATTTCATTGGGATGATCAATCCTCCATCTAGCAAGGGACATAAATGGGTCCTTACTGCAATAGATTATTTCACTCACTGGATAGAGGCAGTGGCCCTAAAGGAAAGTAATGAAAAGGTTGTTCTAGATTTTCTAGAAAATTTGATGACAAGGTTCAGTGTTCCTTTTACTGTTATCTCAGATAATGCTATGGATTTCCTCAGGATGAAGATAAGTGAATGGGCCATCAAGAATGGAGTCTACCTCAAGAATTCATCTAACTATTACCCATAGGGGAATGGGTTGGCTGAATCTAGTAACAAGAATCTCATAAGAATCATCAAGCGCATGATGGAGGCCAATAAAAGAACCTAGCATACACAGCTCAAGATTGCCCTATGGGTTGATCGGATAACACCTAAAAAGGCCATCGAGGTTTCTCCTTTCATGTTTGTATATGGAAGGAAGAAAAACTTCCACTTTCCTTAGTTATTCCTTCCCTAGACTTGGCTTATCAGCTTGAAGTTATGGAGGATGATGCCTTAATAGTGAGGTTTGATAAACTTGTGAAGCTAGAGGAAATTCAAAACACAGCCATGAATATGTTGACAGAACATCAGGCTCAAGTTAAGAAATCATTTGATAATAAATCCTCCTATAGGATTTTAGGGAGGGAGATTTGGTTCTAAAATGGGTCAAAGATCGTGCCAAACCAAAGAGCACACTAAGTTTGATGCTCTCTGGAGCGGGCCCTATGTTATTACAAGTTGTAAAGAGGTGAATTCATTTCACCTATCCAAACTCAATGGAGAATAATTACCCATTCATGTGAATGGGATACACCTTAAATATTTCTTTTGAGGATGTTCCACCTGTATGTGTTCTTTGTCTTTTCCTCCAAGTGCTCTACACATTGTTTTGTTTTGTTTTCTTTTTCTTGTGTGTTTTCTGTTTTAGTTTTTAGAATCCTTTGCCCAATGTTTTTCTTAAGGCTACATTGGTCTGAAATCTTAGTAGGAAAGCATTCCTTAGAGGTCACCAAAAATGTTAACCATTTAACCTACCTTGAAGAAAAATATGTCAGATAAAAAAATTTAGAAATCCTTCGTACAATGAAATTCTCCAAGGCCCGAAATCTAAAATTTTTGATCTTCGGACTTCAGAGATTTTTCTTTTTCAAATTTTTTTACTCAGATTTGAAATTGGTATTTTAACTCTCTCAAGTCGAAACCTCAAAATTCCAAAATTTTAGAATTTCAAGTTTTGGAACTTTTGGCCCCATTTTGTTTAAATCCCTTTCGGACTTTCAAAGTCTGAAATTAAAGTCTGAAATTTTATACTTTCGGGATTTTGGGTTTCGGAGTTCTCTCGAGTCATTTTAGGATTTTTACTTTCAAACTTTTAAATTCTGAAAGTTTGAAATTCCAAATTTTTATACTTTTGGGCTTTCGGGTTTCGGAAATTTTCATTGCCAATTCACTTTTTCATCTCCCAATCTCCAAAGTCCAAAACCCCAAAATTCTGAATTTCAAGCTTTCTAGGTTTAAGACTTTCAGAGGTCCTCCACATAATTAATTTTTCACCTACCTCTATACGGATCAGATTTCTGCCATTAATATCAGGTTTTCTATTTAAAATCAGTTTTTACTCATCATTTTTACCTAACACATTTTCTCTGACATTCCATTTCTTGTACTTTACGACGTCTTTTTCAAGGTATGGTAATTTGTTTATTTTCTTTTTAGTTTAAGGTATTTTTCTTTGTTTCCTTCTCATTTTTTTTCTCTTTGGTCTCCCTCTATGTATTTTTTGAAATGTCTCCCCCTTGGTTCATCATGTTTTGCATTTGAGTTTTCTTTAGGTATTCAGAGTTGTTCAAAGGATCTTCTCGAGTCTCCCATACTTCTTCTCAATTCTCATTTTTCAGAATTTGGGAGTTAGTATTGTTCGGAAAAAAACCTTTCGAAAAATTTCAGAGAAATTATTCAGGAAACCAGTTCAGAGATATCTTTAGGAGATTTCAATTTGGGAAACTAGTTAGAGATATCTTTGGAGGATTCAATTTGGGAAAACATTTGGAGAAATTGTTCGAAGAAATTATTTTGGAGATTTCTTTCAAAACTTCGACTTCGTGGGATTCAATTTAGGAAATTTTTTGGAGATTTTGTTTGGAGAAATTATTTTGAGAACTTCTAACTTCGGAGTTTCCATTTCAGTGATTCTTTTCAAAACTTTTCAGTTTGGGACTTCATAAGTTTTTCCTTCGAGTTTTTGAATTTCTCTAACTTTAGCTTCCGAAACACAAGGCTTGATGTCTTCTTCCACTTCAAAGGGAAAAGAGAAGATGAAGTACTCATTTCTTGGGGTTTCTCCTCACTCCTTCCTATCTTCCGATTTAGGGAATATAGGGAAACCGACTAGGACAAATTGATTTTCTAGATTTCTAGGAAAGATTAAAGGCTCCAAACAAGAAATCATGGATGTAGGCCATCTACGATAGTGGGATTTCCCTTGCTTCTGGTTTTCCCACATCCATGCATTTCCTAGAGTTTGTTTTAGCCACGAAACCCACTTTGACAAAGACTCCATGTCAGTCAGAGATAGTGATGATAAGGTGGTAATCCATTTGGACCCAGACTTCTTTGAAGATATACTTAAGCTTCCCGACATTCAAGATTATGTCACAATTTCACTAGAGTTAGCAGTGGAACATTGGGATAAGAAAGAGGAAGTATGCTCAAAGATCATGATGAAAACTTATCTAGCCAAGAGCTTCACCAAACTACCCAAAACTATGCATCAATTAGATTTTATTCAGGAGGTCAGTGATCTTATTGTGCTACTAAGTAGAGTTTTAGGTCTTCCTTTTGCAAAGGAATTCCAAGAATGGATGTTTTTGTACATCATGACCATCAAGAAGAATGATGAGTTTATCTAATGGGGGGAGCATATTAGTAGCTCCATTTGCTATCAATTGGGTAGAGTGTCAGATATGAAGACTTTCTACATGACATCCTTCCTAGTGTATGATGTTGTTCTTTATGGGATATTTTGTTGGTTTGAATACCGGGGTGTTCACAACACTTCCCAAATATATGACTTTTATCCCCAACTCACTCTGGATGAGGGAAGAAAGCATTTCTGTAGAGTCAAAGACGCTTTATTTTTTTCATACTCTATCATTTGTATAAAGAGTTATACAACTAAATGATTTCGATGAATCCTTCAAGGAGATGCGGGAATGGGGAGAAATCTACTTTCAATTTCCTACATTCACCTATATCTAGATTCGGGTTTCATAGGTGCCCCAAGAAAATTTCCAAGGTGCCCCACTGATAAATGGATTATGTTGGAATTGGTTCAGCAATTATTGAATTATCATCGAATCCAAAATAAGTTTCACAAAGTGGGAATGCATTTCCCTATTTCAATTGGTAGGTACTCTTGCCGAAATATTCACAGGGCTAAAAATGTTGATGCAGAAATGGCCAAGGTAACCCTGTGAACCTTTCATCCATGGACTAATTTTGATTATTGGGGTAATTTTGGGGAAACAGGTCGGTCCAGTGCCCACGTGCCCCAATTGGAAGATATCTGGATTCATTGTTGGGATGAATACATTATTCGACAAAGAGATTATGAAATATTGACCCTTGACAAGGTTCGACAATTTGGTTTGGCCGATGTGCCAAAGGACATGCAAGATAGTGATGAGGTTTTGGATTCATCATACAAGGATGATAATGTTGCCAATCAACTGTTGTCATGGATTGATTGGTATGTGGAAGAATGCAGCAATACAAAGGAGAGGGTGGGACCCATTTTAAAGAGGACTTTTAGTTGGTTGGCCACCTTGGGAATCTCACCCAAAGGGGAAAATCAACCTACAAATACAGGAGCTATACCAGAAATAAGCCAACCAACACCCACTAAGGGAAAAAGGTTGACTCAAAAGGCTCCTACAATCCCAAAGAAGATTTCATTTGTTGTTGGTGGCTCATCTCTCTCCAAGGATTCTACTCCTAAGAGCATGTCTCCTACATTGTTTATGACAAAAATGGTTGAATTCAATGACTCTCATAGTATCTTCCAAGATCCATCACATCATATTATTCCTCCATTATCACTTCCAACATCATTTCCTTCCACTTCCACAACCATCTCTTCTTTCCCATCCCCTTCTATGGCCCAATTATTCTCATCACTTCCAACTCTATCAACTGGGGAAAATATTGGGTCACCCATTTCCTCTTCACTTCCTTTAACACTCCCATTTTCTTCAATCATACCTCCTAACATCATTCTATCAACTCCTATGGCTGTCCTTACATCCACACCATCCATCATTGCTACTTCTACTCAAATACCAGTCGGGGTTTCTAGTGATCTTGTTCTAACCAATGTTTTAGGTATTGGATCTACTGCTCCATCTTCATCAGCTTTAGCCATCCCAGAATGGCTATTTAAGAAAACTCCTAAGAAGAAGAAGAAGGTTCCTCTGAGATATGTTATAAATCTCAGCATATTAGAGCATATACCCAAGAGATAGGCTAGCAAACCAAGAACCGTGTCAAGTCTGATAGTTAACCCATCCGGAGAATGGGTGATAGAGTTTGTCACCCCCATTGAGGGGAAAACTAAAGAAACAATCACATCTATGGATTACTAGATTTCAAAATTCTCATTTGGGAAGGCTACTCATGAAGGAGCCAAGAAATATGTGCACACTGCTCTCAGGGCCCTTTTGGAGAAATATGACAAAGATAAGGCCACCAAGAATGAGCTCAAATCCAAGGTCGAGCAGCTCACTGCATTGCTACACAAAGTAACCCAACCCACTCCATCTACTAAAGTCTCAACTACTATGGCTATGAAAATTTCATCTACAATCAATGATATTTCTTATCATGAGCTCGAGAAGCTAGGCCAGAAAGGGAGATCAGTGGGAGGATTGATGAAGAGAATTATGCAAGAAGCCAAACCTTTAATCGAGGAAGCAGTTGAGATATATAATGATCTCTAGGTTGTGAAAACCACCATTTCCAAAATGGATGAGGCCTTTTCTAAAGATAATAATAATCTAAATTTAAATTTGGCAACATGGAGTGAGATCACGGGGAAGACCCGACTTGATTCTTCGGGGAAGAGGTGATCAATGATGCCTCCAAATTATTTGAATATCAAAAAGCCATGGAATTCTGGTGTCAAGTACTACATGATTTGATCAAGAAGTTAGAGGAGAAACGAGTGGAAATCACGAATTCCCTGAATGACATCTTAGAAGAGTTTTATATTACCAATTGCAAATTCTTCAATGAAAATATTGATGCTCTTCCTGAAGATCAGATTAAGGGAAATTTCAAGTATTTGGTGAAGCGTGATGATGAGGTCACCAAAAATTTCAATAGTGACTCCATTGACCGATTGGTCTTTTCCAAATTTTATAGGGAGACTAAATAAAGTTACGAATAAACTTCAAAGATTTCAACAGAGTTCACAAAGGAAATCAAGACAACAGATGTAGTGAATCACTACACATGTGGGCCTGGAGATGAATAAATTTAGGGGATTATCAAGTGCTTCATTGAGTACAAGCACCGAATGGTTGTGTGGGAAGGAGGACAACAAAAACTTGCAGGTGAGGAAGGTGTAGCTAAACTAGGCCAAAGCTGAGCGGCCATGAAAGGAAAAATCCAAGCTCTGGATCGGTCAAAGTTACAAGGTTGACTGAGTCAAACCCTTGCAACAAATTAGTTATTTTCATGGGAGCATGTTCCCTTAATTTAATGACATTTCTATTTTTAGAAAAATGTTAGTTAAGGGCCCAACTATAATGGCTCAGCCTAAGAACTTATAAATAGTTGAATACTTCAAGTTAGTAGATATAGATTATTTTTGGGAGGAGTTTCTCTTCAAGCTTGGAAGAGTGCTTCAGATATTCTAAGAAACCTTTTAATTATATTTAGAGTTACACCTTGCTATTGGAAATATGATTTATTGTGTTGAATGGTTAATCAATGTTTACTTTGTGAATTTACAATTCCTTAGTGAGAGTGATTATCTTACCTTTATTTCAGGTTATCTATTTTATGTTGTGAAGGAATAATACGACTATCTTTTATGTCAGTTGTGAAAACCTTATTTTCCTTCTGTATTAATTTTATGTCATTATTATCCCTAGTTGCAGAAATAGATGTTTGATATATGCATGTGTGGTTTACTCATGATAAATTAATTGTGTTGAATCCAATTTGATCTATCCTTATGTACACTCAAGTTTAACAAAGGAACATCCACCCCTGGTTTGTGGTATTTTGTGCCCTTTCAAGTTGCGATAGGTGAAGGTGGTCCATGATGCAAGTGTCACTCCCACATTAACCCTTCCAGATGTTAAGCATTCCTTATTTTGGTGCATCACTACCCTTAGTATAGTTTTCATTTATGAAAAATCTCTTTCCTTAAAACTCATAAAGGTGTTAGCTTAGGATTAGATGGTCATTTCATTAAACTAGGAGTAGTAAAGCATTTAGTTTAAGTAGAGGAAGTCGGCCTTCTCTATATTTTCACCTCTAGCCTAAGTCCCATAGCTTGAGATGTGATCCCATGTGTCCTAATCACATCAAATGTCCTGTTCACATTTTGGCCATTCGGAGGGTACAATGATTTGGTGATAACAGGTCTCATGTCTTCATCTAAGGAATCATGATTAAAAGGACATATTCTTAACCTTTTTATTCATGATTTAATGTTTTAGGTGTAATACCATCTGAATTATTTACCCGATAAATTAACTAATTCTTCCCTTTTGACATTTATCCCATGTCTCATAATTAACCATTTGTGGCTCTCCTCCTAGAAGATTTTTTGATTGGGGAAAATACACTCACATCCAATGGCTGCAATTTGTGAGAGGTGTGTGTAGGAAATGTTAACAAATGAATCCCCAAACTCGTTTCCTCTTGAATTTTCCCTACGAAATATGTGAACCGTGTCCATAAAAAATTAGTAAATTCTTTTTAATAGGAGGCACTCTACTAGATATAGATAATGTAAAGTGATGTATCCATTTTATGAATAAATATTTTTTCATCCATGCATGTTTTTGTGTTTTCATACAATAACCAAGCTCACAACCTACAATATAATTTTTAAATTACTCTTCCCCTTGAAAATATAGAATCACAGAATGCTTTGTCTAACAAAATTTACACAACATAATATGGTAATCAATTCCTTAATTTTTAGCATGATATATGGGACACTTCGGTTACCCCTTTTAGTAAGCAATCCAATACCATAATTACTTCCATCTTGTAATTCAGACTCATCACAATTCTATATTTTTTGTTTCATATGGGTTTTCCTCATGAGATTTAGAAAGTTTAATGTAGAAATAATTGGCAATTGATGGCCTCAAACACATTGTTCAATCCTTATCAAGGCCTTCAGCTATCCTCAATTTTAAATCTTTGTGTCTTTTTTAAAACATGCCCACCATGAATTATAAATAAAAACATTTGTGAATGGGTTGGGCCTCATTTCACATATTTGTGCCACTCTCATTCTAACCCATGGCCCATGTCAGCAATTTCATGACACCAAATCACTATCTCCAACTCTTCCTAATTAGTTAAAATTTTTTGTGGACCCTTCCTTTTGGTGGTGGTGAGACCCATCAAGCAAGAACTAAGGGTAGTCACTGGTATACCCCATTTTTTTAGTAATACATGTAGAGTATCCATTTTCTTTGACATCTTCCATGACATTTATTCATATTAAACATGTTCCAATCAACTCTTGACATTGTCACTTTTTTGGTTGAAGGTGTCACTCTTATCGCTTACACATTTTCTTCATGAAGTGGTGTATCATTGGCATCTTGAATTTGGGTATTATTAGCTTCTTATTCATGTTCTTCACTTAGTATAAATATTAATCCCCTAGTTTCCAAACTTGCACGTATTACTCTCTTAGGTAGTTTCCTCTCCTTATGATGCTAATAAACACATACAAAAGATAACTAAATGTGTCAAGACAATGAAACTTAGACCAATGAGACTAAATAATATTGAAGATACTAAAATAAGTGGAAGTGTAGCCATTCAATGTCAATGTCTATATTTTAAGCAATTGATGAGAGGTGAAAATGGATATAGTCTAGAGGAAGGTATTATACCAAAAATTAAAGTGTTATGGGTTTTGTTGTTTCCTAAATTTTCTTATACTTTTCTATTTTGAAAAACATAATTGAACATAAATGATGGCCTAATCTGATTAAATTTTTATAGATTTTTGTTATTGAAACAAAACATAATTACCATTGGACAATGCATAACTACCCCAATCTGATCTCTTCCTAGAGGACCATGAAATGCAATTCTCATCTCTTCCTAAATAAATAAAAAATACGTGTCTTTCATTGAATTTTATAGGTGGATGAATAAACCTTCTAATACATGTATAATATGTTTTCAAAATGATTATCCAAACCCATTTTCAATAAATATAAAATATTAAATGTCTAGAGAAAAATAAAGAAATTTAGATAATATAGACTAATATAGTTTAAGGAAAAATAATTGAATTGACAAAAAAATAAGAAAATTTTCAATAAAATATAGAGAATGACAAAAAAATTAAGAATTAAAATGAACTTGCATCAGTATAAGAAATTAATGAAACACTTATTATGTGGAACTTTGCAGATAAACGACATAATGACATAATATAGTTAGTAAAGTATAAACTTTGGTTTAATAACAATAAGATGATCAATGAATGCTTGGAAATTTTATTTTAATGCACTAACACAAAAGTCAGTAATTGAATAAATTTCAAATCAACTAAGGAAGTGAATTAATAGGAGAGAAGAAAGTGTTGCAACTTCTTGATCCTCATGCTTTTTATTGGTTAAAATTGATTAGGGTGGATCAATATTTATGATATTTTAATTCAATTATCATATTTGAATTTAAATTTTATTTGATTTCTTCTTTCATTTCAATTTGTGTTTCTTGAACCTTACATTTGTTGAATTTATGCAAGTACATAATTTATGAAAGTAAATGGTATAGAAAATGGTGGGAAAGTTAATGCCTAAAATACAATATATATTTGAAAATGGTGCATTTTGGTCTTGTAATTGAGAGAACCTACGTTAGATTTTTTTGTATGAAAGTACCTTGAACATTGAAAAATGGTTTGTAAATTTTATAAAAATTAACATCAAATTGATATGATGATGTGGTTTTAAAATAGTATTGGAATGGAATCTAATTGTATATCCATTTACTTAATACACTTTGTCTTTAAATTTTTAATGATGGAAGTATCATTTATATTATTTTATTTTTAAAAATGATATCAAGTACCCTATTGTTGTAATGTTCATTATTGTACATGAAAAGTAATTATTACATCAATTTTGAATATTTTATGTCCACATATAGGATAGTTTCCATTCAAAATTTAATATTTTAATGTATAAAAAGTGGATCCAAGAAGACCAACTACCCTCAAAACTATTGGGTTGTGTTCCACGAATGGCTCCTTTCCTTAGATAAACCATAATAAAAATCATAAGAGTGGGGCAATGAAAACTTATGATTATTTATCAAAAAATGACTTCACATAGAGCTCCACTCAGATTGCCAACATTTTTGGTGTAAGTCAAGCCTGAACTAGACTACCAAACCTTTGATCTCACACAGTCGGGGTTGAAAGGAGTTTGGAACAAAAACACAAGGAGAATCACCCATGTCCTTATTCCAAACATGCCATGACATATCCGACTAAGGGACACTTCTACCCATAGCTACAAGTGAAATGGTTTGTACATATCTCATATAGATTGAATTAGGGTGATGTCCTTTGTCCTAGATAAGTAAGATATTCACCTAATCCACCACCATATTAGGTCCGATAGGAAAGGAAAAATTCAGATCTCGATTCAATTTCCTTTACCAATACTCATAGCATGTACATGGCTATCCCTTTTTAATAATAATAATAATTATTATTATTAAATAATTATATGCTCATATATTTAATTATGATCCCAGTGTCCTATGACCCATAATGTAATCTCATACCTAAGAAATAAATTGGATACGTAAGAAGGAATGATTAATGTGATCAATAACTACTCACTCCAATAGATATTTAAATAATCTCAGCATAGATATGTTATTTTGGAAATGGTTCTTAGACCTTATGATGAAACACGTTAGCCACAACACCACCTTTCTTTGTAGGGTATTTAGTCCTAGGTTACAACTTGGTAGATATAAAACCACGTTAATACACAAATCACGGGTTCTTGGAAAAGTTTAAACAAATGACTCAATAAGTGGAAATTGTATTGGATTGGTGACCATAATGCACACTTAAACTAAATTGATGGTCTCAACCCAATTTTTATGTAATATACCCACACCAATTATGCAAATTTGAGTTATTTCATCACTATTTTGATACCAACAAGGAATCATGCATTAACCAAAATGACAAAATATCACCTTAGTTTGCAAGGAAATGAGGGATAGATATGGGCACTTTGGAAGAAATCTAAAATTAGTGGGGGCACTACTGATTTAAAATGTCGCCTACCTTCCTTCACCAAAGTGTGAGTATTTGTATGAGCATCATGTTGCACTTTATTGTAAAAGCTGCTAAGGTCTACCCAATAATAGATGGCATATATATATATATATATATATATATATATATATATATGGGTGTTATATCGCATAGGAATTCATCTTCATATGTGTTAATCTTAAAACACACTTTTTAAATTTTTCATTTATAAGAAATCAACACCCCTTTTATAATGAGAAAAATTTATAGAGACTCCGGATGCGAGAATCCTTTTTGGACCAATATTTTCAACCATCTTATCGAAACAATATTATTAGTGTTACTTTTATCACTTGAGATTGTACCCTTTTCTGAAGTTAGGTTCACCACCTCGGTGAAAACATCAAAATACCTTCAAAGTGTGGGACAATGGCTCCTTCAAGGTAAATTTTTGGGGAAAGGTTAGTTCCTTTCACCCCACTCCACGCAACTAATCTAGCCAACACTATGATCTACTACTAACTATCCCTAATCTAATATTTATAAGGAGCTAGGGTTCAAAAAGGTGAAATACTAAATGAAATATTAGAAGCGTGTTGGCTAGATTTTATGCTTGGATACACATAAAAACCTAGGAATTCATGGGATAAATCCCCTTCATTTAATGGTGAAGCTCCCATACAAGATATTTATTTATTCTAATTATTTTCTGGGGTATTACTTTAATCACAATGCTCATGAACCATACCTTGGAAATTATACAACAAGTAAGAAACCATGTTTGGGAAAGTTATATGGAAAAGAAGAGGATGTATAAAAATGGTGAGAAAAAGAGAGGATACACTTTACAATAAGTAGATTACGAGATCTTATTGCAGCTTATATAATATAAATAAATACTTTCAAAATGTCACAATTTAATCAAGTGAATAAGAAATTCATTGATTCATATTTTAAGTAACGCAAAGTTTACCATAAAAATCCTCACATAATGCACAACAAAACTTCTTAGACACAAAGTTCTCTAGAAATTTACCTTCTTCTTATTCAATTCTATAAAAGTTACACATAGAATATTCAAGAGTCTAAACACAAATTTTGAGATCTTTAAATTCATGCATAAAATTACATTAACTGGTTGCCAAAGAGTTCCATCTTCCAGACCATAAGCTTCTCTCTCTCTATGTATAACATCTAGAAAGATAGTATAAATAGGAGACATTAATTATGCATTCTGCACATTCTTGGCCATAAATCTGTAAGAATTTGAGAAATTTCCTCCTCTAATTTCTCATTGTTGGGAACACGTGATTTTTAATGTTATAAAATTTAAAGAAAAATCAACTACATGCATGCACTGCCAACTATTACTAAGTAATTGAATTTTTCAAAATAACTTTTTTATCAAGGATAAATAGTTTTTAAAGGGACTATACCCTGTTTACAAAAAAAGACTCAAAATCTAGAGATAACAGTAAAAACAGTCCAAAGATAAAAGGGACTAAATCCCTTTACAAGGAGGCTCAAAATCTAGATACAACAGTAAAAACAAAAAAATGGATCAGAATCCACGAAGAACAAGAGAACCAACTATAGTTTAACCAAGAACTATAAAAAGGATAAAAAAGAGACAAAGCAAGCATCAAAACAACAAGAAAACATCTTCTTGACAAGTAACACAACAACAAACTGGAAGCAACTCTACTTGACTGCTTTATCAATCTTTGTCTTGACTTTCTAGAGAGAGTTGAATAATGGCTTAAAGTAACTTATCAAAATAAATTAAAGTAATGGCTTTCACCAGATTACTTAAGTTTTACAATTCAACTTTATTACTTAATTACATTGACCAGAAAAATGAGAAGAAGAAAAAGAAAAATTCCATCGAAGAATCTCAGTCTTACTTTTCCCTTTTTTGCTGAAGAATAAATCTACCCAAAATGCATTAAATTCATTAGTTGGGCTTCCCAGGAACTATTCATTTCATGTTGGAAAATTTCCCCCTTTTTCTCCCATTTACTTCTACCAAAACATGATTTTCATGATTCCATAGTAAAGAGGAGGTTGAGATATTTTCAAAAAGTTCAAGATCTTGAAAAACATATCACTGGTCAAAATTTATGGCCAATAGGGTTTATGAAGTGCCATTATTGCCTTACTTCTTTGTTGCTTGGATTTCAACCCCCATTATTGTCTTATTTCTCGGGAATGTACTGGAGATGTTTTTAACACTTTTATCCCACATAATCCTATTTAAATATAATTTTCATGATTCTATGGTGAAGAGGAGGTCGAGAGATTTCCAAAAAGTCCAAGATCTTGAAAAATAGAGCACTGGTCAAAAGTTATGGCCAATAGGGTTTACGAAGTGTCACTATTGTCTTACTTCTTTTGTTGCAGCATTTCGACCCCCATTACTTACTTCTCTTTTGAGGGTTTTAACCCCCATTACTTACTTACTTTTCTTCTTTAATGGTTTTGACCCCATTACTTACTTACTTTTAGAAGTAAAGTAACTTCATTTCTTTAGATTACTCTTACTTTCTTCCCTTCTCTAAAAGTTTTTGGATTGCTTTACTTATTACTTTTAGAAGTAAAGTAACTTCATTTCTCTAGATTACTCTTGCTTTCTTCCCTTCTCCGAGGGTTTTTTGGACTGATTTACTTATTATTTTTAGATGTAAAGTAACTTCATTTCTTCAGATTACTCTTGCTTTCTTCCCTTCTCTAAGGGTCTTTAGGAATTTTACTTATAAATTTTAGAATTAAATTAAATTCATTTCTTAGGATTACTCTTGCTTTTATTTTTCCATTTGTTCTAACTTGTTTAGATTTCTCTTGGGTGGGAGTTAGAAAAAATATACTAGATTTCCCAAAGACAAATTTTCCACATTTTACCATTTTTACTCAAATTTTTGGCTAAGTATGAAGTTCTAAAGCCAAAGGAAATGCTTTCAAATGATTCCAAGTGCCCAAAATCAACTGCAAGTTCCCAAAACATAAAAATTACCTAAATTTTTGTAGATTCTCCATTAAAGCTCCATCAACCACTCAAGTCCAATTTTCCCAAGGGAAGGTAAAAATGGATAACATTAACCTTTTGTACCCTCCTAAATAAATCCTAAGAAAATATTAACAAGGAAAAAGACCTAAAATTTTAAAAGGGGTATCCCAATATTTCTAAGTGAAATCTTTAGGGACACCAGTTGGCTCCATCTATGGACATCTTTATTTCTGCCAAAATGGAAGAAATGGAGATGAGATCCCAACATCTCTGGTTTCAAGTCTTGTTCATTGGGCTATAGAGTTGAGTTTAATCTTGAAGAAATTGATCTTTTCCTTTGAAAATTTTCTTCTGAATTCATGATGAACTTAATACCGAACTAGAATTGCCTTAATGACCACTAGTTGGAAATGATTTTTAGATTATCTAGTCCTATGCTGAACATTTTCATGGGGTTTTAGGAAAGAGATTTGGTGTGTAAATGAAACTATACTAGGGATGGTGATGCACCAAATAAAGGGTGTCTTCATGGGGTTTTAGGGAAAGAGATTTACAAAAATGAAACTATCTAGGGATGGTGATGCACCAAATAAAGGGTGTCTGTGACTCAGAAGGGTTAATTTGAAGAGGGTGTGTGCACCACAGTCAACTTCACCTACCGCAACTTAGAGAGGGTACAGATACCACAAACTAAGAGACACGCGTTCCCTTTGTTAAACTTTATCGACCGAGAAATATACCAGTTTCCCAATGAAGAAGGATGAACTCAAGAAGGGTGAACAAGACACCACAACTCAACCGCATGCAATACTTCACCACTCGATAAGCAGTAACTCCAAGAACCCGCAATAGAACTTAAACTTGCACAAAGTTGTACCGCAAGTATGAGAAAGGCACAAAAAGAAGCAGAAGGATGAAAGGACCGAGATTAGTCACAAAACACACACTTTTATTGCTTCAATAACATGCACAATGCATCATACATTCATAAGAGGCAATAGTTGCCATTACAGTCTTGAAGAGGAGGCTTGAAAGTTCTCTCAACACACAAGAACAACTTGCAGAAGAGAGAGGATTCTTGAAAAGTATACACTCGCCTGAGATATCTAACTGTCCAACTTGTCTGAACTATTGGAACCCTTTGAAATGAGCTTCCAACTTACATTTATAGAAGAATATGTGAGAAAGAAGAGGAAATGGTCATAATTACATTCCTAAAATGAAGGCCCATGATGTATTTATTATAGCTTAGTTGAACCACCTGAGAAGGTTCCATCATGGGTCATTAATTGCTCGATGACCTAGTCTTCTCAATTAATTAAAAGAATATTTAAATAAAATATTTAAATAATAATAATAAATATTATTATTAAAATATTTAAATAAAAATATTAATTTAATTAACATAATGTCGGGACCCCCGTTGACCCGCTTGACTTGAAGAGGAGGGGGTCCATGTGGATAGAGTCTCGCACAAATCCAAACTCGATGAGCTTCAATCCTCTAACTCGGTGTTGCACTCGATTTTGAACCCCACACTAACTCTTTCCTTGCTTGGTAATCGGGCTTTTGCATTGAGTCCTTCGAATGGTGAGCTATCAAACTCGATTCTTATCATTTTCTCGTTAACTCGAGGCCATTTATGCATTCCACGTTCAAACTTCATGAAACATCACCACGAGCTCCTCGCGAAGTCACCAAGCTCTTCATCCAAAGAAACGATCTTACCTTTCCGGGCTCAAACTCACTGAATACCGAGCTTAACCAATATTTCTAAAAAGAATGGTTTTACCACAATGCTCGTGGATTCTTCCTCATCATATAACACTTGTAGTAAGAATGTTTTGGATTTTCCATAATAAGCACAATTTGTACCTTCCAAACGATGAGAAAATGCCATTATCAATAAAGACCTAATGCTGCCATGATGATGACCTGTGCTCATGCCCATAACATGTCGATAGACACCCTTAAGACTGATTTTTGGCCAAAGAACCCTTCGGTATTTTGGCAAAGTGCACTCGCAATCTTGGCTCCAATCAACAATTATGCCACTATTGGGATCTTAGTATGGCATAGGTAGTCATGTGAGCTACACACATATACTCACTTTTTTCCGTAAACTAAAAAGATCCTTTATGTTACAACAATCTGCAACACATAAAATAAGCCCTTCAAAAAAAATACATCAACAACTGGGCAACCAAGAGGACCTTGAAAAATGTACAGTAACAACCATATGAATTCTTCCTTAGTCGTGGATCAAAGCTAATAGAAATAAAGCTAGATAAAATTAGCTTTGAAACTACAAAGATAATCGTCCATGTAAAAAAACAAGTTTCTTCAACTCGTAAAAGAATACTTTTTATCATTCGATTCGACGTACATAATGGAAGGGTATAAATATTGCCTACTCGCCCTCGTAGAGTTTCTCAAAGAGACCATTTACAAGTAACAAGGATGTAGCATGCAAAATGGCCAACTGTATTTCAGAGTCGACCTTCACATTCAATTCATTTCTAGGAGAAAAATGCCGAGCAATATGAATCATTTCATTCTCGCACCATAATAAACCTTCATCTCCCGATTCAGAAAATTTTATGAAGCCTGAATGGCGTGACTCCAATCCATCATACACGGCAAAGTGAATATTTGTTTCGCACTGCCATTCGATCCGAGTTCGAATAAGGATAAGCACATTGATGCATCATGAGGACATCAATGATAACAACACAACGCTTGGACAACCTACTTGCCGAAGTGCTCAAAAGAAAGGCTCTACTCGCACCGCAACATGCCCATACCTCCATGCGTGGGAGCTTTTCTCGTGACCACATCAAGTTCGTAGAATTGCAGACAAGAGAGGATGAGGAGAAGGTCGTGGCAGCTATTAAAGCCGATTCAAAGTATGAAAGACTCGAGCCATTCAAAGTCCTGAGTGGAATCCTAACAAGGGCGGATCTCGTATGAAAGGAGACACTTTCTTTCGTATGATCTATGGAACCCAATCCACAGTCCATACGCAACATGCATCCTTTCCATCTAGATGAGTTTTTAGCATTGCTTTCCTCAAAACTTCACATCGCATGAGCCATTTTCCGAATTAACGTATCATCACCATCTCTCGTCAGTTGTTCAGCTCTCGCTCAAAGACCTAATCAAATCACGGTATCACGTAACGCCATTTTTTAACCCATGACCTCCCCAATTCACATCAACTATCCTATTAATCCTCCCTGATGTGACAATTTGCACAAAGACTCCTGACCACTCCAAGAATGCGTGAAATTTCTATTTACATGGCCCGTCATGGAAGTCTCATGATGGATAGCCAT
Organism: Taxus wallichiana var. yunnanensis; assembly: GCA_018340775.1. Taxonomy (NCBI): domain Eukaryota; kingdom Viridiplantae; phylum Streptophyta; class Pinopsida; order Cupressales; family Taxaceae; genus Taxus; species Taxus wallichiana. Next base: position 309,113,715 of record CM031243.1, on the reverse strand, counting down.
CGTAATATTTCCGCGCGCCAGTTTGATCCGATTTCTCCCATTACGAAGTTTGATCATGGTTTACCAACCCAATATTTCCACTTGGTGCTTTGCCTGAATCTCCCTACCCAATTCCCTAGGAATGAACACTGGACTCGCCATCGTCAAATCTCGAAAAACCCACTGCATACTAGCTCCAAATCCCCGCATAACGGCTTCAATGGACACATTAATCCACGGGCCCCAGCCTCATCTTCACCACGCAACCTTGGCAAGTTCGTTCCTTATCTCCACAATTCCCCCTAGCGCGTGGGATCACCATGATTTTTTCTCCTGCCGAGTTTTCCTTCATCAGATTTGAGGATAACATTAAACTCTCAGTGCAAACATTTCAGCTGTAGCTTGTAAGGTGTGATAATTTCAACATAAACCTTTATGCTTGCCAACCTAGTGACTCGTTGAAGATGCTCATATAATTGCAAAGAAAATTGTGCCTCATGAATATTCTGATATGAAACAGTTCCACCTCTATGAGATTCACTTCCATGAGTTGCATCGTAAAACAAGTAAGGTCTCGATAGAGAATCTTTGTAATAAATTTCATCAAGTCTCCCGTAACACTCTCACTGTCACTTAATCGATTTTCATAAAAATATCTTGAAGGAAAATCCTAAATTTGAGGATGCATTCGATGCTGAATAGATAAAAACATAGTTGGACAACCTGCTTGTTGGAAGTGCTCAAAAGAACTCTTACTATACCGCAACATGCTTGCTGCCTGTGCACCGAATGCTCGGCCGAGGAAGGTCTCGAAACAACGCAAATATATATATATATTCACTTATACCCTCAATGCCCGGCATTATTGTTACCACTCAAGTGCATCGATCTCTACCGAGATCCTTATAGAGTTTCCTTCATTCATCAATTTTCAACGAGCTATATTTTGCATTAACAAGACCTCATCGAGCTCTTACAACTGAGAGTCTATACCGAGATGATTTCGAGATGACTATCAATTTGACATCGGATTCTTTATCAACTCGACCCTGAACTCTTCACTGAGTTGAGATCAACTGGGTGCCTTTCGATGCTAGGTGATCTCTTCATATGCAATTTAGGAATTATTTTTAATTATTGTATCTCGATAATAACCGGAGGTGGGTTCCTGGGACTATTATTTCATTTTGAATGTGATAGACCCCATTGTCCAATCTTGCCATGTGTGCAAAATCGATAACATTTTCGCGTGACCTCTCGGGATGATTCCTCGCTAAGCATGATTCCAAGAGCCTTAAGTCATCCATTGGGCATGGAGTCTATGTTGGAATCCTAAAGTAGTATGATTTTCTTTCGACACATCCTAATCTCCTGAGCATCGCCGATATCCTGGGACCTCCCCGGAATGCTAAGCATGAAGTATACCGAATCATTGAATGCTTGACATCCATGGAACACTGCAAAAATTTGAATGAAGTAGATTTTGAACTGTTATGGAAACCTTGAACCTTTCTTCTCCTTGACACCTTCCAATGATGAAACAATGTGCAGAACAACACAAAACACAACAACAAGGAAAGCAAAACAACAACACACAACAATGTGCATAAGCACTTGGAGGAAAACACCTAATTTAACTATACAAGGGGTGGAACGCTTCTCAAAAACAAGCTTTGAGATGTATCCCATTCACATGAATGGGCAGTTCTTCTCCATTGAGCCTAGATAGATGAAATGAATTTGCCTCTTTGCAACTTGTGATGATGTATGGCCCACCTGCAGAGCATCAAACTTGGCATGCCCGCCCGGTTTGGCCCTCGTCTTCATCCCATTTGAGAACTAAATCTCCTCTTGAAAACACTCGCTTGATGCCTTCTTATCAAAATATTTCTTAACTTGAGCCTGATGCTGCTCCAAAGTTTTCATAGCCTTGTCTCGTACTTCCTCTAACTCCATGAGTTCAACAAACCTTATCTGCAGAGGATCACTCTCTATAACTTCAAGTTGATGAGCTAACTCCAAAGAAGGTAACTCCAATGAGAGTGGGAGTTTTTCCTCTCTTCCATATACAAGAACGAAAGGAGAATTTCCGATGGCCCTTTTAGGTGTGATCCGATCTGCCCATAAGGTAGTCTTAAGTTGTGTATGCCAAGTCCTCTTGTTAGTCTCCATTATGCGCTTAATAATCCTTATGAGGTTTTTGTTGCTAGACTCAGCCAATCCATTTCCTTGAGGATAGTAATTGGATGAAGTTTTGAGGTATACCCCATTTTTAACAGCCCATTCACTCAATTTCATACCAAGAAAAGCCAACGCATTGTCTAAAATGACTGTAAACGGAACACCGAACCTCGTCATTATACCCTCCAAAAAATCTAGAACTACCTTTTCATTGCTCTCTTTTAATGCTACCGCCTATGTCCATCGAGTAAAATAGTCTGTCATGGTAAGGACCCACTTATGTCCGCCACTCGGATGGAGGATTAATCATTCGATGAAGTCCAACCCCCATCAACAAAGGGTTGATCCACTTGAATCGATGCAATGGAAGAGCTGCCAGCTTCTGCTTACCTGTGAAAAAGGCACATTCCTTACATTTCCTTACCCAAAGATGGGCATCCTTGAATAAATCTGGCCAATAGTAGCCAGCTCGCATGATCTTGGTAGCTGTTGTTCGTGTGGAATAATGTCCTCCAGATAGGCCATTATGAAATTCTTCTAGTATCTTATCGACCTGCTTCTCGGTCCTATGCACCAAGGAGGACGCCTGCTCAAATCTTTTCGAAAGAGAATGCTATCTACCAAAACATATGGGATAGATTGAAGATGGAAAGTTCATCTTTGGTTTTTATCCATGTCTATCGGATATGCTCCCGAGAAGAGGAAACTCTTCATTTTGGATAACCAGTCAGCTTGATCAACATTCTCATCAGTATTTAGGAGTGTCACGTCCTCATTACTTTTGATTCCATGTCTCGTTGTAAGTTGCTGACATAAACCCTTACCTCCGACAAGTTTAGTGACTTTGATGTGCACGTCATACTCCATTACCTTCGTGATCCATCCAGACTTTTTTCATTCATTTCTTTGTTCAAAGCAAAAACTCCTCGACACACCGGATGAGACACCATCAGATGAATCTTGTTGTTGGACAACATGTGCTTGAATTTCTTCAAAGCTCGAATAACCGCAAAGACTTGCTTTTCAATGAATGAGTATTTGAACTCGTAGTCTTTGAGGGATTGACTGAAGAAAGTGATTGGTTGCTCCATCAGGTTGTTGTTTTGTTGGGTGAGGATCCCTGAAATGCTCTCTTGACTTGCAAAAGCATAAAGGATAAAATCTTTGTCAAACTTGGGGTTCACAAGCGTGGGAGCTTGAGAAATGGCTGTTTTGATGGCTTCAAAGCTTTCTCATCCTTCCTTTGTCCATGAGAATGGCATGTTTTTCTTTAGCATGGTTGTCAGTGGTTTAGCCAATGTCACGAATTGAGGGATGAATCTCCGCACGAAATTTATGGTTCCTTAAAACTCTGGAGGCCCTTCTTGTGACTTGGGAGAGATAAGGACATAATGAATGAATCCTAGCTGGATCGATTGATAATCCTTCCGCTGAAACAACATGCCCCAACAATTTTCCCTCGTGCACTGTGAAAATACATTTCTTGGGGTTAAGTGAAACCCCAAATTCCCTACACCTTTGGAAAACTTTCCTTAGATGCGTGATGTGATCTTTTGCATGCTTAGAGTATACAATTATATCATCAAGGTAAACCAAAATAATATCATTGATTAGTCCCTTAAATGCCATGTCCATGGCTCTTTGGAAAGTAGCCCCAGCATTGGACAATCCGAATGGCATTTTATCAGTAGGCATACGTGCCCCACTGGTAGTGAAAGCCATTTTGAATTGGTCGATTCTGGACTAGGATTTGATCAGAACTCAATATCCATCGAGCAAAGAAAATCTTTGAGCTCCCCGCCACCGCTTCAAGGATCTCGCTCCATCGATGGAAGAGGATAATGGTCTTTCAATGAGGCACGGTTCAAATCCCTGAAATCTACGCATAACCGGATCTCTCCGTTTCTTCTTCCTCACGGCACCAAATTGGCTACCCATGAGGAATGCTTGATGGGAAAAATTATACAGGCCTCAATGAGCTTGGTTAGCTCCTTTCTCATTAGTGGCTCAATTTTGGGATTAATTGGTCTCTGTTTTTGACGAACTGGCTTAGCATTAGGATCCAGTTCGATGGTATGTTGTGCTAGACTTGGATCAAAACCACGCAGATCTTTATAGCTCCATGCAAAGATGTCATGATACTCTTGACAAAGTTTGATGAAAGCTTCTTTCTCTTCAGAAGTACACACTTTTCCGATCTTAAGAAATTTTTCATTTGATACTTCAACTTCCTCAAAATATTCTTCTCTGACCACCATGTTAGGGCTTTGTCTTGTGGCTTGGTCATCTGAATTGAAAATGGATTCCAAAGTGACTAAACCTTTTGGTAACTTGTTGCTTTTCAATTGGATAATTTGCTCACCATATGACTCCCGCAACTTATCTTGATTCTTTTCAGAGCAAACTCCGCCTCTTTTGTAGGAAGAGGACAATTTGTTTGTCACTATCAAACACTTGCCAACTACTCACATTATCGTGGACTCGCTGGTCGAACCACCATTTTAACAAATTTCTGCCCTTCTTTCATGATATCAACGGTATGTTGTATTGTGAACCAATCAGAAGCAAGCCTATCTCGCATCTTGATTTTGATCTCTAGGATCGCATGGATTCCAAAAGCTTCAAATCTTCAATCGTGTCCCTGACTCGATTCTTATATGATCTTAAAAGATCATTTTTGGATGCACTACGTGCCGAAACTTGATGAACAACTAACTCACTATCTCCAAAAATAGTTCGTGGCCTTGATTCCCTTCCTTTGGGCTAGTCTGAATTCCGCACAAGAGCCTCGTATTCAAGAACATTGTTAGTGCAATCGAACCGCAACCGAAAGATGAGAAGTACTTATCTCCCTCTGGAGAAATTAACATAACACAAAGATCGGATCCATTCTTACTTCTTGAGCCATCGAAGAACAATTTGCCACAGTCCTTTAGAATCACTTGGTGTTTTGACAAGTTGTGGTATGATATATCTTCTTCATGGATACAAAGAAGTACCTAATCTGTTTCTTCCAAGACAAAGAAACCAGCTTCTTCTTTCGCCAATACATCAGCGTAGGGATCATATTGATGATCTCTACTTACTTCATCCAAAGCAAAGTATCGTGGACTTCTTCAACAAGGGTGGTTGGTTCATGATCGCATCTTCCTCTTCGGATCACCGATGGTGTAATTTCCATTTATGGGACTAGCAAAGGTAGGGTTCTACATGATTATGGCAGATTGGTTCTGCCCTTATAGTTACTTTGGTTCCGTATCGAGTCCTGAGAATCATATGTGACCAATCGGCTGATAGGTAACCGCCCATCTTGGCAGTGAAATCCCGTGATAGGCAGATGGCAAAGAGGGGAGGGAGATCGATGACCGATATGTCTTGGGTGAATGACAAACTTGGGCATGCATGAATGGTAAGTTGAAGTCCTTTGATAACCCCAACAGTCTTAACAACTGTGCCATCCAATGAACAACCCTCTCAGAATCGGCGCATATTGTATGCCTAGTACATCCGCAATTTGTTTCGCATGACAGAGCTCGCACCGTAATCGATCATGCAATTATGTACTGTGGTCGCCAATGATCATGGAAATGTAGAATGGTGGTGGTTTTTTTCCGTAGGAATGATTTTCCCTTCCGGTTGACACAAATTTGTAGCATTTGTCACTCCATGGCTTGGTGATCCGCTGGTTGTACTAAAACTATTCAGAGCTTCTCGCAACGTGTTTTTTGGGAAGGGATCGAGAGTGCGTCCCACATGGTAACGCTCAGATTGGTTTTCTTCATTTGTTCTACTATGCTGAAGGGAATTGCTCCAACTTTGATGACACTTTTTTGGGCATTGGGGTCCTCCTTTGGAAAATGTTTGTTGGGTACCGTGATGCCTGGAGAACCATCTTTCTCATGTGGGTGGCTAATGGGTGTTTTTGGTGATTTCTTTCCCGCATTTTTATCAACCGCCATTTGTAACCTAGGTTGAGAAGTGGATGCTAGATCAGCTTCGAGAGGTTGAGGCTCCATTGCTCTTTTTTGGAACGAGTGTTTGCTGCCACTGATGAAGAATCTATATTCAATCCGCAAAAATCTTCTACTTGCCAGTTTAGCAAAGCGGATTCTTCAGTGCCCCGCGGTTGATCTCGTCGCTTTTGCATAGATGAATTGTTTGTTAACTCTGAAGGGGTAGATACACTTTGAACCATAAGGGCCTAGCTAAGAACCCCATTGGGACAAAGATTTTGATTGTGAGGTTGAGAGCAAGGATAACACCATTCGTAGTCTTGAACTAGATTATTTTGAACAGGTACTATAGCTCTAGATGAGCTAGCTGCAAGAGGGTTCTGAAAGTTCAAGGGCCTGACATTTGCAACTTGACTTGTAGTTTGATTTCGAGGCTGATTGTTCCCTTGAAAAGGAGAACGGTTAGCTTGATACTGCTGATTTTGTGGCTGATACGGATGATTGTATTGAAATTGTTGCCTTTTGAGTGCAACGAGCTCATTTCCAAAATTTTGCAGTAGTGACTTGACTTCAAATAGGTCATTTGAAGAGGTAGGGAAGATTGAGATGGTTGCTTGGAGTCTACTGGAATAGGAGCAATGATAGGCTGATGATTCGTAAGATCTGGAGAAAAGGGCATTGGTGGTCGTGGAGCTATCTTTCCAGCTTGAATCAAAGAATTCTCTGCACTTATGGCAACTTCGTAAGCATCAGGAAGTGTAGTCCCTCCCATGGATCGGATCATAATCGCTACATCACTATTCAAGGCTCGCAAATAGTACAAGAATGCATTATGTGTGTAAGGCTTTACGAGCGCCGTAATCCTATTCCAAGTCCTGTGGAATCGGAAGTTGAAATCACTCATGTATTCTTGGGAAGCTCTCTTTATGGTAGTAAGTTGTTCCAAAAGTGATAGGTGATCACTTTTGTCTTCAAATTGTTTACATAGCTTTTCTCCCAACTCGTCCCAAGTGGTTATAGTGCCAACACCTAACCCACGAAACCATTGAAGTGCTTTTCCCTTGAAAGAGGTAGCAAGAAGTCTAACTGCAACGTTGTCTTCGGTGATATTATGTACTACGCAGATGCTGGCTACATCAAAGATATGCTCCACTGGAGTAACGTGAGTTTCCCCCGTGTAGAAGGGTAAACTTTTGAGTGCCGCAACAGGTATCGGGTCACGTTGAGCCAACATAAGAGGACTGCTTGCATTGAAAGGGGGAAAAACTTGGTTCCTCGCCATAGCAACGAAAGGTTGATTGTTCCTGGGTGGAGGAAATCTTCCGTAAGGAGGAGTTGAATGACCCCTACTAGGTAAATCTGCAACTGGGGATGTGGAAATGCCTCTTCTTCTTCTCTTTGGAGGAGACAAGGAAAGTTTGATATGCTGATACTTTCCTTTCTTTGAAGAAGCTCTTGTTTGAATTCTTCGCATAAGTTACCGCACTGAGATTTGGAATCCAGAGATATAGAGTCGCCAGGTACTTTGACTTGTGTAAGTGAGAAGAGAAGTACCAACTCTGTCCCCCACCGGCGTGCCAAAAATTGTTGTCACCAAATCACTGCACCCTCCGAATGGCCAGGATGTGAATAGGACATTTGTGTGATTGGGACACATGGGATCACCTCTCAAGCTGTGGGACTTGGGCTCGAGGTGAACCTCCGGAGAAGGCCGGCTTCCTCTTCCTAAACTAAGTGTTGTACTACTCCTAGTGTAACAAAAATGATTATCTAGTCCTATGCTAACATTTTCATGGGGTTTTAGGGAAAGAGATTTACAGAAATGAAACTATACTAGGGATGGTGATGCACCAAATAAAGGGTGTCTTTAGACTCAGGAAGGGTTAATTTGAAGAGGGTGTGTGCACCACAGGTCAACTTCACCTACTGCAACTTAGAGAGGGTACATGATACCACAAACTAAGAGACACGCGTTCCCTTTGTTAAACTTTATCAGACCGAGAAATATACCAGTTTCCCAATGAAGAAGGATGAACTCAAGAAGGGTGAACAGACACCACAACTCAACTGCATGCAATACTTCACCACTCGATAAGCACATAACTCCAAGAACCTGCAATAGAACTTAAACTTCGCACAAAGTTGTACCCGCAAGTATGAGAAAGGCACAAAGAAGCATATAAGGATGAAAGGACCGAGATTAGTCACAAAACACACACTTTTATTGCTTCAATAACATGCACAATGCATCATACATTCGGAAGAGGCAATAGTTGCCATTACATAGCCTTCAAGAGGAGGCTTGAAAGTTCTCTCAACACACAAGAACAACTTGCAGAAGAGAGAGGATTCTTGAAAAGTATACACTCGCCTGAGATATCTAACTGTCCAACTTGTCTGAACTATTGGAACCCTTTGAAATGAGCTTCCAACTTACATTTATAGAAGAATATGTGAGAAAGAAGAGGAAATGGTCATAATTACATTCCTAAAATGAAGGCCCATGATGTATTTATTATAGTTAGTTGAACCACCTGAGAAGGTTCCATCATGGGTCATTAATTGCCTGATGACCTAGTCTTCTCAATTAATTAAAAGAATATTTAAATAAAATATTTAAATAATAATAATAAATATTATTATTAAAATATTTAAATAAAAATATTAATTTAATTAACATAATGTCGGGACCCCCCCGTTGACCCGTTTGACTTGAAGAGGAGGGGGGTCCATGTGGATAGAGTCTGCACAAATCTCAACTCGATGAGCTTCAATCCTCTAACTCGGTGTTGCAACTCGATTTTGAACCCCACACCAACTCTTTCCTTGCCTTGGTAATCGGGCTCTTTTGCATTGAGTCCTTCGAATGGTGAGCTATCAAACTCGATTCTTATCATTTTCCTCTGGTTAACTCGAGGCCATTTATGCATTCCACGTTCAAACTTCATGAAACATCACCACGAGCTCCTTGCAAAGTCACCGAGCTCTTCATCCAAAGAAACGATCTTACCTTTCCGGGCTCAAACTCACTGAATACCGAGCTTAACCCAATATTTCTAAAAAGAATGGTTTTACCACAATGCTCATGGATTCTTCCTCATCATATAACACTCAGTAGTAAGAATGTTTTGGCTTTTCCATAATAAGCACAATTTGTACCTTCCAAACGATGAGAAAATGCCATTACCAATAAAGACCTAATGCTGCCATGATGATGACCTAGGCTCATGCCCATAACATGTCGATAGACACCCTTGAGACTGATTTTTGGCCAAAGAGAACCCTTCGGTATTTTGGCAGTGCACTTGGCAATCTCGGCTCCAATCAACAATTATGCCACTATTGGGATCTTAGTATGGCATAGGTAATGTGAGCTACACCATATACTCATTTTTCCGTAAACTAAAAAGATCCTTTATGTTACAATGCAACACATAAAATAAGCCCTTCAAAAAAAAAAATACATCAACAACTGGGCAACCAAGAGGACCTTGGAAAAAATGTACAGTAACAACCATATGAATTCTTCCTTAGTCGTGGATCAAAGCTAATAGAAATAAAGCTAGATAAAATTAGCTTGAAACTACAGATAATCGTCCATTGTAAAAAACAAGTTTCTCTCAACCTGGTAAAAGAATACTTTTTATTGTTCGATCGACGATATACATAATGGAAGGGTATAAATATTGCTTATCGCCCCACGAGTTTCTCAAAGAGACCATTTACAAGTAACAAGGATGTAGCATAAAATGGCCAACTGGGTATTTCAGAGTTGACCTTCACATTCAATTCATTTCTAGGAGAAAAATGCTGAGCAATATGAATCGTTTCATTCTGCACCGTAATAAACCTTCATCTCCTGATTCAGGAAAATTTTATGAAGCCTTGAATGGCGTGACTCCAATCCATCGTACACGGCAGTGAATATTTGTTTCCTGCAGCTGTTATTCGATCTAAGTTCAGAATAAGGATAAGCATACGAATGCATATACATCATACATCGAATGATAACAACATACAATGGACAACCTGCTTGCTGGAAGCTCAAAAGAAAGGCCTCTACTGTACTGCAACATGCCTACTACCTGTGCATGGGAGCTTGTCTCGCGACCACATCAAGTTTAGAATTGTACAGAGGATGAGGAGAAGGTCGTGGCAGCTATTAAAGCTGATTCAAAGAGCTCAATCAATAGTTCACAACTTGGAATTCAAATTGGAATCCTAACAAGGGCGTGAGATATATGAAAGGAGACACTTTCTTCTTATGATCTATGGAACCCAATCCACAGTCCATGCAACACGCATCCTTTCCATCTGGACGAGTTTTCAGCATTGCTTTCCCATCAAACTCTTCGCATATGAGCCATGATTGAGCCATTAACGTATCACCTTGGTTGGGTCTTCCTGTAGCCTCCGCTGAAATTGGTATCACGTCACGTTTTTTAACCCATGACCCACTCCAATTCACAACTGTCCTATTAATCCTCCCGGTGACTCGCACAAAGACTTGGACCACTCCAAGCTATGTGTGCGAAATTCTATTTACATGGCCCGTGCGGAAGTCTCATGATGGATAACCATCGTAATATTTCCACACTTGGCAGTTTGATCCGATTTCTCCCATTACGGAAGTTTGATCATGGTTTACCAACCCAATATTTCCACTTGGTGGTGCTTGCATGAATCTCCCCCACGTAAAAGCGGAATTGAACTGGCTTTGATCGCCATCATCATCAAATCTCCACTGGCATACTAGCTCAAATCCCCACAACGGCTTGGACACATTAATCCAGGGCCCCGGCCTCATCTTCGCGCAACCTTGGCAAGTTATTTCCATTCCTGTGAATTTTCTTATCTCCACAATTCCCACTAGCGCTTGGGATCACCATGATTTTTTCTCCCGCCGAAGTTTTCCTTCATCGATTTGAGGAATAACATTAAACTCTCTCTGCAAACATTTCAGCCGTAGCTTGTAAGGTGTGATAATTTCAATAGAAACCTTTATGCTTGCCAACCTAGTGACTCGTCAAGATGCTCATATAATTGCAAAGCAAATTGTGCCTCATGAATATTCTGATATGAAACAGCTTCCACCTCTATGAGATTCGCTTCCATGAGTCGCATCGTAAAACAAGTAAGGTCTCGATAGAGAATCTTTGTAATAAATTTCATCAGTCTCCCAGAACACTCTCACTGTCACTTAATCGATTTTCATAAAAATATCTTCAAGGAAAATCCCTAAATTTGAGGATGCATTCGATGCTTAATAGATGTTCGAATAGATGCTCAAAAAAACATACTATTGGACAACCCGCTTCAAATTGGAAGTGCTCAAAAGAACTCTTACTATACCGCAACATTCATGCTTCATCCGATCTCTACCGAGATCCTTATAGAGTTGCCTTCACAATGCTCAACCGAGGAAGGTCTCGAACAACGTCAGAGTCTCTACCGAGATGAAAATATATATATATATGTATTCACTTATACCGCCCGGCCCCATTCTTGTTACTCATTTCGCATCGATCTCTACCGAGATCCTTATAGAGTTTCCTTCATTCACAATTTTCAACGAGCTATATTTTCGGGACTATTATTAACAAGACCTCATCGAGCTCTTACAATCGAGAGTCTCTACCGAGATGATTTCGAGATGACTATCAATTTGACACCGGATTCATTTATCAACTCGACCCCGAACTCTTCACCGAGCCGAGATCAACCGGGTGCCTTTCGATGCTAGGTGATCTCTTCATATGCAATTTAGGAATTATGCATCCGATTGGTTTCAAATTTTGAATCCCAATTCTTTAAAATTTTGGTAAGTTATTCTCTATTGGGTTCTTCAATTTTCTTCCCTCCTTGACTGATTTTCTAATTTGTTTCTTCCCAAACTAGGTTTGGGAATGCAAGAGGAGGGGTAGAATAGGTCTCAACATGAGTTTGTAAAACTTGCACTGAGGGGAAAGGTGTGATTTATTCTTGTGGAGGAGGAATGGGATGACTGTAAGATGGTAGTGTAGGATTTCCCCATTGATAGGGTTTCCTAATACCAAATTTGTGAGCCTCCATTAGCTCAGCCCACTTTGTAATTTGGGGTAGCATCTTAACCATAAAATTCAGCTTCTATGAAGGTTGAACTAGCTTGGTATAGGGCCAACCCATGGATAAGAGACCCTAAAACCAATTTTACGTGCCTTGATTGATCTACACCATGTCTACCTCCATTTCTTGAATTTTCCTATAAAGATCGAATCTACCATGAAGTAGCCACTATCACCTACATGATTATCGCAATCATATTATTCATATTTCATATACCCAATATGGAAGTCTCCATCTAACTCATCATATGATTTTTCAATGTGACCAAAATTTTGAAAGACATCATGGTTAGAAGGATAACCATACAAAGCAGTGATACCTCAAGAAGTATTTAGATTTATAGCCTTGGGAGAGTCTCTTATAATCTTACCAACCATGATCAGGTCATATTAAATTTCCATGGTAGTTGACTGTGAAACAACCAAGTTAGGAATGTTATATCTTCTTAGTAAGAAATTCACTTCAGGAAGTTACACATGGATGAAGAAGCACTTCATATTTTCAGAGTAAGAGTTGCATGTGTTAGGATTTTATGGATTAGTTTATTGAACTTAGCCATAAAATCACGCATAGGATCATGTGGTTATTTCTTCATCTGGGTGAGTTGTGCTAACAAATCATGTGAATCATCTGCAGGTTTGAATATGGCTTCAAACCATATTCTCTTACCAGCCCAGTTGGTGATACATGTAGGTGGAAGTTGATAAAACCATTCCACTATAATTCCTTGAAACATCTCAATGAACATTTGAATAGATACATCTTCATGAGGGACTCCAAAACTCTAAAATCTACCAAAATACAACTATATGTTCATCGGGTGTTACTTCCTCGTCGCCAACAATTTTTGGGAAATTCTTATGTGATCCGAGTGATAACTCATGTTGTTGTTGAACCAATGCAAGAGGGCCAATAGATAAACCCCAAGGAACATAAATTATGGTTGTTGCATAGCCATGAAAGTTGTTTGTAGAGCATTATTCTTGAGTATATGCCATTCTCGTCAGCTTGACACTAGAAATAAATAGTAGAACAAAATAAATATGAAGTCACTAATATTATAATTTTTTTAAATGGAGTCACCGATATTTTTTTCAACTCGTGAGATCAGAAGAGATCACGCTATTTTTTTTTTCCACAGCAAATTCACCAAATTGTTTTGGCTAGATTTTATGCTTGGTTGCACATACAAACCTAGGCACTCATGGGATAAATCCCCTTCATTTAATGGTGAATCTCTTGTGTATGATATTTTTATTCTAATTATTTTCTAGGGGTATTACTTTAATTGTGAAGCTCATGAACCATAGCTTGAAAATTCTATAGCAAGTAAGAAGTTGTGTTTGGGAAAGTTGTGTGGAAAAGAAGAGGATGTATAGCAGCGATGAGAAAAAGAGAGGATGCACTTTGCAATAAGTAGATTACATAGCTTATTTCAGCTATACAAAATAAATAAATACTTTAGAAATGTCACAATTTAAGCAAGTGAACAAGAAATTAATTCAAATTCATATTTTAAGTAACACAAATTTTACCATAAAAATCCTCACAGAATGCACAACGAAACTTCTCAGACACAAATTTCTCCAGAAATCTGCCTTCTTCTTATTCAATTTCAGCCAAGTTACACAAATAATATTCAAAAGTCTCAACACAAAGTTTGAGATCTTTAAATTTTTGCATAAAATTACAATAACGGGTTTCCAATGAGTTCCATCTTCCAGCCCATATGATTCTCTCTCTATTTATAACATCTAGAAAGATAGTACAAATATGAGACATTAATTATGCATTCCGTGCATTTTTGGCAACAAATTTGCAAGAAATTGAGAATTTTCCTCCTCAAAATCTTCTTTGCCGAGAACACATTATTTTAGAATTTTCTACAATTTATAGAATCAACTACCTTGCATGCAAAGGCACCTATTACTAAGTAAATGACTTTTTCAAAATAACTTAAAGTAATTTCTTTCACCAGATTACTTAAGTTATACAATTCAACTTGATTACTTAATTACATTGTCTAAAAAAATAAGAAGAAGAAGAAACGATTCCAATGAAGAAACTTAGTCTTTCTTTTCCTTTTTTTGTTGAAGAAGAAATCTGCCCACAATGCATTAAATTTTATAGTTGGGTTGCTTAGAACTGTTAATTTCATGTTGTAAGTGTTTTTACCTTTTTTCCCATATAATCCTACCAAAACCTGATTTTCATGATTCCATAGTGAAGAGGAGGTTGAGATATTTCCATAAAGTCCAAGATCTCAAAAAATGGAGCATCTGGTCAAAAGTTATAGCCAATAAGGTTTAGGAAGTATCATTACTACCTTACTTCTTTGTTGCAGGATTTTGACCCCCAAAACCACCTTACTTATCATTGATGTGTTGGATATTTTTTCCACATTTCCCCATATACTCCCATCTAAATCTTATTTTCATGGTCCTATGGTGAAGAGGAGGTCGAGGATTTCCATAAAATCCAAGATCTTGAAAAATAGAGCACTTGGTCAAAAGTTATGGTCAACAGGGTTTACAAAGTACAATTAATGCCTTACTTCTTTGTTGTGTGATTTCAACCCCCCATTAATTACTTTTCTTCTTTGAGGTTTTCAACCCCCCATTACTTACTTATTTTTAGAAGTAAAGTAACTTCATTTCTTTGGATTACTCTTTCTTTCTTTCCTTCTATGAATGTTTTTTGGGATGCTTCGCTTATTACTTTTAGAAGTAAAGTAACTTCATTTCTCTGGATTACTCTTGATTTCTTCCCTTCTCTCGAGGGGTTTTGGACTGCTTTAGTTATTAATTTTAGAAGTAAAGTAACTTCATTTCTTTGGATTACTCTTTGTTTCTTCCCTTCTCTGAGGGTTTTTTGGACTACTTTACTTATTACTTTTAGAAGTAAAGTAACTTCATTTCTCTAGATAACTCTTACATTCTTCCCATCTCTTAGGGTTTTTTACTCGGACTGCTTTAATTATTAATTTTAAAAGTAAAGTAACCTTTGTTTCTCCGGATTACTCTTGCTTCAATTTTTTCCATTTTTTCTTGATTTTTCTAACTTTTTTGGATTTCTCTTGGACTGAGGAGTTAGAAAAATATAGTAGAGTTCCCCAAAGCCAATTTTTCCCCATTTTACCATTTTTACTCAAATTTTTGGCTAAGTATGAAGTTCAAGCCAAGGAAATGATTTGAAATGATTCCAAGTTTCCAAAATCAACTGCAAGTGCCCAAGACATAGAAATTACCCAAGTATTACAGATTCTCCATTAAAGCTCCATCAACCACTCAAGTTCAATTTTTCCACGTTGTCCTTTTTTTCTAGGGGAGGGTAAAAATGGATAACATTAACCTCTTGCAACCTCCTGAATAAATCTTAATAAGGAAAAAGAACCAAAATTTTAAAAGGGGTATCCTAATATTTCTAAGTGAAATATTTGGGGACACCAAAATGAAAGTGGAAATCCTCTCCCTAACATGAATAATAAGAGGGAAAAATACAAATCTAAGAGGACAAAAATTATCCACACTTGACTCTACAATTTTTCCTAGCTTTTATTCTTTGCATAGATGATGGAAATGATTGAAATCATGAAAATATATCTCACACACATCATACCATAAAAATAGGAAGAAAAAAAAATGATAACATTAGTTAAAGAGTAGAAGGAGAACCATAATAAAAAAATATCATCGATGAATATTCAAAATCTATTATAATAATGGAGAAGGCACTACTTGTATTACATAAGATCGACGCATAAGTATACAACTTAAAATGCTTGGCCACACAAAAGGGAAACATAACATTACATTTAGGAGAGGATGTTTTCCATTAAAACTAAGTTACATTTATAGAAGAAGAAAAATGGGAATAGTAGATCTGAAATAAAAATACCACCCAATTATTCAACCAAGAAGGACCAATTAGCATTCAAGTGTGTAGACCCAACATGAGTGCCGGATATTTTTCTAGAACACAAATTTGAAAAATTTAGTGAGTCCTTTCCCCACATTTTTGGCCCAAAATACCTTTTATCATGACCCAAAACTACTATTAACATGTATTAATCCTCAAGAAATTTCTAGCATTACCAATTTTGTCTTATTTGGTGACCTCGATTAAAATACATGAGCATTTAAAGATCCCCTTGTTGTTCCACATAGTTAATGGAAATGACGCTATCAAATTTTACCTTAGGGTATCCCTTGCTAATGTGTCAACCTCTCATTTGGTTTTGGAATCACCCTCTTTGTTCTAAAAATTCCTTTCATTTGTGTGACATTTCATGTATATTTTCACCGATCATGTGGATTTTGACTCTTTCCATAAAAATTTTAAATCGTGTCGAATTTTAATGTTCCACGCTTTTTTATGATTCCATAGAAATGTAGGCTTATGCAAAATTTCAAGAGGCCATGGATTTTAAGGCTCCTTTGATGTGTAGTTTTTTTGTGTAGTGTGGAATTTTAGTGTTACATGAGATAATTTTAGTGTTCATGAGGAATTTTATTGTTTCACAAATTTTAGTGCTCCATAGTTTTTAAGGATTTTATGGAATTTTAGGGTTTCACATATTTTTAGGCTTCAAAGTGGAAATGTAGGCTTCAATGGAATTTTAGGGTGTCATGGATTTTAGGCTTCCACGAAATTTTAGGGGTCATGGATCTTTAGGGATCTATAGAAAATTATGGATTCATAGAGTTTTAGGGATCCGTAGAATTCAAGGTTTATGTGGATTGTCCTTTGATGTGCGGATTTCCCTTTGATGTGAATTTTTTTCCAAATAATCACGAGTGCTTATTTGACAACATTTTAGTGACCTATAAGGGACATCTTCCTACTAGATGTAAGAACCAAGTAGCCTTTTTCATTAATTGGTCTTGGATTCAGAATATAACTTGAAAAATGATATTGAAAGCTATGAAAATCACCTTAAACGTTTTTAATTTTTAAACCTATACCAATATTAATTTTTTAATAAAATCCCTTCATGAAACCCAATGATTAAACTTGCTTCAAATCTGTAACAAACACCTCTATTTCCACATTTGGATATATATTTAGTTTATATGATATCAAGGTATTCATAGGCAAAAATATTTCTTAACCTTTACCGAGATGAAGAAACATTCTCTGTACAAATTTATATTCTTTTCTACCTCCACTTAGTTCATCGTAGCCCAAATAATCAGTAGGAAATGTAAAAAGTGTTGAAAACTTGTGAAACATAACAATTATTTAAGGAAGATCACCACAAAATATTGAGGGATGGCATCTCAATCAACGATCACAAAAGAAGGAATAAATAAGGGGGCCTCAACAAGAAAATAAACAACAAAATGGAAAGAAGGAGAACAACTAAACCTATTATGTACAAAGTGAATCATGACCTTCTCAATAAGAGGGTTTAAGATACATCCCATTAACTGGGATTTGAATCACTTCCCCATTGAGTTTTTATATTTCAAATGAATTAGTATTATTACAAGTTCTAATGATGTATGGAAAATTCCATAGTGTATCAAATTTGGAGTATCTCCCTAGTTTGGATTTGTCTACATTCCACTTTAAAACAATGCCTCCTTTAAATCTCTGCTCACTAGATTTCCTATCAAACCATTTCTTAGTCAAATTTTGGTGTTCTTCTAACTTGCTCATGATTGATTGACTCAACTCTTCTAACTCATCCAACTCTATCATCCTGACTACTCTCTCATCTTTACCTTCTAATTCTAATTGATGGGCTAGTTCTAATGAAGGTAATTCAAGATAAAATGTAAGTATAACTTGTCTATAATAGATAAGGACAAAGCAAAAATTACCTATTTCTCTTTTTGGTGTGATTATGTCAGCCCAAAGAGCATTCCTAAATTTTTGTGCCACTTCCTCATATTCATTTCTATTGTCATTTTCATGATCTGGTCAACTTATTATTAGTGGAATTAACTATGCCATTATCTTGAGGGTAATAGTTAAGAAAAGTACTCAAATAGATACCATGTTTGAGATCCCAATAAAACATCTTAAATCCCACAAAATCCTTAGCATTATTAGATATTATGGTATGAGGGACTCCAAACCTGGTCAAAATCTACTCCAAGAATTCCACAATGGTTGTTTTAATAGTTTCCTTGAGTCCAATAACATCATTCCACCTAGTAAAGTAATCAGTGGTATTCAAAACCCATTTATGACTAGCACTAGAAATTGGATTGATCATGCCTATGAATTCAAGACCCCATTGAGAGAAGGGTTGGTATGCTTAAATTGGGTGAAGTGGAAGGGTGGTTAACCTCTTCTTACCAAAAAATAAGGCACATTATTTACATTTTCTAACCCATGTATGAACATCATTGAATAGTGTGGGCCAAAAATATCCATCCCTCGTGATCTTCATGGTCATCTCCCTCATACAAAAATGACCACTAGGAAGCCTTCATGGAATTCACTAAGAATTCATCGTCAATCTGATCCCTACCAATGCATCTCAATTAAACTCCATCTAGGATTTTCTTGAAGAGAACACCATATACCAAAACATAAGTAGTGAGATCAAGCCTAAAGTTTATCCTCTTTTTTTTATCAAACTCAAGAGGATACCCATAAGTAGCTTGGAACCTTGTCATATTGTCTAGATAGTTTCTTCCATTAGGTTTACTTGCTACAAATGGCTCTTCTTCTTATTTATTTAAGGAATAAATGGCTTCTTATTCTCGGTTAGCCTCCATCGCTAGCTACTCACATAAAATTCTACCTCTAATCAAATTTTTAGCCTTGATAGTTATCTAAAATTCCATTATCCTTACTCCCCATCTGAATTTATTTTCACCGATCTCGAGTTCCCATGATGCAATATATCACACTAGATTGTGAGACCAATACCTTAATATGATTTTTGCAAGCATATACTTGAACATTTTTAGATCTCTTGTGGAATAAAACACCTGCTTCTCTATGTGGTTATACCTTATCTCATAGTATTTTAGTCTTTGATTGAAAAAGGAAATTGGATGCTCTAATCCTTCTTGGTTTTGTTAAGTTATAATGTATTCCACACTATTATCAGCCCCATAATCATACAAGATAAAAATATTTTTCATAATTTGGGTTAATGAAGGTGGGAGCCTAAGTTATTTCTTCCTTGATCTTATTAGAATTTTCCATACCATCAGAAGTCCACTTTAAAGGATCATTCTTCTTTTTCATTTGAGTGATATATTTAACCAATCTCACAAAGTTAGGAATAAACTTCCTAAAAAAATTGATCTTGCCAATGAAAGATTGCAATGCCTTCCTATGAGCTGGAAAAGAGAAAACAAGGATGGATAAACAAATTTATGGATCAATAGCTATACTTTATTTTGAAACCATATGACCCAACCATTTTCTTTGTGGTATAAAAATATGCATTTCTTTGGATTGAGTGACACCCCAAACTCTCTACACCTTTCAAACACCTTCTCAAGATGCTCCATGTGATCTTCACCCACCTTTGAGAAAATTGTGATATCATCCAAGTAAATTAGAATAAAATTGTTTATGAAGCCCTTGAAATCAAAATCCATGGCCCTATGAAAGGTAACACCAACATTAGATAAACCAAAAGGAATTTTCTCATAGGCATATGTTCCCCATTTAGTAGTAAAATATTTTTATGCATGCCTTCTTCTTTGAACTATCCTTGATTGCATCCAAAATATCCATAAAAATGAAAAACTTGTCAACGCTTGCTAATATCTCGCAAAATATGGTCCATGGAGGGTAAAGGGTAGTGATCCTTTAAGGAGGCTTTATTCAAATATCTAAAATCAACACATAGAGTAATCTCCTCATTATTATTCCTAATGACATATGGTTTTCCACCCAAGAGGAGCACTTGATAAGAAATATAATTCTATCCTCTTTGAGTTGGAAATATTTTTCGTCATTATGGTTTTATCTTGGGATTCATATTCATTTTATTTTACCTAATAGGTTTAACATTGGGGTTCATGTCTATATCACATTGGTAAATATTTGGATTAAAACCATTATCGTCCTCATAACTCCAAGAAAAATATCATTATCTTTGTTAATATAAGGATGTAAAAACTTGATTTTTAGTTTCATCACATACCTTTACAAGCAACAACTCCTTATCTTAGGAAAACATGACCTTGTGATAGTCTTCTTCGCCATCTATCATGTTTTTATTTTCTCCTTTGAACTCATCATCATGGATAGTATACTTTCAAGAGTAACAGGATTTCTTGGCAATTTATTAGTTCTTAATTAGATAACTTGATCCTTGTATCCATTTTGTAGCCTTTACTATAAATTAGTCGAGAAATTAGCTTCATTTTCAATCAAATGGGTGATTTTCTCATCACTCTCAAATAATTTCCATCTCACATCGTTGTCTAGAATGGATGGTCTCACCATATATTGACATGTTTATCATGTCCATAAATAATATCTCTAGCCTATGCATTTAACTTCATTGGCACTAATTGGATATGCCTTAAAAATCTCAAGTAGGTCTTAGAATATATGTTCATAATCCTTTAAGAGATTATTTTTGTAGTACACTTCCATTTTACTTAGTAGACAACTAACTCATTGTCTTTAAATACTAATAACTTCTTAATATGCTTTTTCTTAGCTAATAAAATTCTATGAACCAAAACCTCAAACTCATCTATATTATTAGAGCATTCAAATTAAATCCTATGAGAAAAAATAAACTTCTTACCCTTTGGGGAGATAAAAACTACACCTTCTCCAAATCCATTCATACTCCTAGAACCATCAAAAAACATCTTTCCATAGGCCTTAGGAATCCTCCTCAAATTCTCCTAATTCACTTTAAAACTACTCCTCTTGCACGCAATATTTACCTAAGATTATACGACAGTGAGTGCCATATAGATCAAATTTTCACCTTTCCTTATCCCACTAATCTAACATAAGACCAATGAATGATTGAGATGAATGGAATACTTCAATCTTCTCTAAATCACTACTTGTTTCTCCTTGCACCATATAACCTAATTTAGTAAGGCTAGGATTATAGACTTCAACATGATAAAATCAGATAGGCTCAGCCTTAATTATAAACTTAGTCACATACCTTGTTTTCAAGATCATATGATACATGTTTGAGGATAACATCCTACTGGGTTGTGAAATCTCTTGACAATAAATAATAGCAAGAAGAGAAGGAAAATATATAACTAATATTTCTTGAACAATGGTTATACTAGGGCATGTACTTGAAAGTTATCTCAAGACCTCTGATTACTCCAAATGTTCTAACTATAGTACCATCTAATTGAAAAACACCATTAGTGTTTGGAGTGTACACAAACCCTAATTTTTTTAATATCTTCTTAGGAAGAATAGAGGTATGATCCCCTAAATATATCATACAATTATTTAAGAGATGTTTTCCAATAATAAAAGAGACATACATGGGTGGGGTTTCTTCATTTCACTTACTCTTCCTTGGGATCTCACAAGATAATTATTGTTTTTCACATTTGTGTTGTCTCACCTAAAGGAATGAGCCCCTTTAATGCCTCTTACAAGAGATCCAATTGATATGGAATGGAAAAAATATCTCACATTATCACATTCATATTATTTCTCTTCATTTTCTAAACAATGTTCATAGGAACGTATGCCTTGTACATCATAGATGTTGTTTCTTTATTTGACTACTTCAATATTGGAAAAGATACTCTTGATTGAGAAATGATCTCCTTCATGGGATTATGTCTACTAGAAACATTAGGTAACCCATCCCTACTTGAATCTTCCCTAATTTCCTTATCTTTGTGAAAGGGATCTTCATGTTTAAAATAAGATGACGAATACTGATCCAGATGATCCTTACTCAGAAACAACGGTCTATTATCTTCCCTAAATTTGTTGCAATCAATTTTTCTACATAGAGCCAGTCAAGATCTTTTTGATGGTATGATGAAATCTAAAAATAGAGGCAATATGTAAAATTTATCACATACTAAATTTTTGATCAACGGAAAAATATGGGTATGTGTGCGAGTTCGAGATGACATGAAAACATGCACACTTTCCATGTGGACCAATCAAAATGAAAAAAGTGGCAATGTAATTTTGAAAAAAAGGGTATTTTATGCCTCCTTTATTCGACACTCGTTATTAGACAAGGTGGCCTCATTTTTTTGTTAGGGGGCACTTAGCTAGGGTTAACAAACTCTTTTTACAAAGGGTGCCTTTGCCTCCGTATCTTCATATTACCATTTTCAATATTTTGTATATATTCCTTTATTATTCTCCACACCATACATGTGGGATTAAGCTCGTTGTATTTTAAAACTATTTGCCATGTATTTACCTCCATGTATTTTAAACCATTTACCATGCATTGATCGAATGCCAACTTTCTCGAGCCATCAAAGCTCACCCACATACTAACTCACCACTAACTCCTACTCATATCACCCGCCTATCACATAAACCGAGTAAGCTCACCCACACATGAATCACCCACCGACACTCCAACAACCTACCTACTCACCAAATCATCATCCTTGGCACCCAAAAATAGCCCACCGACCATCAGCTCCAACCGAGTCATAATGTGGCAAGAGACAAAAGTGGATAAAATCCAATGCAAACAATTGCCAACACTATTTTTAAACCTTATCTTCAATGGCACACAAGGAATGAAGGATATAGTTCCAAAGAAGATAAAAGGTTGGTCGATGGGGTTGGGGGATCAACCCCAAACCACCCATATAATAAAATAAAGGCCCGCCATTATGCCATGATGTGGAAACATAACTGTATATACATGAGTTATATTTTATTGAAGGGTAATGAATTGACTGTGTAAGCCTTAGAGGGTTGTTTTGGAGATAGAGGCATTTTGGTGAGAAAATTTGTAAAGAGACCAGGGTTAAATTTGTAGGAAGAACACTGTGGAAATTGGGGAAGGTCTTGAATTACCTTGTACATGAAATTGTAAGTGTTTTGAGGTATATTTTTAATAGATTGGTCTCATATTTATGGACCCAGCTATATAGGTTTCATGTTGAGATCTATTATCAATTGGTTGTGTCAAAATTCTCTGTAAATTGCTTGGTTTTTTTCCAAAATATTATCTCATAGTTTTCAAACATTTATCAATTACAAGAAAATCGTAAAGTTTAATTAAAATATGAAAAATTAATTTTTGATAAATTTTTAAAGGCGTGTTTTACAAATTTTTTTGATAAAAGATCAGATGAGTATCCAATATTCACTTGTTAGACCTTATATTATCAACAACATGAATTTGAGGTCTATTAGAGCTTCTCAAAGTTTGATTAATTACAAAAAACTTAGCAGGCCCAAAATCATGAGATTGGATTCAAGGGTGGCCTCTTGAGCTTCTTCAACATTGGTATTCATAACTTCCATTATTGATTCATGTTGATTAAAGGAATCTTACACCATAAGATATTGACCTTTCACCCCATTTTCACAAGAATTTTTATTATTCGATTGCATGGGAAAAACCATTCCAATCCTTGAGCCATATTTTTTTACAATGGAATAATAGATTTTGTTGGGCCCCTGAAATATTGACTAAGTATGAAGGCACATGGGCGTGTGTGACCCAAGTTATAGGATGACACATAAGGAAAAAGTGCACAAGAGAAACGGCTCAAGGAAGCATATAGTGCACGCGACACATGAAAGGAGGTTCAGGACTTAGCCGATTCAAGAAACAAAGGTAGAACATGTGAAAAGCGTGATCGGTTACACACAGATAACATGCCACCTGGAAACAGGTGGCCCAGGAAAGAGCATGCCAGCAAATGAATCTTCTAGAAGACCATCATGAGATGGAGTGGAGAGCTCAAGCCTGAGGAAACATGCTAGCTGAAGGACCACATTCAACACTTGGTGATGGATCCGAGGGCACTTTGCAAGGCAAGTTGGCAGTGCGGGAAGGTGATAAATACAACTTCCTACGAGACCAATAATAGGATATATAGACATAAGAGGATAAGATAGGGGAGATACACACAGAGAGAGATAACATGGGAAAAGCTCTGCATGATTACTGTGAGTGGGGCTCGATGTACTAAGCTTAGCATTGTAATTTCTTTTCTATTTTTGCATAGTTATACAAGCCTAGTGATGTGCATGACTGCCATCTTCCCTTTATGGCTCTTTGTAATGAAATGATGAATACAATGAAGTTACTGATTGCAATTAGATATGAATATCAATGGGTTTCATTTATATTTCATTCATAGAAGTTCTCTTTCCTTTCATGCTATGAATGAATGGTTGTAGCTTTATTTATGTTATATTATATGTTATGGAGTCTTTTAAAACACACAGTTTGAAGAAAATACAAGGATCTGGAGGCCGTCCTGAGCCCTGTAATCCTTGTATGTCTAAAATTCTTTCCTGAATACTCCTATACTAATCATTGATGAATTCTTCCCAATAAAAACTCACATAAAATAGAGACTTGACACCCACGCATGCCTCGGGTGGGAACTCGCTCTCTACTGGGTGATAGGCCAATGCACATGGGATTCCTTCCTCTTATAATGGGAGTAAAATTGACTACATATTGGTTCCATTGCCGAGAACTCTTTTTGAAGTTGTAGTGGGATATAACATGTATCATGATCTGTGTAAAGAGTAATGACATATCGGTTGGCATTGTAAAATGTTGAATCATGGTTCAAGAGCTGAGAGGATGAATTTTCCCAGAGATTCAAGCATTGAACCCGAGTTTGATACACATAGATGGGTAGAGGAGAATCTCTACCATGACTTGTATGATACTTTTTCTACTACTTTCCAAAAGAGAGTTATTTGGGTGGCTTTCACCTATGCATCTAGATTAATTTGGCATTATGGATCATGGATATGGACCAAAGAAGACTACCAAAGGTTATAGGATGTAGATCTGATGTGGAACCGTGTTGTAGATCACGGGTGGGGAGAAGTACTAGCTAGCTACACGCTAGAATATGCCATTTCCACGTATTCTTGTCCAGAGGTTGTTGAGTTCAAGTTTCTATGAGGACCTAGGGGATAGTTTCTATGTGTTATCCCTCTAGCTATGAAGACATTGATGGTTACCATGAGTCTAGAAGCACTCCCAATGGCTGGCTAAATCGTTATAAGTGTTGGGTAAGGAAGATCAGGTGGAGAAAGATGACAGACAACACAACAAAAAAGGAGAGGGAAGAAAGACGGTTGAAGTATGGTGAAGCACGTGAAAGGGAGATTACTAGATAACGCAAAGCTGCTAGTGTGATGGATCTATGGAAGAAGACGTTGTGGGAAGGAATTGAGGTTCATGCGGAGGATGTGGAGCCCGAGCAGTCTATGCTACCCCATCTTGGCAAGTGCATGAGGGAGACCCCTTTGGCTTCTGGTGAGATTTCATCGCATGGAGAAAGGAGAGTCGTTGGCACATATCTAAACCCACCCAGTGACCGAGCCCGACGCTTGGTTTTCCTGAACCAGGAAGAAGTATTGATCTAGTTGAAACTAGTGGAAGAAATAGATCTACACCTAGGAGATACAATTTTACATTACCTTCTTCTATGGCTGCACATATTCTAGTATTTGGAGGAGTTTTTGGACAAGGGCAAGTGTACAAACTTTTGGTCTCACATTAGGGGGTGGCACGGGAAAAAGTAGCGGTGGTGGGGCACCATCGCAGACTATCAGTGCATAGTTCAATGGGACCGTGGGGGCACTTGGCATAGGTCCTACAGGCCCTATTAGACCCATTGGTCTTGGTGGATCTAATGGCTCTAGAGGTATAGGACCCGGTGGACCTGGTGGATCAGGGGGTGGAGGAAACACCGAGATGGAACCAAGGCTCTGGTTCAGGAAAAAGACCCCAGCCACCACCTCAAGTTTTATTTGAAATGTCTCTACACTTACCAGATTATAGGGGCATTGAGGATGCTATGGAACATGTTCATAAGTGTGAACTGCTATGGCACGTGAAAGGTATCACAACCCCAGAACAAAAGGATAGTCAATTTACAACGACGCGTTGCAAGGGCGTGTGCATATCTGGTATAGAAAGTATGATTCTCATCAAATAGTGGTGGATTAAACTTCCTTAAATAATGCATTCCTGGTAGAGTTCCACATTCCTAAGTTCAAGCAAAAAAATCATTAGTGCTTTGAAGGAGATACAACAAGGAATGGAAAAGAGTGTGCGGGATTATGATGCACACTTTAAGACTCTCTTGTCTAAATTATCATATGATATACATCCTTCTCAGCATGCATAGTGGTTTTTTGGAGGATTGATCACCCCTTTTAGAAGGGCCCTATCTCATAAGACTTTCATAGACTCGTGTGAAGCATCGTGCCGAAGCCATTGGTAGTATTGATACTGGCATTAGCCCGTTCTTGGAGGCTCAGATTGTTGTTATGACTAAATAGTTAGAAAATCTATCTGTGAACTCATTCCATGAGACTCGCAGTGGTTTTGGTGCACATATTGTGAGATAGAGGGGCACGTTAAGGATAATTTCCCCGGAGGATGGTACACACTGTAACATTAGATTGTGAAATTTGTCATGGGGACCATGATGCCAGTAGATGTCCCTTGCTATAGCATGTGATCAGAAAGAATGTATCATGTTATTGCAATATTTACACCTCCACGACCCATGATACTAAAGACTATAGGCTCATTGATCAGATACATGAGGCCATTGATCATGGGGTGCGCCAAACCAACATTGCTAGTAGTTCTAAAAATGATGATCACCATTATGAGGAGTGCGCAGATGAAGGTGCATAAGGAAAAGGTTTTTGAGGAGGATTCCATGGATGAGGTAACCATGGAGGAAGGAGTGAGTTCCGTGAGGGACATGTTTCAACTATGGATCTACAGAACATTACAAGCGTGAGTGCCCGGACTTGTTGCAGTGCTCATGGTGTGGAAAGAAGCATAAGTATGAGGAGTTCCCGGAGCTATATGAGCATATGAATCAGTAGCACCGAAAGGAAAAAGGTGTTGTGATGGTTAGCATCAAGAAGGTAGACATACAATGGATGCCTCGGGTAACACGGGATGAAATTTTGGAGCCTGTTTTGGTAACAACAAGGGAAGAAGCCACATGTAAAGAGAGATACCAAGACATAAGAGCCTCATTTCAAGAGAAGAGGTCATTCATGGAAAGTACCTAGACCCCATGCATCAGAAGGAGATATATTAGGACACCATGGATGTTATTCAAAGCTTACAAGGGGAGATCTAGTGTCTAAAGGAGCAATCTAGGAGGGAGGAACAAGGAAGGAGAATTGAGGCGTAGAAAGATGACCTGGATGAGGTTAAGGAGGTGTGTAAAATGCTAAGGCATGAGAACACCATCCCTTTGCTAGGATCCTTATTGAGAGAGAAGGTACCATGCACTAGAGAAGAGTGCAAGAGGTAGGTCTTGCATGAAAACCTTCCCCCTTATAGCCTCAACTATGACAAGAAGATTACATTAAATGCGATTGTGGATGGATGGCTCCTTAGCAATATACTCATCAAACCGCACGAGAGGTTAATGTTTTGACTTTGGATGCATGCCATTAGATGGGGAGACACGTGTTACTGAGTCATCTTCAAATGTGCTATATATGGCAAAAGAGACTAAGGAAATTCCCATCGGTGTCTTGAAGGATGTAGCTATTACTATCCAGGAGCCAAGTTTACAGGGAACTTCAAATTCTTGGCGCTTGCCGAGGCAGAAAATTTCCTAGCACTACTTGGGTGCCCTTGGTGTTACAAGAACAATGCGGACCTCGATTCAACAAAGGGTACATCAGTTTTGAGAAAAAAGAGAAGTGGGTCATTATACCCCTGGTTGATGGGAAGTCAGTGCCCTACATTGAACCATTGGGAGAAGAGGTTTTGGACAAGATTTATGTGCACTCAATCAGAGACCCTGAGATGGTACACCCTATTAATGGGGTTATCCAGTTTGATACCACCACCTTAGCATGTGATAATTGGGTTTATGGGACTTACAAATTAATGGGATGGTAGTTGAGAGGATCGGTGACCAAGGTAACAAAGGAACACACGATTCGGTGCCTTGGGGGAAAGAACTACCCAAGTACTCTAGAGGAGCCTTCCTTGAGGTCTTTTTGCAGGAGATAGAAGCTCAATGGAAAAATGAAAAGGAATGAAGAGATATGTTGAGTTACGTCTTACTCGACATAGTAGCTCATTAGTGGGCCACGCATCAGGAGAGCCTTTTAGAATGGCGCAAGGTAAGAATTTCTCTCTGTCAGATTTTCTAGAAGTAATACACCCACCATCATTAAGGAGTACCATGGGAAGGAGCCCGCCTCTTTCCATATCCAAGAGTGTGAATGGGTCTGGAGAGAAGGTGTAGAGGCCTTGCCACCATCCCTCTAGGTGCAAAATTTGTATTCTACACTGCAGGGTTGTGCATGTGCATGGTACATTCATTCAGAGACATGTCGCCAAACAAGGAATTGGCAAGATCTTGTGGTTGATCTTATTCAAGCCTTTGAGTATCATAGTACCAAACCATTGATTGATAATGCCTTGTAAGGTATCAAATGCCTTACAATGGGAGATAGTGCCAGAATGGAAGATAGGTTGTTGGAACTACTAGGTGAACTAGGATTGGAGGTGCCCTTTGAAGAGATTAAAGAAATAGAATAATCCCATCTTGAGCGCACGTGTTTGGAAATGGAAAAGGGAAAGTGAGTATATGCGATTGATGGAGAGGAACTAGAGAGTTTAAATGTTAGCCATTATGTGGGGACACACGAGGTGGTGGGCAGTGCAGATGCTCACACACATTCCTACCATGAGCCTTTAAAGATAAAGAAGGTTAACATCGGTTCAGGAGAAGAACCTAAGGAAGCTATTATTGGGGATTATTAGATGGAGAAGGAAGTATCAAGGATCATTGATATGTTACGTGAATTCGACGATTTATTCCTGTGTTAGTACCATGAGCTAAAAGGTGTCCACCATTCCTTGGGGGAAATGAGGATAAAACTAAAGGAAGGTGCACACTCGGTTAGAAAAAGGCCCTACTAGATGAATCCCAACTTATGCATGAAGGTTAAGGAGGAGATAGACAAGATGATAGCTTCTAGGATCATTGAGGTAGTAGAAGAATCAGAATGGATAAGTCGATGGTAATTAGCATCAAGAAGGATGGGTGGATTAGAATTTGTGTGGATTATAGGGAATTGAATGTAGTTTGTGTCATTGATCCATTTCCAACCCCCTTCACTGAAGAGATTCTAGGAGTAGTTGGGCATGAAATCTATTCCTTTACAAATGGATTTTCAGGATACCACCAAGTCCTGGATTGCAAAGGAAGACCAGGAGAAGACCACTTTCACCACCGAGTGGGGAAGTTTTGCATACATGGTCATGCCCTTTGGGTTGAAAAATGTGCTTGCTGTCTTTTTGTGCATAGTGGTGCAAGCATTCTAGGACTTCATTCATAAGTTTCTTCAGGTTTACTTGGATGATTGGATAGTATATGGTCTGGTTAAAGACCATTGTGACAACTTGAGATTAATGTTTGAAAGGTGTAGGTAGTTGAGGATATCCCTCAACATTAATAAATGTGTGTTTACTACACCCTTTGGGACTTTATTGGGGCATATCATATGTAAGGAAGGATTGCTAGTAGATCCTACTAAGGTTGTGGTTATTGTGGGGTTAAGCAAACCTACTAGCCAAAGTGCAATGCGCGGATTCCTTGGGCATACGGGATATTACAAAAAATTCATTAAGGGGTATGCCAAGATCATCGCGCCTTTAGAGGAGCTTCTTAGACACAAAAAGTACCTTCCATTGGGGAAAGGTGCAGCAGAGGGCATTTGATACATTAAAAGATAGGCTTATTACCACACCTATTTTGTGATTTCCCTCTTGGGACAAGCCTTTCCATGTCCATGTAGATGCCTCAAGAACTACCATTAGAGTAGTACTTGCACAACCAGGTGAGGGGATTGTTGATCATCCTCTCTATTTCACAAGAAGGAAGTTAACACCAGCAGAGCAGAATTATACCACAACCGAGTGCGAGGCATTGTCAATGATCTATGCACTTTTCAAATTTTTGACAGTATCTACTGGAAACACCTTTTATATTCTACACCAACCACATGGCATTAAAGTGTTTATTAAACAAGACCATTCTTCAAGGGCACATATGTCAACGGGTGTTTTTGTTTCAAGATTTTGAGTTCACCGTTGTAGTGAAGCTCGAAAAAAGCAATTGTGGACTTGATCATCTATCAAGAATTGATTCGGAGAGGATGCACAAAGTATTGAGGAAACAATGCCAGACATGAAACTTTTTAGATTATGGTGCACACCCTTAGATTTGGAATAGATTGTTGTATTTTTAAAAGAATGTGTGGCACCGGATGGAATGAAGGCATTGGAGAAAAATCAGTTGGTCATATGCACCACACTCTACATGTTGATTTGTGGAGATTTATACAAATTGGGATACGGCGAAGTTTTGTGCAAGTGTGTGTTAGAACATCGCACCTGGCCATAATGGAGGAAGCACATGGAGGAAGTGTGGGTGGGCATTACGTAGGTGATGCCATCACACATAATATTTTAATGGTATTTTTCTGGTGGGAAACCTTGTACAGGGATTGTAGAGATTATTGTAAAGCATGTGACCATTGTCAGTGCATTGGCAAACTAGGAAGGAGAGATGAAATGCCTTTGCATCCAATTCCTAGTGTAGAGCCTTTTGAAAAGTGGGTGATAGAATTTGTAGGATTGGGTCACGTTATGTCATCACTTGCATAGATTATCTCACAAGGTGGGTGGAAGCAGCCCCAACTAAAGATTACATGGCAGCAACGGTAGCAAGGTTCCTATGGGAGAACATTATCACAAGGTATGGATGCCCTTTAAGTTTGACCAGTGATAGGGTACACATTTTCCAAATGAGACCATGAGGATCCTACTATCTGAGTTCATGGTGGCTCATCATAAGACTATGCCCTATCACCCTCAAGAAAATGGAATTGTGGAAGCATTCAACAAAATACTAAGTCATACCTTGACCAAAATCTGTGATGTTGGAAGATAGGATTGGGATGACAAGGTATCAATAGTTTTATGGGCTTACAGGACTACGTATAAAAGAAAAAATAAAGCCACACCTTTTCAATTGGTGTTTGGCATGGAAGCTATTTTTCTAGTTGAATTTATGTTACCTTCTCTGCGAATAATGCGCATGGGAGGATTAGCCGATGAACAAGTGCTGGAAGAAAGAATTGATGAACTAATGAAACTAGATGAGATATGATCACTTTCCCATTGGAGCCAAACAATGGAAAAGGAAAAGTAAAAGGCTTGGCATGATCTCCATATTAGAAATAAGAAGTTTGAGGTTGGGAAGATGGTGTTACTATATGATTCTAAATTTTTATGTCATCCTAGGAAGTTGAAATTCCATTGGTTAGGTCCCTACACAATCTCGTACATCCTTGATTTGGGCACATGCCAGTTACAAGCGTTGGATGGAATGAAGTTTCTGGACACTTCAACGGTAGTAGGCTGAATCCCTACTATAAATAAGTCTTCTTGGTGTTTGTAAATAAGGTAGTTTTTCCAGTTAATCTAGAATTTTCCTTTATGCATTTTCTTTTCCTTGTGTTTCCCTTTCGCGTTGTTGTTTTGTTTTGCACCTCGGGTGCTAGTAACCTTATTGCTATTTTTTGGAGAATTTATGAGTGCGCAGAGGACTGTGCATTGTTTAAGTGTGGGGTGGAGAAAAGTGAAGAAGCACGTGTTTTAAAAGTACCAAGGAAGTTGTGTTGAAGAGCCTTGTTGAGTATCCCGGTTAAAAGAGAGATGAAGAGAAAAGAGAGAATGGTTGGTGCCAGGGTAAAGCTACTCATAGATCCCACATACAAAGGAAAATGAAGTGCATTTAAAGCAACATGAGGTAGGTGAAAGCAAGAATTTGGACAGAAGAAGTGCCTTCGGTGTGGATTGAGTGTGCGGAAGAGTCTCTGTCAAAGTTGGTTTGTTTGCACGCCTGTTAAGGTTGGAGGAGTTTTCACACGGGGAAGGGCACATGAGTAAAGGCACTGAAGATGGGTTTTGTTTTAAAAAGATACATTAAATGAACAAATTATGGGGTAGGTAAAGTAGCATTTAATGACCGAGAAAAAAGAAAAACTATAAATAGAGGTTCAGGCACTCTCATTTTACTTTGTGAAAATGAAGAGTTGGAGATATAAGTGAAATATATAAGCTAGGAATTTTTCAGATTCAATCAAGAGAATATCTATGTGATCAAACAAGTAAAGAGCCAGTTTGAGATTGCGAACCAAAAGGAAGGAATTACACGGGCTTGGAATGAAGTGAAAAGACGTTGTTCTATGAAGAATTTATCGAAGTTAGGGTTCAACAAACTAGGGCACGGGTTTAGGAGATTTTTATCATGGATCTAAGATCGAAAGTTGGGAGAAGGAAATCGAGTAACAAGGAGAGGATTGGAGTAATATAGTTACTTGATCATGGCACCGAAGAAAGGGAAGGGCAAAGTGAAGGCTAAACAACTAGAACCTAAGGTGGAAACAAATGAAGAATGGTATGTAAAAATGCAAGACCCTAAGTGGAGTGATGATGGGAAAGGAATGGGAATCCCATTTGAGAAACATACCGATCAAGTGACTATAATCACCGCACTAGCACTATAGAGAAAGAAATGACATTAGAATTGGTACGCTCACCAACAAGCAAACACCTAAAGGGTTTCCTATCTACAATGATGATGTGAAGGTCAAGCTAGCGATGGAAAGATTGTTGCAACTCTACGAATTGACTTATTTTGGGAAGCCGATCACTTGTACGGTGGTTGATGTCTCAAGTGCACGAGGACTACTTCCACTTTGTTGGGCACAAAATGTGTGTAACTCCCCAGTTGATTGCATAATTTACATGCCTCATATGTGAGGGAGATAGCCTAGAAGATGACCTTAGCAACAAGGAAGCTATTTAGGATACCATCACAGAGTATGCCTACAAGAAAGGGTCACAGTATTATGAGATGTCAAACATCAAGGAACTAGTTATGAAGATGGTCACATACTTGGTAATGAAACTTAATGGCTAAGAAAGGTGGACGCAAGTCAACAAGTCGTGGCTGCATGTCCTGTAAGAAGATTTCGAGGGGGACTATTTACAACTTGTCTGCATACATTGTCGAGGAAATTGTAAAGTGCGCAAAGGAAGGGGACATGATCCTCTTTGGCAATGTCCTACTCACCATAGTATTTACAAAAGTTGGAGTGCCAAATGCACTAGATAAGTTTGTGTGGGAGTACCCAGCCAAATAACCTTCACCTGTGAAGAGGTTTGAAAAGTATGCATGTGATACAATGATGGCTCCCCACAAATCGTGGCTCAAAAAATGGTATACGCACTTAAGAAATGCATTCGGGAGAGTGGAGGATCCCTGAACAACTCCTAGCAGCCACACAAGGAGAAGTTGAGTTCATGGTGTACCAACACTATTGCTTGGGTAGGTTCAAACTTGTTGATGAATCATGAAGCCCTTGGTGCAAGCTCCCTTTCGTGTTCACTACCCAGTACTTCCAAGTGGGAGTGAACAGATTTAAAGAATCGAAAAAGCTAAGGCTAGAGCTAGGAAAATTGGACCAGGAACATAGGGATATGAGGAAGAAACTAAACTATCTCAGAGGTAAGCGTACATACGTGGAGAAGTATGTGTCACACGAGATCCACATGACTAGACCAATAACACTTCCTATTGTTGGAGGATCTGTGGTGCGCGTATACGTACGCATAAGGCCAAAATTTGAAAATGGCACATACTTGGTGGATGAAATCTCCATACCTGAAGACCCCTTAGGAATGAAGAATCCAATGTCTAAGAATAAGGGTAGAGGAGAGGAAGGAGCACCAAGAGTACCAACTACTCAGATAGTGAGCATGCCTTCTATGAGCGCCAAGCCAAGCACCTATGTTCAGAGGAAGAAGTCCCCAGTAAAGGAGAAGATACTAGAAGTAGGGGCACCCAAAAAACCCACCACCTTGGAGAAGTCACTAGAGGAAGAAGAGAGGGAAAAATCTCTTGACCATAAGCAACCTCTCAGGAAGAAGTAGAAGGTAGATGAAGAAGCTGACTCGGAGGCGACCGATAGCTTGGAGAGATATCTGGGAGAAGGAGAGGATGAGAGTGAAGGAGGTTGCAATAAGGAGAAAGAGCTAGAAAAAGGAAAGGAACCTTTGGAACCTCACATAGTTAGTGTCTATGACTCGGAGGAGGAGAGTGGAGAAGAGAAGCAAGAGTTCATATTCACGCGGTGGAAAGGCACACAAGGAGATGAAGGCACTGAAGATACAAGGGCAGATGAGAGGGATCTTTGAGGGACGAGAGGAAACATATTTTACAAAGGAGAAGATAACCGAAGTGGCAGAGTGAGAAGCAAAGAAGATGCTTGAGATCCTTGTAGACCAGGAATTAAAGTGGAGCGCAAACATAGTGCTAAAGGAAGGGAGGAAGAGAGCGGTGAAAAGGGACATGACAACCTAGGAGGCCCCACTCTGATAGTCAGCTTCCCCAAAGGCACGTGCTCGGGTAGAAGACCTCTAGATGTAGAACAGAGGTAGATAATGGGCTACATGGATGACTCAAGGAAGGTGCTACGCACATGATTCTAGAGCACGGTACCCACCGAAAGACTTATAGCCATGGGATCATTTGAGAAGGAGGGTGCGTACCCTAGGACCAAGAAGATGCTTTCTTGGGCATTTGAATCCCATGTTGATGAGCCAGACTTTGAAGTCGCCGGAAGGCACTTATCATGCTACTAGAGTCTAAGGAGACAATCCCTTAGTAAATTCCTAAGAGCTCACAGACGAGCATGTAATGCTCTAAACAAGGTCACAGTGGAAATGGAGGCAAGACTATTTGTGTGGAATGACAACATAAGGGCTTTAGAGGGAAAGCTAGCCAAGAAGGAGGAAGAGTTGGCTAAGGTGGCCAGAAGCTTAAAACAGGAGGAATTAATTAGCGCACAACTAAGGCGTGAGCTCAAGGAGGAAAAGGAAAAGGTGCAGGAGGTCTACAAGAAAGTAGAATCAATAAAAAGTGCCATCATCTTGAAACACCCAGATCTAACACCTATCCCCTAGAGGTATGCATCGACACTGGAATGCCTAGAAGACTTAACATGCATCCTAACCATGGAGAGCGACCCTTGGCATTGGAATCTATGGAGGAAGTAGCCGTGCGCTGAAGGAGGAGGACCGGTTAAAGGTGATAGCACTGGTTGCAGTATAGCAAGGTTCTCATAGATGTAAAGGTTGCTTCCCAATCTGCTGAGGCCACATATGACACATGCATGGATAGAGATAAGGTGGCGAGCTCCTTGGTCACCACACTCGAAGCAGAGCTAAAAGAGTTCCAGGAGAAGAATAAAGGAAATAGGGCGGAGCGGGATAGAGTCCTGGCGGAAGTAGAAAGAAGATCCAAGGAGATTGAGGCACTAAGGGGCTCAACCAAGACATGAATAAAGGAACTATATCCTCAAATTACCAAGAGAATGGACAAGCTCGTAGACCTAGGTAAATATATGGAACAAATTTTGGACACTTTGGGTACCCAGGGAGCTGGCCTAAGTTTTGATGAGGTAAACCTCCTAGTTGGTGACTTGTTAGAAGGCGTAGAACAAGGTTGATACATGGAATAAGTTGGAGGCAGTCTTACAAAAGGAATTCCCTAGCCTTTTGGTTTAATGTTCCCCCCCCATTCTTCATTCTTTCCTCTATTCTTTCATTCCTTATTCATCTTTGTAATATTTATCTACATATTGGTTTCATTGAACCAACTTACACCTTAGTCAAGTAGAATGTTTCGAGGCGAGAGAATAGGCATAGTGTGGGGTGATGTTGGGCCCCTGAAATACTGACTAAGTATGAAGGCACATGGGTGTGTTGGACCCCGGTTATAGGATGGCGCGCAAGGCAAAAACATGCAAGAGAAAAGGATCAAGGAAGCATATAGCTCGCACGACACGCGAAAGGAGGTTCAAGACTTAGCTAATTCAAGAAAAAAAGGAAGAACACGTGGAAAGCATGATCGGTTGCGTGCGAGATAACATGCCATCTTGGCAACAGTGGCCCAGGAAAGAGCATGCTAGCAAGGGAATCTTCTACAAGACCATCATGAGATGGAGTGGAGAGCTTAGGCCTAAGGAAACATGCTCGCTGAAGGATCACATTCGACACTTGGTGAGGGATTTGAGGGCTCGGCAAGGCAAGTTGGTAGCATGGGAAGGTGATAAATACAAGTGCCTATAGACCAAGAATAAGATATATATACATAAGAGGAGAAGATAGGGTAGATACACACATAGAGAGATAACATGGGAAAAGCTCAGAGGATTACTGCGGGTGGGGCTCGATGTACCGAGCTCAAGCATTGTAATTTATTTTCTATTTTTGCATAGTTATACAATCCTAGTGATGTGCATGACTACAGTTTTCCCTCTATGACTCTTTGTAATGAAACGATGAATACAATGAAGTTACCGATTACAATTAGATATGAATATCAGTGGGTTTCATGTATATTTCATTCATAGAAGTTCTCTTTCCTTTCATGCTATGAATGAATGATTGTAGCTTTCTTTCTGTTATATTATATGTTATGGAGTCTTTTAAAACACAGTTTGAAGAAACTACAAGGATTTGGAGGCCGTCCTGAGCCCTGTAATCCTTGTATGTCTAAACTTCTTTCCTGAATACTCTTATACTAATCATTGATGAATGCTTCCCACTAAAAACTCACATAAAAGAGAGACTCGGCACCCACACATGCCTCGGGTGAACGCTCGGCTCTGCTTTGGGTGATATGCCAGCGTGCATGGGATTCCTTCCTCTTATGATGGGAGTAAAATTGACTACACATTTTCTCAATCTCGGAAAAGGTGCATATTGTGGAAGAGTTAATTCTTGAAGAGGCAAGGTATAATTTGCACCTTGAAATCTACTTTATTATTAACTCTTCACGTACCCCTTATTTGGATAGTAGTTCCTTTGTTTATACCTTTGATTTTGATTCTAGTAGGGCCTAGGAGCTTGGGTTTGTTGGTTCTTTAGGGAAACTATCTCATTTGACATATTCTTCACCAAGGCTTTGAGATCATCTATCTCATTAGAAGAATCAAATGTAGGGATAGATGAAATAACTTTAGACTTAGGATTGGGGAAAGAGAAGGTTGAATTTCTTGGGGCAACTCCAGGAAAAGAAGAGATGGGGGTATATGGTATATTTTCCAACTTGAACTAAGTAATTCTCAACATGAATAGTTATCTCATAAGCATAAATCAAAGCCATAGTTCCCATTTAATAGATCATTACTGCTATATCATAATTAAAAGCCTTTAAAAATACATAAATGCACCTTGAGAAGATGGCCTTAATAGGGGTGGAATTATGTCTCATGTCCTTTGAAAATTGAAATTAAATTCCATTATCAACTCACAAGGGTATTTTTGATAGTTGTAAGTTTCTCCAACATAGATATATTATCTTCATTTTCTCCAAAATTCTTGCAAATCTTCTCTCTAAGCTCATCCCATATATAAACAGAAGTAGGTTGTAGAATCCTATACTATTGTAATCCTTTTCCTTTGAAATATGAGGCTAAGATCCTGAGTAGCTAGATGAATTGAAAAAACATTAGCAACATATAAGATGTGCTCTATAGGGGTGGTTGAGTTTTCACCACTACAAAATAGAATTCTCTATCATATTTTTCTGTGAGGATCAATGTGGAACCTCATGTAAATCAAAGATAGTTTCACTTCCAATAGAGATGATAACACTTCACATAATCAGAAAAAGCATAAATAACAAGGAAAAGAAAGTACATAAAAGAAAACAATGTGTCTAGTATGCTCATAAATATTAAATAATAGGTACTTATAGGAGTGTTGTGTAGCTCTTTTGCATGACACGTGTACACAACCCTATTGACCTATTTCACTATGACCTTTTGGTACCCAAATCGGTCCTCCCTTTGTGGTCGAGAAACATCAACAGAATGAGAAGGATTCCTAGAGGATGATAGATCTAGATTTGTGTCATTTTATAGCTAAGGAAGGATCTCATCATCTCTTTATCACTCAAGCTCGGAGGAGTTAGGTAACATCATGTTAAGGGTATGACCTACCCTCCTACTTTAGGCTCTACCTTTAGCCAGGTGAGAGGACCCGTTCTATAGTCTATAATTGTGAGTGGGGTGGATGTATCAACAATATTTGGCACTCCTTTGTAGAGAAATTGAAAAATATATATCGGAAGACCTGGTCAATTTAGCAAAGGCTAATGCTCATGATTTTTCACTTCTAAACAATGCAGATGTCTTCTTAAACAAATTTCATACTACTAAAGATAGTATGGAACCAAATTTCTTTAGCATATTGTTGGATTTAATGAGGCAAACATGGGTAGTTCTGGTAGGATTAGTTAGTTTTGATTGTATTTGATTTAGGGAATTAAGCAGGATAAATTTGATTATACAAGATTTAAAGCAAACTTTACTAAATGTTGGGAAATCTACCAAGTGTAAGACAAATATACCTCAAATATCTCACAATGAACCTTCAACTAGAATATGTACACTCATGGAAGCCCAAGAGTGCATGGTTTCACACAATATTTAAGGATTCAAACACAAAATATCATGCTAAAGACTTAATAAAACATCATAGATTCACAATTTATCATGCCTAAGATACCCTAAAATGTTTACAAGAAACATTTAACAAAGTGGAGACAATGACTTTAAAATTGTTTATTACACAAATGAAATGAAATCTCTTCTCAACAGTGCAATTGCAATTTCCAAAATGCTACCAGAATGATAAAGTTCTGTGTGACTTAAAGGATCTCTAAAATAATATTGCAATGAGAGAATGAATAACTATTTTACAGTATATCATTTTGACAAGAGATACAACAATGCTCATGATTAACAAAATTAATTCAATTCTCATCAAATTTATCAAAAAGGGAAAGTATATATATAGTCTCAGTGTTTGTCAATGGCTGTACACTTACAACCATCTTGACATGACTAAATTTGAAGGCTCAAAGAAAGTAACAGGTTTCTCAGATGAGTTCTTGGGAAAATGGTTTTCTCTCAGTTTTCCTTTCTCTTGAAAAAATATCATAAAATTTTAACCCCCTTCTTTGAGATTATTCTCTTCACATTTATACCATTCTATTCACTCATTTGCTTTCCAATTTTCCCCCAAAAGTGTGAATCTTCAAGGGAATATTCCCTTTACAACATATAATTTAATCCATGTTATTCTCATGAAGATGCCTCGTCAAATGTTTCCAGTGTGAGAACTATGAGCCTTCCACATTTTCACTCTATTTATGTATGACTAGGACGTCGTGTCATCACTTTTGCCCGCTTATTTAATAATTATTTTCCCTTGGTGATTAGACATCTTATTTTGATGATTTTCAAGCACCTCCAGGAAATTTGATTTGATAGATGCTCTTATTTGATTTTCCAAAATCCATTTTGAATGTTGTATATTTATTTTTATGCATTTTGGGTTAGTTATCAAGCATTATTCTTTTCAAATCATATAAATTGATCCTTTTTTTGCTCAATGCCAATTCATTTCATCTTTTAAATTGCTCATTTAGATATCTTATTGAGATCTTGGGAATAATTTCACCATGATTGCACCAAATTTATCTCACCTTCCTTGAATTT
Source organism: Taxus wallichiana var. yunnanensis (assembly GCA_018340775.1). Taxonomy (NCBI): domain Eukaryota; kingdom Viridiplantae; phylum Streptophyta; class Pinopsida; order Cupressales; family Taxaceae; genus Taxus; species Taxus wallichiana. Next base: position 309,073,696 of record CM031243.1, on the reverse strand, counting down.
CCTATAAAAATGCACCACTTACTTCATTGTTTCACACTTTCTTCTTTACGTATAATCACTTTGAGGATATCCATCTATATTATGGCGAAAAACTAGTGGCATCTAGTTTGAAAGAAATATATACTAAAGATTTACATTCTATCTTCTATTTTTGTGTCTAGATGAAAATTGTGTAAGGATGATGTTTGAGATTGTTAATCCCGATGCTTACAAATTTCCTTTAACAACTCAAGTTGTTCGATTTTCTCTTGTGAGAAGACTTATCAGATCAGTCTGTTTTCTCTACTTTTTAGATGATGTATTTTCATCTATTTAGGATTGAGCATGATAGGATTCTTGAGGATTTGAGGGAATTATAGAATATAAGTAGACCAAGTGTGCAGGATTCGGCTAACTACAAGTACCCCTACCTTTGTGATGAAGCATTTGTTACAAAAGATATTCCTCTGGAATCTTATGTTCTTGATGGAGAAGTTTTTTTATTACAAGTGCCCTCCCTTTATCGCCATCTAAATGCATTAGAGCAACGTGTTTCATTCTTGGAGAAAAAAATAACCAATGATTACACCCCTCCATCTCCGAACCATCACTCCATTTTGTGAAAAACCATAAGGGTGAGTATAGCTTCAAGTTACTACTTTCATGCCTTATGTTCCGTCATTCGAGAATCGGTTGTGGTTGCACTTCCACTCAAGGTTCTATACCAACTTATTTTTCCAAAACCAAAGGGATAAGGGAATTTTCTAAAGGTGGTTTAGATATGGGTGAATGGGTCTCTTCTTACAAAAAGAGGTCACAATTTCTTAGCTGTTAGATGGTCCCTTGTCCAGCCTAGATGATCTTAAATAAATGGGCATTTCTCGCACACTAACAAGAGACATTATTTTTTTCAAATAGAACTAGGACAGATCAACATGGGCCTAGGAAAAAAATGGTGAACAAAATTCCTCTTTGCAGAGAGGATTTTGTGGTAAAGGAGTCTATGGTATTGGATGTTTAAAGTTTCTTGTTATTGTCTTTTCTTTTGTAGTACAAATCTGACAGATATATGTAATATTTCCTCTTATGGGATGGGGCCTTTATAGATCCCCATTTTACTTTTTTCAAAATGTAGAAAGTACAAAAACCTCATTACTTTATATGCTTTTAAAATGGAAAGAAAATTTCATCCAAGCAATATAAAAATCTAATGCATTGTATCAAATCACAAATTATATCAGAGAATAAAAAGTTTTAAAAGTAATATTCATCCTTCATGAAGAAATAGTATCAAATGAAACACCATTTACAAATGAAATATGAAAAGAAGATAAAGTTTTAAGAATGACAAGCTTAAGCTTGGTCATACTCTTTCATGTCTCCGCATCCTTTTCTTCTTCAATTTATTCTCGCTACTTCTTCTTCTTCTGGTAGCCTTGTCACCTATACATCATACCTTCGAAAGAGCTCATTGATTTCTTCTTCATCTAGCCTTGTATTGTGTTGGAAGATCAATGTCTGTCTTGCTTTATTGCGTCCACATAGTATCCCATTTTTTGCTTGTATTCTAATGGCCTCTATTTTAACTCTATAATTATGTTCTCAATTTTCCTTATTGTTTTAATAACTTCATAGAAGAAATTTTCTTTCTGGATGTTTTTCTCAAAATAGTTGAACAAGAAATCAATTTTTAGAATCACCATAGCTCTTATTGAATTTTTTAGAAACCATATCTTCAAGTTTTAAATCAATAACATCTAAAGTATCATTAACCCATTTCCTTTTAACTTCTATTTTTCTTTGATCCAATTCAAAACTTCCACCCTAATCTTTGCTAATTCCTCCATAGCATGTTGATGTCCTTTGAATTTATTTTTCACAATCCCTTCTTTTTCAACTAATTCATCACTAAGTTGAGTTATACAGTCCAACTTGGGAAAACTTCCTTCCAAGTAGAAGATTTTGTTATCACACTACTCAATTATTTCATCAATTTCATTAAGCCTATTCTTGAGCTCTTCATACTTTTTCCTGGATTCTTCAATTGTTTCTTTTCCCTTTTTGTCAATTTCTCAACCCATGTGTCCATAACCTAAAATTTATTAATAGCCTTATCAATATTTTCCATTCCTTCGAGGTATTGGTAGAGGTACTTGCTTGAGTTTGACTAGACTACCCAATTAATTATTGCAAACTAGAACTCAAATATTTGACTTGTTCTTTCAATTGTTTCTTAGTTATCCTATCCTCATCAACCTTTTATAACAAGTCACTTACTACCTTTGATACTCCCTATTTTAGTTGATCTCTTAAAGGATTTCCTAAGGGAATAAGTTGAACACTATAATCATTGGCTGTTATATTTTCTCCAGTTTTTTCTTCATGAGGGATTTCCACTTCTAAAGTTTTAGATCCCAGTGGATCAGATGAGTCTTAGTAAAAACCTAGCTATATTGGAGGTCCTCACTTTGGTTTTGGAAAATATAGAGTTGTGATATCTATGGCCTCAATAGGGACAATTTATTTTTCCTCATTTGAAATCAACTCCCCTATCTAACCCTTTACAAGACTTGTCCCATCCTTTGTTTCTTGCAATTCTTGTTGGGGTTTCTTGGGGACAACCATAAACTACTTAGACATCTCTTGTTCACTTTGGGTTGATATTTCTACGTACTTTTCATGTTCTTCTCTCGCATTTATCTCTTTGTTCTCACTATATACTAAAAATTCCCCTGATTGTCTTCCTTCTTAGTATTGAGTTTGGGGCTGACCAATCTCTGAGTTACATCAGTAATTAGGATCTTTTCTTTCTTTATTTCTTCAGCTGATGCAATCTTAACTTCATCTTTTTCCTAAGAACACACCTGAGATGAGGTTAGAGGAGCGGAAGGTGTTAGGGCTTTGGATTGAACAAGCCTCAAGAGCCTATGGCGGTAATGGAGTTGAGCGGTGGGAGAGGGTGAAGGTTCTTAGTGAGGTTGTTCAATTTGGATACTCTTAGCACTGCACCGTCTTTGAGTGTTGCATGGATGGGCTAGTGTTGTGCTCTGGTACACTCGAGGAGTGTTTGGCTAAGGAGATAATGGAAGAATTCATTTAGTTTTCTAGGTTCCTCCTCATCTGGGACATGAAGGAATTTCTGGCATTTATTATTAGTGAAGACGACCCTATTTCCTTAGCTCATTTTTCGGTTGAAGGTTTGGTGTCTACTTTTGTCATGCTTCATTCTTACTTCCATCATCTGTCGGTTGGGTTTCTGTTGTGTCCCAACCCGATAAAATTTCACAAGTTTCTAGGGTTTCATTGGAGGAGAAGGATCCGGTCATGGTGTTAGGTTCATTTCAAACCCGGCTCCTATCCTTTCCCTGATCCCTCTATGTTTTGTTCCCGTTGAGGGTCACAAGGAATAGATCGGTTTTGGGGAAATGTTTTTGTTTGATAGTCCTTCTTCCATGTTGGTGTGGTTGCCGTGGAGTTTTTCCTCCCAATTCTTTGTTTTGATCCTTACTAGTTCATTCGGTGGTTGTGGATGTCCATGGTTAGGATGTGGGGTTGTGGGTTCATTCAGTTACGTTTTGGATAGGGATGACTTTGAATCCATTGGTCTTCCTGTTAAGGGATCGCTTGTCCTGGTTTCCAAAGCGGCGTTTTAGGAAGAAATGGATGTTTTTCGAGGAGCTTTTTAGTTTGTATGCATCTTTTGCCAGTGTTTGGGCATCATTTGTTTCATTGGTTTTGGGTTATTGGGTTTCTCAAGGTTTGTGCCTTTTGGTCGTGATGGGTGAGTGTTGGTCGATTTCCTCCCCGATTGTGTTTTTTTTTCTGCAGTGTCTCATGTTCTATCGATGGTATTCTTCTGGTGGAAACTATTGGTTCACATTTTTTTGTGTGTTTGTGCTGGTCTATGTTGGTTTTACGGGAAGCTTTCTCCTTTTGTTGAGTATTATATGCTCTCCTACTGCTTGAGGGAGGCTTTGGGCAAGTGGTTGGTGGTTTTCCGGTGGTGGTTTGGTTTTGCTTTGGATGTTGTTGTCTTTGTATCCGCTTTGTGTGTTGGTGGTGTTTTGACTTCACCATTTTATTTCGGTGGGTGGTTTTGCGAGCTAGGATGTGTGCCCAACCTTTTTTTTGTTCCTTGTTTCATTTTTCTTCTACCTTGTTGCATCCTATGTCGATGCGGGTGTTCACTTTGTTTAGGCATTTTCAGTTGTTGCATTTTTTTGGTCTTTGTGTGGTTAGGTCCTTCTAGATGCTCCTTGTGTATTGGGTGGGGTCCTGCCAACCCTCCGGTTCTAAGCTCCAGTTAAAAGTGTTTATCAAAAAAAAAACTTCATCTTTTTCCTGAGAGTTTCTTGAACTAATATCTCTCATGCAGCTCTCTTTTTCCTACCAATATTTCCATATTCCTTAGAGGATATTGGGTTAACATGTTATCATCCTTTTTCTCTGTAGATATCTCAAGTTATGTCATGGTGTATTGGATTTCCATTCTTGGTTCCCTATTCTCACCCAAAAATTGTACATCCACACTAGCAATAATTTCATCCTTAGAAGTTACATCTTGTGCAACCTATGTTGTTTTCTCATCTACATATTTCCCTATTTGAGATGGCTCACTATCCTTAGTGGCCTTAACATCATCGGAAGGACATTTTTCACCTAATACCTCAAGTACTTACACCTTTTCACTAAGCACCTCTAGCTTATTTGACTCTGAAGCCACGATATGTAGAGGAAACCTCTTATGACTAAACTCAAATTTGAGTGGTTGGCATATGAGTAATTTTTTCTACTTCTTCACTCATTTGAAGATCACTTACATTCTTTGTTGTTTGTTCATCAATAGATATGTGAAATGCATCCAATGTGGAAAATTCCTCACCAAAAGTATCAACATCAAATATCTCTACCGAATCTTTGTTGACTCTTGTAGCAATTGTTTAAATAAATGAATATTAACATTTTCAACTAACAAGGTTTCTGATGTTTTCACACCTTGATTCAAGACATCACTATCTACTGGATTAGATAAGACATTACCTTGAGTTGTTTGTTCCTGAGTGTTCCCAATTGTCACTCCCTTTGAAGATAAAGGTGAAAATAAAGGCACTTGGTTTCCCAACTTGTGGCACTGATGCTACATGTTATACCCAGTAAAACATCAATTCTTTCATGTTCTAGGGGATTAATCACTATCCCTATGCTTATGTTTCCTGTGTGTATGAGAACCTTATCTTACCAAAATTGGCTCATACACAATTTTGTGTCTCTTATGTTCCCTTTCAAACTTCTTAAGGTCTGGTGTTACTCTTTTTTCTTCACCATGTGGCTTAGATTGTGAATGGCCACTTGTTATGGCCCCACTCATCAACTTATCAACACTGTGGGGTTTTGGCAAAACATCTGAAGGAGTCCTATGAGTATCCATACCCTTCCCTTTTACTTGAAGTGGTAATGAAAAGGTGATAGGAGCATTCTCCATAGATTTCAAAAGCATTTCCTCAGTCCTCTGTCTTAGAGAAGACATAGAAGTACCAGTCCCACTGGTAACAGAATTCCATTCATATATAAGTTCTAAAGTAGGCCTTTTTGAAGGAAATTGAGGATATTTTCCTCCCAAGGGATCCATTCTATCAGCTCCTTCTTTCAGGGGAGTAAGTTCATCTTTCAATTTTACCAAATCTATGAAGTTATTAAGAACTCTTATGCTTTGAATTGATAAATCAATGTTCTTCTAGGATAACCAATTCAATGTTCTCCTCATTACATCAGTTATTTGGGCATATGAATCATTTTATTCATCTTCACTCTAGTTCAAAGGGGCTATTGGTTGTCCCTCCACCTTTTCATCAAGATAATATTGACTCACAATATGTGGATCATCCACAACTCCCTTAGGGATAACAACAATCTTGAAGTATATAATTTAGATAAGGGTCATTCTTGACAATCCTCTTAGCTTGGCCTCTTCCTCATCTCTATAATTCATCCAATAATCCTCAAATTGAGGATCATGTTCAAAAGTGTTTGCAAGATTTTTAACACCCACCTGATGTCATAGTTGGCCCTTGCCTCAAACCTTTCCATCTCAAACCTTTTCATCTCATCTTCCATTAATCTGGCCTTTATAATTGAAGGGTAGGAGTACTTTCCAATCTTGATGGGAAACTTAATGTTTGTCTTATGTTTTCCAGCAATTAATTTGTGAATTGGTGTCAACTATCTTGCCAATTCACACAAGGCCATTTTTTCATCTAAATACCTAGGTAATTTACATGGTTGGCCTTCAAATCCACTAACCCTAATGTATGTAAACTTCTTGTATTGAATGAAATAGCATCCATATTCCATGATTACTTGTCTAGCCTCCTCATAAATCTTGTATTGTTCCCATTTTGTCTTGAATAAACATATGATTGGTGCAAAGAAGGCATCATTAACCAATCTCACATTATCTTTCCAATTAACCAACTATAATTGAGGGAAAATCTCATGCATTTGACATTTTTAAAATTCAGCATATGGAAAGAGGCCAGAAAACACCTATGGCCTCAAATATTATGGATCAAATAAGTCATCATGTAAAATTCCAATTCTACAACACCACCCATCTCTAATTTTTCTTACTGTGCTATCATGTGGTCATGAAGTGCTTCTGTGATGAAGGTTGCCCAAAAAATTCTCCCCTTCTTCTCCAAAACTATCCACATATAGTTGCACATCCATTCCTTGAATTCATTTGTGGTCTCTAATCCAACCATTTGACTCAACAATATAATCACATCCTCTTCTTCTTCAAAAAATTGTGCCCTAACCAATATTTTAGGGATTTGAGTGGTTTCCTTCTTCTCTGTTAAGATCCATTTAGTATTTATGAGCCTAACATAGTCCTTTTTCTTGGCCTCATAATCTTGTAGGGCTAAACCAATACCCAAGGTTATTGGATTTATTATTATAGGAAATTTTAGCATTATCCTAATGGCTATAGGCGTCAAAGTCAACACTACCTCACCACTTCCATCTAGTACTTCCTTTTTTTTTTTTGTAATTCATATAGCAATGACACACAAGTTCTAGGAAATGTACTGAGGATGGAATAACACCAACTAAAGGAATATTGCTAGCTTGAATTACGTTCATGGATTCACTCTTGTTATGGCTATTCAATCTTTGTAGAAACTATTTTAAGTTGACATTCATTAAATATGTGTCTGTGATTTTATCCAAATCACTGGTGATTCCGGATGCAACCGAAAAACTAGATGGCATTGTCTTCATCTTTAATGTCCTTATTTTACTTCAAATTTCCATGAAAAAAATAAGAGTACAGGAGTGTCTTAGTTCTTACCAATTTTCCAGTGAATACCATGCAATTCAACTCTGGTTCGAAAGATTTTCAATCTCTAGTTCTCAATCCAAGCTCCGTAATCGATTTAACATTGTTCCTCAAGGAAATATACTAACAATGACATCCATATCTCAACAAACGATAGCAAAAAGCTCAATGCATTTGAAGACTTCAAAATTCCTCCTTGATTTGTGTGAAAACACATTGATGGTGGTAGTCATTAATGTGTTACATCATGGTCATCCATTTCACCTTTCCCAATTTTAAATATGAGTTGTCCACATGGAATAGCCTTATGTAATGTGGGCTCAGGGAAAATTTTTACACTTTTGCATCATGTTTTAAATGCATACACATTTATCTATTTGACTCGATTGCCCACTTTTGAATTTCATCCTAAGTTTGACACATGGTTACATCTTAACGGTGGCAGAGCTGTGGGCCATTTTTGAATATTTTTTCTCTTTCTCAATTGAACTCAAAATTACCAATTTTCTCCGATGACCCACTTCCCCACTCTTTACATGAGAAAGAGCCACATGTCCTTGGTGGGCCTCGGGAGCTTCTTTGCACTTTTATACTTTATTACCTTAGTGTGTAGAAATACAACCAGCTCTGATTTCCACATTTAACCAACTTATGACATGTGTATTTCTTCGGAGGTGGAGTCAATTTTTTTACACCTTTTGAATGTGAATATTCGGAAGAATATTCATCGGGCCTTGGGGCTTAATTTGCAAATTGTGAATGTTATAAAATTGTTACAAGTTTGCAACTTAAACCCGTCATACCACGACCAACTAGAACATGCCACGTATCATTGGGTAGTGGAGCCAAATACGAAATTTGCAACATGATCAAGGAATAGTGTATAGAGGTAATTTTCCTTATTTAAAATTGATTCAGGATCAGTTTTTGTAGGGATTTTTGAGAACAACATATCTAACACAATCCTCTCTGAAAAGAGGAATAAAAACCTAAACACATTATTTTCAAATGGATTTAACATGATTGTAGCTTTTGAAATCATGTTTTCACATAGACAAACTAGAAAATGCAACAATTTTTGAAGGCATATTCCAAACAAGGGGTGATATTTTTTCAAGCACCAACATCAGCTCGACTCAAGGATGTGAAGCCTCTTTGGGTTCCATAAGAACCATACATAACACATACACAGCAAACCAAGTGCCAAATTCCATTGGGTTATGGAGTCAAGTAAAATACGCACTAGGTCAAGTGATAATAACAAATCTCTCAAAATGTACTAAGAAACCAGGGCAACTAGTCACTGTAGACAAGGGAAAAAAAAAAGAGGAAACAAAAACCCACAGAAAACCAACAAAAAAATAAAAAATACTATACACTGTGAATTGATGCATACCTTGTTTTGGAATTGATCAAAAAAATATTTCCGATGCTTACCATTAACACGACTTAAGTAATTAACCATCTAGATCCTTTAAGAAGAAAGTGTGTTCACCAATTTTGATATCAATGGAATAAGGTCCCATCCATAATGCATCAAATTTTCCATGTTTTCCTTTTCTTCATGTCTGTTATCCCATAATAACACAAGATCTCCCACACTAAAAGTTCTAGGAGTTACCTTTTTGTCAAATAATCTCTTAAACTTTTCCTAAACTTCAAATACCTCTGGTGGGATTCTCTTCTTTCTTCATCTAACTCAACAATCTGATTAATCCTTGCATCATAAGGGATGACTTATTCATCCTCAAGATGTTGAATGAACTAGTAAGAAGATAATTGCATGTGTAGGGAGAGAAGGGCCCGAACTCCTGTTGGCGAGGAAATTTATCGGGTGGACATATTTTTGGATTCCTTTCCAACACTCTAGGAACATAAGTCACTCTACTTAACTGGTACAACTTTTGTATATGCATGTGCGTGAAAAGGTGGATTTCTATGGTGGCCTTTTGACTGGGGATCCAACAGGGGCACTCCACTTACCCTACGGAAAAGCTAGCAATATCTTGCTAGGGAATAATTTTTCTGAAGGTGGGAAAGGGAGTGAGAAATGAGATAGGGAAACTAATGTTACAGGTAGGAAATCATATTCTTGCACATATTAGTCAGAAAATTTAACACATGCATTTATGAGAAGAAACAACCCTGTAAATGGAAACAAGACGAGATAAGATTGTGAACTCAAAGTTTCTAAAATCTCCTCATCAAAGAGGCTACAAAATCCTTCTTCTTTTATTGATGCTTAAATAGGAGTTGTACATAATGTGGGAATGGAAGAAATTTGAGAATGGAGGAAAGTAGAATAAAATGGCTATCTCCTTTGCTTTCTCTAAGTACAATGCACTTGTGAGTTTACAAGATCAATTGCCAACCCTATACAATGATATGAAGAAACAATTAAATATCTTGCAAGAAACAATTACGACTTCTTATTTGTTAGCAAGAAACGATTTACAATATTTTCAATCATTTGCGTCCCTTCAGATTCTTGATTCATGAAAAAATTCCAATGGCGGAAAAACCAGACTTTTCATAATGCATTCGTTACACTTGTTTTGTAACTTTGAATTTTAACCATTCATTTTGCCTTTGAAACTTTAAACCAAAGCTGTCCACATGGGAGAAATTTACTAGAGTGGGCATGGAGGATGCCTTTAACATTTTGTGACTTTATAGAGATTTGGAATTTTTACATTATTGATCCACTCTTCTACTTTTGATATAATCCTCGACACGTGGCTTCACTTGAGTGGAGACAGTCGCGGAGTCACTTTTATAACTTTACCTTTTTTGAATGTAGGCTCAAAAACACAAATTTCTCCACCTGCTTTGCCTCAATGCTTTGACTCTTTTGATGTGGGCTTAATATTTGAATTTTTCCTTGGTGTGGGTGGGGTTGTAGGTCACTTTTTAACTTTAAGCCCCTTTAATGAAAAAAAGGCTCAAATTCTCAAATCTCCCCAACGATCCGCCTCCCGCTTTGACTCTTTTGATGTGGGATCAAAATTTGAATTTTCCCTCTTGGAAACAAGGCTCAAAAACTCAAAAGGATCCAACGACCTGCTTCCCCTCTTTGACTTTCCAACGACGGGCTCAAGATTTGAATTTTCCTTTTAGCATGATCGGGGTTATGGGTCACTTTATGACTTTTAGCCTTTTTACAAAGAGGCTCAAAACCTCAAAGTTCTCCACCAACCCGCTTCTAATTAGATATGTCCACATACCCATGGATAATGGAGCCAAAATTTGATGGGGAAGAAAACACCCATCATTCACAATTGTGGAAAAAATGCAGAGAAGAAGAAAACTCCACCATTTCGTGCCCAATTTTCAAATTTATTTCACGAACCAAGGAATTGAAAACAATACAAGGTTCAACGATCCATGGCCATAGGAATATTGAAAGTTTCATTCAAAGGATGAAAACAATAAAATTTTCATGGGTCTAGACAGGAAAACAGAAAAATTATCAAAACTCGCAGACTGGAGGGTTTAAATAATTTTAAAGCATGAATTTCTCTATCTTTTCAGACTTCTAGATTTACTTGAACACTTTTGGAGGGCGTGAGCTCAAAATTTTTAAATTTGACTTTTAAAATGAGGGGGGGATTTTGAGGGCGATAACAACTCCATAGACTAGTTTGAGTGGGTTCTTTCCACTGGCTCTTTTACCAGTGATTCTATCTGTGTAAATAACAAGCTTCAACTGCTCAACCCATCTTCTTTTGTTAACCTCTTGTGTCCTTCTAGTTATCTTTAGCAAATTTTTGATTTCCCGAGGGTTTTAGTTAGATGTATATGTTAGTCTTATCCCATACTCTTAACAGATGGAAACTAATGGTTTGGCTCGAAAGCTCATGGCATTGTCAGTAACTATTTTGGAAGGTACTCCAAACCTATAAATTATATGATTTAGGATAAAATCCATAACAATCTGATGAGTTACTTTCTTAGTAGGGATAGCCTTGACCCACTTGGTGAAGTAATCAGTGGCCATCAATATCCATCTGTGTCCTGCACTTTAAGGATTATATATATCCCCAATAAAATCCATACCCCATTGTTTGAAAGGGGATTCAATTGATACTGGTTGTAAAGGGAGAGCATCTGAAGCCTTCATTCTTCCTGAAAATCTTTGACAGCTTTCACACTTTCTTACTAATAAGGTTGTATCTTTAAAGAGAGTGGGCCACCAATAACCAACCCTTAAGATCTTGTGGGTAGTTACTCTTCCAGAAAAATGACCCCCACATACACTCCCAAGAAAATTTTCAATTGATTTGGGACCTTCATTGTAGTGCCCACTTCCCTTTTGACATTTTTAGATACTGATCTTAATATTGTTGATCTTATTATGGACTCCACTATATTTTATTTTAGTATTATAGTTAGAAGTGAGATCATGGATTATTATTGACCGAATTCGATTATTATGCATGATGGTTACTAGAGATATTATTTTCATATGTGGATAATGAAATATTGTTTGACATGTACATATTATAGATGTTTATTTGGACATGAGACATTGGATATTGTGAGTAGATCTAGTATGGAAGATTATTGATGATGATATAGTTGATTTATTTAAACTAAAAATGATAATGTGGATTTCTTGATGTTATTGTGATTCATATGTATAGATGGTTTTGTTATTATGTTTATTTTTATGTCATGTTGGGTGTTCTGATATGGCCATGAGGCTGAAGGAGGTATCTATGTTTTATAGGATAAAATATCACAAAAATGTCAAGGGACTGGAGACTAACCATATTGGAATTTTGGGTGAATTCAACAAGGTCACCATGGAAACTGTTTTGTATTTGGGTGTGTGTTATGTTATGTTAGGAGTTCCCATGGGGTCTTTCCATTATATGTAGCCAAGGGTTTGTGTATTTATTAATGCAGATTCTTTATTAATGTTGCATGTATTTATTTTGTGATGTGTTACCCCTTTCATTAGTCATTTAATGTTGTGTTAATGTTGTGAATAATCATGTGTTAAAATAAACAAATCAATATGTCATAGGAATGTAATAAATAAAGTTGTTACTCTTAAATGTAATATTGTAAGAGTGTGTAAGAAAGGTTGTAACAATGTGTAATGAATATGTAAGATAGATTTGGAGTATGAAACACTTCATCCTCTTGGGAAATTCGAATTTGTCCTTGGAGGCTATATTTGGAGGCTTGTGGGACAAGTTAAACTTATCCCACACCTCTTAAAATTATTCACCAACCATACCTATGGTTTGGAGGTTAAATTTAGACCTTTTTAATGCATTTTGAAATGACTAATTGTAATTTTTAATTGCACTTCTCTTACATGTTTTAAATTCAGTCCTTTTGGGGTATGGGTTATTTTGGAGTGTGTAAGTTAATTTGTCATTTTATTTATTATGTTTAGGTGAATGATATTGATTTTATTTTTTGGGGGTTGAGGAAGAGTGATGTGGCATCCCACATGGATCCACATCATCCCCTTCTCTTCCCTCTCCTTTAAAATTTGAACTCCTTGCTTGTTTGATGGTTGTTGAAACTTTGCATACTTTCCTTGGGGTGAATTTCTTGTTGTTTTGGAGCCTTGCTTGTGAAAGGAGTTTGGAGACCATTGCATGCTGGTGTGTTGCTGATTTGGGAATCTTATTTTCACATTGGGAAGCTTGTTGATCTTGGAACAAACTCCATTATGGAGAGGTAGGAACTTGAACCTTTTGAAAATATTTCTTCTCTTTCTATGTATGTTTAAAATTGTGATTGTTGTTATGTGTGTGTTGGCTGGTTGGTAGGTAGACCTGCTTAGGACATGATGTAGGAGAAGGATATTGGGATTTCAAATGGGGGGGCAAACGGGAATGCCAATGGCATTAGTTTTATTATGGAGGAGTTTGGGATTGGGATCCACCATGGTAAAGAAATAGCTTGCATTTCTTACTCTTGGGGGCATAAGGGAGAAACTTTGGGGGCAATAATTAGGGGTTGGGAGGCAAAAGGTTTATGGGATATGATATGTTATATTGGTAGTATGATTATAGGTGGATGTCCAATTCAAAATTGGGAGGCATAAGTAGTTTTCCCATAGTTCCTAGATCTTTTTATCTTGCTTGATGAATTCTTGGTTTTGTTTGCACTTGTTTAATGTAGTTGTGAACTACATTCTTCTTGAAATGTGTTTTGAATGTGAAAATGTTGCATGTTTGTTGTGGAAGCCTTTGTTGTCATGTGTTGTATTACATCTCTTATTTCAATATGGTTGGGGCTCGGGGGCCAACGAGGAAGGATGGCTTCTCCCTTCTCATTGGATGTCTCGGTTGGGTGGAGAGTATTTCCTTTCCCCCTTCTTTGTTGTGATCAAGATGAAAAGATGAAGAAAATAGCATGTTGTTTTTTTGGAGCAAGAGGAATATACAGTTTGTGATCCTTTATTTTGAACAAGTTATTGTAATCCTTCCTACTTTGGAGAGGATGAATTGTAAAGCTATTTGTAATGTGAAGATATTTGTAATGAAAATGGAAGATTGAATTGTAATGTAAAATGTAAAGAAGTTATATTCTACTCTCTATTTTGAAAGGAAATGTGAAAAAATGTTACATGCGTTACATTTTGCATTTGGAAATCAAATAAAAAAGTGATAAGTTGTAAAGTTGTTATTGGAAACAAATAAAGGAATGCTTCAATTTCTAAAACTTACTTGGTTGTATTGGAATTGAATTTCTATTGTAAATTAAAATCTCTCATTGAAAAGAAGAATGTGTAGGAAGGAAGCATATTGTTTTTGCATCCTTGGAATTATATTAAAATTGAATTCAGAATTTGTAATTTTGACTTGGGGATGAATTGCTAGAATCAACTGAATGTATTAGACTATATTGGAAATAAGTTGTTACATTTAAATGATGGAATTGATAAATAGATCCTTTAAAAATTTGATCACTGGCATTGTAAATTCTAAGACCTGGTAAACCTAAACAAAATGCACAGTTCAGACATACACTTAATAACCAACTTAAAAATGTTATGGAATAGCATGCTAAGACACTAAGGAATTAAATTTGATAAAGAAAACTCAAGAAAACAACTTCACCATAGCTAATTCGAATACAATTCCTTTAACAATCATTTTTCTGTCATTTGATGGAAAAATAATATTTTTAAATCAATTGAATAAATTAACTTCCCAAAAACACTTTAAACCCTCCCTAGATCAACACTCCATGTCTGTTTGACATGTTGAGTGAAGGAGGAAACCAAATTTAATCAAATTGAAAAGTTGAAAATTACTAGTTTGACAATTAAGATCTTGCAGATTGTTTTTCAAAATTTACCCTTTATATTTCATCAAAAATTAAATTTTATGTTTCTTGTACAAAGAGGGCATCGAGAGATTTCTGAAAAGTCCTTGTTTTCCCAAACTGAGTTTTCTAGCAAAAGTTATGGCCATTTGAAGTTTTACTTCATTTGGCATTCAAAAATTAAAATAAATCTAATTAACTTTAATTTTTAACTTTGGAAAAAATTCCACAAAATGTCCATAGACCCACCATCCCACGACTAATCGAGGCCTGACACGTGGCACATCAGAGGGGCGGACCAAAATTTTAAACTTATCTTTTTTGAAAATTTTACCTTGGGAAAGTTTTCCCACTTTTTCCCGCATCCCCGCCGGCCAGAGCGATCACGTGGCCGACACGTGGCATGACGAGAGGATGGACCCCTTTGAAATTAACCTTTATGTTTTGGACCTCAGAAAAAAATTCCAAAATTTTCCCACATCCCCACTAACCCACAACCAATCCAACGCTAACACATGGCTCAATGGATGCGTGGGAGAATCTTGAAAACTTAACTTTTAATTCTTCTTTTGGCAAAATTTGCCTTTTGACTCCGTGGCCCTGCAACCCCACCTTGCTTAGAAAATCTCTTTTCACGAAACATGGGCCCGCATGATCTTTTTGGGATTGAAACCTTTTTGGCTCAATCCCTTGGATTTCTCCTCCACCCCGTCGCCTACACCCAATCATGGGATGGCACGTGGCACCACCGGCCGCCGGGAACGCGAAGAAATGTTTCCCTTTGAAGTTTGGGATTTTGACTCGGGCAAAAATCAAAATTTTCCCTACCGCAATTTTTCCCACGTTGAATCAAGTGATGACATGTGTCCACCAGGACCCAGGGAGGCGCGGGAGAAACATGGATTTTGTGCCACACCATGGGAAAATTTTCCTTGAGCCGCCCTACGACCCATCGACCCACCAAAAGGCCTTCCTCTCCTCTTGACACGTGTCCCCCTAGGGGAAAGTTTGACCTAAAAACTCTGCTTGACATATCTTGAGAAATATAAGGAGTTAGGAGGACTTCTTTATATCACCGGAAAGGTGAGAAAATTTCCTATCCAATGGGAATGGTTTAGGGAAATTTTAGAGGCATTAAGTATGAGAAAAATCCTATTAAAACTCTGAGGCTGTTAGAGAGCAGGCATGGGAGTAAATTACTCCTTGAACCTAACTAAAACATGTAACCCTAAAATTTGAACCTTGTGAACTTGTGATTAGTTAATGAAGGGAACATATGTTGTGGTACATTGGTCTTTTTCTGGAACCTGTTAGTGAAAAATAATTTCTTGTAGCATGTTTGTAGACACTTCAAATAAAAAAAAAATTATTCCATAATTTTTATAGCTAATCCTAGGTTGTCTCTTGGGTCTCAAGTGGTTGTTTAAATAGGCACTATAGTTTGGTATCAGAGTAGTACTTCAAAGGCTTGGACCATTGGGCACACTAGAAAACTTGAGACATGAAAAATTAAACCTAGTACACTTGTAAATCTAGAAAACAACTTAGCTAGAATTTGTATGTTTTAGTAAACATGGAAGTTGTATAAACTTAGCAAAATGAACTAACTCTCACTTTGGTCTATGCAGGAGGCTTAGACGGAGTGAGAGGAACCTTCACAGAGACTCAAACTCACCACCACCACCAGATCAGGGTGTGGCATCCATTCTACCTCAGATTCTACAGACCCTTCAGGATGTCAATGCCGCTCTATGTGGAGGATTAGGAGGAGGACATGCAGCTAGTCATGATAGAGCCCCTTCTATTGAGGGTTAGGTATCTCCTCGACTTAGTGAGGAGCATAGAGGAGATAACTCCCATGTGGAGTCAGCCTGAGCAGAGTCACCACCTTGGAGGGAGGATGAAAGAGTTATAGAGGATGGAGAGAGGTCTTAGAGCCCTAGGATTAGGGATGAGCATACTTAGAGATCTAGAGGCCGATGACCACAACAGGATCACATCGGGAGATCCCGAAGCTTTAGCCCTTACATTACTCGAGTGATACAAGTTGATTTCATGAAGAGGCTTGACTAGTGAGCTTAAGTGGTTACTTCAAGCTTTGTCCTTGTTCTAGAAATACAAAATCTCATGTTGTGATCCATCTCTTGAGGGATGGAGTAGGAGTGTTATGGAGGATAGAGGAGCAAAAGCTCCATGTAGATTCAGATATAGTGACCTAGGAGCTATTTAAGGAGAGATTCAGGAGTAGGTATTTATCACAGAGATTCATCTAGTAGAGGATTTATGAGTTCCATGACCTTCGACAGGCTTCTCTTTCAGTAGCAGAGTATAAGAGTAGATTTCTAGATCTACTCTAGTATGTAGAGTATATGCAGGATGAGTAGGTGCAGATTCATACGGAGTTCATCCATGGCCTGAATTTGGATATCAAACATGCAAAGTGTGGATCCACTATCCACAGACATTAGTAAAGGTCATCGAGAAGACCTATATTATAGAGGAGACTCGAGTTAAGACCCAATAGGCTAGAGACCAAGTCCGGAGCCACATACAGTAGATGTAGGACAATAGATCGAGGGGGTCAATGCCTCTTCCTCATGGTGGCTAGGGTACAACACAATCATCATTTAGGCCACAATAGTAGTAGTAGTCTCACCCACCCCATAGACCTCCATAGAGAGATGATGCACAAGAGAGGTCAGAGTATGGGGCCTCCTCCTAGGGGTCCCATCAGGACACAGGTGGTGGACCTAGAGCTCGGTCGGTGAGAGATCGCCGGCAGAGGCTGCAGAGAGACCATGGTTGGATCATCAAGATCCATGCCACATACTTCTAGGGAACTTACTGGAGGTGTTACTCCTCTTAGAGGATCACGTTTTTGCTTTGGATGTGGAGTTGTGGGACATTTTTGGAGAGATTTCCATCAAAACCCTAATAAGGGTAAGGTACAAATGTCGAGCTGATGTAGGTGACATGGGACATAGCCACAAGATTTATGCAAAGTGGTTGAGAACAGCCAGTAGAGCATTAGAGCACATTAATTGAGACCGCATGTAGCATTGGCTAGTATTCCTACCTCTGTATTGTTTGATTCTAGTTCTTTTGATTCTTTTATTGCACCATCTTTAATAGAGCAATGCAAGCTAGTGGATGTTAGGGAGGGTCATTATTGGGATGTTGAGATGGCTTCAGGAGCCAAGATCTTTGTAGACTCCTTGGTTAAGGAGTGCGTTGTAGATTTGGGACCTTTTACCACTACCTCATATCTCCATATTCTTCCTTTGGGCTCGTATGGAGTCATTTTGGGTATGGATTGGTTATCTACACATAGGGCCAGGATGGATTATTATCACAAGACTATAACTTGTGCAGATGATTTGGGAGTTGAGTCGGTGATCTCGGGGGTCAGGAGACTCGTTTCTATTCGCACCATCTTTGTTATGCAGCTTAAGCGGTGTGTACGACGGGGTTGTCATATGTATGTTGTTACAGTCAATGACAGATCAGAGGATGGTTCTAGTTTACCATCGCTAGATGACCATCCCATCTTGAGAGAGTTTTATGATGTCTTTCCAGGGGAGCTACCGGGGTTACCACCCCCACGTGAGATTGATTTTCATATAGACCTAGTTCTTGGAGCAGAGCCTATCTCACGAGCACCTTATCGAATGACCACCCAAGAGCTCTGTGAGTTCAAGTTGTAGCTTGAGGGCCTTTTGGAGAAGGGACTTATCTACCCTAGTGTATCCCCTTGGGGTGCACTGGTGATCTTTGTGAAAAATATGGATGGATCCTTGCGGTTGTGTATTGATTACCGCTATTTGAACAAGGTAATGATCAAGAATTGTTATCCTCTTCCTCGTATTGATGACTTGTTCGATCAGATGAAGGGAGCCATAATTTTCTCTAAGATTGATCTCAAGTCAAGGTACCATCAACTGAGGATTTCAGAGGTGGAAATTCATAAGACTGCCTTCCACGTGAGATATGGGCACTATGAGTTTATAGTGGTTCTTTTAGGTTTGACTAATGCCCCATATTATTCATGAGTTTGATGAATGGGGTATTAGGACCTTCTTAGGCCGCTTCATTCTCATCTTCCTTGATGAAATTTTGATATACTCACATACACGTGAGGAGAACGAGGGGCACCTTTTCCAAGTTCTTCAAATGTCTTTGTGAGCAAAGCACTTTACAAGAACTTAGAGAAGTGTGCTTTCTTTCGTAAAGAGGTGCAGTATTTTGGTCATATCATTTCTGGGGAAGGTATCACATTCGATCCTTCCATGATTAGAGCCATTATAGATTGGCCAGCACCCACTATAATGACTGAGGTGCACAGCTTCATGGGATTAATAGGATACTACCAGAAATTTGTTCAGACTTTTCTTAGATTGCACACCCTATCACTTCCCTTCAAAGGAAAGGGAAGTTTGTTTGGTCGGATAGATGCAAGCAGACCTTCAGACACTAAAGGAGTTCCTCACTTCAGCACCTATTCTTGCAGTGCCAGATCCAGAGGGTGAGTTATTTGTTTGCACGGATGCTACGGTGGTAGGACCTAGAGGTGTGTTCATGTAGGATGGCATAGTAGTAGCTTTTGAGTCTCTAAAACTCAAGGATCATGAGCTTAATTATCTAACCAATGATCTTGAGCTTGCAGAAATTGTGCATGCTTTGGTTAGATGGAGAAATTTTCTTCTTAGATGGAGATTCACTCTCGGGATTGATCATTTGAGGCTTCACCACCTCTTCACACAACCCAATCTCAACACTTAATGGTTGCATTAGATGAATGATATTGATTTTGGAGTGTGTAAGTTAATTTGTCATTTTATTTATTATGTTTAGGTGAATGATATGGATTTTGTTTTTTTTGGGGTTGAGGAAGAGTGATGTGGCATCCCACATAGATCCACATCATCCCCTTCTCTTCCCTCTCCTTTAAAATTCGAACTCCTTGCTTGTTTGATGGTTGTTGAAACTTGACATACTTTCCTTGGGGTGAATTCTTGTTGTTTTGGAGCCTTGCTTGTGAAAGGAGTTTGGAGACCATTGCATGTTGGTGTGTTGCTGATTTGGGACTATTATTTTGGCATTGGGAAGCTTGTTGATCTTGGGAAAAAATCCATTATGGAGAGGTAGGAACTTGAACCTTTTGAAAATATTTCTTCTCTTTCTATGCATGTTTAAAATGGTGATTGTTGTTATGTGTGTGTTGGCTGGTTGGGTAGAGAGCACTTAGGACATGTGTAGGATAAGGCTATGGGGATTTCAAATGGAGGCATAAGGGAATGCCAAGGCATCAGTTTTATTATGGAGGGAGTTTGGGATTGGGATCCACCATGGTAAATAAATAGCTTGCATTTCTTACTCTTCGGGGGCATAAGGGAGAAACTTTGGGGGCATAATTAGGGGTTGGGAGGCAAAGGTTTATGGGATATGATATGTTATATTGGTAGTATGATTATAGGTGGATGCCCAATTCAAATTGGGAGGCATAAGTAGTTTTCCCATAGATAGTTCCTAGATATTTTTAGCTTGCTTGATGAAGTATTGGTTTTTTTTGCACTTGTTTAATGTAGTTGTGAACTACATTCTTCTTGAAATGTGTTTTGAATGTGAAAATGTTGCATGTTTGTTGTGGAAGCCTTTATTGCCATGTGTTGTATTACATCTCTTATTTCAATATGGTTGGGGCTCAGGGGCCAATGAGGAAGGATGGCTTCTCCCTTCTCATTGGATGTCTTGGTTGGGTGGAGAGCATTGCCTTTCCCCTTCCTTGTTGTGATCAAGATGAAAAGATGAAGAAACTAGCATGTTGTTGTTTTGGAGCAAGAGGAATATACAGTTTGACAATCCTTTATTTTGAAAAAGTTATTGTAATCCTTCCCACTTTGGAGTGGATGAATTGTATAGCAATTTGTAATGTGAAGATATTTGTATTGATAATGGAAGATTGAATTGTAATGTGAAATGTAAAGAAGTTATATTCTACTCTCTGTTTTGAAAGGAAATGTGAAAAAAATGTTACATGCATTACATTTTGCATTTGGAAATCAAATAAAAAAGTGATAAGTTGTAAAGTTGTTATTGGAAAAAAATAAAGGAATGCTTCAATTTCTCAAACTTACATGGTTGTGTTGGAATTGAATTGCTATTGTAAATTAAAATCTCTGTTGAAAAGAAGAATGCGTAGGAAGGAAGTATATTGTTTTTGCATCCTTGGAATTATATTAAAATTGAATTCATAATTTGTAATTTTGACTTGGGGATGAATTTATAGAATCAATTGAATGTATTAGACTATATTGGAAATAATTTTTTACATTTAAATGATGGAATTGATAAATAGATCCTTTAAAAATTTGATCACTAGCATTGTAAATTCTAAGACTGGTAAATCTAAACAAAATGCACAGTTCAGACCTGCACTTAATAACCAACTTAAAAATGTTATGGAATAGCATGCTAAGACACTAAGGAATTCAATTTGACAAAGAAAACTCAAGAAAACAACTTCACCATAGCTAATTCGAATATAATTCCTTTAACAGTTGTTTTTCTGTCATTTGATGGAAAAATAATATTTTTAAATCAATTGAATAAATTAACTTCCTGAAAACACTTTAAACCCTCCCTAGATCAACACTCCATGTCTGTTTGACATGTTGAGTGAAGGAGGAAATCAAATTTAATCAAATTGAAAAGTTGAAAATTGCAGTTTGACAATTAAGATCCTGTAGATCGTTTTCCAAAATTGACCCTTTAAATTTCATCAAAAAGTAAATTTTATGTTTTTTGTGCAAAGAGGGCATCGAGAGCTTTTCGAAAAGTCCTCGTTTTCCCAAAACCAAGCTTTTTAGCTCAAGTTATGGCCATTTGAAGTTTTACTTCAATTTGGCATTCAAAATTAAAATAAATCTAACTGTTAACTTTAATTTTTGACTTTGGAAAAATTTCCACAAAAAGTCCATGGCCCCTGCCATCCCATGACCAATCGGGGCCTAACACATGGCACATCGGAGGGGTGGACCAAAATTTTAAACTTATCTTTTTGAAAATTTTACCTTGGGAAAATTTTCCCACTTTTCCCGCATCCCCCCGCCATTAGTTGACCAATCATGTGCTGACACGTGGCACGCATGTGGAGGGGACCCTTTTGAACTTAACCTTTTAAGTTTTGGACCTCGGGAAAAATTTCCAAATTTTTCTCACATCCCGCTAACCCAAAACCAATCCCACGCTGACACGTGGCTCGATGGATGCACGGGAGAATCTTGAAATCTTAAATTTTAATTCTTCTTTTGGAAAAAATTTTCCTTTTGACTCCGTGGCCCCACAACCCCGCCTTGCTAAAAAAATCTCTTTTCATGGACACGCGTGAGGCCTGTGTGATATTTTTGGCTTGAAACCTTTTGGCTCTTTTCATTTTAGATTTCTCGCCACCCCTGTCACCCGCACCCAATCATGGGTTGACACGTGGTGCCACCGGCTTCAATTTGTCCTGGGAATGCGGAGAAATGTTTCCCTTTGAAGTTTGGGATTTTGACTGGGCAAAAATCCAAAACTTTTCCCCACTGCCTTTTTTGCATCAAATCAAGTGATGACACGTGTCCACCGGGGACCCGTGGAGGCATGGGAGAAATGTGGATTTTTTGCCGTGCAATGGGAAAATTTCCTTGAGCCACCCCGTGACCCACCAACCCACCAAAAGGCCTTCCTCTCCTCTTGACACGTGTCCCCCTAGGGGAAAGTTTGACCTAAAAACTCTACCCGACCATATCTTGAGAAATATAAGGAGTTAGGAGGACTTCTTTATATCATCGAGAAAGGTGAGAAAATTTCCTATCCAATGGAATGGTTTAGGGAAATTTTGGAAGCATTAAGTATGAGAAAAATCCTATTGAAACTTATGAGGCTACTAGAGAGCAGGCATGGGGGTAAATTACTCCCTGAACCTAACTAAAACATATAACCCTAAAATTTGAACCTTGTGAACTTGTTATTAGTTAATGAAGGGAACATATGTTGTAGTACATTGGTCTTGTTTAGAACTGTTAGTGAAAACTAATGTCTTGCAACCTAGTTGTAGACACTTCAAATTAAAAAAAAATTATCCCATAATTTTTCTAGCTAACCCTAGGTTGTTTCTTGGGTCTCAAGTGGTTGTTTAAATGGGCACTACAATTTGGTATCAGAGTAGTGGTTCAAAGGCTTGGACCATTGGGCACACTAGAAAACTTGAGACATGAAAACTTAAACCTAGTACACTTGTAAATCTAGAAAACAACTTAGCTAGAATTGTATGTTTTAGTAAACATGGAAGTTGTATAAACTTAGCAAAATGAACTAACTCTCACTTTGGTCTATGCAGGAGGCTCAGATGGAGTGAGAGGAACCTTCACAGAGACTCAAACTCACACCACCACCACCACCACCACCGGATCAGGGTGTGGCAGCCATTCTACCTCAGATTCTAGACCCTTCAGGATGTCAATGCCACTCTACATGGAGGATTAGGAGGAGGACATGCAACTAGTCATGATAGAGCCCCTTCTATCAAGGGTTAGGTATCTCCTCGACTTAGTGAGGAGCATAGAGGAGAGAACTCCCATGCAGAGTCATCCTGAGTAGAGTCACCACCTAGGAGGTAGGGTGATAGAGTTCTAGAGCATAGAGAGAGGTCTCAGAGCCCTAGGCTTAGGGATGAGCATACTGAGAGACCTAGAGGCCGACAAACCATAGTAGTGGATCACATTAGGAGATCTGAAGCTTCGAGCCCTCACATTACTTGGGTGATATAGGTGGATTTCAAGGAAGAGGCCTGGCTAGTGAGCTTGAGCGGTTGCTTCAAGCTTTTTCCTTGTTCTAGAAACATGAAAGCTCATGTTTTGATCCATCTACTGAGGGATGGAGCAGGAGTGTGGTGGAGGATAGAGGAGCAGAAGCTCCATGTAGATTCAGAGATAGTGACCTGGGAGCTATTCGAGGAGAGATTCAGGAGTAGGTATTTATCATGGAGGTTCATCCAAGCAGAGGATTGATGAGTTCCATGACCTCCGACAGGCTTCTCTTTCAGTAGCAGAGTATGAGAGTAGATTTCTAGATCTACTCTAGTATGTAGAGTATATGTAGGATGAGTAGGTGTGGATTCATAGGTTCATCTAGGGCCTAAATTTGGATATTAGAGGTGTAGTGTGGATCCACTATCTACAGACATTAGCAGAGGCCATCGAGAAGGCCTATATTGTAGAGGAGACTCGGGGTAAGACCCAAATAGGCTAGAGACCAAGTTAGGAGCCGCATACAATAGATGCAGGACAATAGATCGGGGTCAGTGCCTCTTCCTCGTGGTGGCTAGGGTATAACATATTCATCCTTTAGGCCAAACAGTATAGTAAAGAACAATCTTTCCCACCCCATAGACCTCCACAGAGAGTTGATGCACAGAGAGGTCGGAGTATGGGGCCTCCTCCTAGGGGTCCCATTAGGACACAGGGTGGACCTAGAGCTCGCCAAGGAGCTCACCAAAGAGAGGCACAACAAACCATGGTTGGATCATCAAGATCCATGCCACATAGACTTCTAGGCACCTACTAGAGGTTACTCCTTGGAGAGGATCAGGTGGTTGCTTTAGATGTGGAGTTATGGGACATTTTTGGAGAGATTGCCCTCATAACCCTAACAAGGGTAAGGCACAGATGTCAGAGCTGACTATAGGTGACATGGGATGTAGCCACAAGATTTATGTAGTGGTTGAGAACCACCAGAAGAGCATCGAGCATAGTCATTGAGACCACAGGTAGCATTGGTGGTATTCCTACCTTGTATTGTTTGACTCTGGTTCTTCTCGATTCTTTTATTGCACCATCTTTAGTAGAGTGATGTAGGCTAGTGGCTGTTAGGTAGGGTCATTATTGGGATGTTGAGATGGCTTCAGAGCCAAGATCTCTATAGACTCCTTGGTTAAGGAGTGTGTTGTAGATTTGGGACCTTTCACCACTACCTCAGATCTCGTATTCTTCCTTTGGGCTCGTATGGAGTCATTTTGGGTATGGATTGGTTATCTACACATAGGGCCAAGATGGATTGTTATCACAAGACTATAGCTTGTGTAGATGATTTGGGAGTTGAGTCGGTGATCTTGGGGTTAGGAGACCCATTTCTATTCACACCATCTCTCGTTATGTAGCTTAAGTGGTGTGTGCGATGGGGTTGTCAGATGTATGTTGTTACAGTCAGTGACAGATTAGAGGATGGGTCTAGTGGACCATCACTAGATGACCATCCCATCTTGAGAGAGTTTTATGATGTCTTTCAGGGGAGCTACCGGGGTTACCACCCCCACGTGAGATTGATTTTCATATAGACCTAGTTCTGGAGCAGAGCCTATCTCACGAGCACCTTATCGGATGACCACCCCAAGAGCTCTGTGAGCTCAAGTTATAGCTTGAGGGATTTTGGAGAAGGGCCTTATCCATCCTAGTGTATCCCCTTGGGGTGCACTATGGTGATCTTTGTGAAAAATAAGGATGGATCCTTGCGGTTGTGTATTGATTACCGCTAGTTGAACAAGGTAATGATCAAGAATCATTATCCTCTTCCTCGTATCGATGACTTGTTTGATCAGATGAAGGGAGCCATAGTTTTCTCTAAGATTGATCTCAAGTCAAGGTACCATCAGTTGAGGATTTTGAGAGGTGGACATTCATAAGACCGCCTTCCACATGAGATATGGGCACTATGAGTTCACAGTGGTGCCTTTTGGTTTGACGAATGCCCCTGTAGTGTTCATGAGTTTGATGAATGGGGTATTCAAGACCTTCTTAGACCACTTCATGCTCATCTTCCTTGATGACATTTTGATATACTCACATACACGTGAGGAGCATGAGGGGCACCTTTTCCAAGTTCTTCAGTGTCTTCGTGAGCAAGCTTTACGAGAACTTGGAGAAGTGTGCTTTCTTTCAGACAGAGGTGCAGTATTTGGGTCATATCATTTCTGGGGAAGGTATCACGTAGTTGATCCTTCCAAGATTAGAGCCATTATGGATTGGCCAGCACCCACTATAGTGACCGAGGTGCGCAGCTTCATGGGATTAGTAGGATACTACCAGAGATTTGTTTAGGACTTCTCTCGGATTGCACACCCTATCACTTCCCTTTAGAGGAAAGGAAGAAGTTTGTTTGGTTGGAAAGATGCAAGTAGGCCTTCAGGACACTAAAGGAGTGCCTCACTTCAACACCTATTCTTGTAGTGCCGGATCCACAGGGTGAGTTCTTTGTTTGCACAGATGCTTCGTTGGTAGGACTTGGAGGTGTGTTGATGTAGGATGGCAGAGTAGTAGCTTTTGAGTCTCTCATAAACTCAAGGATCATGAGCTTAATTATCCGACCCATGATCTTGAGCTTGTGGTAGTTGTGCATGCTTTGGTTAGATGGAGACATTTTCTTCTTAGATGGAGATTCACACTTAGGATTGATCATTTGAGTCTTCGCCACCTCTTCACGCAACCCAATCTCAATGCTCGTCAGCATGGCATTGGATGGAGTTTCTTTGTGAGTATGACATGGAGATAGAGCATGTGAAGGGGAAGGAGAATGTGGTAGTAGATGCTCTCTCAATAGATGGAGACATGTGGCTATGGCCACCATAGTGAGCATAGATTTATGGAGCAAGATTCTTCAAGCAACTTCCTCTTGACACTTCTACATTGCAGTATGAGTAGAGATCGAGTCACGAGACCCCTTGAGGGGAAGTTTGATGGTTTTTCCTTAGAGGTAGATGGTCTTCTCAAGCACAGAGGTTGGATATATGTTCCCTAGAGATGGAGGCTTGAGGTAGGACATCTTGGTAGAGGCACATCATTGTGCACCCTATTCAGCCCATCCTGGGGTGAAGAAGATGCATGCTACTTTGCGACAGTTGTATCATTGGAGAGGACTTCATCGAGATGTGGCTTAGTTTGTGTCATGGTGTTTAGAGTGCCAGAGGGTTAAGGCTGAGCATCAACATCCAGCAGGTCTTCTTTATCCTCATGCCATACCGGAATGGAAGTGGGACACCATTTCCATGGATTTCATTGTTGGGCTACCGATGTTGAGATATCACCATGACGCCATTATGGTCATGGTTGATAAATTGAAAAAAGTGGCTCACTTTTCTCTAGTAAAGACCACTTATATAGCTAGAGCAGTGGCACAAGTATATTTGGATGAGATTTTCAGGTTGCACGGGATCCCGTGGAAGATCATTTGTGACCATGATCCTTTGTACACATCACATTTCTAGACTACCATGCAGTATGTCCTCGGGATGAGGATCAACTTCAGCACAACATATCACCCCCGAGACATAGATGGATAGACGAGTGTGAGTGAATCAGATTTTAGAGGATATGCTAGGATGTATGTGATGGATTAGAAGTCTAAGTGGGAGGAGTACCTGTACTTAGTGGAGTTTTCCTACAATAATAGTTTTCAGTGTTCCATAGGCATGGCTCCTTTTCAGGCTTTGTATGGTAGAGAGTGTAGGACACCTCTTAGCTGGGACAGGTTAGAGGACAAAGTATCTCTTGGACCAGCTCTTTTATAGGACATGGAGCAGTAGGTAGTGTTGATCAGGTAGAGATTAGGAGGCACAAGATAGGCAGAAGAAGTATATGGATCAAGCATAGGATTGACCGTAGCTTTGATGTGGGCATGAAGGTGTTCCTTTGTGTCAGACCACACAAGAGCCCTATCCATTATGGAAAAGGTTCTAAGTTAGCTCCTAGATTGTTGACCTTTTGAGATTTTGGAGTGTATTGGCCCTTTGGCCTACCATCTAAGCATTGCCACCTAGCTTGTCTCACATACATGATGTGTTTCATGTTTCGGTTCTTAGGAGATATATTGAGATCCTTCTCATGTGTTGGATTGGACATCATTGCAGGTGTAGGATCAGGGGTAGGTGATGGTGGAGCCCATCCATATCATAGATCACAAGACCCTGGGCCTTCGAGGTAGAGAGATTGATTAGGTACGAGTGTAGTGGGACAGATATGATGAGACTGCAGCCACTTGGGAGGATGCCATAGTATTACGAGTGTAGTTTCCACATTTGTTCCAGTGACTTCCAGGAGGAAGTCGAGTCTAAGGGGAGGGGGATGTAGTGCCCACTTCCCTTTGACATTTTTAGATATTGATCTTGATATTGTTGATCTTATTATGGACACTATTATGTTTTATTTTAGTATGATAGTTAGATGTTAGATCATGGATTATTATTGACCTGGATTCAGTTATTATGCATGATGGTTACTAGAGATATTTTTTTATATGTGGATGATGATATACTGTTTGACATGGACATATTATAGATGTTGATTTGGACATGTGACATTGGATATTGTGAGTAGATCTAGTATGGAAGATTATTGATGATGATATAGTTGATTTATTTAAACTAAAAATGATAATGTGGATTTCTTGATGTTGTTGTGATTCATATGTATAGATGGTTTTGTTATTATGTTTATTTTTATGTCATGTTTGGATGTTCGATATGGCCATGAGGCCAAAGGAGGTATCTGTGTTTTGCAGGATAAAATATCACAACAATGTCGGGGGACTGGAGACTAACCATATTGGAATTCTAGGTGAATTCAACAAGGTCACCATGGAAATTGTTTTGTGTGTGTGTGTGTTGTGTTATGTTAGGATTCCCATGGGGGATTTCCATTATATGTGACCATGGGTTTGTGTATTTATTAATGTGGTTTCTTTATTAATGTTTCATGTATTTATTTTGTGATGTGTTACCCCTTTTCATTAGTTATTTTATGTTGTGTTAATGTTGTGAATAATCATGTGTTAAAATAAATAAATCAATATGTCATAGGAATGTAATAAATAAAGTTGTTACTCTTAAATGTAATATTGTAAGAGTGTGTAAGAAAGGTTGTAAGAGTGTGTAAGAAAGGTTGTAAGAATGTGTAAGAAATATGTAAGATAGATTTGGAGTGTGAAACACTTCATCCTCTTGGGAAATTCGAATTTGTCCTTGGAGGCTATATTTGGAGGCTTGTGGGACAAGTTAAACTTGTCCCACACCTCTTAAAATTATTCACCAACCATACCTATGGTTTGGAGGTTAAATTTAGACCTTTTTAATGCATTTTGAAATGACTAATTGTAAGTTTTAATTGCACTTCTCTTACATGTTTTAAATTCAGTCCTTTTGGGGTATGGGTTATTTTGGAGTGTGTAAGTTAATTTGTCATTTTATTTATTATGTTTAGGTGAATGATATTGATTTTTTTTGGGGTTGAGGAAGAGTGATGTGGCATCCCACATGGATCCACATCATCCCCTTCTCTTCCTCTCCTTTAAAATTTGAACTCCTTGCTTGTTTGATGGTTGTTGAAACTTTGCATACTTTCTTTGGGGAATTTTTCTTGTTGTTTTGGAGCCTTGCTTGTGAAAGGAGTTTGGAGACCATTGCATGTTGGTGTGTTGCTGATTTGGGACTGTTATTTTGGCATTGGGAAGCTTGTTGATCTTGGAACAAACTCCATTATGGAGAGGTAGGAACTTGAACCTTTTGAAAATATTTCTTCTCTTTCTATGCATGTTTAAAATGGTGATTGTTGTTATGTGTGTGTTGGCTGGTTGGGTAGACTGCTTAGGACATGGTGTAGGAGAAGGCTATGGGGATTTCAAATGGGGGGCATAAGGGAATGCCAATGGCATCAGTTTTATTGTGGAGGGAGTTTGGGATTGGGATCCACCATGGAAAAGAAATAGCTTGCATTTCTTACTCTTGGGGGGGCATAAGGGAGAAACTTTGGGGGGGGGCATAAGGAGGGGTTGGGAGGCATAAGGTTTATGGGATATGATATGTTATATTGGTGGTATGATTATAGGTGGATGCCCAATTCCAAATTGGGAGGCATAAGTAGCTTCCCCATAGATCCTTGCTCTTTTTGGCTTGCTTGATGAAGCCTCAGTTTTGTTTGCACTTGTTTAATGTAGTTGTGAACTACATTCTTCTTGAAATGTGTTTTGAATGTGAAAATGTTGCATGTTTGTTGTGGAAGCCTTTGTTTCCATGTGTTGTATTGCATCTCTTATTTCAATATGGTTGGGGCTCGGGGGCCAATGAGGAAGGATGGCTTCTCCCTTCTCATTGGATGTCTTGGTTGGGTGGAGAGCATTGCCTTTCCCCCTTCCTTGTTGTGATCAAGATGAAAAGATGAAGAAACTAGCATGTTGTTTTTTTTGGAGCAAGAGGAATATACAGTTTGATAGTCCTTTCTTTTGAACAAGTTATTGTAATCCTTCCCACTTTGGAGTGGATGAATTGTATAGCCATTTGTAATGTGAAGATATTTGTATTGAAAATGGAAGATTGAATTGTAATGTGAAATGTAAAGAAGTTATATTCTACTCTCTGTTTTGAAAGGAAATGTGAAAAAATGTTACATGCATTGCATTTTGCATTTGGAAATCAAAAAAAAAAAGTGATAAGTTGTAAAGTTTTTATTGGAAATAAATAAAGGAATGCTTCACTTTCTCAAACTTACATGGTTGTATTGGAATTGAATTGCTATTGTAAATTAAAATCTTTGTTGAAAAGAAGAATGCGTAGGAAGGAAGTATATTGTTTTTGCATCCTTGGAATTATATTAAAATTGAAATCATAATTTGTAATTTTGACTTGGGAATGAATTTCTAGAATCAAATGAATGTATTAGACTATATTAGAAATAAGTTGTTACATTTAAATGATGGAATTGATAAATAGATCCTTTAAAAATTTGATCACTGGCATTGTAAATTCTAAAACTGGTAAATCTAAACAAAATGCATAGTTCAGACTGCACTTAATAACCAACTTAAAAATGTTATGGAATAGCATGCTAAGACACTAAGGAATTCAATTTGACAAAGAAAACTCAAGAAAACAACTTCACCATAGCTAATTCGAATACAATTCCTTTAATAGTCGTTTTTCTGTCATTTGATGGAAAAATAATATTTTTAAATCAATTGAATAAATTAACTTCCGAAAACACTTTAAACCCTCCCTAGATCAACACTCCATGTCTTTTTGACATGTTGAGTGAAGGAGGAAACCAAATTTAATCAAATTGAAAAGTTGAAAATTGCCTAGTTTGACAATTAAGATCCTGTAGATCATTTTTCCAAAATTGACCCTTTAAATTTCATCAAAAAGTAAATTTTATGTTTCTTATGCAAAGAGGGCATCGAGAGCTTTCGAAAAGTCCTCATTTTCCCAAAAATGAGCTTTCTAGCTCAAGTTATGGCCATTTGAAGTTTTACTTCAATTTGGCATTCAAAAATTAAAATAAATCTAACTGTTAACTTTAATTTTTGACTTTGGAAAAATTTCCACAAAAAAGTCCGTGCCCCCCCATCCCATGACCAATCGGGCTGACACGTGGCACATCGGAGGGTGGACCAAAATTTTAAACTTATCTTTTTGAAAATTTTACCTTGGGAAAATTTTCCCACTTTTCCCCACATCCCGCTGGCCCGCCAATCACATGCTGACACGTGGCACAAGAGGAGGGCGGACCCCTTTTGAACTAAACCTTTTAAGTTTTGGACCTCGGAAAACTTTCCAAATTTTTCCCACATCCCCACTAACCCATAACCAATCCCACACTGACACGTGGCTCAATGGATGCATGGGAGAATCTTGAAAACTTAACTTTTAATTCTTCTTTTGGAAAAATTTTCCTTTTGACTCGTGGCCCCACAACCCCACCTTGCTTAGAAAATCTCTTTTCGTGGGCACATGGGCCCACATGATATTTTTAGGCTTGAAACCTTTTTGGCTCATTCCTTGGATTTCTTCGCCACCCCATCACCCACACCCAATCATGGGTTGACACATGTTGCACCACCCGGCTTCACCAGGGAACACGGAGAAATGTTTCCTTTGAAGTTTGGGATTTTGACTCAAGGACAAAAATCCAAACTTTTCCCTACCACCTTTTTTCCCACATCAAATCAAGTGATGACACGTGTCCACTAAGGACCTATGGAGGTACAGGAGAAACGTGGATTTTTTGCCATGCAATGGGAAAATTTCCTTGAGCCGCCCCATGACCCGCCAACCCGCCAAAAGGCCTTCCTCTCCTCTTGACATGTGTCCCCTAGGGGAAAGTTTGACCTAAAAAACTTCACCCGGCCATATCTTGAGAAATATAAGGAGTTAGGAGGACTTCTTTATATCACTAGAAAGGTGAGAAAATTTCCTATCCAATGGGAATGGTTTAGGGAAATTTTGGAAGCGTTAAGTATGAGAAAAATCCTGTTGAAACTCTAAGGCTGCTAGAGAGTAGGCATGGGGTAAATTACTCCTGAACCTAACTAAAACATATAACCCTAAAATTAATGAAGGGAACATATGTTGGGGTACATTGTCTTCATACATGGAACATAAGCTATGATTTGGGAACTTAATATATATGGCCTAAAAAAATTCTCTAACCAAGGAAAAGGCATGCTTCTCCATGATGGTGTATTTCAACTCAGCTCCCTGTAGTTCTTTACTAAAGAAAGTAATTGGCCTTTCACTTCCCTCCTCATCCTTCTACAATAATATAGATGCAATGGTATTTTCAGAGGAAAAATAAAACATTTGAAAATATTTTTGTAATCAAGGGTTGTTAAGATAGGAGCATTCTTTAGTGCTTCCTTGATTCCAGTAAAATCTTGGACAAATTCCTCTTCCCATTTGATAATTTGATCCTTCTTTAGCATACTTGTGATGGGGATAGTCATCTCAGCAAAATTGGAAATGAATCTCCGATGAAGTTTATCTGACCAAAGAAGGACTAAATTCCTTTCTTAGTTTTGGGAATAAGAACTTTTCCAATAGCTTCCACTCTTTCAGGGTCAATCATGACCCCTTCCTTAGATACAATGTGCCCCAATAGATTTTCCTTTTGAACCCCAAAATGGAACTTCTTAGGGTTCAATGAGATTCCATACTCTCTACATCTCAAGCAAACATCTTCTCCACATGTTGCAAGTGATCATTCCTCTTTCTTGAGAACATTATCACATCATCCTGATACATAACAATAAAATAATTGATGTAACCTAATAATGCTACATCCATAGCTCTTTGAAAGGTAGATCCAACATTCATCAGGCCAAATGGCATTCTCACATAGACATAGGTACCCCATGGAGTGGTGACATGTAGTTTTGATTCTTTCTAATTGTTTTACTACCACTTGGTTATACCCTGAGAATCCATCTAGAGTATATAGTAGCTCAGATCTAGTAACCAGTTGCAATATGTTATCCATATTATGCAACAAATATTTGTCTTTTATTGAGGCCTTATTCAAATTTCTAAATTCCACACACAACCTTATATCTCCATTTTTCTTTCTAATTGGCACTAGGTTTTCCACCCATGAAGAATATCTTGTTGGTTTTATGATGACTTCATCCTCAATTTTTTTAACTCTTGAATTTTTAGGGAAAGGAGTGGATTGATTGGCCTTTGATTTTTTCTAAATGGTCTGGAATTAGGTTCTAATAGTATCTCATGTTAGAAAAGGTCTTCCCTATATGCCTTCAATTCTGAATATGACCATGCCAAGCAATCTTGGTACCTTTTTAATAGCTGGACATAAGACTTATTTTCTTCTTTACTCAGGTTACTACCTAGCCATATTTTTCTAGGTTTTTCCTCAGTCCCCAAGTTGTGCTCCTCCACATCTCTTGAGGCTGACATATGTCTATTAACAATCCTGTTAGCATTATCAAAGTTTGACTCTAAAGAAACCAAACCTCTTGGAATGGTATTGGTCTTTAATTGAATAATGTATTTTCCAAACAGAGTCTCTTTACCATCATAAATACAAACCATTGGTTCCTAGTCCACATTTTGGTTTGTAAACTCTCCTTCATTCTGTAAGAACCTCTAAACCTAGGCATCATCTTCAAAAACCTACCAATGTTTGACATTGTCAGGGATATATGGTCTTGACAACACTTCTATATCATATTCACAGTAAGGAGACATTGTACAATTTTCAAATCTGGATCCCAATACTGCCAACCTATCTGTAGTAGCATTCTGGATTTTTTCAGGGGCATATTATGTTGAAAGAGTCAAACATGTTAATAAAGTCCCAAACTACATGTTTATATTGTTTCATACTTTGATTCTTGGTTGCATACAATTTCCTAACTTGTTTGACTACCAATTTTGAATCTCCTTTAAAAATAATGTCCTTGATACCATACCTCCAAGCAATCCTTAAACCCAAAAGTAGTGCTTCATATTCTACAATATTTTTATAAGCGGTGCTTCATGAATCTGGAATGGGCCGAGCCATAATGAATCAAACTTTCCATGGCTGCCTTTTGGTTCTCTTCTCTTATCCCATAGCAGGATGAAGTCTCCAACTTTGAATTCTCTTACCTTGGCCTTGTTATCAAAAATATTCTTTACTTTCAATTAATGCTCCTTAATGCGATGCACTACTTGGAATCTATTTTCTTCAGATTATCAAGAAAGAGGATCCTCTTATCAATGGAATCATTATCGACCATCTTCTATTTCTGTAGCAACTTGAGAGCTGACATCTCGATCATGAGAGGAATTTTTGCTTCAACTCCATACAGTAGTTGGAATGGTGACATACCTATTTCCTTCTTGGGAGTGATCCTATCCGCCCATAATGTGTCGTACAACCTTTTGTGCCAATTCCTTTGATTCTCATTTACAAGCTTGCAGAAAATGGTCACAATGTTCTTGTTGCTTGATTTGGCATGTCCATTTCCTTGTGGATAGTAGTCAGAAGAATGAGATAGGGAGATTTCGTAGCTATAGAAAAACTCAGTCAGCTCTCTTGAAGAGAAATAGGTAGCATTATCTACTACAATCTTTTGTGGCACTCTGAAATGGACTATGATATTCTCCTTGATGAATTTGCATACTATTTCAGTGTTGGCTTGTTTGGCTAGAATGACTTCCACCCATTTGGTGAAGTAGTCTATTACTGTGAGTACATATGTGTGCCCCATGCTTGAGTAAGATTTTAGAACACCAATGAATTCCAGCCCCCACTATTGAAATGATTCTTCAATAACCATAGGACTAAGTGGTAATGCAACGATTTGTGGTCTTCCAACGAACTGTTCCATTCTTTGTATTTATAAACCCAATCTTGAGTATTTGTAAAGATGGTGGGCCAATAATACCTTCCTCAAAGGATATTGTGTGAAGTGACCTTTGCTGAAAAAGGTCCACCACATGCTTGGTCATGGTATGCTTTAAGAAACTTTTCTTGTTGCTCTTTACCTACGTACCTGAAGAAACAACCATCCGGCCTCTTTTCTAAATCGCATGATTCCAGATTAAAAATTTAGTTGCCTTTAGCTTTAGTGTTATCCTTTTCTTGTAATCAATATGGGGAGGTAATTATCCATAAGTCAATTAATAGGAAATATCAACATACCACTCTTTAGTAGTGGTGACAAAGAGAACATGTGGGTTGTCTTTTGAACAAGTTGAGCAAGCACAATTTTCTTCACCATGTTGAAATTTGAGTTTTTCATCTTTAACAATCAACTTGCACAAGCCATTTCCCCTTACCAAATTGGAGGGTTGAATCTCCAAGTCATATTCTTAAGTCTTTGTAATCCAATTTCCTCTTTTAGCTCTGGGATCCTGCTGGGTCAAGATGGACTTAATTTCACTGTCGGGGACCATCACCACCATATGGGAATTGAGGATGTAAAACCTGAAGTTTTTTACAACCTTGACCACTGCATAGGAATGCTTCTCCAATTGGCTATATTTTATCTCATGCTTTTTCAAAGGAAAAATCATGAAAGTAATAGGTGTTTCCACACCATCATTTTTCTAAACAAGAATGGCATAGAGTGTATATTCTGATACATAACAATACATGATGAATTCTTTGTTAAAATTTGGAGATACAAGAGTCAGAGACTTGGAAATGGATTTCTTGATCTCTTCAAATGTTGCCTTCCCTTCATTGTTCCATTTGAATTTTGTTTGTGGTTTCATCATGGAAGTAATGTGCTTCATTAACTCAACAAACTCAGGCACAAAATGGTGAAGAAAGTTCACCTTTTCAAAGAATGAATGAACTCATTTCTTGCTTATGGGTAGGGCTAATGCTTGAATGGATCTAATCCTCTCAAGATCAATGTGTGCTCCATGTTTGTTCACAATGTGCCCCAATAACTTGCCTTCTGTGACTCCAAAAATGCACTTTTTTGGATTTAGTGATATGTCATGTTTCCTACACCTTGCAAGTACCTGTTCCAAGTGATAGATATGATCTCCCCTCTTCTTTGAAAATATTGTGAGATCATAAAGATATATGATAATGCAATGCTTCAGATCTTTAAAGGCCAAATCCATTTCCCTTTGGAATGTAGCTCCTGCATTGATTAGGCCAAAAGGCATTCTGTTGTAGGCAAAAGTGCCCTAAGGTGTTGTAAAGGTTGTCTTGGTGCGGTCCTCCTCTGCCAATTTGATATTATTATATCCTGAGAATCCATCAAGTAATGAAAGAATTTCAGATCTAGTGACTTCTTGTAGGATATGGTCCATGATA
The DNA here is from genome assembly GCA_018340775.1 of Taxus wallichiana var. yunnanensis. Classification (NCBI taxonomy): domain Eukaryota; kingdom Viridiplantae; phylum Streptophyta; class Pinopsida; order Cupressales; family Taxaceae; genus Taxus; species Taxus wallichiana. The sequence goes on along the minus strand of CM031243.1, from coordinate 309,037,459 downwards.
GGAAGAGGATAATTTTCCTTTAGTGATGCTTGGTTCAAGTTACGAAAATCTACACATATCCTTATTTCACCATTCTTCTTCCACACTAGCACAATGTTAGCCACCCACGTTGAATGGTGGATGGGAAAGATGATCCTTTCATTAAGCATCTTTGTTACCTCCTCCTTAATGGTATCAGCAATCTTTGGGTTATACGGCCTTTGTTTCTTCCTAAAGGGCTTAACACCCTACTTCAAAGGAATTGAGTGATGCATTTCCTTTGGCTGGAAGGATTTGAGTTCATCATAAGAGTAGGCCAAGAAATCTGAGTATTTCTTGAGTAATGCAACAAACCTTATTTTTTCTTTAGGTGAGCAACATTTTCCAATATTGACCATCCTTGGCTCCTCCGGGGTACTAATGTTTTCTTTATCAAAATCAGCTGGGCACCAAGAAGATTGCTTTTCTTTCTCTTGAATGAATCTGTCATGTTATTCAAAGAGGTCTTATAAAGAGACTAGGCCTTTGGGAATTTTGTTCCCTTTCAATTTTATTACTCCCTTGTCATCAATCCCTTCAATTCCTTCTTTCTCTTCTTTAGGGACTACTTCTCGGTGTGGATTTTCACCTCCTTCAAAGAAGATATTATTGAAATTATCCCTTCTCTCTAATAATGCTAGAATTTGGTTATCATCATTGAAGACTTGCCAATGATTTACATTATTTGGTACACTAGGTCTGGATACCATTTCAATGGTCACTTTGTCTTTACCAAAAGAAGGATGAGGTTTCACTAAGGAAGCTAAAACTACAAGATAATTATCCTTTTCATTATGTTCCCTTGGAATAACTTCAATGGAAAATGCATCAAAAGATTCAATGCAGTCCCACACTCTGTTTCTGTAATGTTGGAGTCTTGGATTATTCACCTAATATTGTTGGCGGACCTGCTTTACTACAACCTCTGCATCACCTCGGCATCTCAGTTTCTTGATTCCCATGTCCTCTGCTACACTCATGCCTAAGAGTAGTGCTTCATACTCTGCAGTGTTATTTGTATTATCAAATTACAACTTGTAGGCAAATGGGTACAACTCATTGGAAGGAGAGTACAATACTACACCAGCTCCCGAGCCCACACTAGAATGACTACCATCAAATTCCATTGTCCAAATTTTATCTTCCTCTTCCTCCATGAGAAGTGGCAAGTTCTCCTCTTTTTTTGATGTGAGGAAGTAGTTTCCTAGCCCACAATATTGAAAGAGAATGTTTTCTTTCGATCATCAGACTTTCATACTATGAACTTCATCTTTCTTACTGGTAGAAAATTCTTCATCTCACCTTTTATTGGGATAGTTATAGATGACCAATCCATTTTTATCTCTCCACCCAGGTCTCTACAGAAACTCCTACTCAATAGCATACCAAAGGATGCTGGGATGTCTGCTACTATTATGGTTAGGAGCACCTTCTTATCTAGAAAATCAGCTAGTACTACATCTGCATCTTTGATTCTTCCTACCAATGGCACTTGTTTGGATTCCATTTGGTAGTAGGTGCCATTTACCTAGGTCAAGGTGAGGCCTAGAGCATTTACAACTTTGGTTGGCATCACATTATCTGAGGCTCCAGAATCTATGATACAATTATTTAGCTAGAAGCCTTTAATGAGGAGTGATAGGTAGAAAGTTTAAATCCTATTGGTTTTGGAGGCACTGAGGACTAGCATGTTTTGGGAAGGTGGTGTGGATGGTGTGGGTAGTAAGCCTTTAGAATTAAGACTTGAGGATATAGGGTTACTACCACGAACTACATTAATGAACTGTCAAACTAGGTAGGGTGTGTTTGTAGGTATTCTATTTTTGAGAGCTGGACTTTGGTTTTCTTTCATGTTCCACAAAGTCAAATGGGGTTATGGTGAGTGAGGAAGAGGTTCCGGAACTAGAGGAAGATTTATATGGTAGAGTATTTTCTACTTTGGGTGTTGAATTCTCCTTTCTGGGTGTAGCAATTGGCTTAGAAGGGGGTGAGGGTGTAGCTTTTGATTGAACCTTAGATGTTTTTACAGGAACAAGATTTAATGGAGATTTTTTCTTATAAAATTTTGAGATGGAAGAAGAATTAGATGACTTACTTGCCATAGTAGCATGATCCCTAACAACCAGTGAGTCTGGTTTTTCTTTCCATAGAAGGTGGTAATGGTGATCCTCTGCTGATGATTTTATTTTGTGTGACCTCTGGAGGAGAATATTCTTTATTCTTCTTATCCTTTACCGCAACCATTGAGGATGAAGTTTCTTTCCTAGATTTTGCATGAGTGAAAACAACACATGAGAAACTTGGAGCTTCTCATCAACCTCATCTTCATCATCAACGTACTCAATTAGGCCATTGTGCATATCAACTTCCTCGACCTCAAGATAGTTTTCATAGTTTTCCATATTTACTTCTTTAGTTTCATCAATTTTTTCTTCCTCCTCTGGCTCTTTGGTGTCATAAATGGCATTGACTAGAGGTGCTTCAAGAGCAAGCCAATGAGGAGATGGAGAAATTATTTTCCTATTTAGAGGGTTGGGTTTCCTTGAAGCATTCTACATTTTGATTTGAGATAGATTCTTCTTCAAGGTAACCAAGTCATTTGCCATTTTTGGAACATCGGATCTATGGTGATGATTTTGAATTCGACCCTTTTGCTTTCCATTGGAGCCTTTCACCTTACAGACAAGATTAATTCATCATCAGTTTTTATTGCATGGTATTGAGCTTCCCTTAATGTTCTTGGTTGCTTTCTTCTAAGGAAGAAATATACTTCGATGGAAAGGTGTTGCTAAAGAATCTCTTCAAATTATTTTCAGGAGGCACCACATCTTCAAGGATTCTTCTTATCACTCTGTTATATCTTTCTACGAAGTCTCTCATTGACTCGGAGGTTTCTTTTTTCATTTATACCAATTAGACCAAGAGATCTTGACAATATTTTGTTCTCTTGAACCTGTGTTCGAATGCACTTCTTATATCTTCCCAACAGGTGACAGACCTCAAGGGTAGCATGTAGAAAAATTCATTAGCTTTCTCTTAGAGTGGCTCCACAAAGATTTGGACTGACACATCTTCATCCTCAACACCCAACACACCACAAGTAGTGATAAATATTGTTACATGCTCTTCAAGGAGTTGAGAACCATCCCCTCTAAATTTTGGGAAGTTTTTCTCGAGCCTCTCGGTAGCTCATGGAGTGGTTGAGCAAGAGCCAGTGGACCAGTGTTTCCTCCCCATGGTACATTAGGCCTATGAGCCTCACAATCATGTTCACATGCATGATCATGATCCCCCATTATATGTTTGTTTCTAGTTTCCAACCTTGCTAAATTTGCAGCTTCTATTACTTCTCTTTCATCTGCCTCGGCTTGAAGTCTCTCGATTTCTTCAAGTTGAGATCTTATTTCTTCATCGGCTCTTTCCTCTCTTTCTCTAGATTCTTCTTCAGTATTCATGTTAGTGAAGTCTACAAGGTTCTCGTTGATGTATGAAAATTCACCGTCCAAAGGATTGGCAACACTCAGGTTCCCAACATGACCGGTTGCTTGAAAAGGAAGCCTCTAGATTCGAGTACCTCTTGTCTCCTTTGAAGTTCTTCAAAAATGGGATCAGTTTGTCCTCCTTGTCTCTGTTATTAGGTGTATCTTTTATCTACCATCTTGAAAATATATGCTCTTCTTTGCAGTGCTAGAATTTTTCTTTGCCTCTCCAATTTAGTAGTGCGTTCTTCTTCAAGGTCTAGAATTCTTGTGGCAATGAAGTAGTGATTGGAACTTTTTCTATTATGCTAGATAGCTTCCCTCAAATCTAAAGCAACATCTTCTTGGATGTGGAAGAGAAATTTGGTTCTTTCAATAGGAGGGTTTCCCGAAATAGCCATGATTTTAATCCATGTGGCTCATATAGCCATTCAAATTCCAAAAATTTTTCTCTTTTTTAAATTTTGAATTTTCTAACCTTGCGGTTGCATTCAAGTGCAAATCTGCTAAATTTTCCACATAGTGAGCACCAAAAATTGTTGGTGAGGAAATTTTTCGAGTGGAAAATTTTGTGGATTCCTTTCCAATGCTCTAGGAATCTAAGTCCCTCTACTTAACCGGTGCAGCTGCTATATATGCATGCACGTGAAAAGGTGGATTTCTATTGTGGCCTTTCGACGGGGATCCAATAGGGGCACTCCACTAACCATGCAACAAAGCTAGCAATCTCTTACTAGGGAATATTTTTTTGAAGGTGGGAAAGGGAGTGAGAAATGAGATAGGGAAACTAATGTTGTAGGTAGGAAATTAGATTCCTGCACATATTAGTCAGAAACTTTAACACATGCATTTATGAGAAGAAACAACCCTGCAAATGGAAACAAGATGAGATAAGATTGCAAACTCAAAGTTTCTAAAATATCCTCATCAAAGAGGCTACAAAATATTTCTTCTTGTATTGATGCTTAAACAGGAGTTGTACATAATGTGGGAATGGAAGAAATTTGAGAATAGAGGAAAGTAGAAGAAAATGGCTATCTCCTTTGCTTTCTCTAAGTACAATGCACTCGTGAGTTTACAAGATCAATTGCCAACCCTTTACAATGGTGTGAAGAAGACATTAAATATCTTGCAAGAAATAGTTACAACTTCTTCTTTGTTAGCAAGAAATGGTTTACAATCTTTTCAATCATTCGTGTCCGTTCAGATTCTTGATTCGCAAAGAAACGCCAATGGCAAAAAAACCAGAATTTTACTAATGTAACCGTTATGCTCATTTTGTAACTTTGAATTTGAATTTTTCATCTTACATTTGAAACTTTAAACCAAAGCCATCCATGTGGGAGAAATTTATTGGAGCGGGCATGGAGGATGCCTTTTGCATTTTGTGACTTTATAGAGATTTGGCATTTTTTACATTTTTGATCCGCCCTTTCACTTTTGATATAATCCTGACACGTGGCTTCACTTGAGTGGAGACAGAGTCGTGGGTCACTTTTATAATTTTACCTTTTTTAAATGCAGGCTCAAAAATACAAATTTCTCCATCATCCCGCCTCCCCACTTTTACTCTTTTGATGCGGGCTTAATATTTGACTTATTCCTAGGCATGGTAGGGGTTGTGGGTAACTTTTTAACTTTAAGCCCTGTTAATGAAAACAAGGCTCAAATTCTACAATCTCCCTAATGATCTGCCTCCCCGCTTTGACTCTTTTGATGTGGGCTCAACATTTGAATTTTTCCCTCTTGGGAACAAGGCTCAAATACTCAAAAGGCTCTGACGACCCGCTTCCCCACTTTGATTTTCCAATGATGGGCTCAAGATTTGACTTTTTCCTTTTAGCATGATCGGGGTTATGGGTCACTTTATGACTTTTAGCATTTTTTACAAAGAGGATCAAAACCTCAAAGTTCTCCGCCGACCCGCTTCCTAATTAGATATGTCCACGTACCCATGGATAATGGAGCCAAAATTTTATGGGGAAGAAAACACCCATCATTCACAACTATGGAAAAAATGTTGAGAAGAAGAAAACTCCACCATTTCAGCTCAAATTTCAAATTTCTTTCACAAACCAAGAAAATGAAAACAATACAAGGTTTGATGATCCATGGCCATAGGAAGTTTGACAATTTAATTCAAATGAGGACAACAATTAAATTTTCATGGGTCTAGACAGGAAAATGGAAAATTTATCAAAATGTGTAGAATTGAGAGTTTAAACAATTTCAAAGCATGAAGTTCTCTATCTTTTCAGACTTTCATCTTTACTTGAACACTTCGGAGGGTGTGAGCTCAAAATTTTAAATTTGAATTTTAAAATGAGGGGGATTTTCAGGGAAAAACAACTCCATATACTAGTTTAAAATGGGTACTTTCCAAAGTGTCTCTTTTAGTAGTGATTCTATCTTCCCAAATAGTAAGCTTCATCTGCTCACACCATCTTCTCTTGTTAACCTCTTGTGTCCTTCTAATTATCTTTAGAAACTTTTTGATTTCCCGAGGGTTTTAGTTAGATGTATATGTTAGGTTTATCCCATACTCTTGACACATGGCCACTAATGGTTTGGCTCAAAAGCTCATGGCATTGTCAACAACTATTTTGGAAGGTACTCCAAACCTGTAAATTATAAGATTTAGGATAAAATCCTTAATGATCTGATGAGTTATTTTCTTAGTAGGGATATCCTTGACCCACTTGGAGAAGTAATCAGTGGCTATCAATATCCATCGGTGTCTTGCACTAGAAGGATTATATATATCCCTAATAAAATCCACACCCCGTTGTTTAAAAGGGGATTCAATTGATACTAGTTGTAAAGGGAGAGCACCTGAAGCCTTCATTCTTCTTGAAAATCTTTGACAACTTTCACATTTTCTTACTAACAAGGTTGTATCTTTAAAGAGTGTGGGCCACCAATAACCAACCCTGAAGATCTTGTGGCTAGGTACTCTTCTAGAAAAATTACCCCACATACTCCCCCATGAAAATATGTAATTAATTTGGGAGCTTCATCTTCAGTAATACATCTTAGGAGAACCCCTTTAAGATTCTTCCATGCCAACCCATAATCAGTGATGATGTACTTTTGGGAGGCTAACCTGAGTGTCCTTATTTGATTCTTATTTAAATGTCTAGGACACTCCAAATTTCTAAGGTAAAATATGATGTCCTTCTACTATTAGAACTGACTAATTTCTCATGAACATAAATATCTCCCTCCTCAACTTCATTTACCTCCATCAATTGCATATTTATTTCTTCCATTATATTTTTCAATCCTAGACCTCTAACCAACTTAGTAGTCTTAATATCCATGTCATATTCTTGTAATTTGTTCACCCATCGACATATTTTACTTGATATTTCCATTTCTGACAAGATGTCTTTGACCATGGTATGGGGAACATAAGCTATGATTTTGGAACTTAAGATATATGGCCTAAAAAATTTGTTTCTCTAACCAAGGAAAAGTCATGCTTCTCCATGATGGTGTATTTCAACTCAGATCCCTGTAGTTCTTTACTAAAGAAAGTAATTGGCCTTTCACTTCCCTCCTCATCCTTCTATAATAATACAGATGCAATGGTATTTTCAAAGGATAAATAAAACATTTGAAATAATTTGTTGTAATCAAGGGCTGCTAAGATAGGAGCATTCTTTAGTGCTTCCTTGATTCCAGTAAAAGCTTAGACAACATCCTCTTCCCATTTGATAATTTGATCCTTCTTTAGCATACTTGTGGTGAGGATAGTCATGTCAACAAAATTGGAAATGAATCTCCTGATGAAGTTTATATTACCAAAGGAGGACTAAATTTCTTTCTTAGTTTTGGGAATAATAACTTTTTCAATTAGATTTCATACTCTCTACATCTCAGCAACATCTTCTCCACATGTTGTAAGTGATCATTCCTCTTTCTTGAGAACATTATCACATCATCCAAATACACAAAAATAAAATCATTGATGTAACCTAAGAATGCTACATCCATAGCTCTTTGAAAGGTAGCTCCAACATTCATCAGGCCAAATGGAATTCTCACATACACATAGGTACCTCATGGAGTGGTGAAAGTAGTTTTGATTCTTTCTTATTGTTTTACTACCACTTGGTTATACCATGAGAATCCATCTAGAGTATACAGTAGCTCAAATCCAGTAACTAGTTGCAACATGTTATCCATATTAGGAAATGAATATTTGTCTTTATTGAGGCCTTATTCAAATTTCTAAAGTCCACACACAACCTTATATCTCCATTTTTCTTTCGAACTGGCACTAGGTTTTCCACCCATGAAGAATATCTTGTTGGTTGTATGATGCCTCCATCCCTTAATTTTTAACTCTTCTTGCATTTTGAGGGAAAGGAGTGGATTGATTGGCCTTTTCTTTTTCCTAAATGGCCTGGAATTAGGTTCTAATGGTATCTCATGTTGGAAAAGGTCTTCCCTATATGCCTTCAATTCTGAATATGACCATGCCAAGTAGTCTTGGTACCTTTTTAATAGCTAGACATAAGACTGATTTTCTTCTTTACTCAAGTTACTACCTAGCCATATTTTTCTATGTTTGTCCTCAATCCCCAAGTTGTGATCCTCCACATCTCTTGAGGCTGACATATGTCTATTAACAATCCTGTCAGCATTATAAAATTTTGACTCTAAAGAAACCAAACCTCTTAGAATGGTGTTGGTATTTAATTAAATAATGTATTTTCCAAACAGAGTCTCTTTACCATCATAAATACAAACCATTGGTTCCCAGTCCACATTTTGGTTTGTAAACTCTCCTTCTTTTGTAAGAAATTCTGAACTTGGGAATCATCTTCAAAAACCTACAAATGTTTGATATTGTCAGGGATATATGGTCTTGACAACACTTCTATATCATAGTCACAATAAGGAGACATTGTACAATTTTCAAATCTGGATCCCAATACTACCAACCTGTCTATAGTAGCATTCTGATTTTTGTCATGGTATATTATGTTGAAAGAGTCAAACATTTCAATAAAGTCCCAAACTATATGCTTATATTGTTTCATTATTTGATTCTTGGTTGCATACAATTTCCTAACTTGTTTGACTACCAATTCTGAATCTCCTTTAACAATAATGTCCTTAATACCATACCTCCAAGCAATCCTTAAACCCAAAAGCAGTGCTTCATATTCTGCAATATTGTTAGTGCACTCAAATATGATTTTAAAGTAAAAATTGAAATCCTCTCTAGTTTGGAGACATAAGGAAAATACCAGCACTATTCCCAAATTTAGAACAAGCTCCATCAAACATCAAAATCTAGGGAGATCCAATTTTCTTAGGACATTTACACTTATCAATGTTATGCTCTTTAAAATCTGCATAGCCCACAAAATTATCAACATCTACATTTGTATATAATACTTCATAAGAAGCATTGTTAGGTCTTTAATCAGATGTAGCATCTTTTTCTCACCATATAATTTAACAAGGATTCCCTCTACTGGTATGGTTGCATATGACATGTCCATCTGTACACTCCCACCCACACTAGCAGCCCACTTTCTTGACAATAACATTCCCCACTTGGTAGGAAAATCCACAATAACTACATTCATGGTTAAACATTTTCCGGGTAAGATGCCAATTGCACTACCAATCCTTTAACATACCCAATCACCAACACCTCCCTTGAATCCATAGTGGTGCATTTTCCAAAAGATGTTGTCACTTTGATATTCAATTCATTCATTACCTCAAGAGGCATCACATTACATGAGGCCCTTGAATCAAACATGTAGTTGTGCACTAATATGTCCTTGATGATTAAAGTAGTATAGAAAGGATCAACATCAAGCTGAGATTCAACAAGAGAAGTACCCAGATATACCTCAGGTGATTCTCCCAAGTCTTCTAATGCTTGTGGTACTTCTAGTTCTACAATGATAGGGGGAGTATCCACATTATTCACATTCTTGTTTGGGGTATTACCTCCTCTTTGAATCCCAAATATTCAAATGCCCTTTTTCTATGCTCAGGGATCCTAAGCAATTCAACAATAGGCATAATGAATTTGATTTGACTCAACATCTAGGCTATATCACAGGGGATGTATTTGGGTAAGACTGTATTGGGAGGGAGAGTTATTACCCCTTCTTGTGGTATGAGACTCTTTATAGCTTGGGCATGAGCTGGGGTACAAGTTTTATTTGGAGTGACTGGGCCCTTGCTAGGTGTATCCTTTTAGGGGATCCTTTGGGATATTAGTGAGAAGTGGAGTTTTTGGCTTGGCTTGTGGCCCTCCCCTTTGACAACTCTACTTCTGAGATTGTATTCCTTTTTCTGAGTAACCATTGCATTCATCAAAAGTTTCTTGTCTTCCTCAAAAGGAATTCCCCCATCATACTTCTTAATCATTAGAGCTCTCAAATATTCAAAGTCATGATTAGGTAAATCAAAATATTGCACCATATCAACTTCAATATCATCATTAGGAGGAAGAGGAGATACCCGGTGAATGCAATCCCAAAAATTTCTACTGATCCTGGCACTTATCATCTCAATTGAAGTGGCACCTTGTTGTGGATTATCAGGGCACTCCATCATGCATACATCACCGTAAGTTTCATCATCACCTACCTCTTCAATTTCCTTATTTAGATCACGGGGGGATGTGGTAAGAGACACTTGTCACACCAATCAATAACATGGTCTTCTTCTACCATGGAAACCCTAGTAGTCAAAGGATCAGGGACCAACTTATTTTCTCTAGGTTGTGGCTATTTATTTCCTAATCCCATGGGCCCTTTTCCTCTTTCATCTAATTTGTGATCACCTCTAGGATGATTTCCAAATCTATTTTTGGCCCTAAGGTTGGTGTTGGCCTTGAGAAATCTATCTATTCCTTTTTTCTTCTTTGGAAAGCTTATAAGATATTTCTTTAACTGCTCTGGCCAGAGTCTTCACAACTTCTTCTAGATCCACTACCTTTCCTGACTGAGGTTTCTTAGGATTAATCAATTTGACACCCTCCCTCTTAGGAGGTTTTCCAACTTCCTTAATATTGTTTTTCAATTTTCAAGGCCATGGTGAAGGCCTACCTTAAATTTATAGGGTTCTTATCCCTCAAATAATAAGTAACTTTCTTGTCAAAAGCATGGAATATTTAATTAGGCAAGACTCATCACTAGGCCTCAAAATTATGGGTAGTCTAGTCAAAGTCTTATTGAATATGGTATTGAAGTCTTGAACAAGCTCATTGGGATTATTTTTTATATTCTCAAACTTAGATAAGAGGAACCTTGGGTCATTCTTATCCCCATACTATAATCTGAAAGCATTCTTCATCTCAGTCCATGAATCTATTGAGTTGTCTAGTAAATCTTTATACCAGTCACGTGCATCTTCTTCAAGAGTGTGAATGAATAGCTTTACATATACATCTTCATGTTCTATTTCGAAATCCTCCATCATATTAATAAATAGTTTTAAGTGTTGATCACTAGTGATGGCATTATTTCCCTAAAATTTGGGTAACCTATTTCTTACATCTTGTGGTACAACATTAGGATACCCAACCATGCCTCTAAAATCTATTGGTCCAAACACATTGAAAAAAAGGAGGTCTAGGTGGAGGATGAGCCATGTTATTCTGAGGAGGTGATCCTATAGGAGGATTAAAATAGTGTGGGACAAGAGGTATTTGGGACATGTGTATGATCTTCAAAGTAAGTATCCTTCAATGACTCGAGTCTCACAAAAACCCTATTAGTTCTAAGTGATAAAGGAGGGAGGTGAGGGATACCTATTCCAGTTACAAATGATGGCCCTTCACTAGTTGGAGTGTTTATATTTACATGAGGACTGTCTGATTCTAAATTGTCTAAAGATGTAGAATAATCCTCTATTATAGGTTGATCACCTTCCATGACTGACACTACCTTCTCTCCTAAATTTTGATCCCCAATGCTTTCAGACTTGTTTCTTATTTGGGTTTGTTCTTCCAAGCTCTGGAAACAATATTCTAGTAGGATCTTTGTTAAAGAAGGACCTTCTTCCTTCTAGCTTTGTAAATATCAACAAAAATCTCAATTGTCAAAGCTTAAGACATTGGCATTTACTAGAAATTCTAAACAAAATATGGAGTCACCACTAAGGATTTACACCTTAGATGTGTAAAACACTATAAATGACTTGTCAATTGCAAATCAATACTCAATTTCTATAAATCTTGACAAATAAGCATCCTTTGTCAATATTTACCATTAGCCAAGCATATTTAGTGCAAAGTTCACTTAAACTAGGAAATATCACACAAATAACTTTTGATCTTGCTTAATTTTCACAAAGCTTAACAAAGGATGACATTTAGACCACGTATTTGCATCTAAACATGTATGAAATGTTACCATAGGTTGATATATTTGTATATATTTCACAAATGTCCTTAGAAACTTTACCAAAGAAATGTTGGTACCCAAATCGAGTCCTCCCTTTGTGGCAAGAAGCATCAATAGAATGAGAAGGATGCTTAGAGGATGATAGATCTAGATTTGTGTCATTTTGTATCGGGGAAGGATCTCATCATCTCTTTATCACTCGAGCTCAAAGATTCAGGTAGCACCATGTTGAGGGTATGACCTACCCTCCTACTTTAGGCTCTTCCTTTAGCTAGGGTGAGAGGACCCATTTTGTAGTCTGTAATTGTGAGTGGGGTGGATGTATCAACAATATTTGGCACTCTTTATAGAGTAATTGAAAAACAACTCTGGGAAGACATGGTCAATTCAAAAAAGGCTAACTCTCACGAGTTGTCACTTCTAGATAGTGTAGATGTCTTCTAAACAAATCTCAGACTACTAAAGATAGTATGGAACCAACTTGCTTTAGCATATTGTTGGCTTTAATGAGGAAAGCATGGGTAGTTTTTGGTAGGATTAGTTAGTTTTGGTTGTATTTGATTTGGGGAATTAAGCAAGATAAAGTTGATTATACCATATTTCAAGGAACTTTTAATAAATGTTGGGAGATCTACCAAGTGCAAAGACAAATATACCTCAAATAGCTCATAATGAACCTTCAACTAGAAGATGTACACTCATGGAAGCCCAAGAGTGCACGGTTTCACACAATCTTTAAGGATTCAAACACAAAATCTCATGTTGAAGACTTAATAAAACATCAGAGATTCACAATTTATCACGCCTAAGATACACTCAAAGGCTTACAAGAAACATTTAACAAAGTGGAGACATAGTGACTTTAAAATTGTTTATTACACAAATGAAATGAAAGCTCTTCTCAATAGTGTAATTGTAATTTCTAGAATGCTACTAGAATGATAAAGTTTGTGTGACTTAAAGGATCTCTAAAATAAGATTGCAATGGGAGCATGAATAACTATTTTAAGTATATCATCTTGACAACAAATACAACAATGCTCATGATTAACACAATTAATTCAAGGCTCATCAAATTTATCAGCAAGGGAAAGTAGATCTATAGTCTTCAGTGCTTTTCAATGGTTGTACACTTGCAACCATCTTGACATGATTTAATTTGAAGGCTCAAAGAAAGTAACATGTTTCTCAGATGAGTTCTTGGGAAAATGGTTTTCTCTTATTTTTCCTTTCTCTTGAAAAAAAATATTAGAAAATTTTAACCCCCTTATGAGATTATTCTCTTCACATTTATACCATTCTATTCACTCATTTGCTTTCCAATTTCCCCCAAAAGTGTGAATCTTCAAGGGAATATTCCCCTTTACAACATATATTTTAATCCACATTATTCTCATGAAGATGCCTCATCAAATGTTGCTAGGTGTGAGAACTATGAGCCTTCCATGTTTTTCACTCTATTTATGTATGAATGGGATGCCATGTCATCACTTTTACCCACTTATTTAATCATTATTTTCCCTTGGTGACTAGACATCTACTTTTGATGATTTTTAGTGCCTCCAGGAAATTTGATTTGACATATGCTCTTATTTTCTTTTCTAGAATCCATTTTGAATGTTGTATATTTATTTTCATGCCTTTTGGGTTAGTTATCACACATGATTCTTGTCAAATCAGATCAATTTATCATTTTTTTCTCAATGCCAATTCATTTCAACTTTTAATTTCTCATGTAGATATCTTATTGAGATCTCAGGAATAATTTCACCATGATTGCACCAAATTCAGCTCACCTGCCTCAAATTTCCTATAAAAATGCACCACTTACTTTTCATTTCACACTTTCTTCTTTGCGTATAATCACTTTGAGGAAATCCATTTATATTATGGTAGGAAAACTAGTGGCACCCAGTTTGAAAGAAATATCTACTGAAGATTTGCATTCTATCTTTGATTTTTGGGTCCAGATGAAAATTTTGTAAGGATGATGTTTGAGATTTGATCCTGATGATTACACCGGGCCTTTAACAACTCGAGTTGTTCGAGTTTCTCTCATGAGAAGACTTATCAGGATAAGTTCATTTTCTCTACTTTTCAGATGATGTATTTTCATCTATTCAGGATTGAGCATCAAAGGGTTCCTGAGGATTTGAGGGAATTATGGAATGTAAGTAGGCCCAGTGTGTAGGATTTGACCAACTGCAACTACCCCTACCTTTGTGATGAAGCATTTGTTACAAAAGAGATTCCTCTAGAATCTTATGTGCTTGATGGAGAAATTTCATTGACTACAGTTCCCTCCCTTTATCACCAACTAAATGCATTGGAGCAAGCATGTTTCAGTCTTGGAGGAAAAACAACCAATGACTACACCCCCTCCATCTCTGAACCATCACTTCCTTTTGTGAAAAACATAAGGGTGAGTCTAGCTCTTGGGCCTTCTGTTCCAATTACTACTTTCATGCCTTCTTCTCTAGTCATTCCAGAATCAGTTGTGGTTGCACTTCCATCTCAAGGTTCTCAACCAACTTCTTCTACCAAAACTAGAGGGAAAAGGGAATTTTCTAAAGGTGGTTTAGATATGGGTGAATGGGTCTCTTCTTACAAGAAGAGGTCAAAATTTCTTAGTCTGTTAGATGGTCCCTTGTCCATCCTGGATGATCTTAAATCAATGGGCATGTCTCACACTTTGGAAGAGACATTATTTTTGTTCAAATGGCACTAGGGATGGATGAACATGGGCCTAGGAAAAACAAATTGGTGAAAAACTTCCTCTTTGTAGAGAGGATTTTGTGGTAAAGGAGTTTGTGGTATTGGATGTTTAAAGTTTCTCGTTATTATTATTTTTTCTTTTTGTAATACAACTCTGGTGGATATATGTAATCTTTCCTCTCATGGCTGGGGCCCTATAGATCCCCATTTTGATTTTTTCAAAATGCAGAAAGTACAAACATCTCATTAGTTTATATGCTTTTACAAATGGACATAAAATTTCATCCAAGCAATATAAAAATCTAATGCATTATATCAAATTACAATTTATATAAGAGAATAACAAGTTTTAAAGTAATGTTCATCCTTCATGAAGCAATAGTATCAAATGAAACACCAGTTACAAATGAAATATGAAAAGAAGATAAAGTTTTAAGAATGAAAAGCCTAAGCTTGTTCATCATCTTTCATGTCTGCATCCTTTTCTTCTTCAGTTTCTTCTTCTTCTTCTTCTTCTAGAAACCTTGCCACATATGCATCATACCTTGAAAGAGCTCATTGATTTCTTCTTCATCTGGCCCTGTATGGTGTTGGAAGATCAATGTTTGTCTTGTTATTGCATCCACACAAGTAGCCCATTTTTTCTTGTATTCCAATGGCCTAGCTTTTAACTCTGTAATTATGTTCTCAATTTTCCTCATTGTTTTAATAACTTCATAGGAGAAATTTTCTTTCTGGATGTTTTTCTCAAAAGAGATTGAACAAGAAATCAATTTTTAGATCACCATAGCTCTTCTTGAATTTTTCAAAACCATATCTTCAAGTTTTAAATCAATAGCATCTAAAGTATCATCGACCCATTTCCTTTTAACTTCTATTTTTTCTTTGATCCCATTCAAAAACTTCCACCTTGATCTTTGTTAATTCCTCCATAGCATGTTGAGTTCCTTTGAATTCCTTTGGCACAATCCCTTCTTTTTCAACCAATTCATCACTAAGTTGAGTTATATGGTCCAACTTGGGAAAAATTCCTTCAAAGTAGAAGATTTTCATTATCACACTACTCAATTATTTCATCAATTTCATTAAGCCTATTCTTGAGTTCTTCATACTTTGTCTGGCTTCTTCAATTGCTTCTTTTCCCTTTTTGTCAATTTCTCAACCCATGTGTCCACAAACCTAAACTTCTTAACAACCTTATCAATATTTTCCATTCCTTTAGGGTATTGGTAGAGAAGTACTTGTTTGAGTTTGACTAGACTACCCAATTAATTGTTGTAGACTAGAACTCAAAGCTTTGACTTGTTCTTTCAATTATTTTTTAGTTATCTATCCTCATCAACATTTTGTAACAAGTCACTTACTACCTCTGATACTCCCTATTTTAGTTGATCTCTTGAAGGATTTCCTAAGGAATAAGTTGAACACTATAGTCATTGGTTGTTATATTTTCTCTAGTTTTTCCTTTCGTGAGGGATTTCCACTTCTAAAGTTTTAGATCCTAGTGGATCAAGTATGAGTCTTGGTAAGAACCCTAGCTCTTTTGGAGGTCCTCACTAGTTTTGGAAAAGATAGAGCTATGAGGTCTATGGCCTCAATAGGGACAATTTATTTTTCTTCCTTTGAAATCAACTCCCCTATCCAGCCCTTTACAAGACTTGTCCCATATTTTGTTTCTTATAATTCTTGTTGGGTTTCTTGGGGACAACCACCAACTACTTGGACATCTCTTGTTCACTTTGGGTTGATGGTTTTCTACTTTTCATGTTCTTCTCCCACAATTTATCTCTTTTTCTCACTTTGTACTAGCACTTCCCCTGATTGTCTTCCTTCTTGGTCTTGAGTTTGGGGTTGACCAGTCTCTTTCTGAGTTACATCAGTAATTAGGATATGTTCTTTCTTTATTTCTTTAGCTGATGTAATCTTAACTTCAAATTTTTCCTTGGGAGTTTCTTGAACTAATATCTCTCTTGCAGGATCTCCTTTTCCTTCCAATATTTCCACCTCCTTGGAGGTTGTTGGGTTGACACATTATCATCCTTTTTCTCTGTTGATATCTAGGTTGTGTCATGGTGGATTGGCTTCCCATTTTTGGTTCCCTATTCTCACCCAAAACTTGTACATCCACACCAACAATAACTTCATCCTTAGCAGTTGCATCTTGTGCAACCTCTATTGTTTTCTCATCTACATATTTCCTGTTTGAGATGGCTCACTATCCTTAGTGGCCTTGACATCATGGGAAGGATATTTTTCCCCTAATACCTCAGTACTTACACCTTTTTCACTAAGCACCTCTAGCTTATTTGACTCTGAAGCCACTTGATCTATAGAGGAAACCTCTGATGCTTGAACTCTAATTTTAGTGGTTGGCATATGAGTAATTTTTTTCTACTTCTTCACTCATTTGAAGATCACTTACATTATTTTTGTTTTTTCATCAATAGATATGTCAAATGCATCCAATGTGGAAAATCCTCACCAATATCAACATCCATTATCTCTACTACTGAATCTTTTTGACTCTATAATTGTTCAAATAAAGGTATATTAACATTTTCAACTAACATGGTTTTAGATGTTTTCACACCTTGATTCAAGACATCACTATCTACTAGATTAGATAAGACATTACCTTGAGTTTTTTTTTCTGAGTGTTCCCAATTGTCACTCCCTTTGAAGATAAAGGTGAAAATAAAGGCACTAGTTTCCCAACCTATGCACTGATGCTACATGTCATACTGGAAAACATCAATTCTTTCATGTTCTGGGGATTAATCACTACATCCTTATGCTTATGTTTCTATGTGTGTATGAGCACCTTCTCTTACTAGAATTGGCTCATACACAATTTTGTGTCTCTTATGTGCCCTTTCAAACTTCTTAAGGTTTGGTGCTGCTCTTTTTCTTCACCATGTGGCTTAGATTGTGAATGGCCACTTGTTATGGCCCCACTCATCAATTTCAAACATTGTGGGGTTTTGGAAAAACATCTGAAGGAGTCCTATGAGTAGCCATACCCTTCCCTTTTGCTTGAAGTGGTAATGCAAAGGTGATAGGAGCATTCTCCATAGATTTCAGAAGCATTTCCTTAGTCCTTTGTCTTAGAGAAGACATAGAAGTACTCAGTCCCATTGGTAGCAGAAGTCCATTCATCTATAAGTTTGAAGTAGGCATTTTTAAGGAAATTGAGGATATTTTCCTCCCAAGGGATCCATTTTTCAACTCCTTCTTTCAGGGGAGGAAGGTCATCTTTCAATTTTCCCAAATCCTTGAAGTTATTAAGAACTCTTGTGCTTTGAATTGATAAATCAAATGTTCTTCTAGGCTAACCAATTCAATGTTCTCCTCATTACATCAGTTATCTGGGCATATGAATCATTTGATTCCTCTTCATTCCAATTCAAAGGGGCTATGGTTATCCCTCCACCTTTTGATCAAGATAATATTGACTCATAGTATGTGGATCATCCACAACTCCCTTAGGGATAACAACAATCTTGAAGTCTATAATTTGGGTAAGGGTCATTCTTGAGAAGTATCTTATCCTGACCTCTTCCTCATCTCTATAATTCATCCAATAATCCTCAAATTGAGGCTCATGTTCAAAAGTGTTTGCAAGATTGTTGAACACCCACCTGATGTCATAGTTGGCCCTTGCCTCAAACCTTCCATCTCAAACCTTTTCATCTCATCTTCCATTAATATGGCCTTTATAATTGAAGGGAAAGATTACTTTCCAATCTTGATGGGAAACTTAATGTTTGTCTTGTGTTTTCCAAAGTAATTAATTTGTGAACTGGTGTCAATTGTCTTGCTAATTCACACAAGGCCATTTTTTCATCTAAATACCTGGGAAATTTACATGGTTGGCCTTCAAATCCACGACCCGATGTATGTAAACTTCTTGTATTGAATGAAATAACATCCATATTCCATGATTACTTATCTAGCCTCCTCGAAATCTTGTATTGTTCCCATTTGCCTGAATAAACATATGATTGGTAAAGAAGGCATCATTAACCAATCTCACATTCTCTTTCCAATTAACCAACTATAATTGAGGGAAAATCTCATGCATTTGGAATTTTTAAAATTAACACGTGGAAAGAGGCTATGGAAATGCATGTGGCCTGCAATATTATAAATCAAATAAGTCATCATGTAAAATTCCAATTTTTGCAGCACCACCCATCTCTATTTTTTATTTTCAATGGTCATGTGGTCATGAAGTGCTTCTATGATGAAGGTTTCCCAGAAAATGCTCCCCTTCTTCTCCAAAACTATCCACATATAGGTGCACATCCATTCCTTGAATTCATTTGTGGTCTCCAATCCAATCCATTTCAACTCAACAATACAATCACATCCTCTGCTTCTTCAAAAATTGTGCCCTAACCAATTTTTAGGGATTCGAGTGGTGTCATTATTCTCTGATAAGATCCATTTAGTATTTATGAGCTTGGCATAGTCCTTTTTCTTGGCCTCATAATCTTGTAGGCTAAACCAATACCAAGGTTTATTAGATTTCTTATTTACAAAATTTTAGCATTATCCCGATGGATGTAGGCATCAAAGTCAACACTGCCTCACCACTTCCATCCAGTACTTCCCTCTTTTCTGGGTTGTAATTCATACGCAAAGCCACACTAGTTTTGGGTAGTGTACTGAGGGTGGAATAGCACTAGCTAAAGCAATATTTCTAGCTTGAATTGCTTTCATGGATTCACTCTTGTTAGGGCTATTCAATCTTTGTAGAAACTCTTTTAAGTCAGCATTCATTAAATCCATGTTTGTGATTTTATCCAGATCACTGGTGATTCTAGATGCAACCAAAAAACCAGATGCATGGTCTTCATCTTTAATGCCCTAGTTTTACTTCAAATTTCCTTACAAATGAAATAAGAGTATGGGAGTGTCTTAGTTCTTACGATTTTCTAGTGAATATTTGTGTAATTCAACTCTGGTTTGAAAGTTTTTAATCTTTGGTTCTCAATTTGAGCTCCATGATCAATTTTCATTGTTCCTCAAGGAAATATACTAATAATGGCATCTAGATCTCAACAAACTGATAGAAAAAATCTCAATGCATTCAAAGACTTCAAAATTCCTCCTTGATTTATGTGAAAACACATTGATGGCAATAGTCATTAATGTGTTGCATCATGGTCATCCATTTACCTTTCCCAATTTTAAATATGATTCATCCACGTGGAATAGACTTATGTAATGCAGGCTCAGGGAAACTTTAGCACTTTTGCATCATGTTTTAAACACATACACATTTATCTATTTCATCTTATTTCCCTCTTTTGACTTTCATCCTGAGTTTGACACATGGTTACATCTTAATGGTGGTAATGGAGTGGGCTTTTTTTTAATATTTTTCTCTTTCTTAATTGAAACTCAAAATTACCAATTTTCTCTGATGACCCGCTTCCCTGCTCTTTACATGAGAAAGAGCCACGTGTCCTTGGTAGGCCTCAAGAGCTCTTTACGCTTTTATAATTTATTACCTTAGTGTGCAAAAATATAACCATGCCTTGATTCCCTACATTCAACCAACTTGTGACACGTGTATTTCTTCGAAGGTGGAGTCAATTTATATTTTTGCACCTTTTGACTGTGAATATTTAGAAGAATATTCGTCGGGCCTTGGGGATTAATTTACAAATTGTGAATGTTATAAAATTGTTACAAGTTTGCAACTTAAACCCGCCATACCGTGACCAACTGGAACACACCACATATCATCGGTGAGCAGAGCCAAATATGAAATTTGCAACATGATCAAGGAATAGTGTACAGAGGTAATTTTCCTGATTTAAAACCGATTTAGGATAATTTTTTGTAGGTATTTCAAGAACAACATATCTAACACGATCCTCGACCAAAAAAGAGGAAAAACAACCTAAACATGGGATTTTCAAATGGATTTAACATGAATGTAACTTTTGAACTCACATTTTCACATGGGGAAACCAGAAAACGTAATAAAAAATGAAGGCATGTTCCAAACAAAGGGGTGAGATTATCCCGATAAGGTACCCATGTACAAACAACAATATTTCTAGAAATGAAGAAGATGCGAAGGGAAATGGGTGCCAACAACTAGGCTGATGAGGTACTGTGTATAATAAGGATCCCAAGTAATGGAGGAAAAAACCTTAAGGGAAAACATCCACTTAACAAAGATAAAGACTCCCTAAAAAACCTTAGAAAAAATGTGTCAAATTATTCTCGACAACTAAAGGCCTAATAAGGTACTCATGTTCAAACTACAATATTTCTAGAAGAAGAGAAGAGAAATAGAAATCTCGAAGAAGATGGGTAGATCTGTGCAGACCTCACCCAAAGAATAGATTACAAGTGAAGATAATTCACCTCAATGAAGGGCTTGGTAAAAATGTCTATAACCATATCATATCTTTGACAAGTACTACAAGACAATGATGTCATCATATATTAGCTCTCAAATGAAATGCATATATATCTCAATGTGCTTTGTTCATTGATGTTGAACATGATTTTGGAAAATCAATATGGTGCTCATGTTGTCACAGTAGATGATAATAGGCCACCAATAGTGAATACAAAACTCTATCAAGATACCCTACAACCAAACAACTTATGTGGTAGCATTAACTTCTCCTTTGTACTATACCTCTATAGAAGATATCACAATTGCATTTTGTTTCTTGGTAGACCAACTAACAGGACCAAAACCAAGAGAAAAATTGTAACCTCGTGTAGATTTACGATGATCAAGATCACTGGCCCAATCAAAGTCATTATATCCAACTAAGTCAATATCTACTCCTCCTAAATAGTGAATGTCATCCGTATAAGTGCCACGCACATAATAAAGGATATGTTTCACTTCTTTCTAATGCAAATCATGATGCTCCTATATGAATCTGGACACAATCCCAACAATATATAATAGATCTAGATGCACATGAGTGAGGTAAATCAAGATCCCCACCAACTTGTTGATAGAGGGTACCATCAACCAAGGGAGTAGAGAAATTAGAAACCAACTTAACCCCAAAAAGGAAAGGAGTAGGAGAAGGCTTAAAATCAAACATATGAAATTGAGAAAGCAAATAAAGGGAGTACTTAGGCTATGAAATTATAATTCCCAAGTCAGATTGTGAAATCTAAATCCCAAGAAATTAATGAAGTAATCCTAAGTCAGACATAGAAAACTTATTGGATAAGGCAATCTTCACATAATCGATGATAGAGGAAGAGCTTCTCATGATCAACAATTCATCAACATATAGAACAAGGATGAGTATGGATTCATCTTGCCATAGAATGTAAACATTTGGGTCAGAGTGACACCGACTGAACCCTGATGTAAGTGAAAAGGAGTGCATCTTATCATAACAATCCCGAGGGGATTTTGAAGACCATAGAGATAATTATTTAACTTAAAAATGAGGGAGGGATCATGAACATAACCCAAAGGTTGTTCCATGCGAGATATATTCCTCTAGGTCCCAAAGAAGGAATGCACACTTAACATCAACTAATGAACTATGAAAAGAAAGGAAAGAAGGGAAAGACGAAGATAGGATAGATAGATCCGAAGGGAGAAAAGAAATGAATTCCAAAGCAGAAAGATCAGAGGGTCTATGTTTTGGGATTGGTAATAAATGGAGCCAAACCTACTTGCATAAACAAACAAAGCAATACTGATGAACAAATGACAAAAAGTAGAGGTAGATTCAATAGAATAAACATACAGATCTAACATAAGAAAGTTCTGATGCATAACACATAGTATTCAGCACAAAGTCTCAATATTGTATTAGTATTTTCTTCTATTACAAAAAGTGCAAAGCCTTTTCTCCTTACTTCTATTTTTATCTAAAAAGTGTCCACCACCTCGAATACAACAAGTATTCAAGTATTTATAGAAGGAGGAGAAGAGAGAAGGCAAAAAGAAACCAACAACTAATTACAAAATATCTACAAAATATCTAAAAGTCAACTGTTGACTTTTGGGCAACTTGGTGGATGACAACATCCCATGGTGCAACATGGATGATGTCATCATTTGTGCCAACATACTTTTAGATATTTACAAAAAGAAAGCCAAGAGGAAGAAGGCTATTCATCATCGTCTCGTGGCTGAAAGGGAGTATCTTGCTTCTGCTCAGGAGAGACAATGTGGAATTGAGCCCGGTATTCCATGAATTTATTGACCATCGGCTGAAGTTGATCCTGGGTAGGACCCTTGGTATGATCGCCGATGACCTCGCAAGTCTCCCGCTCATCTCTGAGTTTTTTGGGGAGCTTGAAATATTCATTACCTACCTCCATCAGGTACCCCACAAAATCACGGCAGGCCAGAAGGTTATTGATGGATTCAGTGTCAAAAGTGACTTCTGGCCCTAGCCCTTGTGAGACGATCTCCTTGAAGATCCGAATAGTTTCATCTACCTTCCTCAAGGTGAATGAAGGAGTGAGCAAGCCCGGAGACATCCTTAGGACAATTTTCTCCATTTGATGCATTGCATCCAGGGCTTCCTCCTTGACCTTGTCTATCTTCTCCAGGACAAATTCCATCTGATCGACCCGGTAGTCCAAAGCAAAGCAAGGATTTTGTTGGGTACCCTGGGGTGATCGAAGATGCCAAATTTAACTAAATCATCGACTGAGCAGTGAGCATCTTCTGGAATGTCTCATGTTGCAACCTAGCATGGTCCAACTCTTCGGAGATAGGTCCTATAATCACTGGAGTTCCTTGTTTTGCCCGACCAATGTTCTGATATAACTCGGTGAACTTGACAATTACTTCCTCGCTGTCTTTGAGGATCTGGTCTCTCCAGGTGGATACTGCCATGCCTTGTTCACCAATCTTGGCGTATTCATTTATCTTATCCTGACTTAAGGACCTCAGGAGTTTAGTGGCAGTTGTAGGAGGTGCACTACCCATTTTTTGCAGGGCGTGGAGAAGATGCTTATTCTGCTCTTTTAGTAGCCTCTTCTCTTCCTTTGCTTCTTGAAGCTTCTTGCAAAGGGCATCCACCGCAGATAGGGCCTCTCCTTGAAGGCTCTCAGATGACGTTCCCATTGTGACCTGCGTCACTGTATAATCTGTAGGGGACAGATCCTTTTTATCCTTTGTAGGATCGGGATACGCAATCTCCATCACTCTTTCTCCCGATGCACTCTGAGAGAAGTGGGTTATAGGTTTTTGCTTCTTAGCCCCCTTTGTTGGGATGATGGAAAAGTCCATTGGTGCAATGGGGACTTTCCTCTTATGTTGACTCAGGTGTTGGGAGATCCATGCTGGACTTAAGGGAGTGGGACCAGAGGTGGAAGAGGGAGCAGCTGCAGTGGATGAGGGGAAATGGGTCGAGACACTTGGTGGTGCATCGAGAGAGAGGCCAAGAAAGTGCTCACGGGAGGAAGAGACACTGCAGGGGAGGTAGTCATGGGAGTGGAAGGGAGCTGAGAGATGAGAGAAGAAATGGTGGGGGACAGCTCCGCGAGGGAAGAGAAAATGGAGGAAGAGGAAGGGGGAACAAGTAGAAGATGGGGGAGAGGATACGACCAAAGGAATGGTCACTTGAGTCACATGAGGAGGGGAAGGAGGAGGGGAGAAGGGATGGTGGGAACCTCCATGGTTGTAGTAGTGGCAACATCCTGAGTGGATGTGCCCATTGGAACACTCTCTGCCACTTCTTTCTCTGGGGATACCAGAGTTACAACCTATTCCTGTGTGGTGGAAGGAGGGCTCTCAGGAGCTTCTTCTTGAGTGGAGCTTGATTCTCCCTCTTTATCTTTGCCTTTCCCTTTGGCAGATGCTTTGACCTAGCAGGTGCGTTGCCCAAAGGGGACGTGGTGAAATCTACTCCAAGGTAGATAAGGCCATTCATTCTGCACCAATGCTCTTATTCACCACAGTGTGTCCTTAACCCTTACCTCAATGGTCTGAGGTGCCTTTGTCCTATCAATTTTCAGCAAATGGCCTAGTTGTCCCCATCCATGTCTAGATATACCTGATCAACTTCTTGATCGGTTGTTTGGAAACCTTTTGGAACAATGGCCATGCCATATTGAATAATTTCTGCTAGGGCCAGGTGGGAGTGATCCTTTCTCCTGAGTTCGACCTCGTGATACAGGTCGATGTAGATGTCCTCGATCTGTGGAACGTGGATCGGATCGAGTTTTGCCTTTGGGAGGCAATTTCTTGGATCAAAGGTGGGCCTTGCCAGAAATTGTGCTTTAGGTTAAGTAGTTCCAGCTCTGTGAACATTTCCTGGGCCTTGGTGTGGGAAATGCAGGTGTACCTACCCACTGTGAGGGGGAAAGGAGTTCCACCCTTCTTCCTTTTCAGGCACTTCTCGTGATATGTTATGAGCTACCTGGACAGCTCAACAAGATCAACTTAGGGCCTGCATACCTTGGCAATTTGGTGGGCTCCCCCAAGAAGTTAGCTGCCCGAGATAGGTGAAAGTGGGGAATTGTGTAAACAATGCCCCCACTTCTCGGTTTGCCAGTGACTATGCTCTTGGTCATTCGACCGTGAGTCATATTGGGCCTCAAAGGTAGATGATGCCATAGAAAAAGGCATCGTTGATCTTGGTGAACTGTGGGATGTTGTTCTCCAGCTTCAACTCTAGGTAGTATTCGTATATTTTCACCTGAGGCCAAACCCCACATCGGCTCAGTACTGGATAGTCTCTCTCTGAGGCTGCAGCGTAGACTACGTAGGAGTTCATGTAGAACCTCCCCGTTGTGGTGAGTTGTTGGAGCTGCTCAGAGATGGTGCTGCTTATGATTTCTACCCATTCAAAACGCTGATCAGGCACATTTTTATTCATGGTTCCAGATACCTGAGCATCCATTTGTGGAAGTAATGGGCATCGGAAAGCCCAAATACTCTACTTAGGAAGGTGATGGTATCACTCAGTTCCTCAGAGAAGTCACTGCGGTGAATAACCTGTGGCCACCTGGTTATCACCTTCTTATTCTTTAAGTACACCTCATTCATTAACTGCATGCACTTGTCTTCATTTTCCTCCCATGCCTTGATGTAGTCTTCTTGGCTTATAGCCACAAAATGCCGGTGGTGGGGAATACCTAGCATAATCTGAAGTGCCGGGCAAGTGAGGTTGATTATGACCTCACCCTTTTCATTCTCGACACACCTTGTGTCTTTGTTATAACAACGGGCCACCACCATCATAAATTCATTATTCACCGCACTGATGGGGATTCCCCCGGTGAAAAATGCAAACCACTGCCTACTAGTTTGTCCATCCAAGGACTGCCTGTGACCCTCCTGGTTCTGGCCCAAAAATCATCCATGTCGATGTGGCCAAGTTCGGAATCTCTGATGTCTAGGTCACATTCTGCCTGGGACTCGGGCATTCTGACCCTTTGATATTTGTATTTCATCTCTTCCTCTGTGAGTTTGGCCTTACCCTTTGACTTGGTTGGCCTTTTGCTTGATGTAGACATATGCGGATCTGAGTTCAGTTGCTGATCTGCAAGAAGAAGGAGTGAAGTCCAATGCAAGAAGAGCCATGTTAGCTGTTAGATCTTCCATCAAAGCTCTAGAATGAGGAGTTAGTAATTTAAAAGCCTCTGGGCGCAGGGCGCAGGAAAGTTGTAGGCTGTAGGGTTAAAAGTATGGCGCACTGAAGTGGAGTGTTACAAGGAAGAAATCAGTGCCAAAGGGCGCAGGGCAGGAAATTTACATATAACATTCATTGTTGTTGTAGACAAGATGTGTGCCTGTGCCATTATATGAGGTTTTATACTGGGTGCAAATAAATTTGGTGTTGCATGAGGGTAGGATGCGCCAATGGCGCAGATATGGGACATGTTGCATGGAATTTTGGTGTGCCAAGGGAATAAAGGGGGCACAACATTAAAAGGTGTATCACTAACTTTATGTGTGTTCAATGGGGCCTTTGCGCGTGGCGTAGAAAGGATTGCATGAAACTTTTGTTGGTGTAAGTAGGATTGCGCCTGCGCCGGGGTTAGGATTTACTTGGTTTTGCTTGGTGCAGGAAGGATTTGTGCTGCAATTGGGGACAGTGTGCCCTCTTGGCACAACTGTGTTTTTTGTAACAAGGTAGGTGATGCGCCAAGAGAAAAATGGGGGAAATGATAACTTTTAGGTTTTTCTCTTCCTGATGGGTTTGTGGTTTTTAGGCCTCCTTCAACATGATCTTGACAAGGTGGGGGAAACATAAAGAGAAGATCTGGGTTCATTTTTTGAGACAAAGCCCTCCAGGCCAGCAGATCTGGAAGGAGGGGGAAGACTGGTTTGGGGGAAGCCACTTAGGTTTCAATATTTAATCAATAATAACAAAACCAAAAGTAGAGCAAAAAAAAACCATAAGAAAAGAAAGAGCCACTTACGGAGATATATATAGGATGAGAGGAATGAAGTGGGGTCCACGAACGCGACACGAGGATGACAAGAGCGCTGACAGGTGCAGAGAATAAACTTTTCACGTGTTTTCAATTGTGAAAATGACAGAGGTGGATGCACTATATATAGCCAAAAGTGTAATAAATGTGCCACCCACTTTTTTCTAAAGTGCACTAAAAAAGTATGTCGACATGAAAACCTTTGCGCCCTTTGGCGTGGGTATACGTCTGTCAACAAGGAAATATCTACGCCCTTTGGCACAAATTTAGGACTATCAACATGGGATTTTGAGTGCTTTGGCGCACCAATTAAGGGCGCAACATTTTTGTTGTTGACATGATGGCGCATGCGCCTGGCGCAAGCAAGAAAGGCACATCATGGGGAGGCACAACAATTGTTGTGTTAACACTCCAAAGGGTGCGCCAAAGGAATAAAAGGGGGCACAAATAAGCTTTCTGTGTTGCATGGACAAAATCTGCGCCAACCTAAAAAGGACCAAAATGACTAAGTTCGAGAAACCAGATTTTCCGAAAGGAATTTTACACCATTCGAATGCTGAGGACTCTACGAGGAAACAAAACAAAATTTTGGTAAGGTTACCTACAAAATTTCCCTTGTCAATTTTACAGATAACAAGCTGGCTCTTTCTGGGGACTATCTTTAAGCGAAGCTTAAGGGTAGAGAATCCCATATCAACATGTGCCTATCCATTGGGTAACAGAGAGTCAAAAACAAGGGTGACCGAAAGGGAAAACAGGAACACACAACAAATAGAAAGCAAACACATGACAAAACAAACACACAACCAAAGCAAACTATACAAAGAAGAGAGCAAGCTCTACTTCCTGAATATTTTGAGATGTTGCCCACTATAGGGAAGTGGGAGCTCGGTTCCATCCGGATATGAGAGATAGAAGCTATACTCTCCATTGAGCCACTTGATCTTGAAAGGTCCCCTCCATAGAGAATCAAATTTTCCATGCATGCCTTTCGGCTCTCTTCGCTTGTCCCATAGAAGGATGAGATCTCCCACCTGGAAATCCTTCTGCTTGGCCTTTTTATCGAACAGTCTCTTGACTTGATTCTGATGTTTGGTGATCCTGTCAACCACTCTTACTCTTCTTTCTTCGAGCTCTGCTAGATACATCATCCTCTTTTCAAGAGAATTTTGGAAAGTTTCATCTTCAATCACTTGTGCCAAGCACAGAGCAGGAAGTTCTATAGAAATGGGGAGCTTGGCATCGATTCCATATAACACTTGAAAAGGAGACATACCGAGGGACCTTTGGGAGTAATGCGGTCCACCCACAAAGCGTCATATAATGACTTATGCCACATCCGCTGATTCTCATCAACTAGCTTCCGTATGATAGTCACTAAGTTTTTATTACTGGATTCCGCCTGACCATTTCCCTGGGGGTAATAATCGAGGCATGGGCCAAGATTATCCGTATTCATAGAAAAAACCAATAACTTCCCGTGAGGAGAAGTTGGAAGCATTATCAAGCAATGATTTTGTTTGGAATGCCAAACCTTACAATGATATTCTCTTTGATGAAATTACAAACAACTTCAGAGGTGGCATTCTTGATAGGTATGGCCTCCACCCATTTGGTGAAGTAATCTATTCCTTGTAGGACATAACTATGTCCGCACTCGATTGGGGATGGAGTGCTCGATAAAGTCAATTCCCCACTACCTGAATGGTTCATCAATAATGACCGGCCTGAGGGGAAAAGTAGCCAATTTTGGTTTGCCGACAAATTGTTGGCAGAGCTCACATTTTTGCTACCAGGTGGTTATATCCTGAAATAGCGTTGGCCAATAGTACCTAGCCCGGATGATCTTGTGTGCTATCATGGAAGAGGAGAAATGACCACCACAGGCTGAATCATGAAAATTCTCAAGTAGCTTTATCTATTGTGGCTTGTCAACACATCGCAAGAAGATGCCATCTATTCCATGTTTGTATAAACAATCATCCCAGATGACATATCTGGCTGCTCTGAGCTTTATAGCATGCTTCTCCTTTGAAGTCAGATGAGTTGGGCACTCACCGTAAGTGAGAAAGAAAGTGATATCAAAATACCATTCGTCGCTAGTCGCGACAAATAGAACCATGGGTAGAGAATCAGCTTTCTCCAGCTGACCTCGTGTTCCATCGATGCAATCATCCTTTTCCTCAGGGTCTCCTGAATCTTGGTTTTCAGCCATGAGACACACAGACCCTTGCCTCTTACTAGCTTGGTTGGTTTTATATCTAGATCGTACTCCTGGACCTTTGCGATCCAATTCCCTCGCAAACTCCCTAACTCCTGTTGAGTTAAAATTGACTTGACTGCCATGTCAGGGACTAGCACCACTGTATGAGAGTTTAGAATATAATACCTAAAGTTCTTGACTACTTTGACAATGGTGAAGGCATGTTTTTCCAACTGAGACATCTTCAATTCATGAGGCTTGAGGGGAGAGCTCATGAACGCGATTGGAGATTCAACACTTTCAGAATTCTTTTGCATTAAGATGGCCGATACAGTATGCTCAGATGCATAGCTATACATGATAAAATCCTTGGAGAAATCGGGACATACCAGGACTGGTGTGAGTGACGGAGGCTTTTATATCCTCGAATGATGCCTTTCCTTCTTCGCTCCACCGGAAAGTTGGTGACCCTTTCATCATGTTTGATATGTGGTGAGTCTTTTCAGCAAAGTCGGGAATGAAGCATCTGAGAAAGTTTACTTTTCCGAAGAAAGAGTGAACGCCGGTCTTGCTTGTGGGTAAAGTAAGGCCCGAATAGCCCTAACCCTTTCGGCATCTATTTTGTCCCTTCTTTGCTAACAACGTGTCCCAGCAACTTTCCTTCTGTGACTCCAAAAATAGACTTTTTCAGATTTAGGGAGATCCGTGTTCTCGGCATCTAGTCAATACTTGTTCCAAATGATCACAATGATCATTTCGTTATTTAGAGAACATAGTTAAGTCATCCAAATAAACTACGATAACCTTTCCCATCATACCTTTGAATGTGAAGTCCATCACCCACTGAAAAGTGGCACCAAAGCATTGGTTAGGCCAAAAGGCATCCTGCTATAGGTGAATGTGCCCTGGGGGTAGTAAATGTTGTTTTGAATTGGTCTTAGGTGAGACTTCAATCTGATTATAGCCCGAAAAACCATCAAGCATGGACAACATTTCGAACCAGTTACTACCTGCAGAACCTGGTCCATTATGGGAAGCGGGTAGTTGTCTTTCAGGGACGCCCTGATTCAGGTTTCAAAAATCTACGCAGATGCGTATCTCACCATTTTTCTTACATACTGGCATGATATTCGTGACCTAGGTACTGTGATGGATAGGAAAAATGATCCTTGCATCAACATCTTCTGTATTTCAGCCTGGATGGTACCTGAGATCTTGGGATTATAGTGCCTCTTTATTTCTGGTGAAAGGGTTTGACACCTTCTTTCAATGGGATGTCATGTTGGACATCCTTTGGCTTGAAAGACTTTAGATCGGCATAGGACCATGCCAATACATCCATATATTTCTTCAGCAATTTGACAAACTTTCACTTTTCTTCGGGTGTGCAACATTTTTCGATGTTACAAACTGCGGATGTTCCACCAGAACCTAGATTGACCGGCTCGGTCTCTGGAGAGGAGTTAGGATTATCTCACCTTTTCTCCCTGACAAAACGATCATGTCTATCGAACAAAATGTTCTAGAGAAACCAAACCTTTTGGAATTTTATTTCCTTTGAGCTGACATATGCCATCACTTCCTTTTGATTCATTGTCTTGATCAGTAACAGATTCACGGCATGTAGAAGTAGATCCTTCAAAATGAAGCTCACTAAAATTTTCTACTTTTTCCAGAAGGCAATAAGTTGATTGTCATCATTGAATACCTGCCAGTGCTGAGAGTTTTCTGGCACACTTGGGCGGAAAACTACCTCAATGGTATATGTGTCTATTTTCAACCCTGGGTGGGGAGCATGAGGGATGTTGAGATGGCTAATGAATCGGCCATGTCATTCTGAGCTCTTGGAATGGATTTTATTGAAAAAGCATCAAACTCCTCAATGTTGTCCCATACCATGTTGTGGTAATGCCTGAGCCTTTCATTTTTTACTTGGTATATCCTTTTACTTGATTTACGACCAGCTCTGCATCACCTTGTACTTTTAGGTTCTTGATTCCCCTTTCTTTTGTGGCTTGCATGCCAAGTAGTAAGGATTCATACTCAGCAGTATTATTCATGTTGAAAAACTACAACTTGAAAGAGAGAGGAATAATCTCTTCCTCCGGGGAAATTAACACAGCTCCACACCGCATCCACTAGTTGCACAACTGCCATCAAACTGCAATGTCCATATCTTGTTAAGATCCTCTTCCGGATGGGAACGTCCATTTTTTTAGACTCAGTAGATAAGAAATAATTCCCCATCCCTGATGATTCGAAGAGAATTTGGGCTTGGGGGTCGTCAGAATTGGTGACCAAGTACTTCTTTTGTGATTCGGCTCTAATGTTTGCATTACACCTTTGATGGGATTCTAGCCTTAGACCAGTCCATATGAATCTCTCCACCAACTTCACTGCAAAAAGCTCCTTCCTAGTAGAATTCCATATGCTGCTGGAATATCGGCAACGAGGATGGTCATCTTTACTCTTTTCTCTGGGAACGCTGCAAATGTGAATCGCGCATCTTTGATCGACCGATCAATGGAACCTGCTTAGTTTCCAAGGAGTAACATCTACCAAAAGGCTTGGTAAGTGTGAGGCCCAGAGCATGGGTGACCTTTTGCCGGCATGACATTATTGGAAGCCCCAGAATCAATTATGCAGTTGCTTACTTGTGACCATTGATTAGGAGAGAGAGATAGAAAGGTTCTATTTTTGCCTGATGCAGAAGTCGAGGCAACATTTATGCGAGATGCAGGGGAGTAGAAAGAATTCCTTTATGGGGGAACTTGAGAAGTTATGACAGCTTGGCTTTGAATATATTCGGTCAACCTTACAAGCTGTTTGGGGTTTGACTGAAGATACTCGGCTTCAGACATTTGGATCTTGGTCTTTTTAGCATGATCAATTATGTCAAATGCGGCCAAGGGTTGCGTTGATGAAGGAATGAGTCCCTCATTTCACGATGATAGGGTAGGATTACTGGTCTTGATAGGAATATGAGAGGGCTGATTCAGAGGGGAGATAGGGAAAAATATTTCTTGAAAAAGACTTAATAATAGGTTGAGCAGGAAGGGGATTACCTCTTTTAGCGATGGTTGGAGGCGTGTTTGACATGGCCTTCTCTTTTTGCATCCTGGCAGCAACTTCTGCTTCTTTTCCTTACGAGCGGGTGAAAACAACATATGACTACCCACTTGCATATCCTTGGGTACCCTCTTCTTCATCAGATTCCTCCTCATCAAATTCCATATACCCGATAGTAGAGTCGCCAGTCGGTTCACCGACATCTTGATCACCTTCACCTGCGATGAAGGTTCTTCATAATTTTGCTCCTCTTCTTCAATTTTGGCTAAAGCATTGACCGGAGGGGCCTCGAGCGCCAACCGTGGAGTAGTTGCAGGTAAACGTGGCCTTTGTGGGACATTGTTGGAAGTGAAATTCCTTCGTGGGATATCTCGGTATGAAGAGCTAGGAGAAGCTTGAGCTAACTGCTTCTTTAATGTGAGCAAGTCATTCGCCATCTTTGAAATGCCGATCAGATGAAGTGGCTTGAGAAGGAGTTGAAATTTAGGCTTGGATGGTTCTCACTTTAATTCACTAGATATTAGCAAGTTATCTTCAATCCGAATGGCAGCAGCTTGGGTGAGAACCAGAGTAGTGACTTGTTCTTGCAAGAGTAAGAAACTTACTTTTGAGCTCATGGCGTTTGAAGAAACACTTTTGATTTTTAGTGGTGTGGCAGCATGGCAGGTGGCACACATGATTGATTAGTGAATTGAAATGGGTGATGAAATCACGCATGGTTTCATTGACCTCCTTCTTCAGGTGGGTGATCTTTGATAGTAATGCAAACGCATCTTCTGAAGGCTTATACCTTTCTTCAAATGCAGTCCGTAAGGTGGCCCAACTAGTGATAGATCCGGCCGGAAAATGCTGAAACCATTCCGCTGCGGGTCCTTGCAAGGTTTCCAGGAAGAGGCAAACTGACACATCCTCATGGGTCACATCCAGGATACTGCATGACATGATGAATGTAGATATGTGTGAATCCATACTTTGGTTTCGCTTCCATCAAATTTGGGGAAATTCTTTCGGTTTCCATGAGGGAGCGCGTGAACAGGATGTGGCAAAGCAAGTGGGCCCATAGCATTTCCCCATGGTACTGCCATTTGAAAAGCTGGAAAAAGGATGTGAGATGGAAGCATGGTTCCACTGAGCAGCAAAGCACTGCAAAGAGATGAGGATGTTCCTTGTGAAAAATGCTTCCTTCGTGGAGGTGAGACACTTCTGGATGACCGATCAACTGAACTTAGCGATGAGAAGCGTGTCGGTGTAATATTGAAGTTGTGCCTTTGAAGTAGATCAAAAGTAGGATCAACTTCTCCATGAGCTCTCTTGCTACGAGTAAATGGTTCACCCGCCAGTGTACCTTTCAGATCTGCAATATTTTTGGAGTAGATTTAAAAACTCTTTTTAGTTGTACTTGCTGATTTTCTGATTTTTTGATAAAAATCAGCAGCATGTACCTTTTCTAAATATTTAATTTTATCCCCCTTTTTTGAAAACCGATTGCGGTTTAATGACAAATATTAACGAGGATAAAATAATGGCCAACTTAGTAAGCTGATTTTGGATCTTAGAGTTGACTTTTGGCAAGGGTTTGAAATTTTGTAAAATAGTCAAAAACTCAGATCTACGGAAAAATATGGGTTTTTGTAAAAACTCAGTGAACTAAAGATCTCTAACTAGTCCCGATCTATGGATCCCTGAAGAAAATTTTCAGTTTGGATCACTTTTGCAAAAATTTTAGATTTTGAACAAAAGTTAAAATTTGCAAACAGGTAGTGATTTTTATAGTTTTATCAAATAGATCTGTTCGATCCCCAGTAGAGTCGCCAAAAACTGTTGGTCCGAAAATCTGTTGGGTGGGCAGATCTATGGATAGATGAGCCAACAGTGTGTAGGGCATAGCCCTCTTTGAGACAACAAAGTGAAACTGGTTTATTGCTATTCTACCAAGCAGGAATCTATGCAAGTCTCACAATATTCCGCCTTCGGGGGTTTGGGATCTTATCCCAGTTGGGGTGTTTCCAACTATGAAAAGAAAGGAAAGAAGGGAAAGATGAAGATAGGATAGATAGATCCGAAGGGAGAAAAGAAATGAATTCCAAAGCAGAAAGATCAGAAGGTCTATGTTTTGGGATTGGTAATAAATGGAGCCAAACCTACTTGCATAAACGAACAAAGCAATACTGATGAACAAATGACAAAAAGTAGAGGTAGATTCAACAGAATAAACATACAGATCTAACATAAGAAAGTTCTGATGCATAACATGTATTCAACACAAAGTCTCAATATTGTATTAGTATTTTCTTCTGTTACAAAAAGTGCAAAGCCTTTTCTCCTTACTTCTATTTTTATCTAAAAAGTGTCCACCACCTTGAATACAACAAGTATTCAAGTATTTATAGGAGGAGAAGAGAGAAGGCAAAAAGAAACCAACAACTAATTACAAAATATCTACAAAATATCTAAAAGTCAACTGTTGACTTTGGGACAACTTGGTGGATGACAACATCCCATGGTGCAACATGGATGATGTCATCATTTGTGCCAACATACTTTTAGATATTTACAAAAATGAAAGCCAAGAGGAAGAAGGCTATTCATCATCATCTCGTGGCTGAAAGGGAGTATCTTGCTTCTGCTCAGGAGAGACAATGTGGAATTGAGCCCGGTATTCCATGAATTTACTGACCATCGGCTGAAGTTGATCCTGGGCAGGACCCTTGGTATGATCGCCGATGACCTCGCAAGTCTCCCGTTCATCTCTGAGTTTTTTGGGGAGCTTGAAATATTCATTACCTACCTCCATCAGGTACCCCACAAAATCACGGCAGCGAAGGTTATTGATGGATTCAGTGTCAAAAGTGACTTCTGGCCCTAGCCCTTGCGAGAGACGATCTCCTTGAAGATCGAATAGTTTCATCTACCTTCCTCAAGGTG
Source organism: Taxus wallichiana var. yunnanensis (assembly GCA_018340775.1). Lineage (NCBI taxonomy): Eukaryota > Viridiplantae > Streptophyta > Pinopsida > Cupressales > Taxaceae > Taxus > Taxus wallichiana. The sequence continues at coordinate 309,002,264 of CM031243.1, read as the reverse complement.
AATGAAGGAGTGAGCAAGCCTAGAGACATCCTTAGGACAATTTTCTCCATTTGATGCATTGCATCTAGGGCTTCCTCCTTGACCTTGTCTATCTTCTCCAGGACAAATTCCATCTGATCGACCCGTAGTCCAAAGCAGCAAGGATTTTTTTGGGTACCCTGGGGTGATCGAAGATGCTGAATTTAACTAAATCATCGACTGAGTAGTCGAGCATCTTTATGGAATGTCTCATGTTGCAACCTAGCATGGTCCAACTCTTGGAGATAGGTCCTGCAATCACTAGAGTTCCTTGTTCACCCGACCAATGTTCTGATATAACTCGGTGAACTTGACAATTACTTCCTTGTTGTCTTTGAGGATCTGGTCTCTCCAGGTGGATACTGCCATGCCTTGTTCACCAATCTTGGCATATTCATTTATCTTATCCTGACTAAGGACCTCAGGAGTTTCAGTGGTAGTTGTAGGAGGTGCACTACCCATTTTCTGCAGGGCATGGAGAAGATGCTTGTTTTGCTCTTTTAGTAGCCTCTTCTCTTCCTTTGCTTCTTGAAGCTTCTTGCAAAGGGCATCCACCATAGATAGGGCCTCTCCTTGAAGGCTCTCGGATGACGTTCCCATTGTGACCTGCGTCACTGTATAATCTGTAGGGGATAGATCCTTTTTATCCTTTGTAGGATTGGGATACGCAATCTCCATCACTCTTTCTCCCGATGCACTCTGAGAGAAGCGGGTTATAGTTTTTGCTTCTTAGCCCCCTTTTGTTGGGATGATGGAAAAGTCCATTGGTGCAATGGGGACTTTCCTCTTATGCTGACTCAGGTGCTGGGAGATCCATGCTGGACTTAAGGGAGTGGGACCAGAGGTGGAAGAGGGAGCAGCTATAGTGGATGAGGGGAAATGGGTCGAGACACTTGGTGGCGGCATCGAGAGAGAGGCCAAGAAAGTGCTCACGGGAGGAAGAGACACTGTAGGGGAGGTAGTCGTGGGAGTGGAAGGGAGCTGAGAGATGAGAGAAGAAATGGTGGGGGACAGCTCCGTGAGGGAAGAGAAAATGGAGGAAGAGGAAGGGGGAATAGTAGAAGATGGGGGAGAGGATACGACCAAAGGAATGGTCGCTTGAGTCACATGAGGAGGAGGGAGGAGAAGGGAAGGGGGTGGGAACCTCCATGGTTGTAGCAGTGGCAACATCCTGAGTGGATGTGCCCATTGGAACACTCTCTGCTGCTTCTTTCTGGGGATACCAGAGTTACAACTGTTCCTGTGCGGTGGAAGGAGGGCTCTCAGGAGCTTCTTCTTGAGTGGAGCTTGATTCTCCCTCTTTATCTTTGCCTTTTCCCTTTGGTAGATGCTTTGACCTGGTAGGTGCGTTGCCCAAAGGGGACGTGGTGAAATCTACTCCAAGGTAGATAAGGCCATTCATTCTACACCAATGCTCTATTCACCGCAGTGTGTCCTTAACCCTTACCTCAATGGTCTGAGGTGCCTTTGTCCTATCAATTTCAGCAAATGGCCAGTTGTCCCCATCCGTGTCTAGATATACCTGATCAACTTCTTGATCGGTTGTTTGGAAACCTTTTGGAACAATGGCCATGCCATATTGAATAATTTCCGCTAGGGCCAGGTGGGAGTGATCCTTTCTCCGAGTTCGACCTCGTGATATAGGTCGATGTAGATGTCCTCGATCTATGGAACGTGGATCGGATCGAGTTTTTCCTTTGGGAGGAAATTTCTTGGATCAAAGGTGGGCCTTGCCAGAAATTGTGCTTTAGGTTAAGTAGTTCCAGCTGTGAACATTTCCGGGCCTTGGTGTGGGAAATGCAGGTGTACCTACCCACTGTAAGGGGGAAAGGAGTTCCACCCTTCTTCCTTTTTAGGCACTTCTCATGATATGTTATGAGCTGCCTGGACAGCTCCAACAGGATCAGCTTAGGGCCAGCATACCTTGGCAATTTGGTGGGCTCCCCCAAGAAGTTGGCTGCTCTGAGATAGGTGAAGGTGGGGAATTGTGTAAATAACGCCCCCACTTCTCGGTTGCATGACTATGCTCTTGGTCATTCGACCGTGAGTCATATTGGGCCTCAAAAGGTAGATAATGCCGTAGAAAAAGGCATCGTTGATCTTGGTGAACTGTGGGATACTGTTCTCAGCTTCAACTCTAGGTAGTATTCGTATATTTTCACCTGAGGCCAAACCCCACATCGGCTCAAGTGCGGATAGTCTCTCTCTGAGGCTGCAGCATGTAGACTACGTAGGAGTTCATGTAGAACCTCCTGTTGTGGTGAGTTGTTGGAGCTGCTCAGAGATGGTGCTGCTTATGATTTCTACCCATTCAAAAGCGTTGATTAGGCACGTTTTTATTCATGGTTTCAGATACCTGAGCATCCATTTGTGGAAGTAATGGGCATCAGAAAGCCCAAATACTCTACTTAGGAAGGTGATGGTATCACTCAGTTCCTCAGAGAAGTCGCTACGGTGAATAACCTATGGCCACCTGGTTATCACCTTCTTATTCTTAAGGTATACCTCATTCATTAACTACATGCACTTGTCTTCATTTTCCTCCCACGCCTTGGTGTAGTCTTCTTGGCTTATAGCCACAAAATGTCGGTGGTGGGGAATACCTAGCATAATCTCGAAGTGTCGGGTAGTGAGGTTGATTATGACCTCCCCCTTTTCATTCTCGACACACCTTGTGTCTTTGTTATAACAATGGGCCACCACCATCATAAATTCATTATTCACCACACTGACGGGGATTCCCCCAGTGAAATGTAGACCACTGCCTACAGTTTGTCCATCCAAGGACTGCCTGTGACCCTCCTGGTTCTGGCCCAAAAATCATCCATGTCGATGTGGCCAAGTTTGGAATCTCTGATGTCTAGGTCACATTCTGCCTGGGACTCGGGCATTCTGACCCTTTGATATTTGTATTTCATCTCTTCCTCTGTGAGTTTGGCCTTACCCTTTGACTTGGTTGGCCTCTTGCTTGATGTAGACATATGTGGATCTGAGTTCAGTTGCTGATCTGCAAGAAGAAGGAGCGAAGTCCAATGCAGAAGAGCCATGTTAGTTGTTAGATCTTCCATCAAAGCTCTACAGAATGAGGAGTTAGTAATTTAAAAGCCTCTGGGGCGAGGGCAGGAAAGTTGTAGGGTGCAGGGTTAAAAGTATGGCGCACTGAAGTGGAGTGTTGCAAGGAAGAAATCAGTGCCAAAGGGTGCAGGGCGTAGGAAATTTACATATAACATTGTTGTTGTTGTAGACAGATGTGCGCTGCGCCATTATATGAGGTTTTATACTAGGCGCAAATAAATTTGGTGTTGCATGAGGGTAGGATGTGCCAAGGGCGCAGATATGGGACATGTTGCATGGAATTTTGGTGTAATGGAATAAAGGGGGTGCAACATTAAAAGGTGTATCACTAACTTTATGTGCGTTAATGGGGCCTTTGGCGCGGCGCAAGAAAGGATTGCATGACACTTTTGTTGTTGTAAGTAGGATTGTGCCTGTCGGGGTTAGGATTTACTTGGTTTTGCTTTGGCATAGGAAGGATTCGTGCTGTATTGGGGACAGTGCACCCTCTTGGCATGACTGTGTTTTTTGTAACAAGGTAGGTGATTGTGCCAAGAGAAAACTATGGGTGGAAATGATAACTTTAGGTTTTCTTCTTCCGATGGGTTTGCGGTTTTTAGGCCTCCTTCAACATGAATCTTGACGGTGGGGGAACACAGCAGAGAAGATTTGGGTTCATTTTTGGGACAAAGCCCTCCAGGCTAGCAGATCTGGAAGGAGGGGAAGACTGGTTTGGGGGGAAGCCACTTAGGTTTCAATATTTAATCAATAACAAGCAAAACCATAGCAGAGCAACAAGCAAAACCATAAGAAAAGCAAGAGCCACTTACCGGAGATATATATAGGATGAGAGGAATGAAGTGGGGTCCATGAACGTGACACGAGGATGACAAGGGCACTGACAGGTGTAGAGGAATAAAGTTTTCACGTGTTTTCAATTGTGAAAATGACAGGGGATGCGCCTATATATAGCCAAAAGTGTAATAAATGTGCCACCCACTTTTTCTAAAGGGCGCACTAAAATACGTGTCGACATGAAAAACTTTGCGCCCTTTGGTGTGGTATACGCCTGTCAACAAGGAAATATCTACGCCTTTGGCAAATTTAGGACTTTCAACATGGGATTTTGAGTGCCAAAGCACACCAATTAAGGGCGCAACATTTTTACTATTGACAGGATGGCGCATGTGCCTCGGCGCAGGCAAGAAAGGTGCATCACGGGGAGGTGCAACAATTGTTGTGTTAACACTCCAAAGGGTGTGCCAAAGGAATAAAAGGGGGTGTAAATAAGCTTTGTGTTGCATGGAAAAAATCTGCGCCCAGCCTAAAAAGGACCAAAATGACCAAGTTTGAGAAACCAGATTTTTTCCGGAAAGGAATTTTACACCATTATAAGGATCAATAGGGGAGGATCATACTTAACAACACCATCCTCTAAAGATTCGGATACAAAATCAAAAGCATAAGAACCTCGGAACCTAGAGAAGTAAAAGTCGAAGAAGACTCATCAAATTTCACACTTCTCTCAATATAAATATCATGAGTAGTAGGATTCAACAATCGATATCCCTTCATACCATCAGGATACCCTAAAAAGATACAAGGTTTGGATTGTGGTTCCAAATACTTACATTTATTCTTAGGAATCTGATCCATATCCTTGGATCTAAAGACTTGAAAGTTCTCAACATTAGGCTTGCATCCAAACTAGGCTTCAAAGTGTTTCATCCCTCTTACTTCCTTATGTGAAACATGATTCTGAATGTAACAAGCACAATTCACTTATTTGTCCCAATACTATAGAGGAAGGGACTTTGAGTGAACCATACAAGTGGCCATCTCCTTAAGCATTCGGTTCTTTCTTTCCACAACTCCATTTTGTGAAGGATTGTAAGCAACTATACGCTGCAAAGCAATCCCTTCAGAAGAATAGAATTCCTTGAACCTATTTAACTAATACTCACCTCCATTTTCATTTTAGATAACCTTAATAGACCATTCCTCTTGTTTCTCATCAAGAGCCTTAAAGTCCTGAAAGTAATCAAAAAATTTAGACTCAAGATTAAGAAAATACTGCTAAGTGTAACGTGAAAATTCATCAATGAAGGTTAGTATATAAATAGCTCTAGTAAATGAAGAAGATGAGAAAGGGCTAGAAATTTCACTATGAACAAGATCAAAAATATGAGTAGCTCTCCAAGAATTTCCTCTGTCAAAACTCTTTTCAGGGTGTTTTTCGAGGGCACAACCCTCACAAAGGCCCTTAGAAAATATGACATGGAATAACCCGTTGACCATTTTGTTTTGGCTCAATTGTTCAAGGTAACAAAAATCCAAATGACCAAAATGCTCATGCCATTTCTTACTAATCTCACTTGCATGAGTGATCAAGGCGTGGGTGTAAAATAAGAAGTAAAGTGGGAAAAGGTATACAAATGTGAATGGTGATCTACCTTTCCCTCAGCCACTGTAGTGTCATTATGAAGCACACAAATAATCACCGAGTTAGGACCAAATTCCACTCACATTTCTTCACCAAGGTGAGTGATTTGGTAAACCCATATGATATTGGTAGAGAGATCAGGAACACTAAACACTTGGCTAAATGTCCCCCATCCATCTCTATCGATCCACTACTAGAAACCAACACCGTAGTGTCATCACCCAACGTGATTTGGGACATGCCACATGATTTGATGTTGGAGAACTCAACATGTGAAGAAGCCATGTTGTGTGAGGCACCATGATATATAATAGATGTCAATGAAGGAGAAACTCAAGATATAAGGGCCTTTCCTTTTTATTATATTTAGACTCTCTTGTAGTGGAAGACTCATCTTTGAGCATTTTGTTTGATAGACTCAGGAACACCTATATGATTTTTTCAAGTAAATGAGTAAGGTGATCAAATTTTTTTCTCATACATTGATGCTCTTCATGACCAGTCTTCTTGCAATAGGAACACTTACACTTTTATTTCTTCACTTTAGGCTCAAAAGTCAAAGCGTTTATGTTAGGTTTGGTTTTGGCTTGGTTGGTCTTGGTTTCCTTCTTAGGTTGGTCCTTTTTCTCTTTCTTCTTTTCAGTATTCTTTCCCTTAATAATACTTTATACAGGGAATGTGACTTGGACTTGAGAGACCCCATTTGAATGAGTTTTTCATATTCTCAAATGAGTTGGTATAAAATACTGTCAAATGATGGCATATTCCAACCTATTCCTAGAGCGAATTTTGTACCATGAAAAGTTGACACGAAGAAGGCATATTCGGGACCCAACTTAGAGATAATCAATAAGATCAACTGTGAATATTTCTTCTCCACTTTACATTTCTTTAAAAATAATCTAGTGTGGAAGAATTTCGAGAAGAATGCTTATAGGTTTTTAAGTCACTAGGATTTAATCCTAGTAGTTCATTTTCTAACTCATGCACTCTCATGTCATATTTTTTTCCAAACATTTCATTTAACTTTTTCCACTCAATGTGGAAGATAAATTAGGAGAAATAGACATACAAAGAAGACCTAAAGCTTCATCACTTCATTTTAACCACTTAGATTTTTAGCTCATTATCAAGTTCATTCTCAGCTCCCATGGTGATATGAAATAACCTTTACCCCTTAATTTCATTACCATTTTTATATCCATTCGAAGAAGATGAATGACATAAGAAAAGGAATTGAAATTTCATCCATAGTGAAAAGAGAGAAATAAGGAATGCAGAAAATAAAAATAAGCAACACAACCACCCAAGACAATATTATAACCCCCTACTTTCAGCACTTTATAGTTTAGTGTGTTGGATACAATTTGGTGTGAATGTGCATCATGAAATAGTTGGTCACTCACCTTGCAATCAGTGTAATAACATGCAAGAGAGGATACCAAAATCAATTTTCATTGATCGCAACAAATCGAATCCGTAAACAAGCACAACAAGCTAAAAAACAAGAGAATGTCCAAAATCAAGTTCTTTTGTGAGAAAAATGTCTTATGTCATAGCAAAAACCCCCTTTTTTTAAGACTCTAACGTGAATGCACTCACTAGTCCGCAAATAATAATAAGGGCTATTATAATGAAGAAAATGGGTTTAAGACAAGTCCTGTGGACCTTCAAGATGCCAAAAAAACTCCTAAAAGGCAAAAAAATGCTAGAAGGGTGCTACACACTCAAGAAAGGATTAGAGAAAAAACAACCAATAACACTTGAAAATCACCCTTTTACAACATCCTATTCTACTAATTTTAAGGAAAAAGGGACTAGAAAAGTAATAATAGCACTAAATACGACTATTTTAAATCACTAATCGATAAAAAAATAGCTTAATTTAAATTAATTAGATATCTAAAAGATTAAAAAAGCTCTTATGATGAAATGAGATTCTTAAAATTTTAACTTAAAATCTAACTATATTAATAAACACCTTTTCTTTTTTGAAAAAAAAATTAGATCTAAAATTAAATTAAATCTAAATAAACTTTAAAAAAACCTAACATATATATAACATCCCTTTTATAAAACTAAGGCTGCAAAATTCTCAAAAACTCCCCCTTACTTAATTAACCCTCCCCATTTTTACTAATCATGACCCTCCTAATAAATAAGAAGCACCCACTTTAATTCTATATCCACCCATGGTTTTGTTAAATGTTTTATCAAATACACACCCCACATATAAATAAGCAACCGACCATAAACAAAACACAACCACTTGTTAATATACACAAAAGATAATATTAAACCCACTTTAGTTTTGAAAAAAATCAAATTAAATAAATGAAGAGAAAAAACATGAGTGAAAGGTTTAAGAAGTGGTTTCAACAAAATGGTGCGATGCGGTCCAAAGAGAGTTAAGAGACAAATTCGTAGGGCTCAAGGAGGGTAGACCGAGGGACCTTGTCGAGATGAATGGTAAAACTGGTGGAAGCACACAAGATGTGAGACCTCACAAAGGATAAGCACGGGCATGCGGGATAGACCGGATCAACCGATAAGGAGATAAATGACACAAATCAACATGCAACAACTAGAACATGATGATTGAGCAAGGAACCAAAGCACGAGTAGGAGGGGATAACCGATTAAGTAGGTAGAAAACAAAGCATACATGAAGGATTAAAACCTACAACCAAAACAAAACCAACCAAAAATGTAGGAAGGATCTCTAAAGAAAAACACAACAAGCGAAAAAAATAGAATAAAACCTCACGACGATACAAATCAAGTGGCACAGGGAAAATCCATGCCCACAAAAATGCAAAAGGGGCAGCCTACAAAATAAGAGCACAACTAGGCTAGGTAAAAATATAAATGCAAACAAGTTGAATAAAAACAAGAAACTCACCCACAAGAAAATATAACATGACCCTTTAAATAATACAAAACCCGAGGCCTTGGGAGGAACTCAAAGCCTAAAAACAAAACTAGCTCAACCTTGGAAAGGGACAACCTAGTCAAAAAAACAAATCTGATTATAAGGCTCAATACAAACAAACACATCAAGCAAGAGACCAATGAACCAATAGGAGAAAAAAGCAACTAGAAGGGAAGGAGACAGGATAACCCCAAAATTTCATATTTAAAAAAAAAAATCACATTTAATTGAAAAATGCTAATAAAACTATAATTTCAAAAATAATTCACTTGTAATTAAAACATCTAATAAGAAACCAAAATGAAGAGACAACCTCTAGATTTAGCGGTTCCTCTAAATTTGGCCGCAACTTCTAGATCTAGTTGTGAAACTCCCTGAAACCTACACATGCAAAAATCGGAAAACTAAATTGTCAAACTTGTTAACAAGATTCCAAAAAAAAAATAAACAAAAAACTTACACGAGAAGCTATAAAATAAAAAATGAAGTATTCAATAACCAAATTCAAACAAATGCATGTTTACAAACATCCACTCTGATACCATATCAGATTGTTTTGCGAGGATCAATGTGGAAACTTATGCACATTGAAGATAGTTACACTTGTAATGGAGATGAGAACACTTCACGTAGATAGAAAGAACACGAATCACAAAGAAAACTAAGTACGAAAAGAAAACATTGTTTCTAGCATGCTCATAGATCAAAAATAAGAGGTACATATAGGAGTGTTGTGTAACTCCTATGCATGACACATGTACACAACCCTATTGACCTATTCAACTATGACCTATTCTCACTAAGTGAGATGAATAGCCCTCTATGGTGTAAAATAAATTGAATAATGACCAAATAAGTCATATACCCATCATGATATTTAGGAAGATATTGGTATGTCATATTGGGCATTTAAAGCAAAGGGACTACCACCATTCAAGGTCATAAAAGGTTGATTTCTCTTATGGGCTATGAGAGGAATGGGTCTCGAGTTCCTAGGAAGACAAGTTAAAGTTATACAAAAGGGGGATGGTTAAGATAACCCTCGGTGGTGGGGATGGAAGTCTTTAAACATGTCTTCCTCTTCTCCTTGGTGAAATATGTAGATATTTAAAAGGCTTGATCTTAAAACTTTGTCTTGTAAGCACTCTTCTCATGGCGAAATACTTGACTACCGAAACTAGTAGATTTGAGGTTAGGAGTCACTACATGTGTTTCTTATTTCCTCCAAAGGTAAACAACTACTAAAACACACACTAATCTCACTTTGTAGTAGATCAAAAATGATCTATAGATGGCTCGATCAGCCCAACGGTGAGCTAAAAATATTTTCACCTAATATTTCACCCTTCAATGAAGTTAGGTTCAAAACCTTATTGAAACATTGAAATACCTTCAAATTTTGGGAAAATGACTCCTTCAAGTTCAATATTTAGGGAAAGGTTGGTTCCTTTCACTCCATTCCACCGCAACTAATCTAAGCGGCACTATGGTCTACTACTAACTAGCCCTAATCTAAGTTTCCAAGGAACCATGGTTCAGAAAGATGAAAAACTAAATGAATGATGAGGTGATGCACCAAATTGAAAGTGGATTGTCTCCTGATATGAATAATAAGAGGGAAAAATATAAAGGTAAGAGGTCAACAACTAGCCACATTCAACTTTGTAAGACTCTGACTCTATACATAGATGATGCAAATGATTAAAATCATGGAAACATAGCTCACACACATCATGCCATAAAAAAAAAAGGAATGCAAGAACATGATAACAATATTTAAAGGTAAGAATGAGAATCACAATAAAAAAATATCATTGATTGAATATACACAATCTATTACAATAGTTAAGGAAGTGAGTGCATTGTATAAGATCAACACAAAAGTCTACAACTCAAAATTATTGGCCACACAAAGGGAAACAAAAATTACATTCAAGAGACAATTATTTCTATTAAAATTGAGTTACATTTATAGAAGAAGAAGAGGGGGAAGAGTAAATTCGAAATCAAGAAGACCACCAAGGAATAATTAACATTCAAGTGTGTAGACTCAACATGGGCACCATAAATTTTGTAGAACCCGGATCCGAAAAACATCAATGAATCATTCTCCAAAAATTTTGGCTAAAAATTCCCTTTATCACTATCCAAATTTGTTATTAACTTGTATTTATCTTAAATTCCTTTTTAACGGTACTATTTTTTTCTTATTTGGTGATTTGGATTAAAAGATACGATTATTTAAAGTTCCCCACATCGTTCTTAACAGTTGACGGACATGGGGCTATCAAATTAAACCTTCGAGTAGCCATTGCAAGCATGTCAACCCCTCATTGGGTCCTGAAGTTACCATCTTTGTTCTACGGAATTCCTTCATTTTCTATGGTTTTCCATATGTATTTTTGTCTCGACGCCGCTTTTGACTCTTTCCGTGGAATTTTCAAGTGTTGTGTGGTATTTTATTGTTGTGTGGAAATTTAGTGTTCTAAAAAATGTAAGCTTCCTAGAATTTTATGAGGTGATGGATTTTTAATCCTCCATGGAATTTTAAGGATCATTTTATGTGCAAAATTTAATTAGTGCGTGGAATTTTAGTGTTCCACGGATTTTTTAGGCTTCCATAGAATTTTAGGGTGCCAAATATTTCTTAAGATTCCACAGAAATGTAGTATTCCATGGATATTTAGGGTGCCTTGTATTTTGAAGCACGGAATTTTAGGGGACCATAAATTTTAGGGATCCACGGAAATTTAGGGATCCTTGGAAAAGTAGGGATTTGTGGAATTGAAGGTTTGTGTGGCTTTCCCTTTGATGTGTAGTTTTCCCTTTGATGTGCAAAGTTTTCCAAATAAGAATGAATGTTTATTTGACAATAGTTACCACTATCAATATGTATTTTATAGCACTTACCTCCATACTTGAAAATGATTATGAATAGATTATTACTCTTACACATTTATTCTCCACTTTGGTTTGTTTTAATAACACTCTCCATCACAATAACTTCTTTGCACTCTATCACTTTTATGAAATTAATCAATTTAGCACCATTTGTATTCTCATGTGCAAGATGGTTACAAAGCATCTTTCCTCTTTGTACCACTATTATGATACATTTTCAATTATTTTTATGCATGATGCCCAACATATCCACATTGAAAACATATACCAAAGTGAATCCCCTACCTTTTCCACATCCTCTTCCTTTATTAAAATATCTACCCCCTCCTCTCTAAACATGAATTTTCTCATGCAACGTAATCAAGTCATTTTCTTACACATGATTTTACTTGTCATTTCTTATTGTTCCACCTCTATGCAGAACCTTCTTTTCCCTTGCACACTACTTTATTTTATGTGTGGAAATTTATTTTCTCCCTTTAGTACACACTAATAGGAATCTTATATAATTCTTACTCTAACCATGTCAATTCATCTTGAATGCAAATATGCAATCCATTAACATACCTAAAAACCTTTTATGTGCAACCTTTCATGTGACCAATACACATTGTCGGAAATATAAATTCTATTAACTTTAGTTCTGAATGCACATTTCCTTTTTCTCATATTCTACAACTTTTTGAATAATTTTAACTGATAATCCACAAGAAATAACTTCACCTCCAACTTGGAAACCATCCTCTTCAAGGATTTGATCTTCTCTTTTTCTTTTCTCTCTCTATCATTTTGAGCTTGACCCCCACATAAAGATGCATGTCCCTTCAATTTTTGTAAGTGAAAAGAAACTTCTTAGGTTCCTCTATTGAATCATAGTCAAATTAATTCTCCAATTCTATGATCATATCAATTAGATCCTTGGGACACAAATTCCTGAGTAATTTGAGAAATTCATGTGCGATGTCCCTCCAATATTTGAGATAGCCTTTAGATATACATCTTTAGATTATTTTTTTAACTTGAATTATTCTCTAGCCTATAATGCTTATTCATCACCAAAATTTCTTCTCTAATCCATTTCCATAGCTCTAAGCCTCCCATAGAGAATTCTCATTATATATGATAGCTTAACTTCTATTGAAGGTTTAATGTCCTTCCTTTTGTAGAAAGTCCTCTACATGTCATCTTAATGTCCTCACAAAAAAATAGTAAAAGATATCGTGACCTCCACCTTCTACCCAAAAACCCAAGTACTATAAGTTACCTACAATCACTTTATCTATGACACTCTCAAATATAGAAAGAAACAATATTAAAATCACTTACTTACATGACTTAAAATCTCATTTTGATACCAATTCGATGCGAGTCATAGTTAGGGATCTCAATGAAGGGATTTCTCAAGTCACGTAACCCAAATATTTTCAGAGGTGACCTTGTACATACAAATATCAACACAAAACTTGGAAAGAACAATATTTTATTCTTAAATTAATCAATGAGGAAAAATTATAGACTCTGAAAAAATACATCAAAATCTTGTTACTTCATTACAATAAGGTTGCAATAATCCACTAATAGACACAATTCATATGACTCCATCGTAACAAAGCTTATTGAATTGTAAGAATCTCTTATACCATACATAACCCCTTAAGAATGGGGATTTTACACAATTATATTCAAACACTTAAATCTAATATTCTTATTAATATTTGGATGCTATGCACATTCATCGCTCCTTCTTTTTTATATAATATTATGGTAGAAGTAAGGATATTTTTATGAATAAGAAAAGATTTTTCAACTTGATCAAACAATAGTCAATTTAGATTATTCATTAACTATGAATCCCTCATGGGGTATTTTCATCCAATCAAAAAATATAGGTATCTCATTCATCTAATTAACAAAGAAAACAAATTAAGTCCTACATACTTAGATAAAAATATTGATCAATGTTGATGTACACAAGAATAAAATATTTGAATAGTGAAAATTTTCACAAGGTGCAGGTAAGATTTTATACATAGACCTTCACGCAAATTTTTCTCAAAAATCAACACAAAAAGAACAACAAGAATTCAACCAATTCAAGCCTTGGTTTTTTTATTCCAAGCAACATCGGGAAATATAATGCAGAAGGTCATGTAAGATTACAAAAGTTTATTCTTGTACTCTAATATTTTTTTGTGATGCAAGATATCAAGTGAACCTAGATTCTCTTGTATCACTCAAATGTGATTGGATCTTTCTTCTTGACATATGACCCAACCTTCTCAAATGTTGTGACATTAGATAGAACATGTTTACTAATTTTTATGATTACAACAGAGCATATAAATGTATAGGCTAAGGTAACCATGTACAAGGATCATGAGAGTCACAATAGATCAAGTTTGAGATCATGATTCAATGTGAGTTATGGGTTTGTTGCTTCTAAGGAACCTCATATCGAGGTATGGATGTATATGTATAGGGATTTGATGAGCATGCTATTATTGAGGAATTATGGATTGTTGTATATTTAATGGGGTTATATGTATTTGTATTGGATTTTGTTGACTTAAGGATTTGTACTTTTTCATTTTATTATACATTTGGATAAATGTGTTGTTGATGTGTTGATACTTAGATATTTTGATGTTCGGTTCACCAACATGTTTTAACTATTTTACACCTAAGAGATAAAATATATAGACAATTTAACTAATCAAAATTGTCAAATAAATGCATTAAAATGAACTGATTTAACCTAACGTATGGTTAATGGATGAAATTAATCTATTTAGAACAAATAAGACAATTAAGGAGATAATATACTTAGTTATGAATACATTTTTTTTGTGACACACACTTCTACATGATCAAAAAAGAATAAATAAGTGATGATAGAAAATTATTGGAAGTGGAAGGCCTCTCAAAACTTGTTAGATATTATAGGTAGAAGAAAAAAATTTATGGTGGATAGTAGTGACTAATGCAGAGAATAGTCTCCCTACTACTTAGGACCTCACAAAATTGGATATGTACATTGTCTCTTATTTTCCATTGTGGTGTTGGTTGTCAAAGCTACACCCACATCTCGGATCCAGAAGAGTCAAGTTTTTTGAGACAAAAATGTAACCGTCCCCAAGTTGTGGGATGGATCTCCAGAGAAGGTTGATTCCTCTACATACCTCTAACACTGCTGCTACTCCTAAAATTGAAAGCAAATCCTAGACTAAACATGCCAAGGACCAGGGATAGAAAGATGTGAAAAGGGGGAATATTAAGCTAAAGAAGGTGATAGCAGACCAGAGAAAGGGTCGATCTCTCTCCACAAACAATGAAGGAAACAGAGATGGCGCAAGAGAAGAAGGAAGATGACGCACACCATAGATTAACACGGATTCGACTTCCAAAGCACATGCAACACATGAACATGGGGACTATAAGCACATGAGTATCCACAGCATGCTATAAAATGCAAACATAGATGCAGGATGCAATGAAAATGAGAAAGGGAAGACAAGACTTCTACAAAACATGATTTTATTGATTAAGGGATGCACTGATCATTTACATTCACAAGTAGGAGGAAAGAATACATGGAAGAGACAATGACAAGGTTTGAGACCCATGGGAATTCATCCAACATTTTTGCATGGTGTCGTTACAACAGAGAGGGATCTTTTTTACAAAGAAGAACTCTGTTATTTATAGAAGAATAAGGAGAGAAGAGAAGGAGAAAGAGAGGTAAACTCGGATTCAAATCTTCAACCACCAATAGCTAGTGATAAATTCCTGTAAATCCACCTACAAGGCTATCAGATGTGCTTCCCCATGTTTGTTTGGCATGTAGAATAAGGAAGGAGGTAAGATTTGATGAAATATGGTGGTTAAGGTTGATTTGATGTGTGCATTGATGAGCTGAGAGACATTTCCCTATTTTCTACCTACCAAATCCTACTTACATTTAAATTTGAATAGTCTAACGTATAGCTGATGTCGAAGCTTTCAAAAGAGACTGGGCATGTGGGAATTTGAGCACTGCAGCAGAATTTATGGTTATCATAAGTCTACGAGGTCACTTTGACGTGTAATGATGTGCGGCCCGCATTGATTGACTGAGGAAATCGGCCAATTATTGATCTGATTTTTCTTTTCAACCATGTTTCATGCATCGGTTGCTTGTCCATATTTCGTACCCTGTTAGTACACTTTAATAGGTTGTGTGCATCACACTCAAGTAAGTATGACAGATGATGTGGAATAGTGATTGGCATAGAAGAAGGTGCAAGGT
Organism: Taxus wallichiana var. yunnanensis; assembly: GCA_018340775.1. Classification (NCBI taxonomy): domain Eukaryota; kingdom Viridiplantae; phylum Streptophyta; class Pinopsida; order Cupressales; family Taxaceae; genus Taxus; species Taxus wallichiana. The sequence continues at coordinate 308,986,631 of CM031243.1, read as the reverse complement.
GCGCAGGCTTAGAGGTGTAAAGGTGTGCACATGAAGGACGAGGCTCGTGAATGCAACATGCATGGCGGGAAAGAAGGCATACTTGTAGAAGGCATACTTGTAGAAGGAAAGTATGGAAGTAGGGTGCAATCATTCAACTAAGGAAGGGCACGTGGCAGTAGATAGAGAAGGGGTGTGTGACATATTTTAGTGTATGTAAGCACATAAGAGGAATGCAAAGGGGAAATGGAATGAGATAGAATAATGTAGAGGGAGAAGGGGAACAAAAGTAAGAAGGAAGCAAGGTGTGTGGGGAACGTAAAATAACTACAACCAAGAAAATTGTGTCAAGTGAGAAAGCTTGAGTACGCGTAACTGAAATGTGAAAGATCGGTGTCGAATGAAAATTATAAGTTATCTAAATAACTAGGGGAGTTATTTGGATAACGGTGGATTCCCACTTTAGATGTTTATGATGATGTTTGAAACTAATGAAGTGTATTCTCCTCCTCTACAACCCTACTAATACACTCAAATAATAAAACACCATGAAAAATCCATGTGTGCTATTGGGTTGGACCAACCTCATCATTTACCCAATGCAAATGAGCATTACACTATGTATCAATACCTTGAACAGGATTACATCAAACATAGTCTTCCCAATTTCTATGAGTGTTAGATGTAGCTACTTGTAATTTTATTAAGTTCTCCTTTGGTATAAGAATTCAAGTGGTATGTGTGATCATATTTACTCCCTTAAAACAATCTAGAAATTCCTTTTGTGAGTAAATGTAAACATTAGAATCAACGAGGTAACTTTTGTGTTAAGATATTCTTGTTATTAAATTACCTCTTAGGGATTTATGTATATAGTTTTTAAAACTTAAATTAAGGACCTATTATCTCACAAATTATAACTCAAAAGACCTAAAAATACCGACATGGTCAACATATGGGTGTTTGACCCAATAAAATTAGCAAAGGACACACTATGACACTACCTACTATATGACACTATTATTATTGGCTAGGAGTATTGTTCTAGGAATGAAAATTGGTGTATATATCAATCGGAAAAACCAAGGATCCTTGTGATATTCTAACAAGTCAAATGAGAGGAAAGCATAATGGTATATAACTATAAATCAAATATCAAGAATCATGTGCCAAACAATGCCTAATTAAAAACTAGAGTTCATATGTGATTTAATTTAATTTGAATTAAATCTAATATTACAGAGTCACTAATGTATCAATGCTGAAATATAGGAATGACACAAGAAAACTAAAATTTAAATGTGAAACCCTAAGCACAAGAGATAGATGAAGAGACTTAGTTGATTTACGCTCGATCTAGAACTGATCTAGACTAGGAAGAGTGTCGAAAAGGATGGGAAGAGTGTCGTAAATTCTCAATATAAATTCTAAAATGTGGTGAAGAGGCTGGAAACGAGTGCCCAGGATAGGTCAAGGGTTCCTTGGTACTAGAAATTGTTTAAGGGCGTTGGTGACTACAGGAGCTCAGGATCTACTTTTTGGTTTGTCACAAGGTCTTCATTGTTGTTATATATTAATCACTTGATAGTCACACAATGATTATCGAAGGTACTTGTAGCTGCAAAATAAGACCTCGCCTACACAAGCACACAATCCACATCAAACCTAAAAAGAAAATGTAGAATAGGAGTAGAAATGACCACAACGGTCACCCGGAGAGTGAATTTATGGTGAGTGTTACACTATATCTCAAACTCCATGTAGTTCTTATGATTATGTGGATATTATGCCCTAGTATTCCCTTGTGTAAGTTGCATGTGATAGTGTGTTATAGCTAGAATGTAGAAATGTGGTAGAATGTGTGGATGGAATAGAATAAACTTCCCCTTTCTATGTTGTGTATGCAGAATATGCAGTCCTTTATCCCTTGAATGGATGTTAGATAGATGCCTTGGAGTGCTTTAGGTGCATTTTCGATGTAAGCTTAGGTGATGATAGTACTGCTTAGTGTTTGGTCCTTAATTTTGAACATAATACTATGTATTTATATGATTCCCTTGTTTTAATTTCATAATTGACAACTAGAAGTCTAACCCATAAGTGAAAAAGATACCCAAAAGATACAAGAGACCCAAAAAGAGTGAGTAAAATAAGAAAGGGTTAGGGGAGCCCAGAGGGGACAGGAGTGCCAGGCACTCACCGTCCTAGTTAAAGTCTTTGGTGTTTAAAGCCATGAAAGATAAATAAGTAAATTTTTGATTGGGTTGTAGGGTGTGTAAGAGCAAAGAGAAATAAAGAGACAAAAAAATTTCCAAAGATAGTTGTCAATCACTAGTTTTATTGCTTATGAATCATGTAAATGCTAGCATGCTTTTAGGACCTAGAAATATACCCAAGTGTGTGATTTTGTGTCTACATTTACCTCCACTTTATGTTGATGAGTGAATACTCAATAACATAAAGTAGATAATATATACGTACCTTATGATCTTGTAGAGTGTGTAACCAAATGTGTGTTGAGTGGACTAGTAAAGCGTGGAATGATGCAAAGTGAAGTGTGAAGACTAGGAAAGGAAAGTGACCCTAGGGGTGAAGCATATGTGTTGTGTTATAAATGTTGTTGTGCTTGTATTTTTTGTTGTAAGATGCTTCTTATTACGTATTAAGGAAGGACCTAAAAAAGAAGAGCGAAAGATTAGTCAAAGTCATGTATATGATAAATCGAGAAAAGTATGTAAAAGTGTGTAAAAGTAGTCGTAAAGGAAAATGTGCACTGATGCGAGAAGAGTGTAAATGATAGAAACGTGTCCTAAAATGATGTGTACGAGTGATTTTTTGGGATATCTCACGTAAAATAGAAATTTTTGGGAGAGAGGTCTAGTGTTACTCTCCATCCATGACTCTTCCCGATAAGCATCACTTTGCAGATGGTACGTCCCTGATTTGTTCCTTCTATCCCGAATTAGTTCGATTGTATTGATTGTTATGATTGAAATGGATTATAGGAGATTACATTAATTCTATAAGCGGAGGACTGTTCTTGTAAGTGTAGAATTTCTCTGAAGGCTTATGTGAACTGTGTTGATCTGATAAGTTGACTATATGTGCCCCCATGGCATTAGTTCCTAGGGGAGGACACAAGAACCTAGGCACTACTATTTGATGTTGGGCGCTGGTGTTTATGTTGTGATTGAACCAAGTTTTATTTTGGGTTGTTCAATGACTGTGTTCCTATGAATTTACTATCCTGTGTAGATTTTGAACAATAGCTCTGAGTTGTTTTAGGGGTTATTTGTTCACCCAATGTATTTCCCCCTTGTTTGGGGTGCATGCGACAACTGTAGGAGTTTGCGTCCCAAAAAAAAGAGGACTCAATCTGATTGAAGTTGATACCTATAGGGGTAGGTGATGTGCATGGTAGAAACCAAGGAACATGCAAACAAAGTGGCTATAGACATGTGTTGGTAGAAATAGTGGCAAATATGTCATAGAAAAGCAATGTAATATAAAAGTGTGCATAAAATATATACCGTGAAAAGTGGGTTTCAAACATGGGACATTACTCACAATGTCATAAGACAATCAAGGCTGAAGCGACCATAAGTAAGAAAACAACGATCAAACAAGACATAGGGAATATCCCACAAACAATAACATATAATAGAAAGAAATGGAAAGAAAAATGTATCAGATAACCATGGTGGCATATAATCTTGCAAGGGAAATGTTGCACATACGCAACACCTATTAGCATTTCGAGAAAGATAAAAAGTATGTCAAGAAATGTATGTATTAATGGAAAGTAATGTGTTATTAAGAATAGGAATTTTATCAAGCTAAATGTGAATTTATATGCCTAATCGATTGGTATTGCACAATAAAAGAATAAATAAATAATTACGAAATTAAGCCAAATAAGATAAACAAAAAAGTATGAAACCCTAAGTACACAAAAGAGGTAAAATGACTTAGTTGTTTCACAATTAATCGTGTACTATGTTGAAGTGTTGACTAGATGAATAGAGAGGGAGAAGCATCACACAGAGCCTCAAAAAGTGTGCGGACTAACAATCTTCCTCGAATAGGGCCCCTAGAGGGGGAAAGGGGTGCATGTGGGTGGCCTAGGCCTTTTTCTGGGCACCTGTGTCTGCAAAAATGCTTAGAAAACCTCCTCTAAATGGTCGAAAGGTATGTTTTTGTTCTCCTTTGGTCACTATGTGGTCACACAATGATCGCCAAATTCATTGGAAACCTGCAATGAAGTATAGACCTACAAAACCCTCAAGTAGAAATCAAACCCTTAAAAATAAAGATGCAGAATGAGGTTTCAGACTATCCTCAGCTATCATAATGGTGATCTTACAACTAAGAGTTACACTAAATCTCATACCCAATTTAGTTTTGTGTGTTTGTGTGTGTAGAATTGTGCCCTAGGTGGCTCTTCTGCATGTCGCACTTGATAGCGAGAAAGTAAGATGGATGTAAATAAATGTAATATATGTGTGCATGGAATATAATGAAATTCCCTCCTATGAAGTGTATATAGAATAACCAGCCCTTTTGTCCCTTGGATGGTGTTAGATGGATGTAATGGAGCTCTTATATGCTTGATGGATGCAACCTTAGGTGGTGATAGCTAATGCTTAGTGCTTGGTCATTTATTATGATCACATAAATTTATATTTATATGATTCCCTTACTTTAATTTCATAATTAACCCCAAAAAGGTTGACTACAAAAAGATAAGATTCTCAAACAGCTAGAAATGACCTAAAAGATGTGAACAAAGTATATTGAGGTCGGGCGCCGAGAAGAGATGAGGGCACCTAGTGCTAGCCTCCTAGATGGGCATTAGTGTCGAGGATGATAAATTACGCAAGTAAGGGTGCAAGACCAAAAGTGGCATCGAGAAAGTAAAGAAGGTGGCCAAAGACAAGGGTTAATTTATACTTTTCTTACTTAGGAATCATATGAATAGTAGTATGTAATCAGGACTAGATAATTACCCAAAGCGCGTGATTTTGTGTCTATATTTTCCCCCACTTTATTTTGCTAAGTGAAAAGCTTGGTAACATAAAGTATATAGAGACACGTACGTGATAACCATGGAGATTGATGTAGAAAGAGCTTTCCGGGACAAGAAAAAGTGTGGAGTGATATAAGTGTGAAGTGTGGATGTTGAGGAAAATTTGTAAAAAATGAAGATGAAAATGATCCTAGGTTAGAAACACATGTGTAGATGCCCCACGATTGTGCTTGTTGTAGATGTTGATGTTGTTGTATGTTATGTTTGAATGATGTTGACTATTTCTTCTTATAAGAGTAGACACGCAAAAGAGAAGAGGGAACCAGTAGTCAAATACACATGTATATGATTGAAATGTGTAAAACGCGTGTAAGGAAAGTATTTAAAATACAAAAATGTGAAAAGGGAACATGTGCACTGATCTATGATGAGGAAAGAGTGTAGAAAGGATCTTGTAGATAATGTAGAAGACCGAGTTTTTGGGTGATCTCAAGCCAGTTGTGTCGAACTCAAGTTTTTGGGGCGATCTCATGCCAATGATATGGAATAAGTGTAGGGATAAAATTATGGTGTTATCCTCCAACCTTTAACTTCTTCTCGCAATGTAGAACACCACTACAGATGGTGTGTAACATTTGAACAATTCGATCTAATGCAAAATGTGTAGTGCATGCATGCCAAAATGCTAAGGACTATGTGCCCTATAAAATCCATTGTGTGGAGTTTTGTAGACTATGCTAAAATACCAAATGTTGTGTAATTTCCCCCTAGTCATAGGCATTCAAGAAGGTTCAGGGGTGCCCAGGTGCTATTTTCCTGGTCTAGGTGCTAGTGTCTATGTTGTGCTAAGGACCCAAGTTTGATTTTGAGCCCCGTCTAATAATGCAAACTATGTTGTATCGGCATTGTGTTGTGTTGAACTGTGATTGTATGACATTGTATGGGGTGACTAATTCATCCAAATGATTCCCCCATCATTTATGGTGCATGCAACATCACAAAAGGAGTATGTGGCCTAAAGGAGGACTAACCAATGTGTTGAAACTATTACCTGCAGGGGGAAAGGAATGTTCTTGGTAGAAACTAAGGCACATGAAAACAAGTGATTAGGAGACAAGTGTTAGTACAAGAAAACATGCATGTAAAATCTAAACAAGTAAACAAAAGAGACAATGTGTAATCTAATATGCAAGAAGATAATGTAAACCATGAAAAGTGGATTGCAAACATGGGACACCACTCACGATGTTGAAAGACAATCAAGGCCGACGAAGCCAAAAGCAGACAGTGTGCACACAAGAAAAAGGGAAAATCCCATAAATAAGAGCAAGCAATGAGAAACAATGCATCAGACAAATATGGAAGAAAATAGCCATACATAAAAAATGTTGCACATGAAGCACTCGTTATCATGTTAGAAAGATAAAAATGATGTCAAAATGTGTATAATCTGATGATAGTAATTTTCTATGAAACAAAATGAAAAAATAAAACCTGTAGTGTACAAAAATGGATGCCACCGGGAACCTTTGTGGGATTTGGTAAAGGTTTTGTGCCAAACATCCATGTTGTGTGTGTATATCTGTAGAATCTGTTATCACAACTAGAAAGTTAAGTCAACACGCATGTGTGTATGATAAAGATAATGACATATAATATATTTATCTAGCATGTGTAGTAAAGTGAACATGTAAGAATATGTAATCAAGAGTAAATGCAACCAAGATATGTAGTATGTTGTGGATGAGACAAAATGAAATGAAGTGTGAATGATAGGAGCCGCATGCCCCCGAGTGGATGTGTATGTATGAGATGAGGTTCATTTATTTATGCCCCCTAAGAAGTCAAGAATGAACCATAAATGAGAGTGTGGCATCGGGAAATGGTTTGAATTGTGTATACATATAAGATGTGAATGTCAAAGCGCATAGTGTAAAGTGTAAGAATGTGAGTGAATGAGTGAGTGATTGAACACGTGAGTGTGGTGAGGTCCATTTGAGATGTATACCCTCAACAGTCAAGTATGGACCATGGAACTATAGTGTGTCATAGGGTAATGAGTTTAGCGCATAATAAGAGATGCGAGAAAGATATGTCATGAATGTGTAGAGTGAATAAGATGAAAAATGTGTAGTGTCGGTGGTGAGAGAAAATTTCATAGGTGTATAACGTGTGATGTGAAATATGTAGCATGTAGTTTCAAGTGTATAGTATGCCCTCAATATTCAAGTGTGAGCCAAAGCACAAGAGTACGTCATTAGGAAATGATGATACAAATGTATCAAGATGTATACGTTGTGTGAAAATATCTAGAAGTGATGTGATGAGTAAATAAGATGCATGTGATGTTAGGGGGGAGAGAATAAGTGTGATGGCCCCAAGCATGTGATGGTGAGTGCACTATTTGATAAAAGTGAAATATGAAGGCCCTCCACCCAATGCTAGTGGATATGAAGGTGTGAACATGCTCTGAGAATGGTGGTATATTATATAGATGTTGTGCAAGTGAATGGAACCTATATGCATGTGACCGATGAGTATACTACAAAGGTGATGGGTGCCGACGTGATGTACAATTTGGAGGTGAACACCTATTTGAATGAGAGTGCAAAGGATATGAATACCTACATGGAGTGAAATGAGGTGGTGAAATATATCCGGATATAGGAGTTATCCCGGTGATGGACCTGGGCGATGTACTAGACTAGTAGAGCGATGAGATCATGTAGGTTATGTGCAAACAATTGAGCTATGAGAAGATTTTACTTTAGATTGATGGGCCACGAGGAAGTATATGGTCTAGGTGATGCACGGAAACCTCAAGAAGAGGTTCATGACCATGGAGTGGATGGAGGCACACCATTGATAGAGATGACTTGATTGTTGTGAATGAACTTGAGACATAGGCAATTCATGGAGATAATAGACTGAGACATGTGAATCCAATTGATACCTAAGAGCATGTCACACCCTTTGATTGTTTTTGCTACAAGGAAGGGCACAAGCATGGTGAGAGGACTGACAGTAACTTGAAGCTTGAAAACCCCATATGATTTATGCATTGGATATGAAATTTGTGAGAGTGGATAGCCAATAACAACAAGAAGTGGAACAGAACATGTGTTGATACACCATGATGGATCAACTTTAGTGTTATTGATAGGGATGGATCCGATAGAAGCACTAATGTGTAAGTGATCAGAAGAGAATGTAGCATGATAATCATGATCAGAGAAAGAAATGATTGGTGGAGAAATATTAGCATGAGTAAATAGGAAATCAATAGCCCCGATGCAGGAGGAGGCATTGCACAATATGTATGATTAACCGAGGAATCAGCCACTTTCTTTTCATGTTTTGGAAGTAGATTATTGAATATTTTGAGCTTATGATTTTCATTGACTAGTGCAGAATCCGTAGGATATGGAATCTCAAGTTTTTTTATCATCAATAAGATCTTGGATGATAGTGCGGAGTTTGAAACACCTATATGTAGAATGTACGACACATTGATGATAGTCACATCGAAATTTATCATTGTAATTTTGACCTTTAGGATGAGATGGATCAAGTTGAGTGGAGGAGGAAGCGTAATAAGATTTCTCTCAAGAAGTTGTTGTAATATAAGATGTGGAGAAATAGTCAACTTTGTATATGTTCTCTTAAGTGGTTTCCATTTAAGCTCTTTAGTGTTAGATACAACGTTAACAATGATTTTTGCTTCAGTAGGTTTGGTTGTTGATGGCTTAAATGTTGATTTACTTTGAAAGCACGTAGAAGATGATGCTTTCTCTTGATATTTAAGATTTTCCTATAGACAAGAGTTTCATTTTGCGTAGCTTAAGAGTATGACATAGTTGATCAAATGATGGAGATGTCTCAAATAGAACACTCTCATAGAGAGGTGGTAATAGAATTTGAATGAATAAATATTGAAGCTCAGAGTCCGCAAGCACATTAGACATCTTAGCTAAGTTGTTCTTGTATCATAAGACATAGATCACTAGATGTTTAAATAAATCTTTTTTAAGTTGTGTGAGTTGAGTGTATGATATCTAAGAGCTGATATTGATAGAGAAATTAGTGAGAAAAGCATGGGTTAGATGTGTGAAAGATATGACCGAGTGAATAGGTAAGTCATAGAATGAATGCATTGCATAATCTTGGAGCTATGCAGAAAGAGCTTTGCTAATATAGTATGATCATCCACATAGTCGAGACATGCCACTAGAAAGGCTCGGAGATGCTCTTATGGGTTGTCATGGCCTTTGAAGATAGACAATTTAGGGGAAATGAATTTGGGTGGTAACAAATAGGTTGAAATGGAGGGTGTAAAAGGAGTGTGAAGAAGTGAAGTGGAATCAAGAGAATAAGATACATGAGAGGCAACGAGTTTAAGATGGAAAATTTGTGTCTGCAGATCTGATATAAAGAAGTTAAATTAGGAGTATTTGAAGAAGATCCCAGGTTGTGCATTGGGAGTGTTAGGTTGAATGATGGGAGTGGTAGTGGTAGGAATGGAAGCTAGAATATGAAGAGGTTGAGTGGAAGCCATGGGAGATAAGGAGTGAGAAACAAGAGGTATCGAAGCATCATGAGTGTTTTTAGTAGCAATCAAGGCATGTAAAATATGTAGAAGATGAGCGGGATTATCACACAAAGCTTGTCAAAAATTGGTGAGTTTTTCTAATTTCTCCTTATCAACATTGGTATCCTCATCATATGATTTTTCACTATCATATGTTTCTATTTCATCAAGGGGAACATGACAAGAGTTAACAAAGGGATTTTTAGTTGCAGCCATTGATGTAGAGATGTCATCCATTGATTTGGAAATCCTACGGGAAGATGGAGGAAGCTCAAGGTGCTCAAAAGACCCAAAACGACCACTACGGGTGACGGGAATAAGAAGGAAAACCCTAAAGAGAGAAGGTGTATTCGAAGATCGGGTTCACTAAAATGATTAAGCTAAATGTGAATTCATATGCCTAATCTGATTGTTATTGCAGTAGTAAAAGAATAAATAAATAATTCCAGCAATTAAGCCAAGTAAGCTAAGAAAAAAAATGTGAAACCCTAAGTGCACAAAAGAGGTAAAATGACTTAGTTGTTTCAAAATTAATCCTAAACCGTGTGAAGTGCTAACCGGATGATGAACAGAGAGGGAGAATCATTGCATAGAGCTTGAGAAAATTGTGTGGGATAATGATCTACCTAGACTGGAGCACCTTGAGGGGGACAAAAGCATCTGTGGGTGTCCTAGGCCTATTTTCCAGGCACATGCGTCTACATAAATGATTAGAAAACCTCCTATGAGTGGTCGCAAGGTATTCACTATTGTTCAGCTTTTGTCTCTATGTGTTCACATAATGATCATTGAAGTCTTTGAAACACTGCAATGAAGTATACACTAGAAAAACCATCATCTAGACATCAAATCCTAAACAAATAAAGATGCAAAATGAGGGTTAGGACTATCATAAGCTATCAAAATGGTGATCTTACAACTGAGAATTGCACTACATCTCAGACCCAATGTAGTTCTATGTTTTTGTGCCCTAGGTGGCTCTTGTGTGTGTCGCACTTGATAGCGATCAAGTAAGCTAGATGTAAAGAAATGTAATAGATGTGTGCATGGAATAAAATGAACTTCCCTCTAAATAAGTGTATTCAAAATAACCAACCCTTGTGTCCCTTAGATGGTGCTAGATGGATGCAATGGAGCTCTTAAATGCTTGATGGATGTAACCTTAGGTGGTGATAGCTAATGCTTAGTGTTTGGTTCTTTATTATGATCACATAACTATATATTTATATGATTCCCTTTCTTTAATTTCATAATTAATCCTGAAAATTCCGACTATCAAAAAGATAAGTTTCTCAAATGGCTAAAAAGGACCCAAAATATGTGAACAAAGTATACTGAAGTCAAGGGCTCCCGAGGAGGGGACAAGGGCGCCCGGCACTAGTGTCCTTGTTGGGTGATGGTTTCTACGATGACAAATGCCGAAGTATAAAAATTTAGACCGAGCAAGTAAGGGTGCAAGACCAAAAGTGGAAATAAAAAACAAAGAAAGGTGGCCAAAGGAATCCTATGAATAGTAGTATGCAATCATGACTAGATAACTATCCAAAGTAAGTGATTTTGTGTCTACAGAAGTATTATATGATGAAATAATAACACATGTAATGTGTGAAAGTAGGAAAGGTAGATTCCTCTTGTATCCTTGGTGGGATTGGTAAATGGTACAGTGTCAAGAATCATTGCAACGTGTGAAAATCTGTAAGAAATTTGCATTCACTCCAAAATACCAAGTGAATGCACGTGTGTGTATATATAGAAATATAATGACATATTGAGTGAATGAATATCATAGTAAGCAAAGTGCATCATGTAAGTAGTATAAGCAAGCAAGAGTAAGTGCAACCAAGATATGCAAATGTAGTGTATGAGTGTGATGGAATGGTATGTAATGTGTGAATTTGATAAGAGTAGCTTGCCCCTAGAAGATCTGTATGAGATGAGGTTAATTTATAAATACCCCTCAACAATCAAGAATGAACCATAGAACAAGAGTGCATCATCGGGAAATGGTTTGAGAATGTGTGCTAGAAAGATAGATCATGAAGCATAGAGCGTGAATAAGTGAATGTGGTGAGGTTCATTTCAAATTTAGACCCTCAACAATCAAGTATGAACTGTGGAACTAGAGTATTCATAGGGTAATGACAATATAATGTGTTTATCAAGATGCGTAATAGTAGTAAGAAATATTAAGTGTGAAGCATGAAGCGTGATAGTAGATATTATAGACAACATATGATGCTTAGGAGAGGGGTGGAAGAAAGTGTGATTCCCCCAAGTGTGTGATGTAGAGAAGGATCAAGTAAACTCATGTAGAAGATCATCAGTATCAGGGTTGTAGCTGATAGGATTTGGATTAGAGACTTGGTAAGCAATAGTGTGAGGTTGATCATATAAAGATCCTGTGTGGCGTAAATTGTACATACTCATTGCATATTCTTCATCAGTAAAAGGATGTTGAGGAAAATCGTGTGTATACCAATGAGTTAGATTATGACTATATCCTAAGAATGAGTCATTGCAAATATATATGCAGCCAAAGGGCATGGGAAATGTGATATCAGTATGATTTAGATCCAATGTGCCACCACTTTAATCAAGCCAAGACTTCCCAAGTGTGAGTGGATAAGAATGTGGAGTGCGTGCAAGGAAGACTAACAAATAGAAGATGTGGAGAACATAAGAAGCAGTAATGAGTACACATACATGATAAAGGTAAGGAGAGTGAGGTGGAGGAAGGAGATCAAAAATTATGAATCCTAGCCAAGCCAAGCCATCATGCATGTAAACGGTCTCGAGAGAAAGTAGGGTTGAATGGAATATGAGTCCAATAAGAATTACGAATGAAGAGAGTTCATGTGAAGGAGACAAGCATGGAGTGGAATGAACCTTGAGAGATGTAGGAGGTGATAAAATGTCTAATGTATGTATAGTCCCTTGAAAAGGTATCATGGCATTAGTGGATAGAAAAGGCCTCTTGAATTGATATTCACTAGGGCCAATAACAAAAAAATATCTTGGAAGTAGGATTCATCTATTTCAATGGGAGTAAAATTAAGATTCCATAATTTTTCATTGTTAAGTTCTACGACATCGGCCTCATCATCGAATCGTTAGCACTAGCATTATCTTGTTGTATAGCATTATCAATAATATTGGTAGGAATAGAACTAGATGTAGAATTGAGAGGAGCCATGATAGGTGGAGAAGTAATAGCCATAGGGGTGGACATAGTGGGTGATAGGATATCAGTAGTATGAGTAGGAATGGATGGAATGCATGCGAGGTAGCAAAGGGAGTAGGAGCGCTAGATTTCCCAACATCATATGTACTAATATTGCAATATGGAATATGATTTGATGGAGGAATAAACATGGCAAAGTGATGGGGTCTACACGACAAAACATAAATGGGTAAGAGTATGCAGCAATAGTATTTTCATAACCATCATGTAGGAATTTAACACACCGATGAACTGTAGATGGAACAACATGCATTGCATGAATCTAGGGTCTGCCAAGTAAGCAATTGAACTAGAATGTGGCATCGATAACAAAGAATACAATAGGAACAATTTTAGGCCCAACTTGTAGAGGTAGGGTGATAGTGCCCATGCATGTGCGAGTAGTGGAATCATAGCCATGAATAACTTGAGAGGATTTATTAATTAAATCATCAGTAATGCCAATTTTCCTGAGGAGGGATAAAGCACATAGATTTATAACATAGCCATTATCAATGAGAACATGCTTAATACAGATGGCACCAATAGTAGCGGTGATAAGAAAAGGTGCAAATGGATCATCAACAATAGAGGGAGGGATATCCTCATCACTAAAGATATAGCATGTGGTAAAAATTTTAGGGATTAAATGAGGTGAGTAAAGGCAACATGTGAATTATTGCTTTCAATGTGAATGAAATGAAGGGAAAACTTTACTGTATGACAAAAATCAGTTGCACTACGTAATAAATCATAAATAGAGATTTTTGTTGGTGTATTCTTAAGTTTCTCTATGATTTCATAGCCCTTAGAGGTAGTATTAGGAATTGTAGAAGTGATAGGTGGTGGGAAAGAGACGGGTTGGGCCGTAGGAGGATGAGTGTGGCAAGTGGTAACTACATTGATGGTTAGATCAGGTATTGGAGTAATGAAGCGAGGAGGATGATGAGTACAAACTTGCATAAAATCAAGTGGTAGTAGCCATGCCAGAAACCTTAGTTGGAGTAAAAGAAGGATAGGAAGATTGATCCATGAATTCAGAAGAAGGAGATAGATTTTGATACATTCTCAAAAGGTAGGGTTTGAATGGTTGGGTTCACCAAATGATTTAATTTAATTTGAATTAAATATAATATTACAGATTCAATGATGTATTAATACTAAAATATAGGAATGACATAAGAAAACTAAGATTTAAATATGAAACCCTAAGCACAAGAGATAGATGAAGAGACTTAGCTAATTTACACTCAATTTGGAACTAATATGGACTACGAAAAGTGCTGAAAAAGGTCATATATAGTGTCATAAATGCTCAATATAAATTATGAAATGCAAGGATGAGGCCCGACATGGGAACCCGGGATAGGTCAAGAGCTCCTTGGCGTTGGAGACCATTTCTGGGCGCTAGTAAATACACAGGAGCTCAAGATTTGCTTTTTTTTGGTGTGTCATAAGGTCTTCATTGTTGTTAGCTATTAATCACATGATAATCACACAATTTATCTCCGATGGTACATGTAACCTACAAAAGAAGAGTTCACCTGCACAAGCCCACACACCACGTCAAACTGAAAAAGGAAAATGTAGAATGGGGAGTCGTACTAACCTCGACAGTCACCTCGAGAGTGAACTTATAACCAAACACTACACTACATCCCAAACTCCATGCAATTTTTGTGAGTGTGTGTATATATTGTGCCCTAGGATTCCCTTGTGCAAGTTGTACTTGATAGAGGGGTGTAGCTAGAATGTAGCAATATAGTATAATTTTAGGATGAAATAAAATGAAATTCCCCTTTCTATGTTGTGTATGTAGAATATGCATTCCCTTTTCCCTTGAATGGATGCTAGATGGATGCCTTGGAGTGTTTTAGGTGCTTTTTAGATGCAAGCTTAGGTGATGATAGTAATACTTAGTGCTTGGTCCTTAATTTTGAACACATAACTATGTATTTATATGATTCCCTTGTTTGAATTTCGTAATTGACAACTGGAATTCCGACCCATAAGTGAAAAATATGCCCAAAAGATAAAAGATACCTAAAAAGAGTGAGTAAAGTAAGAAAGAGTCGGGTGTGCCGGAGGGGACATGTGCACTGGCCCGCTATCGACTTGGCACTAATGTCTGAAGCCATGAAAGATACACAAATAAAGTTTTGACTAGGTTATGCGTCTCAGTGTAAGACTAAAAAGAAAGCAAGATATAAAGAAAAGAGGCCAAAGATAGTTGTCAGTTACTAGTTTTATTGCATAGGAATCATGTAAATGTTAGCATGCTTTTAGGACCTAGAAATGTACCCAAGTGCATGATTTAGTGTCTACAATATGTACAAATTCACATAAAATATAATATACAAACAAATCTTATACCAAATCTAGGTGTCTTCAACTATACACACCCAATACCTTGGTGGATAGACGTTGGATCACACTCAACCAATTCATATCCTATATTAGGTTAGGATTATTTTTCTTCATTGATAATCTAATAAAAGTGCATTAAATGTTTGTGGAAGAGTTTCATAGAAAAATGGATGGCTCATTAATAGAAATTTTAATTTGAGAAATTTTGTCCATTTCTTGAAAATGACAATTTAATAATTAGATCTCAAGTTAGGATGTGGTAGACAAAAAATAATTTCTAATACATAGTTAAAAAGTAACATTAAATAAAAATAAAATAATGAGAAATAATAATAGAATCTATTTGACTTTATTTACTTGCAAGGGATATGTTTTGGGATAGCTAGTTTATTATCAAATACAAAAGAAACCCTAGGGGTACAAAGCAGAAATGTAGAAGGTTTTGTTAATGTTGTCTCCATTGGAGATCTTGAACTTCCCAAAATCTACTAGTGGTTATGTGTTTAACTTGTTTGGTGGAGGAGTCATCTACATTAGCAAGAGGCAAGAAGTTGAACTAATAATTACATACTCACACTTGGAAGGAAGTTGGATGGTTAGAGAGGATGTATCCAAATGTTGTTTTCATACAAAACTTTATAAGACTAGATTAAGACAACCATAGTGTAGCTTATTTGAAAAGAACCCCGATTATCATGTTTGGTCAAAGCATATTGATAATATTATTTTGGTATACATGGTTAAAGAAAATATGTAGTTGTTTAAAAAGGATGATACATTAGAAAGAGTTGTTGATTCATTGACAAATGATTCAATGGAGAATGGATTCCCTCGATTGTTGGAAGTATGAATCCGGGTTTCCTTATGAAAAGTGTTCAACAAGTTGGAGAATGTTGGATATGCCTTATATATTTAACATTAACTACGCTATATGTTTTATACTTGTCTATATTATACATACAAAATGTTGCAACTACTTTCCCAACGGACCGGGCAAGAGCCTTGGGATATTTCCCCTCACTACTCCCATTGCTATGCCCCTACTTTAGGTTTTCGAGGCAAGCGCCCCAACAAGAGTTTGGGGAAAGTACCTCGGATTTATTTTTGGGAGTTTTTATGATTTCTTGGATGGTCTCGTGTTGATTTTCCTACAAATACCTACACATGTGTTAGGGTAAAGAAGAACTTAGAAGTATATTTGTTTATTGTGAATAATTAAGTTAACTCAATAAGGAAGAAGGTTAATGTCATGTTTTTCTCGAAAGATTTATTCTACGTAAAAATATTGTATATTTTGTGTGCGCCATTTTCCATGTTTTTATTCTATCATAGATTTAAGTTTCTCTTCGACATGTTTTTTTTGGTTAGGTTACCCAGGGACAGGGCCCTAGCCCATTGTGGCGTCATCAACCCACACTAGCCAAGGAAGCATCTAAGGATGGAAATTTCAATCTCTTCGCTAGCCCACAAATTAAACCACATTATCATGGTGCCCTATCAATAGGGTATCCAAACCATTGGTAGTAGGTTGCCTTAACACGGAGCCGAGATTTGAACCTTGGACCTCCCAATTACTAGGAGACCCAAGAACCATTACACCACTACCCATTGCATAAGTTTCTCTTAGAAATGACTATCTTCCATAATTTTATAGGTTTATTTCTCTTCAATCCAATGACCCACAATTTTTGGCCTATGTGCCTTCTTCCATCTTTTGCATGTAGACCTACCAATAGTTTCCTTTACCCGTGTTCGACATTTTCTCTTCCCTCAATTTTAGTTGTTGGTATTTTGTGCAAACATGCAAGCAATAAACTAAACCATAATATTCATAAATAAGTAGATATAAAACTAAACAAAACATACCTAGAATATTGACAAGGTGTTTATCCTAGGAAAACCCTTTCAAGTAAAATATCTAGTAAAATAACCAACATCCGAGTTCTCACCTTTGACAGTTAAGTCATTTCAAAGCATAACTCTCAATGAGAGAATGTACTTTTATAACCAAAGCACATGCTATAACTAAGCTTACTTGGGAAGAAAGCTAAAGTATTGAATAATACTTTAAATAAGACTTGTTTCTTTTATAATGAACTCAAGTTATAAAGCTAAGTTTTCTTTACCATCATTAGGAACAACCATTTCTTTATAGTAAAACACCCAAAAATAGCCCAATACCCTTGCATGAGAACTACATGGGTAGGCGACTACCAACAATCTCCCCTTGTTTTCTACTCCATCGGGGAGAACACGAACTCATTCCTCAATAATTGTGGGCTATTAAGCCCATTTATTCCCTGCACCAAGTAAACTTCTCAATGCCTTTGTCAACGAACCTTCCAAATTCACCTTTGTATCCACTTTTGCCAACATCCCCTTCTCTTCTACCATTTATCTAACAAAATGATATTGCACAATATTGTGCTTTATTCGAGCATGATACTAAGAGTTCTTTTCCATAAAAATTACATTTTATGAGTCACAACTTATCTTTATTATCTTTTGTACGAGCCTAATCGAGGCGCATAACCTTTGAAGTCAGACCGCTTCCTTACAAGTATGTTTTGTTGCCATATATTTAGTCTCTACATGGTGGAAGTAACTACACTTACTTGATGTTTTCTCATCCAACTTATTGCTCCACTAAACAAGTTGAAAACGTAACCAATGGTGGATCTTCACAAATCAATATCACCACCCCAATTAGAATCCACAAAATCGTGTAGACCAAATCTTTTCTTGCACCAAGATCCTTCCTTTGGTAGAAAATAACATGATCACTAGGTCCCCTGTAAATATCGAAAATCTAGTTTATTGTTGTTTAAAACTCATGCCTAGGATTTGTCATATATCTCGCTAACTACTCTCTTTTATGCATGTGCAATGTCAAGTCTTGTGTAGACCATTGCATACATCAAGCTTCCAACTACACTCTAATACACCACCTACGCTATGTATTCCAACTCCTTTTGTGTCTTTGGAAATGTTTGAATAGAGAATTTCTAACCAAATGGAAAGGGTGTGCTTATTAGCTTGTTTTCTCACATCCCGACCCTTTCCAACAACATCTTCACATACTTACTCCGATTGAGCAAAAGCTTTATGTTCACACAATCCCTTTTGATCTCCATGCCCAAAATTAACTTTGTAGCACCAAGATCCTTCATGTCAAACTGCTCAGAAAGTTGAGCTTTCACATGTTTGATCATTTCCTTGTTTCCAACCAACAACATATCATCCACATAGAACACTATGATGATAAATGTATCCCCTTCTTTGAAGTACACACAAGGATCTACCTTGTTTCTTTCAAGGCCAAATTTGTGAACACACCTGTGAAAATTTTGATTTCACATCCTTGGTGATTGTTTTAGTCCATACAAGAACTTCTTCAGGTGACAAACCATGTCCTCTTTATTCTTGACTTTGAAATTGTTAGGTTGCTTCAAGTAGATTTCTTCCTCAAGATCCCCATGCAAAAACGGTGTTTTAATATTCATTTGATCTATCTCCATATCACATGTAACAACAATAGCTAAAAGAAATTTGATAGAAATCAATTTTGCAACAAGAGAAAATACCTCACCAAAGTCAATTCCTTTGACTTGAGAGAACCCTTTGACAACTAAGCAAGTTTTGTATTTCTCCAAATTTCCATATGCATTAAATATTTTACCCTTGGTTTCTTTACCTCTTGTCCCTTCTTTTCCAAATCTTGATCTACTTTGAATTCCATGTCTTTCAATTCCTTAAAGAGAACTTTTCGATTGTAAAAACCATTTAGAGTCACAGATTCCACAACTTCTAACCTTTGACACCATTCCCATACCCAACAAATATGCACTTCTTATACCTAAATCAAGTTTTGTTATCTTCTCCTTTGGGATATGTTTGTATGCTTCACAACCAAAGACTCTTAGGTGTTCAAAAATGGTTTTTTCTCATCGAAGCTTCTAGTGGGGTATTATGTGGGATTTTTCACCAAATAACATGCAATAGCCACTACTTCATCGCAAAACTTATGATCTAAACGAACACCACTCAACATACTCAAGGACTTATCCATCAACGTTTTGTTCATACACTCTATCACTTCATTTTGTTGTGGAAAATAAGGAATTAATTTTTTTCTTGGTTAATCCACAATTTTCACATAATTCATCAAATTCCTTCTAACAAAATCTCATGCATGATCTGTGCATAAAACCTTTATCCTTTTCTCAGAATGGTTCTCAACAAGTACATTAACTTCTTAAGAGTATCAAACACTTCAGATTTTTTCTTGGGAAAATATTTTGAGGTTTTCCTATAATAGTCTTCTATGAAAGACACATGAAATATCGAATTTCCATGTGAGGCCACCTTCACTTGGTCTAAATACATCATTTTGTATAACTTGTAAAATACCAGTTGAATGAGTAGCGAAGTGGGAAACTTTACCCTACTCTATTTTCTCAGTACACACAATGTTCACGAAAGTCAAATTCCGAGGGACAATTCAAAATTCCTTTAACCATGCCTTTTGATTGCAAGACATGCAACATTTTTTCACCAATATGGCCCAACCTTTCATGCCAAAACATTACTTTATCCTCTAAAAGTAATTTTTATTTTCTCGCTAAATCTCGTTGTCACAATATTTCCTTGACATTTTTTTGCACCCACTAGAACTTGTTGTAACGATATTTCATTCAACTTTTCCTTTGACAATTTTTTTCTCCAATTATTGTAGGGCGAGAACTACCCCTTGCTCTTTATGCCAACCTTGAGATTTTGATTAGGTGAGTACTCTTTTGTACCCACCATTGAGGTCCCAACAAGATGTCTCAGTAACAAGACATCTTATCCCATTTCATGGATTTTTCTTCCACAATTATCACTAAGGAGAGAATTTTTCCTCCAATTTTTTTGTTGATCCAACATTGGGAATCCGCTTCGAGTTTTTTCCTCTAATACAATGTGAGTTGTTGATTGCACCAACTTTCGTGTTGACATCAATTTTAAATATAGTTCTTGTGTGCGCTCCTCTTTCCGCAAACTGAGCTCCACACACCATTTTCCACCCATCTTTATTGAATGAGATTTGTACTCAAGCGTCATTCATCTTACTAACTAAAACCAAATTTCTATCAAGGGCTAGTAGGTGCAAAACACTAGGGAGATTCGTGGTCCTCCCATTTCTAAACTTCAAATTTATTCCTCTCCTCACAATTTTTGTAGGTCGAATTATCTCCCAGAAACACTTGGCCACCATCATCAACCTCATATTCGTAAAATCATTCCATATGAGGGGTCACATAGAATGATGCACCTGAATCAATAATCCATGTGTCAGTGCATGCATGTGCACACAAAGTTGTAAGGTAATAATCACCATCATCCGTGCATCCTCCTCCCTCATAATGTGAATTGTTTTGGGGTTTTTGTCCCTTTTACGTACAATCCTTCTTAAAGTGTCATGTTTTACCACAGTTCCAACACTTTTTTACTTTGATTTGGAGTCTTAGATCTATTTTTAGAGTTAGAGCTTTTATCTCTACTCTTTTTCTTCTTGGCTTTCTCTCTCTTCCCCACAAACTGAAAAAGCTTCCTTTGAGTGATAGTCATCGATAGATTCTCATCTCTTTAGATAGTAAAGTTGCAACTATTTCATCAAGCTTCAGTTTTGTAGTGTGGTATTGGTAATGCGATAACCAAATTTCTCTAAGAGTTTGGTAAAGATCGAGAAAAAGTAATACACCTCTCCTTCTCATCCATCTTCACATCAATGGACATTAATTGGCTTATGACAAAGTTAAAATTATTCAGGTGCTCTGCAATTGAGTCACCATCATTCATCCGTAAAGAATACAACTTCTTCCTTAGAAAAATCTTGTTCACCAAATATTTGGCCGATACAATGTCCCTAGCTTATCCCACAACTCCTTTGTTGTTTTCTCAGTAGAAACATTCAATAACACAAAGTCAAAAACACATAACTTGATAGTAATTTTTTCCTTCCTATCAATCTTGCTCATCTTGTGTTAAACTTCCAGGAGTTGTTTGTGTAACTACTATCCATTGATCCCTCTCTATCAAAATATCCTCCATCTTGAGTTTCCATAACTCAATTTTTTCCATCAAACTTATCAATCTCAACTCTTGTGCTACTAGCTGCCATATTAGAGATTCTACTAAAACCAAATCTGCAACTCAAAAAACCATTTAAAGAAAAGAAAAATATGCTCACCAAGTCCACAACTTTGATACCAAATGTTGGGATTTTGTGCAAACATGCAAGCAATAAACTAAACCAGAATATGCAAAAATAAGTAGATTTGAAATAAACTAGAACATACCAAGAATATTGACACAATGTTTATCCTGGGAAAACCCTTTCAGGTAAAAAATCTAGTAGAACTTCAACCTTGTATTAACTTGAAAAAGCTTGCAAATACAATAACTAACATCCAAAGTTATGACCTCGACAATTAAGTCTTTTCAACATACCTCTCATAATGAGAGCATGTACTTTTATAACCAAAGCACATCCTATAATTAACCTTGCTTAGAAAGTAAGCTAAAGTATTAAAATAATACTTTAAAGTAGAGTCATTGCTTTTACAATGAACTCAAGTTATAAAGCTAAATTAGCTTTACTATTATTAGGCATGACCTTGCACGACCATTACTATAAAGAAAAATGCCTAAATATAGCCCAACACCCTTGCATAGACATTGCATGGGTAGGTGACTGCCAACATTGGCTACCCTCGAGTTTGCCTTTCCTCTTATCTTCAACCCCCCTCCAAAGTCTGACCCTTTTTCTTTGTAGAAATCTCCCTTCCCTTCTCCAGTTCTTGGTGGCATCTTGACCCCTTTGTCTTTGTCTTTTAAAAGTTGGCCTAAGGTTTCTATCTCTAAATCCCTTGCTAACCTTTGTGAACAAATTCCCTAGATCATTTTGAAGTGGAAGTGCTAGACAATTTCTCGACTTTTGGATATGGGTTTGGACATCGTGGATCGGGAGGATTTTTACAAGGATAATGGCTTAGTTTGTAGATTTAAAAATTGTGGCCCAAAATCTCTTAGTTCGACAGGTAGATTTCTACTTTTTGCAAACTCTATCTCAAAAAATCTAAATTGACACCTATGCTAGAAGTTCCTTATTGTAGAATTCAATTCATTAGTGGGCCATAACGTCGTCCTTTTTGCAAATCCCTTATTTTGGGGTAATGCAAGTTTGTGCTTAAAACCTTAGTTCCCCTCCTTTGATCCTTCTCTAGGTTCTATCTTGTCTCCCTCCATTTGGGTTAGGCTCTTGTGCCTTCTCTAAATTTCTGGAATCCTTGTAGTTTGTATTCCATCAAGGATGCTCTAAGGAAGTTCGATGTTTTCTCTCATGAAACACCTTAAAGCCATATCATAACATTTGTCTAAATGTGTATAAGAACATTTTTCTGGTGGCTTACCAAATGAAGTTTCAGTGAGGGTTGAGGATCATGTTTGGAAGCAAAAATTGGACTATGAACATGATGCTTTCAAATGCAGACCATGCTTCTCTTGGCCATCTAGTGGCGTCATGTCCTAACATGAAATCTTACGACCAAGATTTTTGAACTTGGTGGTAAGAAAAAAGGGGAAATCTTGCCTAACTTGGTGGCAAGGTGCTGCAGAGCAGCACCACTTGATGGAATCTTGTTCAGGATTGGTGGTAGTCTCATGTTTGCCGCTCCAAAGAAGAGGCATCTCTTTCTGGAGGTTAGGAGAAATCCCCAGAGAATGTATTACCCATGCAGCAACAGTCCTTATTATCCTTGAGGCACAAGTAGTTTATGCCCAATTGACTCAGCATCTCGAGCCTCCTTTCCCTCTTCCTCAGGTCAGCGAGTTGTAGTCTTTCCAGAGCAGATCACTGTTGAAAAGACTTATGTTCCCCAAGCTTCTCAACTCCCCTGCAACCTCACCCTTTGGAGTTGCTTGTGTTGGATCACCTGATCAAGGATGGACCAAGGTCAAGAAGAGAAAAGATCTAAGGAAGCTTTCTCGAATCATATGATTCTCAAATTAAGAAAAGGTTTAGCCTGATTTGTTACAGTGTGTTTCTCTCTCTGCCATGTACCTCTTCTCTAGAATCTTTCCTCTCCTAGTAGGTCAACGCTGATTTGTTACAAAGTATTTCTCTTCCTAATACTTGTCTTCTTATTCCTTCTTTCTACTTTTTCTTTGCCCTTAATTCTTTGATGTTGTGAGCTTTTCATGGTTGAATTACACACATGAAGACCACAGTAGAACTACTCATTTTAACCATTTAGAAAATGAGAAATTGGATGAAAGATCATTTTTCAGAAATCAAAATGATATTTCATAATGATCCAGATGGAAAGGCAATAGGATATTTACAAATGTAGAAAGAATAGGGTACTTCAACGTGTAATGGCTTCCAAGAATATGAGGATTCTTTTGACACAAATGGAAAGGAAACAAGAAGAGTATTGCATTTATGGCAACTTTCAGTTTTTTTTTTTTTCAATACTCCATATATGTTTCAATATATGGGGTATATAGAATACAGTTAGGATGTTGCCATAAGGATTGGTACTTCTGATGTTGCTATGAGGATTGGGATGTTGCTATTTAACTTCAATAATATAATTTAAATTATTGAAAAACGCGAGCCACTGAATAGTCATCCCATGCAGGGGACTCTTCAAGATGTGACTGTTAGATTGTTTCATTTCTCATGCTCCAGAATAAACCTTTGTTTCGCTCCTCTAGTTTGTGTTTCTTAAATGTTATTAATGTATTCCTGGGTGAATTTCGCGACTGAACGTAAGATGAATCAACATTAGTATTATTGATAAGCTGTATCATCATTTGGTTCATGAGTAGTTCTTTTCAGCCATCTATGTCCAGATGAAATGTAGCTACAGATTCCAACACATGGATTACATGCATAGAGACTCGGACTGGGATGCTTTCCACATTGAATACAACATATCTCTGTTGTTTTTATTGCATATAAATCGTCAGCAGCTGATGAATTTCTATCTGGAACAATCTTTGAGTAAAACAGAAACACAAAATTGCCTCCAGCCAAAGAATCGTGCAAATGTTGTTCAGTTTTATACTGCAACTGCTGTACTGTTTTCTTTCCTTCTTGTTATGTTGGTCTGTACTCTGTTAGCTGTGCGCTTCCTACTACTGTATGTCTTCATCAAAACTAAACAGCTTGTTCGTAGCTTTACAAATAGATAATGGAAATTATTCTTTATTTGATATAGGGAATCATGCAGTCCATAACATGCATGCTGTAGAACATAATCAGAGGTTCGGGACTGAAAAAGGAAAGCAGAATTCACTACTAATTATTTCTGCTGCAGTTTTTCTACCTATAGATTGCATTTGGATGGTTTTCTAGTATATACTTCCATTCTTGATGTTAATATTTACCCTTGATTGTTTCTGCCGAGTCTCAAAAACCTAGAATATTGCTGTCCACAAAAACTGGGAATCTTTGTTTTTTTTTTTTTCTGAAAAGATGACCACACTTTATTAGTTTTGAAGAGTAGTATTTAATTATACAAAATAGCAACGGACAACGATTTAATTCCAAAATGCTAAATTTAAAAGTTAAAAGAAAAAACAAAGAGCATATGCGAATAATTTCATGCATGGTACGTCAAAAGCTGAACCAACCATGATGTTACATATCCAATCCTTTTAAGAATCTTGTTTTACAAAAAGTGGCACTCAAGTTTTTACAGATTCGATTGCCTACAATTTTTAACTGTTTAAAGGCTGAAATGCGTTCCACAAGGAATTCCATCTCTACATCTACAGATACAAAAATCCCACAACTCTAAAAGGTAGTGAAACACGCGCCTTAAAACATTCTATCTCTACATCCATTGGCCATGACATACAATACACTTACAAAAGTTTCGTTAATCTAAAGGGCTGAAATGCATTCCATAAGTCATTCCATCTCTACATCCACTGTTCACAACATACAATGCAAATACAAAAAATCTGTAATTCTGATCACAACATTCAATACAAATACAAAAGTTTCATAATTCTAAAAGGTTGATATGCATTCCATCTCCACATCGACTGACCATGACATACAATACACTTACAAGAGTTGCGTTAATCTAAAAGGCTGAAATGCATTCCATAAGTCATTCCATCTCTACATCCACTGTTTATAACATACAATACAAATACAAAAAATTCATGATACGAAAAATCCATAATTCTGATCACAACATCCAATACAAATACAGAAGTTTCATAACTCTATAAGGTTGATACGAATTCCATTTCCACATCCACTGATCATAACATCCAAGACAAACAAGGTAACAGGATTTTGAAAGATATTGCTAATGAGTACAGCAATTTTGTTTTCTTGTTCACATAACCCACTCGTGGCTAAGAGATCAAAAGATTTTCGCTGCGTAATAGTTTACATTTGACATATTAGAATATTTCTATCACAGAAAACCTAACACGCAATAATTTACCAACAGGGCCTGGAGTTGACATAGAGTTTGGCTTGCAGTCCACCAAGTTTTCCTTCATTCTGCAGTCTGCCCACCCAAATGGCATCTGAAGAAAAATCTAAGTGCAATTCCCAGACAACTAATGCTAAATTGAATAGGGAATGTCCTCGTAACAGTCTCCTTCAACCAACAGTCTCCCAACCCAAATGGCACGTGAAAAGCTAAGAGAATAATGACAGCAATTCCTGGACAACCAATGCCAAATTGAATAGGAAAGTCCTGTTGCCAGTGGGCCACCATTGGGATTTTCCTTATGCTGACTAGGTGTAATTTTCATGTCACTAAGATCCACCTACTTAAATCTCCTGTTGGAGAAATTCTCTCCAGCTGAGCTTTGAACTCAGGTGTCTTAATAAGCATGGATGTCCTAAGTAGTTTGAATGTCCTAAGAAGTTTGGATGTCCTAATCAATGTGGGTTAGCGTTTGAGTCGTGGATCTCACAAGCTCAAAACCAAAATTGGATATGCTGAGACCTCCATCAAAGCCAACGAATGTCTGAGTTAGGCAATGACCTTTATGAGCCATTCTATCCCCTTCTCAGACCCCACTTTAAAAAAAACAGAAAGAAAAAAAAGAAAAAGCAATTACTGATCATAAAATGATCCAATATCTTTGATACATGCAGTATATAGCGTTTTATGCAACTGAATATTAAACCAACAGAGTAACTTGTTACATAGCCTTATCTGCATGCACACCAGTGCCATGTACATATAATATTTCTGCATTTCTGTAAGGCCTAAACAGTATATTTACATCACAAGAAGCGCATAGTAAGCATAACTTCGTTAGTCCTAAGAAAGGACAGTGTCCAAGGAGGAATGTATCTGGCCAGCCCCCTATTTACAGGGCAAGAAACACAAAAATTGCTTACTCCACAGGAAACATTACTTCATTAGTCCTGAGAAAGGGCAATGTCCATGGGGGTTGTACCTACCCACTACATAATTCCCTACAACCTTATACCCACCCTCCTCCAATGACTTCCTAAGCTTCTCCGTCATATTCTTAACCAGACCCTCATCTGCAACCCCACTGCAAGTAACAGCCCCGTATTTCCTCTTGGGTATTTCCTTAATAAAAACTCTAGAATCAGCAGGCCTAGGCACATTCTCCAGATTATAACTAGAAGGCAAAATGAATTTCGCATGGTCACAAGTTTCTTAGTATTATCACCTGATTCAGAAGTTTCTGCTGTCAAGACAGGCGCTGTCATGGAAATTGGTTGAGAAGTAGAAGTAGAACTCTCATGGGTAATGACAGGAGCTGTCATGGCAATCTTCTCACCTTCTTGTTGTCCTGTCTGTGGCTTAACATTGTTGGGTTTTCCAACAGCTCCAATGTAATCTGCAAGAATCATAAAGCCTCCATCTCTCCCTCTTTTCATTTGGGTTGGATCATATGTTACTTGTGCTGCAATGGACGCTTCATACTCTCGGATTTCATAATCAAGCCCTTTGGCTACTACTTGATAATTGGGAGTTTCTACACTGATTCTTCCTAGGACTGTTCCCATGGCTTAGCCGTCGTTGATGATACAGGATCAGCTGAAGTTTACAACTGAGGCAATGCGTATATATTCATGTAACGATGAAGAAATGGTCGGGGAAGATAGGGGAGATTGGGGTCGAAAATTGAACACGTCTCTAAAGCATGCTCGTGAGGGTTATAAAAATACTGACGTTACTAGATATTAACGAGGAGATATCTCCAACAATGATACCCTTTAGATAGAATAATAGGTAAGAATTGATCTCGAAGACTCGAAGTAGCACTTTCACTTTCAAACATTTAAAAAAATTTATTTATACTGTTTCTGACAAATATTGAAGAAGAAAGAGAAGAAGATATTTTATCGTCCATAAGGTTACCAACGACAGTCTATGGGACAACAGATCCTGTTAAAAAAATTTTCTGGCATTCAGATCTGTTGTTGATGAGTTTGACAATCAGCTCCCCTATTTTTTCAATCATATTTTTGTTGATTTTTTTTAAAGAATGTAGTAGCCACTGTGCTAGCAAACTGGGCCCTAATGTCGTTATAAGCATTACATTCCAACATGAAATGTTTCTTTGACTCTCTACCGTGCCAAACGTGCAAGAAACACAGATTCTCTCTTCCCATGCCTCTTTAGGTCTTTTCCATCTTCTGTTTCACATTGAAGACGATGTGAATTAGTTCTCAATTGAGCTATGGAAGTCTTTGCTTTCCACGGGATATTAGCCCATATAAAAGCCTTTTGTTGATCACATGTAGAGTTAAATTCCTCCAAATAATACCTCTTCTTTCTCCCTAAAGACTTTCCCCCAAAGTAATTAAATGGCAATAGATATTCAAACTTATAGATTGTACCTTTTAATATCATTGAACCATCTTAAAACATACTAATACCATACATGTATTCATTGAACATGTTGTCAAGGACCAACATTTTTTAGGTTTATTTTCAAATATCAGTGATTGGTTGGGATTATTTGCAAACAAAATATTGTATATCAATTGGTAAAGCACATCACTAATTAAAAACATGGTATGGCTTTGAATCACAATGTTATAAGCATTGATTTTGATGATAAACACATTGTAAACTATTATATATGAATTTTTCTTCTATATCTAAATACATGAAATACTTCCACGCTAAATTACAACATAGACAAATCAAGTCATTTACTAGGGCGCCAACACTAGAGGGCCGTCAATTTTTTTTACATATTTAAGGTTTTTCTTAACAACGACAATAAAACAATGTAGAATTATAAAACCAAATTGTATGGACTCCAATAATTTACAAATTATATAACCAAAGTATATGCACTAAGACCTATTCATACATTTTCTTGTTGTAGTCATGTTTTTTTACAATCTATTATATAGTATTAAAATGAAATAGGTATAACTTAATAAGGAAACAAAGACTATGGAAGATAGAGATGGATCTAAATCATTTATGGTGGGCATTTGCGGCCTATTTACAAGTCATATCGACGACTACATTTGTAGTAAGAGTATGTTGATTTCATCTCCACACATAGAAGTTTTTTTCACAGATGAGGCATATGTGCCTTTCCATATAATCTGTTATATTGAAAGTGAAAGGATGCATATATTGTCTTAAACAATATGTTTTGATTTTGAATTATTTTTCATGTATGCTTATAGTCGATAATTGCTATTATATAGAAGAGCTTATATATTTGGTAGGTTAACTCACTCAACAACAATTAAATGTCTTGTATATTTAACACTTTTTAGTGTTAAGTTAGGTTAATTTATAGATAGTCAATAAGAATATACTATAAAATCATTATTCCACTAATGATTCTAAAAATTGAGGATAGGTGTTAATTCAAAGTATTTCCTAGGGTGCTTAGAACCTTAAGTCTACATTGAGGAAAAGCTTTTGGTAATAACAATCTAGGCACTTCTAATAGATTTCATTCTTACTAGAAGTTTATATTCTACTCACTCATTAGTTATAAATTCTCACTTTAATCACGATTTATATTTCTTGACCAATTGTATTTCATATTTCTTCGTAATAGTTTATTATTGTAAAGTTTTGATTATATATTTTATTTGTTATTTAATTTTATTCAATGTACTAATTAGTTAATTTGTTTTTATCAACTTTATTATAATTTGAATATATATCACACACACACACACACACACACACACACACACACACACACACACACACACACACACACACACGTATTTCACTAAATTGAGACTTATTCCAGTCTGAGCTATAAAAAACCTCCAATATTGGAATCCGAAATTGCCATTTTTGGATTCCAAAATGTTAAATATTGGAATTATCTGCACTCCAAAATCACACATATTGGATTCCAATATCGCATATATTGGAATCCAGAATCACATATATTGGAATCCAAAATCACCTATATTGGAATTATATGTACTCCAAAGTCCCATATATTGGAATCTAGAAAATCAAATATTGGAATCCATTATACGGGCTAGCATCTGCTAGGCATTATTTATGATTTGTTATGTACAGAACATGTTTCTGTTTTACAAGGGCTAGCTATCTGCCGACCATTATTTATGCTATGTTATAAGGGCTAGCGTGGGGCGACCATTATTTATGCTATGTTATAACAAACTAGCATTTGACATCCATTATTTATGCTATGCTTTATACATTCTAGGTGACGTTAGGCATTATTTATACATGTTATGTACAAAACATGTTTATGATTTATATAGGATATCAAGCATATTCTTTGTCCTTGATAGTTCATAACAAAGGCCACAATGTGGTGTTAAATTTGATGCCCATTTAGATGTCTTTTTGTCATTTTTATACAAGCTAACAACGACTAGGGTAATGAATTTCAAGAGATGTGAGACACTTCATTAATTTACTATGATGTGATAGACTATGAGAATATAATTAAATGTAATTTGTCTTCTGATGCACATGGTAGCGGTGTGAACCACCATCTTCTTCATAAACGACTCCATAGAAAGATCTTCAACGATATTCTTTGTCCAACCCGATGATATTCGGCGGTGGGAGAAGAAATATTAGGTCTTCATTACCCTCATATTGAAGCTCCTTGCATCTTACTTTGTCGACATCATCACTGTCATCCCTAGCTCAAGAAAAGGGAAAAGACGGGGAAATCCTCACGCGTCAGGAGCGAAGTTATCACTAGTTATCACATTAAAACCTTACAAATAAAAATAAGAATACTTATGCTTGCGTAAAATTCTTGTCAAAGTTTTCAAGTTAATATTTTATTAGGGTTTGAGGGGTTTGAGAGATCCCTCTTATGTCTGCCACAAATCTTAAGTAATTTAGGGTTACGGTCCCATCGACTCTTCATATTTTATTTAGATTTAAGTGAATTTAACTAATAAATTACTATTACAAATAAAATTAAACAAATGTGTTCGTTAAAGTGGTTACCCGTTGACTGTAATCAACAACGAATAATATTGTTTTAGAGCGATGATGTATGACATTACAGGGGTAGTCAATCTCTATGCACATGTTTGGAAAGGAACTCTTATGAGAACTTGTTTCTTAGAAAAAATAAAGATACCAACTCGAGACCTTTATAGTAAATCTCACATATCTAAAACATACCTTGCTCATGTGTAAAGTCACATATCTAAAACATGCACTACTCACCATAGAGAGAAAATCAAATAATAATTGACTTTACACTACTACTTTGCTTTCACATGACTTGATAAGAAGCATGTTATAGTCAAAGCGAGTTTGGTCTAGATTGAAGCAATATTGAACTAAATGTGAGATAAACTCTTAATGTTAAGCAAAAATAAGTAAGAGAATCCATAGAAAGAAGGAACGATGCCTGCTTTTAAGTCTGCCTTGCTTCAATTTTAAAAAAAAGTTTTCCTTGGAGTGGACCATTCCACTCAAAGAGTAAGATTTTTTTTTGACATTAGGTAAAAAAGGGTTAAGGGGACCCTACCCCATACATAACAAAGCTCCCAAATAGAGTAGATATTCAATACCAAACCATACAAAAATATAGTCCGATCCAAAAAGAATCAAAACTAACAACCAATATAGTAAACTAACAACAATAAAAAAATAACTAACAACACTAAACAACAACCTAACAACAACCACTACTTTTTCATTTTCTCCAAGTTGGCCACCAGAGTGGCCCATTCCTTAGCCAATGATTCAATGTTAGTGCCTAGAGTGGTTACATTAGCTTCAGATAGTTCCATTTTCCTCTTCTTGATGTCCCCTGCTCTTCACATTTTAATAGGCATTAGCTAGTTGTACGAGAGTTTGAAGGTTTTGTAAAGTGCACTTGAAAGTGAGAATACTCCACTCAGTGAAATTTTGAAGTATAGCTTTAAGTTGATCCACATCATTGTTTAAATTCTTACACTTTTCTTGCAGAACCTACATACTTCCACCCTTTATGACTTGAGCCACATCCTCAACTTTCATCTTCATTGCATGTCAGTCATTGAGGACAAAATGGATAATACTTCTAGTAAATCGAGTGTCACATTTCATGTTTTCAAGGTCTGCAACCAATTTATCAAGATCAACTCCCTCTTCGCACCACCTTTTCCAAGCACTTCCATTTGGTTCTTTTCTAGGTGTCAACCTGAAACCTACCTCCCCTTTTGACTTGGTTCCCCTTTTTCAGCCTTCTTGACAACCACCACCTTCATGTCATCTTGTTTTAGGTCTTGGAAGCCCTGTTCTACTTCAACTTCAACCATTTTATCCATATCCAAGATTGATCTCTTCACAATGGCCATAATAAAACCCCAAATGCAGGGAATACTTGATTTTTCCATTTTTGTACTTGTCAGGGTAAAGACATAGAGAACAAAGTATATAGCATGAAAAACTAAAACTATGCCCATGTCCATGTGGGAAATTGAGCATGAGAAGATGGTAAACATAGATACATTTTTGGCGTCCCTCAAGAGTGACAAAATAGATTAGGTTAAGGTCCACTTCGTTGAATGGGGAGGTAAGGAATTCCCAAGAAAGCCCTGAAAATGAGGGGTGAGTTTTTCTTTACCTCGTAGTGATAGCTTCATTTCATCTACTCTGAATCCTTTTTGGGTTTGTATAATTTACATCCTTCGTGGGAATGCCCATAACATAAGCCACCATATTGATTGATAATTAAATTTTACTCCTCACAGCACCACATTGCCCCCCGTCCATTTCTTGGTCGGTTGTCATGCTTGATCCAAAATTCTTACTAAGTTGCTCGTTGTACCCCTCAAAAATCTTTATGAAAGGGGATAATCCCATTCAGTCGAACACCTCCATAGCCTCAAATTTAACATCATTGAGATCCCAAGGCTCAATGCAAACCAAATATTCCCCCATATTCCTATTAACAATCAGGTTATCACGAAGAAAAACTCTCTGTTTAATGCTACACAAACCCGACCACATAACTACAATACCATTTACACCAAGTAGCAACATAAATCCCAGATTCCTAGAGATGAGTATATGCGCATTAACATCCCCTTAATAGTTATAAACCCAAATTCCAATAGAGGTATAATTCTGGATTACAAGTACATTAACATTCCCTTAATAAACTACACGCACGATGCACCACACCGCACTCGTAAGGAATTCGAAGAGAGGAATAAACCACGGCGGTGCTCTCATTACAAGAATATTAACATCCCCTTAATAGTTATAAACCCCGACGGTGCTCACATTACAATAATATTAACATCCCCTTAATAGTTATAAACCCGATTCCCATAGAGGAATAAACCCGAATTACAAGAACATTAACATCCCCTTAATAGTTATAAATGTGCGACATCATTCATCATTAACCCCCACGTCACCTTCCGCCATCCTTGTGTACCTTAAAAGAAGGGACATGAAATCACTGCAGACATTTTCCTCCCACACTTGACACTTTAAATGACAATTAAAATTCTCCAACTCCCTTGTTAGGATGATATCTTTTCATAATTAAATATAGATATGAAATAAATTAAAACTCCTTTTCTAAAGATAGAACTATGGTAAATCATTTTAAGAAATGTTTGAATTTCGTTGTAATACTATTAGTCATGATGGAATCCTAAATTCACATAATAATTCATTGCAAATTAATTTTTTTCACGATATCTATAAACACACTTTGATTGTTGAAGTGCTTGACAATTTTTCAATTCTTTATATACCTTAAACCAATGTGAACAATTTTTGCAGTGGATAGTTTGAAGTCGAGAGGATAATATATAAACTTAAAAATCAAAGTAAGAGAGTTAATACTTAACGCTCACTAGGTAATGCTAGTGTAGCTTATCGAGGTAAATTAACATTAATCAAATAAGAATTCACCAAAAATAAAAATGTTATGTACACTTTTTTTATATATTAAGATATCTATTATCGTTTAAATCCTTTACTTGTATTATAAATTTCCTAAAGATAATCACACATATTATACATATAAACATTATTAAGATAGTCAGGCACATTATACAAAAACTTGTTGTCAAATAAATTTAGGGACAAATTACATAATTTTCTTTTTAGATAGTTAAACGCTTTTGACTAGAGCTATGAACCGGAGGGTTGATGGGTCCCCACCCTATAAGTATCTCAAATTTTGATCGATGAAAGGATACATACAAAAATTAAAAATGAGTACGAAAGATAATGAGACCAACATGTAACATGAATAACCAGGCCTGCAAAAAACATAGAGCCGTGATTACAAAAAAAGAGCGGGAATGATAAAGAAACCCTAGGGATCCACCCAGCCAAACATTGCAATAATCTTGAGAAAGGAAAAGTACATGTTCACAATAGACTTCAAGTACACTACACGATCAGGAAGGAGCGAGGTAGGTTTTGCGAGCGCGACCAAGTGTAGGGATGACATGCTAGAGATAGACAACCCATTGGATTATCGGATGCTTTGAGCAGAGTCGAAAATTGAAGCACAACCTAAATTTTCAATTCCAGGGCATCAAATATCCTGCTGTCAACCCAAAAAGGTGATTAACAAGGATACAACATTACAAAGAGACAAGGAAGGCATACTTCAACCATATCTTTGACCAAACCCACACGATGTTTTGGGTAAATGAAATGGGAGGCAACCGCCATGACCACTGCTTTATCTCGTACACAACACCGTGCAATTGAACACAAAGATGTCTACAATCTCAAAGTTTACACAAGCTCTCCCGATGCTCTAGAGATAATCCACACCCAAGTACATTCAAAATCACAGTCATAACATTTGTGGAGTCTATGTGGAAGACATTGCTCGAACATGATATCGACATAGTAGAGAGGAAATTCATTTCCCACTTCTTGTTGCGTAAGAGGATGAATGGAACATAGGTAGATGCCATGAGAGGGAAGGGGAAAACAACTAGATAAAAATGTGATAAAATGAGTGAGGACAAGTGAAAGCACAACCCAATTAAATAGTCCCTTGACTTGTGTGAGGAAGGTTCGATGCAATAAAAATAGATGACATCATCAAAATTTTCCCATGCATTGGCTATATTATTTGATGAAAAGGATCTTATATTATATTAAATGCAACATGATACAAGATTCTCTCAACAAAATAAGCGGGCGGTATGAGAGCAAGCCCCAAGCCCCAAATCCAAAAGCACACTAGGCCAAGCCTAGCAAAACAACAAAACAACAACTATAAGGGGGTATGAGGAACACTAAAAACAAAGGCTAGATTATGAATAAAGGCTACCCCTGATTGATAAACACACATTATACAAAAATCACATTACTAAAGACAATCACACACATTATACAGAAAAGTGTTATCAATTAAATCTATGGATAAATTACATAATTGTAATTGGGTTATTGATTTAACAACATCACATACGTCACCACATTGTCTTCCACATCCTTCAATAGTTGCATTATAGGCCACAATTCATATATCATGTATAATTGTAATATGCATTATAGGCCACAATTCTTCCTTCAATGGGTATATTTTTACAATTGTAACATGCATTTCACTTGTAAATGGTGCTAAGTTTTTGAGAAATATGTTTTGATTCCTGGATACTGGATAAATGGAACGTTTGATCATGATGTAATCTTCATGTATGATCATGATGCAATCTTCCACACAACAATAAATAGAAAATCTATAAAATAACGATTTGGAAAACAATCAACAAAAAATGTTTGATTATTCGTGCTTGCATGGATGCTAGGCTTTATTTTTTATTTGGAACAAGGTTTTATCATTTTCAAAGTGTCATTAATATTAACATATGAAGATCAAGCAAAAATCATTTTATGATTTAGGGAATCCTCCATGGATGTGCAAATCAATAAGCATACACATGTTTCATTTTATACGGTCTAGTGGCGCTAGGATTATTTTTGCTTGCAAATAAGGTTCTATCAATTTCAAAATGTCTCTAAGATTAAACCAAGCATAAGCTGGGGAAAAAAATGTTTTTTATTTCGAAGAATCCAACATCGATGTGCGAAACGATAAACATTATATGTTTCTATTTTTTACATGCTAGTGGCCATTAGGCTTAATTTTTATTGGGAATAATGGTTTTACCAATTTTTTTAAGTGTAAACTATCTAGATGCTGGGAAAAATCATTCTTTTAATGGTCTATGATCCACGATTTTCTCTTCACCCAATTTATAAAAAAGTATTTTTCTTGCCCAAAAAGAATCGGAATAAGCGATTGTGCTCACGAATCTTTAAGAACCTTAAGGTAGTTATTTTATTCCATAAAAATGCACAATACATTATTAGATTTGGAAGAAAATTATATAATTCAAACACCAATGGTGTGTTTGAATGTTTTCAATGATCTACACATGTTCTTGTGTTCTCCTACATGTTTCAACCATGTACATAATTCAAGTGTAAATTTTGAATCAGTCTTATAGTTTCCATCAAATCTCCAGTATGTTGGGGTTTTGAGAGTAATTTCTTTTTTGACCTTGTGCGATAAGTATCTCATTTCATCGATCAAAATTATATTGTTTTCACCATAGAAATTACCATAAATTTCTAATATATGTTGGCTTGTATTTGTTTTGAACTTACATTGTTGACATTCCCAAATGAACTTGAAGCGGGTTTCTAAAGAACTATTTGATGAACATGTACTTCACTTTGTTGTTGGATCCATAATGAAGACCATAAGGCAAAGTGTCAAAATATTTTGATGAAATACTTATCAAGTCAGCATTAAACTCTTGTTCAAAGTATTCAATATTCCCATATCTAAAATTTGGAACCATATTACAAGGTATTTTGTTACCAATACTAGAAATTTCAAACAAAAACCTTCAAATCCCAAAACTAGTAATTTATGATGCTTCCCAATAGGATCTATAAAAACAACTCAAAATTAATGTAAGATTCCAATAAAGTGATTAAAAACAAGGTATCGAAGTATATAATCAAAACTCAATTTTAAAAAAAAAAAACTATAATATCATGTCAATCACGGGGAGGATATAAATATTTTCAACTTTTGAATTTGTAATGTCAACAT
The DNA here is from genome assembly GCA_018340775.1 of Taxus wallichiana var. yunnanensis. Taxonomy (NCBI): domain Eukaryota; kingdom Viridiplantae; phylum Streptophyta; class Pinopsida; order Cupressales; family Taxaceae; genus Taxus; species Taxus wallichiana. The sequence goes on along the minus strand of CM031243.1, from coordinate 308,949,854 downwards.
ACAAAATAAAGAGTGACCATATGACTGTACGAATGAATATCATTGTAAAAAACATTTTGAAATAATTAGTAGTTATATATTTTTGTTTTCTGCAATTTTTGGATGCCCTCCCAACACTCAAACCTTGACACAATATTTGTGTTATGTTTCTATACAAATTGGTCATCAACCACTTAAGCAATTTTCTTCATTGGATTTCTTCCCCACCATAAAATTTTTGGAGGGTTTCCCTTTGGGCCTATTGTAATACACAATTTGTCTCTAAGGTGAAAACAATCATCTCTACTCCAAATATTTTGGAAATATTTTACTACAATTTCATCTTCTACACAACAATGTTCTTTACCCAAAATAATAAATGGTTTGAATTCAAATGCTAATTTTTTTCAAATTCTTAATCAAAATTTCAACTTCGGCGCAAGAGAGATAGCTACACCAAAATCCCACTTCACATTTTGCTATTAGTATCTTTAAAAATTCCTTGAGCCCACCTCATAAGTTGAGAGTCTCCTTACCAAACTTGATTGTCAACTCTTTGTAGAATTGGTTTTCTCACATAAGCAAACCCTCCAAATCTAAAATAATTAAATTATCCTTTTGGCCAATTGCACAAAAGTAATTTTTTCTCAATTTTCCATAATTTGATATTAACTAATTCAAATAATCAAAATTTTAGTATGTTAACACTTACTGATGGAGACTTTGTCTTGGATTCCCTCGCACTCCCCCTCCACATGTTCTTGTGATGTCCGTTCTATTTAAAAAATAGTAATCAATTTAAAATAAATTTTAAGTCGATGTAAAAAAATACGTGATACAACTTTCTTTTATACAATATTGCATAGATGTAGTTGTATATTAGCGACTAGTAGGTGTAAGCCATTAATGCCTGGGCTATGTTTGGGTTGATAGTCTATGTTGGGCTTAGTGATTGCTAATAGCTAACTATACGAAGTAAAAAATTTCAATTGTCCACAATTTGATATTAACTAATAAACCAAAAATTTACTCAATTAAAAAAAATCTAATTAAAAGATGTATGTTAGTGAGTCCCGCTTAGGTAATACATATTACAAATAAACTACTTCGTTATAGGTTCCTTGATTATGAGGGGCCTTATAAATGATTTTCTTTATAATTGTATATGACCTGTCATAACATTTTTCATACGAGAGTTCATGTGTGACATTCCAACAACCTCCCCATTTGGCATCAAATTTGAAAAAAATTGAAGTTTTTATTAAAAATATGTAAATAATGACAATCGAAAACATCTTGTAGCGATAAATTTATAAAATGAGTATTTCCCACTCACCTTTTATAGATTCATTGGATGGATGGTCAAGCGACATATAGGGAAACAAGTTGAATTGGTTGCGACATAATAAGATTGACATCGTCTCCTTTGTTTGTATGTGGAGAGGAAGAGACGGTGTCTTCCTCTATTGTTTGGTTTTCTGCATAAATATTGTATGTATTAGTTCAAATGCATTAAACTAATATAATTGTTTAAAGTGATCTTAATCAACATACCTTTTTCAAATGAAAATAGTAATGTTGTAAAAAAATTTCTTGATCATGTGATTCAAAAATAAAAACCATAGATAGACCTGAGTCAACCAAAGCATACACTACAACACTACCACTGTACAACACTATAACTGGAGAATTATCGGAAGCGAGTCGAGCGAACATATGAGACCAAAACCCATAAGATCTCTCATAAAGAAAAGGATGTGTATTTCCTCGTAGGCCAATTTCTCTTACAATCACAATTTGCTTGAAGTTTATCCATCCAATCCATGGCGATTTCTGCTATATCCCCATCATCAACATCACAATTGTGCACATCAGTTATTGTGTACATAAGACACAAGATCTTAAATTTTCCTCTGTTGTCATAAAATGTAACAACCTTCCACAACTAATTCCCCTTTGTCTTTGAATTTTTGCATGTATTTTTTATCATCTCTCTTAACATTCTTGAAGAAGCAACATAGGTAAGAGCACAATAATTACACAATTTAGTAGAATCTAGATCCAATAGTTGTAAACAAGTCCATTACTGCATCAGAAGTGAGTACACTAGACAAATTACAGAAATCTACGATCACACATTTTGCATTAAATGGATTGGTTGTGGAATAAATGATATTGTTAATTGGAGTGGAAGGTATATGCTCATTGACAAGTAAAGTATTTGGTGTCTTCCATCATTGGTGGAATATTTTCTTCCATTGCAATCACGTAGTTATCTATAATTGTTTGAGCTACCTGCATTGGGAGAACCTCTTCCACTTCAACATCAATTTTTTTTTTTCGTTTATTCACTTCCTTGAGAATCAACTTTAATTTTTCCTTTAATATCTTCTCCCAAGAGTAATATCTCTGTAGTAGTGAGAATCATGCGAGACAAAATTTTTCAACAATATGTTTTTCGGTGCATTCGCAATACACTAGTACTTGGATATTTACTTTTCATATATTTTAGAAAAATTTCTCTCATCCTTTTGTCATCTTTTACTCTTTGGCAGTAAGTATCTAAAGTCTCTGCTATGATGCCTTCTTCAATAGAGTGAGTTAGCCATACTTTCCCTACTTGCACTTTATCTAGTAGAATTGATATCTCCTCATTGGTCATTCCTCTTGTAGGCCTAAAGTAATTCTCCATGAACCTTGCTAATGAATTTTGTTGAAATTTAGGTTGGTTATCCTTAAAAGGAGAACAAACCAACCCACCTAATTTAAATAACTCAATGGTTGTTGTCAATTTTTTCCATATGTCCTCAGGTAAAAATAGAAATTTCATTTTGTCAGAAAGGCTCTCAGCCTTAGCCACTTTGAAAATAGTAAGACATTACATTTTGAAACACTACATTGAAAGAGGAAATAATATATTTACTTTCTTCATATTACAAAATTAAATTTTAAGAACAAATGCGTTAAAATTAAGTTTCGTTACCTTCAAATCATGTGTGAATTTGAGTTTCCCGTTCCAAGCCTCTGAGGACATCCTAGGGATCTCCAAATCATTGAGCCTTGTAGAGTACATAAATAAAATTGGTATCAATCCAATTTTTGTTTACATCATTTCGTTCTGCTGTTGGAAAATTTTAACAATGACTCCACCAGGAGTGTGTGAAGACATAATGCGAGCCTTTCTAAACTGCATCTTAGTATGTAATGACTTGTATTTACTTTCAGCAAAAAAAAATTTGGGCACAAATGGTATGTTGGCCATCAAGAATGTAGAATCACTTCATCCCTTTTCAAGTCATCTAGATCCTTGAGTTACACAAGTTCCTTTGTAGAAGGTAAAAAGGGAAGAAGAAGTGCATCCCTTAGTGTAGGAATAACATTAATCAACATTGAATAGACAAGAAGGTCAACATTCTCATCATGTACAAGACGTAATTGATATTCTCGAGGTGCCAAATGGCACCTAGAAACTTCAATTGGAAAAACATCACCATTGAACAAAAACAATTTTAATTGTTCAACATTTGAATTTTTTGTTTGCTCAAATATATTGGTCACTTTCTTCAACAACAAAGTCAATTTTTATTATTTTTAAGCCCTTACAACTTTGAATTAGATGGATCTATCTCTAATTTAGACAAATAAGATCTCCTAATCATTGTAAATAGCTTTGCATGTTTCGGTGGAGAAAGCAAATTTTTTCTATTTAAATAATGACAAATAGAAGAGGTATCCTCGAGTTCTATACAATTTTTTTAATACCAAATTCATGTTATTATGAAATTCAAGGGCATTTTCACATCCTGTTTTATTTGACTGTATGAAATTCCCCAAATTCCAACCATATTTAAAACAAGAGCACACCATATTTTTCTAGAAGCCTTCATTTCCAATTTCTTGAATAATGAAACTTCCAACTCCATGTCAAGAATAAGGCACTTATTCATTACGATGTCAATACATTCAACTTGAATACACAATGTTTGTTCATCAATAAATTTTGAATTTAGTACCATACCGACTTCACTGACAACATCCTCATCAGCAAAACATAACCACAAATCACTGTGGTAATTTTCCAGGAATGCATTTCTACAAACCGGTCATCGTCTCTCTTTTTCCAATCCTCTGCTCCTTCAATCAAAGGAATTTGTATAAATGGAGTAAAACCAATGGAAGACATATTACCTAAAAAAATGAATTAAACAAATTAATATTTCATAAGTAATTGGAAACGACAAATACTATTTCTCAACAATGCAATAACAATGAGATGTCGTATCTTGATGTCATTATTTTCATAGAGTAAAAGCCAATAGGAATAAATATTTATAGGATAACGGTCGCAAGGCATACTTCAACCCTCCTTTAGTTATAAAAACCAAGAAAGCATTAATTTTTTTTGTTATGCATTGCACTAGTCAATTTAAACAATTAGTTACTATTAAATTTGACTTGTTTCAAGTAGTGAAATTTTTGCTATAAATGAAGACTAGCGGCCACTAGCATCTATATATTTCCATCATTGTAAAAAACATATTTGAGTTACACTACATCATTGTGAAAACTTGGAATCCAACATGGGTGATAAGGGTTGACAATTGAATATTTAATAATGACAAATCTTACATGTCATGATGTGTTTGGGTGTTCTAATTATGTTCCTTTTATAGTTCTCATAAGATATATCATGTATATCACATAATTGAAATCGACTAATATAAAGGAAAATTCTAGTAGTCGCTAGGTTCAATTAGTAATCAAAAGTAATGGTTTCTGGTATTAAGCCTTAATAGTTTCTTATTTTAAAATTAGTAATCAAATAACAAAAAAATCATGGAAAACCCTAATATCTCGCTAGGATACTTATGATGACTAATCTACCTAGCAGATATGTTAGGATTAAGATTACACGTTTGAATACCGATGTATGGTATTCTCTTGAGTCTACGTTTTAAATCATGTCTATTTAAAAAAGTTGTAAATTTTTTCTTGTCTTGGAGTATTTGTTGTTTCTATTATCTTATAGCATCAAAGAAATGTAGTAAGCATCCTCCCTGGCGGTCGCTAGTCTTGTAAAATTTAAATACAATAATGGAGCATAGTAAGTTTTTAGTGGATTCATTACTGCTTGTCCCATATAAAAGAAAACAAATATCCAAGCAAGTCACCAACATCAAGATAATATGTTATGCTAGGAATAACATGTAACAGACGTCAAATATTCTTGTATTAATTACGTGTATTCGGAAAAGTGGTAGATATTTTTAATTACGTGTATTCAGGAAAGTGGTAAATATCTTTCTTGCCTTTTAATATTTGTTGTCTTCTCTTGTCTTGGAACATCAAAGAAAGGAAAATTCTTAGTGAACACTAAGGTATCAATGAAAAATTTTAGTGACCGTTAAGCCACATCAATGAAAAATTCACTATCTACATTATCAAAAAATATAAGTGTTAGAGAATAATAATAGAAGTACATATTTTAAACCTAAAGATGTATCATGTTCATCTTGGCCCTACATATTTTCAGAAATTACTCGTTAAACAAAATAGTTCGTAACAATTTACTAAACATCGAGGGTGAAGATGTAAACAAACCTTGCTCAGAATAAAGGATCAGAGGTCATGAAGAGAAATGCTTGTTTTATATTTACCAATTATTTGTTGATGAGAAGGCTAGCAACCGATAGCCTCTATAATATCGGGGAATCCATTTTAACAATGCAAAAACAATCTCAACAACTTTGTTGTCATTGTTTGTAATTATTTTATATTATTTGGACTATCCCTAACAGAGCCAAGTCCTTGAATACATACCTTCGAGAAGGTTGATGCCTTATGTAGTTTTCATTTGATATTTTGTGCATAAAATGTAATCCATATATTTTCATATAAATAAAAATGCTTTATAACTAGTAAGCATCGTTAGTTAATGAAAGGTAAGCGTCATTAGTTAAGGTTGGCAATAAAGATAGACACATAGTTAGGAAAGGTTATATCATAGTAGAGAGGAAATGAGCCAGATATTGTGAATCCTAATGTAAGAGGTTGCTAGAGCCACTTAAAAATAATATTTAAAAAAAAGAAATACCCTTTAATAGATCATGATTTTTTTAATACGCAAATTTTATTCTACACATTTAAATTATATGAAGAACATATTTTTAAGGGATTTAAAATAAGTACTTTTGAATACAAAGGAATTTAAGGCAACCCATTACTTGAGAATAAAATCAACTTTTATGGGTTGTCTATGTATCACCATTTCATTGGATAATTTATTGATGAGACTTGATGTGAATTACTTTATTGGCTATTTGTATTTAATTTTAAACTTGAATTCAAACAACTAATGGTACTTTATTTCACACACCCACTCACAGTCATTGACCCATGCATGGTCATTGGCTCCTTTCCCCTAGCACAAGTAGATCATAGTAAAAGAAGTATCCTTGAAGCTTGTATGGCATGGTAGCCATGAAAAAATAATGGGTGACTAATGACTAGAAATTTAGTAAAATATTAAATGTATAAATCAATAAGTTTTAAGCACTGGAACGTTATTTGTCCCTGGCTAATGAATCGAATAGTAATGAATTAATTATTAGAGGCGAATCCCATATTATTGCTAACATCATCATTAAAAATCAGATGTTGTAAGGGAAAATCAATCTTGTGTGATTAAAATTCCCTTTGTATGCTCTCACTAACTCCAGATTGGACCTTTAGTACTTATCTATTAAGATAACTACTAAATAGGTAGATTTTGTGAAAAATCGAGGGAATCACCAAGTGTTTTGTGATAATATTTGCAATAAATATGTAGATTGGCGAGAATCATCACCATTTCAAATAAAGGTTGATATTAAATTTCATGCGATGACAATTCACTTATATTAATTTCATAGCATGCGATACATATTCACTACATATATATATATATATATATATATATAATCACCCCCTTATTTTCACCCACCTTATTTTCACACCTTTCAGGTTTCTTTCACGAGATTTCATTTATTTTTCATGGCGGACCAATGTTTCCTTTCATGTAATTTTCCATGGCTATGCGTGAAATGGGATTTTATACCAAAATTTCACGTCACCATTTGAAATCCATTTTTTGGATTGAATCAGAGTAAGACCTAGTTACAATTGAGGGAGTTCTTGGAGATGATTATCTTTCTCTGGAGGGATGTCTAAGGGTAAATGCAGAAGTTTCTTCGACATTCGTTTGTCATCTTCTTCTCATAGATTAGGTGAAGGATTGGAATTTGAAGATGAGTCGTCACTAGATCAAGACAACATATAGGGTTGGCATGGAAGTGGAAGTGGAAAAAACCTTGAGTGCGTTATGGACCTTACTTTCGATGCTCAATATAAACAGGAAGGTTTGATACATGCATACGTTTTTGTAGAGTTTTTCAAATGGTTTAATGTCCTAAATCGTTTCTTGTATGAAGTGGAAAAATGGTGTGAGACACCAACGACGGATGGTAGGCATCTCCACTTACCCGACCTAGATGCTATATATGCTCTATTGCAAAAAGAACCAGAATTTTGGGATCTTCTTTGCTAGAAAGTTCATGAGGATTATGATTGGTTAAAGAGTTGGGCTATTCTTTGGAAAATAACATCTTTTTTTAGAACCCTTGCAAAAATCATTTTCGTGCCCATTAAGGTAGAGATTAGGAATGTTCATGTGTTTCAGATAAAAGAGTGCTTCTAAAATCTATCAGGATGTATCTTTGTTTTGGCTATCGTATAACATTGTCGGTTATTGTTATCGAATCATATTATCCGCTTCTTGATCGGGGTTTTTGTATTCCAGACCACTTATTTTTCTTGGCATTGGCCATTGCATTTTTTCACCAAAGTAGTATTGTATAGTTTGGGTTTTTAGACTTATCCTCTCTTTGTATCTGTGATGTAAAGGGAAAGGGACCCTTCAACCCTCCTTTAATTATAAAATACAAGAAATCATTAGTAGAAGTTTATGTTATGTGTTGCACTAAGAAATTTAACTAGTTAATTGCTATTAAATTTGGTTTGTTTTAAGTTGTCAATTTATTGGTAGATGTGAAGACTAGTGAACACTAGTGTCTATATATTCTAGGATATCTTTCCATCAATGTAAAAAAAAATCTGTATAGATTTAGGTTATAGGGGCTTGAATGCAAGACAAGAATCATCCTAGTGGTCACTAACATATTGAACGCAACGCTAGGCTGAATTTTTCGTTTTAAAATATGTGTAAATAATATTTTAAAGTAAATAATATTTCTTCGAACATCAAAGAAATAAATTAAATAATATTTGGTGCACGTGGAAATTTTTTCAGAGTTGTTCAAATGGTTTAATGCCCTAAATAGTTTCTTATATGAAGTGGACAAATGGGGCGAGACACCGGTGACGGGAGGTAGGTTGCTCCACTTGCCTGACCTAGATGTAATGTTTTCTCCAATGTAATATGAACCAAAAATTGGAATGTTCTTCACCGAAAAGGTTGTGAGGCATACGATTAGCGAAAGAGTTGGGCTATTGTTGGAAAAGAACATCTTTTTCCAGAACCACCAGAAGACGGAAACTATTTTCATGCCCATTAAGGTGGAGGTTATGGATGTGTCATCTGATTTAGATAAATAAGTGGTTCAAAAATATGTCAGGTTGTATCTTTGTTTTGGTTGTTATATAGCTTTGTCAATTCCATTGTTATCGAATCATCCTATTTGTCTTACTAGTATGGGTTTTTTTTGTATTCCCAACCACTTTGTTTTTTTGCAAAGGCCCTTTCATTTTTTTCAATAAATTATTGTTGGATTGTTTGGGTGTTTAGATTGATCCTCTCATTGTATCTATAATGTAAAGGGAAAGGGACCCTTTAACCCTCCTTTAATTATAAAATATAAGAAATCAATAGTAGAAGTTTATGTTATGTGTTGCACTAAGCAATTTAAATCTGTTACTCGCTATTAAATTTGGTTTGTTTCAAGTTGTCAATTTGTTGGTAGAAGTGAATACTAGAAGCTGTTAGAGTCTATATATTCTAGGATTTCTTTCCATCAATGTAAAAAAATAGTCTTTATAACTTTAGGTTAGATGGGCCTTAATGCAAGACAAGAATTATCCTAGCAGCCGCTAATTTCAAGATTGTCTTATGTTAAACCAATGCCATGAAATAATCTATGACCTTAGTGCCCTCTATCCCTCGAATATCATGTGGTGGACTTTGAATAACATATTGAAATCGTGGTGCTAGGCTGAAAATTTCTCTTTGGAATATATGTAATCACGGAATTTGTTAATTTTTTTATGCTACATGAAGGGAGTATAATAAGCTTCGATCTTAGGGGCTACATGTACTTTGGAACATCGTTAATATCCATCCTGTCTTCAAATATTTTTTGTCTAGTCATGTATTTGAATATCCATCAAGACATTACTAACTCTGTGTCTTGTATGTAAGACAAAAATAATCCTAGCGGCCACTAACCTCAAGCCTCTATGATGTTGCAACAACACTAATATGAATAACATATTGAAACCCGGTGGCGTTAGGCTTAAAATTGAACACAACGGTAGCTAGGCTTAAATTTATTTTGGAATCACAAGTATTCAGGAAAGAAATGTAGTGAGCAACCACCCTAGCAGTCGTCAATTGTTGAAAATAGTCTTTTAAAATTTAAATATAATTGCAGGGAGCATAGTTAGATTTTCAATCGAGTCGTTACAAATTATCTTGAATGCAAGACAACAAATATCCTAGCGGCCACTAACCTCAAGTCTTTGTGATTTTCTGTAGTGCTATGTAATTATTTTCGATTATAGTGGCCACTAGAAATATCATGTAATAAACTTTGAATAACATGTTGTACTTAGAGGCCACTGGCTAAACAATTGGTGTTGGAGTTTAGTTCAATTTTGAGTTTTTAGTCAAGTCGTTAATCAATATCTTGAATGCAAGACAAGAATTATCCTATCGGCCGCTAATCTTAAGTATTTATTATGTTACACCAATGCAATGGAATAATCTATGACATTAGCGGCCACTAGGCTTTGAATACCATGTGATAGATGAATAACATATTGAACTCATCGACCACAATGCATAAAATTTCATTTTGGAATATGTGTATTCTGGAAAATTGTTTAAATTAATCTTGTATTTGAATATTTTTTGTCTTGGAGTATCAAAGAAAGAAAGTAAACATCCACTTTAGTAGTCTTTAGTCTTAGAAGGTAGTATTGTAACATCAAATATAATAAAGGAGATAGTTAGTTTTTCATTTGGGTATTACTAATTGTCCTATATGCAAGGCATAAAATATCCTAGCGATTGCTAATATCAAGTATTTGTTATGGTGAACCAATGCTATTCACTAATCTTCGACATTAGCGACCACTAGGCTTCGAATATCATGGTAGGATTCTAATAAATTAATATGGAAATCTAAATATAATAATGGTACTTCACTCAATTTTAGGCGAGCCATGCTAGTTGTATCATATGTGAGTTAACCAAAATCTTAGCGGCCGTTAGTTTCCGTTCTTGTTTAAAAAATATATTTAGGAAACTCTTTAATATTTGTCTTGTCTTGGAATATTTCTTGCCTTGTGTTGTCTTGTAATAGCTAGGAAATATTATAAACATCGAGCTTAGTGACATCTAGTCTTGGGATATGTTATTTTAGAATTTAAAAATTGTTACTTTACATTGGCTCATTTATCAAGTAATTCGTTACTAACTGTAAATGAAATATATGTTTGTAAATAGAATGATTAACATTTATATTTAATAATATTTACGAGTACATATAATGTTCTTACCTTTTACTAAACGTCAATTTTTTTGTAAATAAAATGTATTTAATTATTTCTACGTGGGAAAACAAATATTAAAAACTATATATATCAACGTGAAAATCAAGTGAGAATTGAATATTGAAGAATTAGTCACGACTATTTCTTTCATACTAAAAAATCATTAAAGGAGGTCAAAATGATTATCTAAACTATACAAAAGAAAACCATTATGATTTATAAACAACAATATATGACTTGTGTTTCTTGGTAGAGATAGATGTTAGCGTTTACATGGGAAAAAATAATTGGATGAAGAAGAACGGAAAATCAACAAAAATAACTAGAGAGACAGATAGAAGAGCTGAAAAGGGAAATCGTTTAATAGACATGAATACTTGAGCTACGACTGAACATAAAAATGGTTTTTGGAAGGAATAAATATTTTAAAAGGGATTAAAAATTCTTTGGTCATGGGCTGAAAAAATAAAAGGAATGATAACCAGATCGTACCAAGCCAAGAACATAGATGCTAATCAAACATCATGATCAATAAGATGAAAGTAATTCACTAGAATAACTTTACATAAACCATTGCAAACAAATGAGCAACAATATCATATATTATTATGGAACTCAATGAAATTCAATTAGAATGGGCCTTGCTTATATAGGCAAGGGATAACAATCTAAGAACCAGATCAAGGTCATAGATCAAGCCATAAATCATGGAAAGAACTAGTCATCGAAGAACTAGTCAAGTCCATAGATTTATGGGAGAACTAGACATCAAGGATCTAGTCAATACCATAGATCTAGGAAAGAAATAGTAAATACCATAGATCAAGGAAAGAACTATACCTAACAATTAGATAATATCTCCTAATATCTAAATAAATAAAAGAAATATCCACACACATAAGTGGGTGAGGATAAATACAATAATGTCCTAGGTAACATGAGCTAAGGTAAATACGTACTCTAACAAAAATGGTTTTGAAAGGAATAAATGTTTTACAAGAGGATTAAAAATTCTTTGGTCATGGGTGACAAAAATGTGGTTTGGACAAACCAACACATTTTGAAAAGAAGATGGAATGGAAGCTGGCGCGAAAAGGGAAAGGCAAGGAAAATTGTGGTGTAAAAAATAAGAACTAGGCAAATACAGAGTAGCTGCAAGTGCCCTCCATCAACTATGGTACACATACAATAACATAGATGCTTATGATAAATACCCATTTTAGTTGTATCGATATTTGACGTACTTGATAATGTCTATTAAGGATTTGTATTCTCTCTAAGACACATTATCAATGAGATTCTATACCTAGAAACATGTTTTGCTTGTCTCTTTTGATTCCATCCTTTGTTAGCCTCCTGATCTACATTCGAACCCGTGATCTATCCACAATCACTATTTTTTGTCTTGTTTGTGCACCCCCAAATTTGATTACGATATCATTCTCACCTTACTGATTCGAAAAAAATATTTAGAAATCAAACACTCGACTAGTAAATTAGTGCCTCCACATGTTGTATTCTGATTTCAAGAGCTCATTTTTTATGATTACAAAATAAAAAAGAAACCCAAAAATATATTTCTCTAGTTTATTTATTTTTTCCAAATGCATTCAATGAAAAATATTCCGAAAAATGAAAAAAGTGGGAATAGAAAATTTCAAAATTTGAATTTCCACTTCTTAAAGAAAGAAAGTGGGATTTTGATATTTCAAATATTGGCATTTAATGCAGGGGATTTCACATATCGTACTTTGAATTAACCCATCATTAATATTTTCATTTAATTTGGGGCATATCGTGGGATACGAGGAAATCAAATTGATTAATTTTACCTACTTTAGAAACAAGTGGGAAAACGAAATTTTTTTCTTTGTGAACACTCAGGAAAACCACAAATATTAATTTAAGCATAGTAAAAAACCATTTAGAAAATAGAAGTGAACATTAGGAAAAAAAAATTAAATTTTAATAGAGCAATATACGCCTCGTTAATTATTAATTTTTATCGAGTGCGACTTTGATATTTTAAAAATATAATGCACGTTAATTCGAGGGATAGCGTGGGATTTAGGGAAATCAAATTTATTAATACTACCTACTTTAGAAACAAGTGGGACATCGACAAAAGTTTCTTTGTGGACTCACGGGAAAATGACAATTATTAATTTTAGCATAATAAAAAACCATTTAGAAAATAGAAGTGAACATTAGGAAACAAAAAAATTTAAATTTTAAGAGAGCGATATATGCCTCGTTAATTATTAATTTTTATCTAGTGCGAATTCAATATTTTATAAATATAATTTGTGTTAATTCGGGGAATAGTGTGGGATATGGGGAAATCAAATTTATTACGACTAACTACTTTAGAAACTTTAGATAGCGTGGGATATGGGGAAATCAAATTTATTACTACTAACTACTTTAGAAACTTCTAGGATAGCGTCAAAAGTTTCTTTATGAACTCACGGAAAATGAAAAATATTAATTTAAGAATAATAAAAAATATTTAAAAATAGAAGTGAACGTTACGAAACAAAAAAATTTAAATTTTAAGAAAGGATATATGCCTCGTTTATTATAAATTTTTATTGAGTGCTAATTCGATATTTTTAGCTATTTTCTGCGTCAATTAAAAAAATCCAATAAAATGTGGCATCTTGCAAGTTTGAAGTAGTTAATTACACAATGATATAATTGACACATTTATTAATAAATTTTTAATTAGCGATAGAATTAACAAATATTTTTACCTATAAAAATCCGCATTTTAAAGTTGTAATTGTAATCCATTAAAATGTTACCACGTGGCATGAAATTTCTAATATATCTCGTGATCATCGATATTTTGTAATAATATTTTTGCAACACTATATTCAAATAATAAATACTTAGATTTTATAGGGGATCGATTTTAAGGTATTCTCTTTAACACATGTTAATGAACAACTTTGCATGTCGTATGTTGTCTGTCTATTTGTTGAGAAAAATCCTAGTGGTCGCTTAGCTTTATCTAACTCCTAGGTTTAATTTCTAGCAATGTAAATAAATATCTTTACATTTTTCGATCACTAGCATTTTCATTAACTATAATCTTATCTTATTGACTATACATTCCTTCCACAACCAAGTGTGACACTACATACCATTGAAATATTTCTCAACTTCTATATTACTCATAAGTTCTTTTGTGTCTAATACATAATTTATATCGGTTTGTATCAAGTAAAATACTTAGCGACCGCTAAGCTCCATTACTTGAACAAGATCAATCAAACAGTGGGTGTGAAAGAAAATGCTTAGTGACCACTAAGCTTCAATACTTACCAAAAGGAATGATTATGTGGAAAATAGGCTAAACAATTTCTTGATAACATAGATGCTTTATGAAAAAATCATAGTAATAGATATTAATTGGTTGTTAGGCATTTTCCATAATATATTTTGATGAAAATATGTGAGATATGGAAAATTTTTATTGTCAAAAAGCTGTGGAGGTCTTTACATAGTTAGGAAGAAAGATGATTAACAAAAATATTTTAGGTGCTTATATAACATCATAGGGACTACTAGGCACACACGTTTACATATTTTCTTTTTTACACATCGGTGTGCATCAATGAAAATGATTATCGACCGCTAAGCTCTCTGCTACTTTTCAGGAGGAGTAGATTAGCGGCCACTAAGATCAACTCATTTTTATTTTGAATATAGAGATCAAAAAATAGTTTGTATTAAAGCAAATGCTTAGTGACCACTAAGCTCAAATACTTACAGGAAGGAATGATTTTTCGAACTAACTAGGCTAAACAGTATCTTATTTCGAACATAGTGCTCTAATAACATATCGTAGTAATAGATATTATTGGGCATTAGACAATTTTCTTGAAAATTTTAGATGCAAAATATGTAAGATATAAAAATTGTTTCTTGTCGAAAGCTACGTAGGTATTTTGAGAAAGTAATAGATTAGCGGCCTCAAGGCTAAACTATTTATTAATTTTGAAAATAGAGATAAAAATAGTTCGTATAAAAGAAATTCCTAATGACTACTAAGCTCGAATACTTACAGAACATAGCGCTCTATGCTTATTGTTTATTGTTAAATGAGAAAGGAATAGATTAGCGACCTCTAGGCTAAACTGTTTCTTAATTAAGAAAATAGAAATAAAAAAAAATCGTATTACAAAAAATTCTTAGTGACCACTAAGCTACAATACTTACAGAACATAGCGCTTAGATAATAGATCATATGAATGGATGAAATGGCATCGCAAGGCATTTTTCATGTCGGTTCAGTATCAAAGAAAATGCATAGTGACATTACCTAAGCTACATTACTTATTGTTTCTATTTTAAAAAATATTGACCTAATAAAAATCATTGTCTGTCTTTGTGACAAAGATAAGAGTTAGAGCATAATAATAGAAGTACATATTTTAAACATGAAGATGTATCCTAATCATCTTGGCCTGCATATTTCAAAAAATAACCTGTTAAATAAAATAGTCCTAAACATTTTACTAAAAATGGAGGGAAAAGATGAACATGGATCTTTCTCAAGAATGAATGATATGAGACTGTGAAGAGCAATGCATGTTTTATGTTTTCCAATTATTTTTGATGAGAAGGCTATCGACTACTATCCTCTATATTGTCGACGAATCTATTTTAACAATGCAAAAAAAAAATCTCAACAGGTTTGAAGTCATTATTTGTAATTATATTATATTCGATGGACTATCCTTGGCAGAGCCAAGTCCTTGAATACAAACCTTCGAGAAGGATGACTAACGACTAGAATTTTTGCAACTGATAAGCGTCGTTAGTTAGTGAAAGGGAAGGATTTTTTATTGCTACGATTGAAAATTTCTTGTAATTAATGAGCCATGTAGTATGGAAATGTTAGATCATTGTGACATATCTACATCATTTAAACTTGAAGACATGTTTTATCCGTCTTGGCCTTGCATATTTTCTTAAAATCATCCTTCAAAGAAAATATACCTAAAGGATCAACCACATACGTAGGGAAAAGGTGAACAAGATTCTTGTGCAGTATTAAATGACGAACTTCTATTGCATTGATCAGATATTTCGATATAGTATGCCTAATGGTGTGTTTGATAAAATACAAAAACTTTTATAGTTGTAGGAAAATCAACGAACTGGGTCTAACTTTATATGTGTGTGTCAGACTCTCTCTAATCCTCGAAGCTAGTTTGGAAAGATAGCCACGAAAAAAAAAAAGGGTGACCTTCTTCCAGATGCTAATCACATAATTAATAACATGACTAACGAATATAATTTTTGTTGGAATGTGTTTGTTGGATTGATAGAAGTTGATAATGTTGATTGATGTAAGAGAAGTGTGGTTGTGCAGATATGTAGTAAATTTCGAGAAGTTATTTCACAAATGTGGAAGGTGTTATTACAAAGAATGTTGAAGAGGGTATTGAGAAAAGAATGTTAGTGGAAAGCATGTTGTGTATAATTTGTGTAGAAGGAATTGTCTATAACCAACCCTGTCGATACAATATTGTATCGATCAATTTTTTCCAATATAGTGGTTCGTATTTCCCAAGTTATATGATTTGTATCATGAAACAAGATGCAGTATGGAAGTTTTAGACTATTTTCATTAAATTTTAAGTAATGAGTTTTTTTGTTCAAGACCACACCAATATTTGTTATTTCAAAGGAAAGCAATAGAAGGGAATTGTCTATCCTCAAGAATTTTTTGGCTCTTGATGGCATGATCAAGATATGCACCTTGTTGGTCAATAATTCATAGTTGAGGCTTAACTTTTTTACTTTTTGTCTTGTGATGTTTTGTAATCGGATGTACTCCTAGGATTTTTGTCTGCCTAGTTTGAACTCGTGGCTTTGGGGCATGCTTCCATACCACCCAATGTTTTGGTGAATATTCTTATATCATTTTACTTGTTAATATAATATAAGATGTTATTCATAAATAAAACACACCATCAATCCCAAATTAGTAAATTAAAAGTATATGTAAAAATTATTGAGATTACTCGAAGGACCAAATATAGATTTTTTATTTTTTAATGATTATTAATAGTTTGAAGATTAAATTGTGTAGTATCATGATATTGATTACCAAGGTTGTCCTCGATTGTAGATTATGGACCCTGATCCCACCCAATGTAAATTAATAAATGTATGAATCAATAAATTAAAGTGCTAGAACATTGTTGGTCCATTGCTATTGACTTGAATAGTAATGAATTAATTATTGGAGGTGACTCTCATATTATTACTAACATCACCATCAAAAAACTTGTGTGAATAATTTTTTTATGCTTTCATTAATTACAGATTGGACCTTAAATCTTATATATTGTGAGGCTACTAAAAATGTGGATTTTGTACAAAATTGTGAGTCTTTCAAAGCATTTTGTGATAAGAATGGAAATAAATATGTTGATCATGTAGAATCATCACCTTTTCTAATAAAGTTCGATATTAAATCCCCTAACAAGCTTGTATTAATTACAAGCATGTGATGGCATAGTCACTCCATATATTTACCAATCTGATCTTCCTTATTTTCACACCTTTTTGTTTATTTCACTGGATTTCATTTTTTTTGTCATGGCCTTTCCAACGTTGCCTTTAATGCAATTTTACGCATCGATGTGTGAAATGGAATTTTATACTAAAATTTCATGTCGCCATTTGAAATCCATTTTTCGAGTTGAAACAAAACAAGACTTGGTTACTATTGAGGGAATTCTTAGAGATAATTATCTTTCTTTAGAGGGATGTTGGAGGGTAAAAGCAAAAGTTACTTCGACGTTCATTTGTCATCTTCTTATCATACACTCAGCGATGGATTTGGTTTTGGAGATGGGTTGTCACTAGATCAATCCATTATATAAGGATGACATGGAAGTGTAAATGGAAAAAAACATGAGTGCGTCATGGCCCTTGCTATCGAGGCTCATTATAAACAAGAAGGTTTGGTGGATGTGGTAATTTTTTCAAAGTTGCACAAACGGTTTGATGTCCTAATGCGATTCGTGTTTATTGTGTCTAAATGGGGTGAGACACCGAGGGTAGGACATAGTTCTCTCCCCTTTCCTGACCTAGATGATATGTTTTCTCTCTGTAGCGGGAACCGACACATTGGGATATTCTTCATCGGGAAGGTTGTGAGGCATACGATTGGTTAAAGAGTCGGGCTACTGCTAGAAAAGAGCATCTTTTTCGGAACCGCCCATGAAATTGTTTTCATCCCTGTTAAAGTGGAGGTTATGGATGTGTCATCTAATTCAAATAAATAAGTGCTTCTAAAATCTGCCAGGATGTAACTTTATTTTAGTTTTTATATATCCTTGTCAGTTGCATTATTACCAAATCATCTTGTCTGTCTTACTAGTCTGGTTTTTTTGTATTCTCAACCAATTGTGTTTTTAGCATAGGCCCTTAAATTTTTTCACCAAATTATTGTTGGATAATTTGGTTTTTTAGACTGATCCTCTCATTTTATCTGTAATGTAAAGGGAAACAGACCCTTCAACCTTCTTTAAGTTATAAAAATCAATAAATCATTAATAAAGGTCTTTTTGTGCATTGCACTATGAAATTTCAACAATTAATCTCTATTAAATTTGGTTTGTTTGAATATGTCAATTCATTGCTAGAAGTGAAGATTAGCGGTTCTAACATCAATATATTATAGGATATCTTTCCGTCAATGTAAAAATAATCTATACAACTTTAGGATAAAGGAGCTAATAGTGGATTGATGGCTATCTTCCCATCACTTTAAAAAAGAAATTTGAGTTACACTACATCATTGTGGAAACATGGAGGTATTCATTTTGAAAGCTATGGAGGTCTTTTAGAAAGGAATAAATTTAATTCTCTGGCCCTAATAATAGAATATATTGTAAATGGCTCCATTTCTTGTACAGAAACCTCTCCTACAACAATTTTTTTGGGGAAATTCTTGTCATTAAAAACTTTTCATGTTTTCCTCCATGCATTTGTAGATATAAACACAATTTTCTCTTTGCACCAATTCAGTTTTGTTTCTTATAGTTTTTGGATATCACCAATCAACTGATGCAAGAAATAGTAGTTGTCTTTTAAATAGCTAAGGTTCCAAAGACATTCTTCTATTGTTATCAAAAATTTGGCAAACTCGGATAAGTATAATGTTGTCTAATTTTTTTTGGCCCAAGGGAATGAACAACATCCATCTCAAAATTGGTAATTGTTCACATCTATTAGGGTTCAATACTACTATTATGTATGATTATAACTTTGTACCATTCAAATCATCCAAATGTATTTAAAAAAGGATCTACAAAAAACATGGAGCAAGGTGTTAAAAATAACTTGGAAAGACATGATTTCATATTGTATAGATTATCAGATGAAAAATCAAAAAGCAATATCATATTACAATTTATTTATTGACACATCTATTTGTTACATTTAGGTTCTCCAAGGTTGGTCATACTACACATGAACATGGCTCTTTACATGTACGATGACATAATGATGATAAAAAAATCTTAAAGAGAAATATGTAATTGGCTATGTTGTTATATGGAGTTTTTATAAATGTGATCTAAAGAATTCTAAGCCAATTGCTATAAAGAGAATGTATAATCACTACCCACTAATCTTTCTTACATTTGAAACTGATGTGGAAATAATTGGAAGCATCAAGCATCATAATCTTGAGAGTCTGCATGGATGTTCTCTTTATCCACTTGGAAACCTGATGTTTTATGATTACATGGTAAATGAAAGTCTGTGAGACATCCTACATGGTGACTAAATGATTATGTTATGAAGAAAAATGAATCTGTACATTGTAGATTCAATTTTTGAAATAAAAGTGTCCAATCAACCTCTAAACTTCATATTAAAATGGACATTTGGAAAATCTAACAAGTATTTTATTCATTTTTATTTTCGTATAGGATCATCAAATAATATTAAGCTAGAATGGAATAATCGGCTAAAGATTGCTCATGGTCCTAAAAAAGGATAGTCATATCTTCATTATGTTTATAACCCACGCTTTGTTTACAGGGATGTGAAGACTTCCAAAATTATTTTTTATAATAATTTCAACACAAATTTGTCATATTTTGGCATTACAGAGTGCATTTCCTAAGCCAAACACCACACCTCTACCTATGTTATAGGTACCATTTGTTACATTGACCAAAAATATGTAATAACATCAAGATTGAATAAGAAATATGATGTATACAGTTACATGATTATTCTTCTGGCATTGTTGATGGGAAGGAATTTGTGGCCAATAACTCAAATCTGCCAAAGTTGGTAAGATTTATGTTTGTTAATTTTCATTCGGAGCTTACATTATACGTTGTTTAAGTATTTTTAAGGTTTGTTGTCAGGAGCAATCAAATGTGGATGGAATTGTCTTTGACATTGGAAAGTGAACCTAGATTCTATCAAAAGCAGACTACAACACACTCATGGAAACTGTTGATACAGAAGTTGCAGAAACTTGTAGGGATATTGGGATTATAAGAAAAAAATTTAGTTGGCCTTTCTTTGTACTAATAAATGGCCATCTATTCGACCCACCATGCATGACATTTCCAGAGTTCTAAATTTGATGACACCATTTCTTGCTTCTATGCAATTTCATAGTATCCAAATGAACCAATTGATCCCTAGTAATAATTACAGGAGGTATTTGGATGGATATGCAAATGGTAAGCACAATGATGTTATAGGGAGCACAAGTTGCACTTCTGAAAGGCATTTGTTTGTGAGATTTAGTGAGGTGATTTCACAAAACACTTTTGACTGGAACGAGACTTGGACAATGTTGTGGACATGGGAAAAATAACATCCCTTGGAGTCCTCTCTTTCTCAAGGTCTGTTTTTCTCAATGGCTGAGCCAATTTTCAAGTAAACAATGACTAGTTTTACCTGTTATAGTCCAAATTTTTTTCCATAATAATTCAAACCACTCTCGAACCCTTAAAATAGATAAAAGTGTGCCCAAATTTCTTTTAGAAGGGGCAATATTGGGTTTTGGGAAATTTGTTCCTTTTCCACTTGCCGAAAATATTGTTTTCATCATAGCTAAATCAATCCACTTTTGATACTAGTAGTAGTACACTCTTTTGTTGTTGCCTGCTCGTAAATACTAGTCTCTACTTTGATAACACCTCCACTGCTACTTTACTCAACACTACTTGTATCCAAACCAGCAGTCCCATTTTAGAGGAGGAAAATGTATTCATGTTTTTTGTGCAAATAAAATTTTCCACAAAAGGCGACGACTCCTCATATAAGATTTACAACTGTATATGTATGAATTTGTAACAAATTTGAAATGTATAGATAGAACCTTTCAATGTAAAGATGATGACAGATCAGTTTTGTTATTTCTTGACTCACAAAGAATACAATTGTGGCACAATGAGTGTTTTGATTGATGTAAACTATAAAATAATGGTTCAATGTATCTCTCGAGGGCATAAGACAATGTTTCTCAAAAACATTTTTCTTGCATAATGTGTCAAGTATTATTCCATTTTATTTCTCACGGAAGTGACTCATTATTTATATGAGAGAATGGAACAATTTACAAACATAAATTCTACCATCTTTCAAAGTAATAGAACTTGTGATGTACACAAACTCCCAACTATGTTGTTTTTTTTAATGATTACTCGAGATATAATTTATAATAATAAACACTAGTGAACTTGTACAATCTAAAAAAACAATACTTGAGTTGTTATAAGGTATATTTCGGGGTGAGAACATAATTTTATTGTGAGTTCCACCAAAATTCAAAATAACACCACTAGCATTTAAGGCCAATGTCAAATTTAAGGATATGTGCATACTAAAAATTGAAAGTGCGTGCCTTGCACTTTCAAAGTTTGAGATTTGCACTTTGAAAAGTGTGAGTGTGAGACTTCGCACTTTTAAGGTGTGAATCTCAAACTTTGAAAGTGTGGGGCTTGCACTTTTAGAGTGCGAGGCTTGCACTTTCAAAGTGCAAGGCTCAAATTATTCAGAATGTGGGTATATCAATTTGAAAGTACAAGGCTCAGAATTTTCATAGTGCGGGGATCTCGGACTTTCAAGAGCATGGGGCTCACACTTCGAAACTACGAGGCTCTTAGACTTTATAAGTGCGAGCCCTGCACTTTCAGAGTACGAGGCTCACACTTTCAGAGTGCGGGGCTTGCACTTAAATACAACGGGATCATGACTTATAATAGTTACCGGTAGCTAACCTTACATCAAGGATTTTTCACTTTCATTTAATACAATAGGCTCATGACTTATAATAGTTAGCGACTGCTCACCTTAGATTGAGGCTCATGACTTATAAGAGTTAGTGACCGCTCACCTTACATCAAGGCTCATGACTTATAATAGTTAGCGACCACTCACCTTAGATCAAGGCTCATGACTTATAAGAGTTAGTGACTTGCTCACCTTACATCGAGGCTCATGACTTATAATAGTTAGCGACCACTCACCTTAATACAACGGGCTCAACAAATAATAGTTAGCATCCGCTCATGAATTTGAATTGGTGTTTGTAAGAAGTTATTTTTAATTCTTTTTATCAATCCAATGGGCTCATGCCTTATAATAGTTATTAGTTCTAGCCTTACATACTCTCAACATTGAAAATCTAAAAAATGGTGAAATTGGAATCCAATAATAGCCAAATTGGAATCCAATAATAACGATATTGGAATCCAATAATAGTGAAATTGGAACTAGAATAATTCCAATAATGAAAATATTGGAATCCAATATTGCTACTAATGGATTCCAATAATAGTAATAATGGAATCCAATATAGAAAAAATGGAATCCAATATATGCAAAAACAGAGATGGATTTATTCCAATACTTGAAATACTGGAGTTTAGATTTACTAGAATATGTCTCAATTTAGTGAAATAAGTGTTATACATATATATCAATTTTTAATTATATATTTTATTTGTTATTTAATTTATTACTTAGTAAATTTGTGATCTTAAATTTTTTTAAGTGCTTCACTTATCAATTCAACCAATTTACGATACTTAATTTTTTTCTCAAATTCTCATCTTTACGTTAAAAATTGGTTTAATTGATTTAAATCATATTTAAAAATGATAATAAACAACAAGAAAATGAGAAAACGCAAATCAAAATGATAATGAGTTCACCCGTTTTGGGCTATGTCTTGAGTCCAAAAGTACTTGAACCGATCAATTAATAATGCAAATATGCGTGTACAATATTATTTACATAAAAATAATATCTTGGATTGTAAATAAACCTCACCCCTATCTCTAGGAAACCTCGATGCCTTTGGTTTTCTCTCCAATAATTTTCTCACCTCCAAAATATTATATTTTCTTGCTCTCCCAAAATGGGATTGTCAAAAGTTAATCCCCTTCAAATAAATGTTTCTCCCTTCTATATTGTTTTCAAGCATATGGCGCAATGGCTAGGGAATTATTTTTTTGAATGGTAAGTGGGTTTTGAATCCCTATAAAAGTGCTTTGGCTTATCCCTTTGTTTTATATGTGAATAAAATCCCACATTCTTGGCATAGAAAAGAAACATTGTCTTTTAATAGCCTTTTGACTATAAATTGCCTTGTAGTATAAGCCATGCTTTCCATGGTTTGATTGGTGAGATTATATCCATGTGTTGAAGTAGGAAACAATATGAGTTTCAATAGTATGTTATTAGCTTGGTTGTAATGCCACGTAGTGGCTTAGGTTTTGGACTTGGGCTCTTGGAAGGCTACCACGTGGTGGCTTGGTATCTCTACACATGGTTGTAGGAACTAAGATTTACAAATCGAGGAATTTTAATCCTACATTGGTTGTGGGGAATAATTTTCTCCTCTGTCATATTTTTACATGTTTGGATTTATCTCTAGTGGGCCATAAAGTTTACATACAAAGTTATATTGACCCCATTCAAAATACATTGTAAAGATCTAGATGAGCTCTTTTCTATGTGAGTAGTTCCATCATGATTATAGTTTGTTTGATCATATTATTTTTGGTATCCTCTTGGATCACTCTTCCCCATAAAGAATATTTTAGACCACCAAAATTCTGGTTTTATTATGAAAATAAGTGATGGTACAATGACCTCATCTTTTTGTTTTCTATCCACCTTGATTTTCTTGGATACACCCCTTTAAGAACCAAATTAAGGTACTCCACATCACCCCTTCGCAAAGTGCTCACCCTCTTGTCAAGAATAACATATTCATGTAACTCATCAAGATATTTAGGAGCAAAATCATGAATAGTTAGAGTTTGAACACTCTCATCTTGATCCATGATCATAGGAGGCTCATATAGTTTTAATATTTTAACATTTACCACAGAATAAATTTACATATATGGAGGTAACTCTAACTGAAAAGTATTGTTACTAATATTTTCCAAAATCTTAAATGGACCATACCGATTGGTTTGAGATTTTTACCTTCACCTTTAGGCATTCTTTGCTAATGTGTAGCCAAACTTGATCACCAACTTGGAAGTGATGATCAACCCGATGCTTGTCATGCCTAGCCTTATACTTGGCTTGGCTCTTTTCCAATTTCTCTTGGACAACTTGATGAACCGATTGGATCTTCTGGATGAACCTCTTTGCTTTGTTTCCATCTTTATATCCATCTGCCATTGATTCTTTTCCAAAAGTGAAGTCCAAGGGGGATTAGGAAAATAACCAAAACAAGTCTCAAAAGGAGACTTTGTGTAGAAGAATGTATGACACAATTATAAGCATGTTTCACATAACACAAGTATTCATCCCAAATATTAAGATGCTTTCTACAATACCCATGGAGAAAATGTACCCTTTGTTTGGTTAACCACTTATTTTTTTCCACAGTTTTGGATGAAAGGAAACTCTCTTTTTAATTTTTGTGTCCATCAAGTCCCAAAAAGTTGATTAAAACTTCTGAATGAATCAAGAATCTCAATTAAAGATAATATTTGTGGCAAACCAAAATGAACCCAAACATTGTTGAAGAACAATTATACGGTCTCCCCACATATTATCTATTTTTACAAGACACTAATATACACTTTATCTAAATCTATCCACAACCACATAAATATAATCATGTTTTTAATTGACATTGGCAAGCCACCTACAAAGTCCATAAAAATAATCTCCCATGGATGGGTTGGTATCTTGGAAGTTGGGTATACAAGACCAATCTCCTGTTACTAGGTGATTTAATATAATTTTACAATTAAACCTTTATTTCAAAGTAAATAATGATATACAAATGATATTATACAGTCGGTAATCTTTCAACAATGTAAAAATCTAAGAAAATGAAAGAGATAGATAACTTAGATGATTTTTATGTGACACGGAGGCGGTCGAGACTATGTATGTGTTGGATCTACGGATGAAAATGATGTCACACGGTGGCTTACAAATATTTTTGGAGCTGTGAAATGTGATGGATAGAAGCACCCATAGGAGGAAAGGAGAACCCGGGAACTAGTTTTGGTGTGAATATTCATGATTTGACCATTTTATGGGTCTCGAAGGTCTTTTCTCCAATATGTGATTTGTTGCCCTGAATTCATGGTTAGGGTTTAGATCACACCTGTAAAATGTAATACAAACCCTATATATCTATACAAGCTCACAAACACATTAGATCTAAATGAAATATGTAATATGTGAAGTCAGATTGACCCCGATGGTCACCCGATGAGTGAACTTAGTACCGAGTGTTGCACTACATTTCAGACTCTATGTATTTCTTTGTGCTTATGAATGAAATAATGTCCTTAGGTTTTCACTCATGCCAATGATGCTAAGATAAAGAGATATAAATAGATTTGATCTTAAATTTTTGGTATGGAATTCAACACTTCCCTTCCTATGAAATGTTTGTATCCCAAAATGTAGTCCCTTTGGATAGTAGTGATACTATGTAGATGTGTGTATCCGTCTTGAATTTCCATCCAGAATAATAGATGGTATGTTGTGTATATATATGAGTCTCTTGCTTGAATTTTGACACTAGTGACATTAAAAGTCTATTAGGAAAGTAGGGTAAGGATAAGAAAAGAAGAAAGGCCAACAAAAATGTACAAAATATGTAAAAATAATAAGAAAGACATGAAGCACCCATATAGGACACAAGTGCGTAGGCGTTAATGTCCATAATGAACACTAATGTCTTGGAGCCAAGAACAAAATATGTGACAAGATAGACATGACATGGATCCTCGTGACCTAACCAGAATGCACATAGACATGAGAGATGTAGAGAAGAGTAACAATATAAATCAATCAAAGAGCGTAGATGGACAAGGGATAATGTCACCAGTGAATAATTTTCTTACTTAAGATTCATACATATAACAACATACCGATGGCATAATAAAATAGTAATATGTGTGTGATTTTGTGTCTACATCCCCCCCTTATGTTATTTGAATGGAATTCAAGTAGTGTAAAGGAAGTAAGGAACATACATGTATACGACTTGAAGAAGGTGTGTTGTACGATTACACAAAATATAGAAACTTGTAGTATGGCAAACATGAATCAACATTTTGACCCATGTGGTATAGGAGGAGATAAAAAACTATCGTAAGGAATAACTTGGAGAATTAGTTTTGATGATATTGAAGATTTTGGATTTCTTTCAATGGTGATAGAAGGGTTAGGGAGTTATCAATTCCCAATCCGATTTGTTGATAATTGAAGGATTTGGACATCCGATGCTCGAGGAACAATGTTAGGGAGAGAGGTCTATTTTCTCTCCTTCCATGAAGCTTCCCAATAGGTATAACCGCTACTGAGACATATAAGGAGTGAATTATTACCTTTTGTCTTGATTGAAAATTGTTTGTCCCTGATTGAAAAACCCGCATAGGAGAAGTATAGAAAAGGAAATGATGTCTCATTTCCCCCACTCCTATAGTACCAGTGTCCTATTTTGAATAATATTATATGTCTTTCAAGTTAGGTCATTTAAAAGAAATAGTAGCTAGGATTGTAGTATTGATTGATTTGAATGATAAGAGTTGATTGAATAAGATGTGCTTGGAAAATTACTCATGGAGATATTTTTTTACCCCAAATTATGTCATTTAGGGAATGGATTCAAGTATCAAGATTATTGATTATTTTATAATAAACGTGTTTGGTGATATTATAGAAAATGTGATAGTAATGTATTAGGAATGTTGATTGATTGTATTTATTTGCCCGAGAGGGATCATTAAATGATATTGATTATATTCCCCCCTTTCGGGAAAAGGGTAGGGGTGGATATATGAGAGCTGAATTTGAAAGAAAGGATGTGAGTGATTGTGATAATAAGCGAGAAGTAGTATAAGAGATATAATAGTGTCAAAAAGTATGTGTATAAATGGAGCAATGTGTGTACCATAATTGAAGATGAAGTGTTTATAAGTGTATAGTACGGTCCTCAGACAAGACCACAATCTAGATGGTGTAAAAAGGGAGAGAACTCGAGTAACGAGACTCAATGTATGAGCCAAACCGTGTATGGATACTAGTGGTAAGAATGGTGGAAAGTAATAACTATAGCACATAGTAAAATAGAATTACGATATATAGTAATATGGAAAGAGTGAATAGTAATTTCATTTGAATTGGGTGTGGTTGATAATTTTTCTCTAAGTCGCAAAGATGCCATATATTAGAGAGGTTGTTCATATGATATTTGAGAGGGTGACAGTGGCGGTGGCTACGTAGATGACCAAAGACCTCGTATATATGATGAAATTTGGGATTTTTTGTCAAATTTGTATAATTTTATTAGTTTTAGCAAAATTTGATTTTTTTAGAATTAGGTGTTTTTGACCAAGATGTAAATGGATAGAGCATTTTGTCATTTGGGACTCTAGTGCCCATTTCAAAGTGATCTGCAGTCTTATACTTTGGGGTGTAAGTGTCTCAGGGCCAACTTTGCAAACTGCTTGGGTAATTTATATTTTTTGATGTTGGTATGGGAATTTTGAATTATGTCAGCTTGTTAATACCATGTTGTTGTGCTTGTTTGTGTTGTGTAGAGGGATATACACTTGAGAGAGTTCTAGGTAGGAAGTTAATTCAACACATTACTTGGTTTGAGGTTAACATATGATGAGTGGGATATATTGGATCGTGTGTCGATGCGTGACACATTACTAGATTGGGGAGATACCCCATAATATGGCTTTGTTGACAACTTTATGCGTGGTAGATAGTGACAAAGTGAGGATAATGTATGATGTATTGAGGCATGGGGGCTTTCCCCAACGATTGTATTGTATAAATTTGATTATACACACACACACACACACACACACACACACACACACACACACACACACACACACACACACATCTTATGATACATTACTAGATTGGGGGATATGCCTTTGTGACAACTTTATGTAGTGGTAGATAGTGATAGTGAGGATGATGTATGATGTATTGAGGCATGGGCTTTCCCTAGTGATTGTATTATATAAATTTGATTATATATATATATTCACATGTTGATACCGTATTTGTCATTGATATTCATTTTATACTATGTGATGATTGTGATTTTTACTTGGTAGTGATTGTATAGTTTTTTGTATTCTATATGCATTATTGGTATGATTAGATGGATACATACTTGTTAATCATTTGAAAGTCGTGATGATGCGTAAAGAATTTCTAAATGAGGAGTTCAAGATGCGATTTGAAATTAAATAATAATGAGTGATATAACATATGGTATATATATAGTGGAACGTGGAAAATAGAATTGTATAACAATGTGTTGATAATAAAATAATAATATAATGATAATCATAGGATATTGATATGTGTAACAATGTAAACGATTAAATGTGATGAGGATGAAGGGGGAAAAGACATTTCCCCAAAGTGTGAGAGTGAGGTTTATTTAAATAACAATTCCCTCAACAATCATGTATGAACCTTAAGACATGAGTATGTCATCAGGAAATAATACGAGTATCATCTACCATAGGGTGAGAGGCCTGCAATGCAAATTAGGAACACGTGGATCAATGGGAGCATGTTTAAACCTACCAAATTGCATGTCATATGAGATAGTGCCAATAATAAGAGGTGTGATAGAATGCAATGCAGAAGCATGCTACTTAGGAAGCCAATGGGATGTAGTAGCAATGTGTGTAGGTTGTGAGGATGTGGCAAGAGGTGGGATAACTAGAGGAGGTGGATGCATGATGAATTTAGGAGGTGTATGGATGATAACCTTAGGTTGCGGGAATGAGATAAGGTGATGTGTGCCTAGGCTCATTTGTGTGGAAGAGGAGAGAGAGACTAATCAGGAGGGAAGGCATGGAAGGAAATGCCACCCTTACCTTCTAATTATCATAGTCTATCATGAAAGACATGTTGTTGCAAATCAGCAGCACCCCTTGGATGTTGATCAGATTTCTAGTTT
This sequence comes from Taxus wallichiana var. yunnanensis, assembly GCA_018340775.1. Lineage (NCBI taxonomy): Eukaryota > Viridiplantae > Streptophyta > Pinopsida > Cupressales > Taxaceae > Taxus > Taxus wallichiana. The sequence goes on along the minus strand of CM031243.1, from coordinate 308,920,558 downwards.
GATCATACTAGCATCCAGTGTGATTTCACAACATTGAATCCTTTCCCCAAGTGTGGGACTCGCAAAATGAGAAAGGAATCTCCAGTTTAGAGGCTGGTTCCTCAATTTTTCTGGTCAGATTTATCACTTACAAGTTGCAGAGGTCTATATTCCTAACCTTACCCTAACTTCCAAAGGAGACAGAGATAGAGAATGCAAAAAAGCTAAAACTAATGCTAATAGGTGATGCACCAAAGGAGTGGTGAGCATTTTTTACTTTTGTAGATTGACACAGTCCATAAAAATGTAGCAAAGAACCTCATGCACAAACTGATAATTGTAATGAAGGATTAGAAATTAACAAAACAACACAGGCGAGAGGATGAAAACTAATCACGAGAAATTTTGTATTGTTATTTTAATCATCAAAATCACTTACATTACAACATCCGAGAGGAAAAATAAAGTTAAAAATATTAGAAAAGGTCGATATTCCACCAAAATCACTTCCAAGGTGAGAAAGGGGACCCTGCAATACACAAAAATGTTCAACCCTTTGAAAATGAGCCAAACCGGCTTTTACAACGGTGCAAAGGGACGAGCCCAGAGAGAGAAACGTGGGAAAACATAGAAGGGATTAAACCATTGACCGAAACAAATTCAAAACAACATGGGCATCCTTACTGGACCCATCCCCCGACATTTTTAGCTATCTTTGGGAGAGAATGCGAGCCATTCTTCATTAAAAACGATGGTTCAAAGCGTCATTCGCTCATCACCACGTGCCAGAGACATTTTTATATTTTCTCTCTCCAAGATCTATCAAAATGAAAAATTGACCCTGTAATCTTGTAGATAATTTCACTAGATTTCCATTGATATAAAGAACGTGAAAAACCGAGCTCTGGATCAAAAGTTATGGCCATTTGAAATTTTAGGGCAAAACAGGGCCAAATCGGGTCGGCGGGAATTTTTTTGAATTTTTACCCTTTTTTGCATTTGGGAAAATTTTCCAAAATTTCCCCATGCTCCAACACTCTAGGTGCCATGTGGTGGTATCTCATTGGCCATGGGCCTTTCAGGGGAAAATTTTCCCAAAAACCTCCGCCGAGCCATAACTTCAAAAATACATGGAGTTAGGAGGAAAACTTTACTTTTCTGGAAAGCTGAGAAATAGCTCTATCCAATGGTGCCATTTATAGAAGGTTTTGAGTGCCTAAAAAGAAAAATATTATGACTGAGGCACAAGAGAGGGGAGAATGGAAGGAGTTAGCCACAAAAAAATGAGCAGGGGCACATTTTTTATAACAATTTTGGCGACTCGGAGGGTCATTTACTCATTGGATGAAATTACGATTACTCGAAACAATCCATTGGGCATGGAGTCATTAAATTATCTATTTGGTACCCCAACTGACTAGAACATTGCAAGGAGGAACATGGAATATCACCTGATGGAGCAAGGCCTGCAAACACATTCCCAGGAATAACAAGCCTATGCTAAAGCACTTAGGGAAAGCAAAACTAACCTACAGCAAAACAATGTGCACAAGCACTTGGAGGAATGAAAACTAAGCTAATATTTACAAGGTGGAGAATTTCCCTTTAGTAGCAATGCTTTAGATAGATCCCATTGACTGGAATATGCAGTTCTTCGCCATCCAATGAAGATAATTGGAAGGCATTGTTGTCCTTACACTTTGTGACCATGTATGGGCCACTCTAAATGGCATCAAATTTTGAATGCCTTCCCGCTTTTCTCTGTCTGAATCCCATTTTAACACTAGGTCTCCATCTTGGAAGGATCTATTCTTAGCATTTCTATCAAAGGTCTTCTTTATCAAATCCCGATCCTTCTCCATTGCTTGGGATGCTTGATTTCTGATTTCTTGGAGCTCCATCAATTTCGCATATCTAATCTCCATGGGCTCAAACTCCAACAACTCCAACCTGTTTCATGAGTTTCAATGTTGGGAACTCAAGTGATATAGTCAAGATTGCCTCTCTTCCATAAACAAGATTGAATGGAGAGTTACCTGTAAATCTCTTGGGAGTTATCCTATCATCCCATAAGGCTGATTTCAATTTGGTATGCCAAGACCTCTCGATTCTCATCAAGAGTCCTCCCAATGATCCTCAACAAGTTCTTGTTTGTGGATTCACACAGCCATTACCCCCGAGGGTAATAGTTTGATGAAGTACTTAGGTAGATCCCATTCTTGACAGCCCATTTGGTCACCTTGGATCCAATGAATGCCAATGCATTGTCGATACTATTGTAGCTGGTATGCCAAACCTATTTATTATTCCCTCATAGAAGTCTAGGATATTAGATTCATTTGCCTCCTTGAGAGCTACTGCTTCAGTCCATTTAGTGAAGTAATCCGTGGCTGTTAAAATCTATTTATACCCTTGAATTGGGATTAATGACTCGATGAAGTCCAAACCCCATTGCATGAATGGCTGGTCAACTAAAATTGGATGCAATGGAAGGGCAGCTAGTCTTTCTTTACCTGTGAAGAATGCACAATTCTTGCACCTCTTGATCCATGCGTAGCAATCACTGAAAATATTGGGCCAATAATAACCATCCCTCATAATCTTTAGAGCTGTCACTCTTGGTGCAAAATGACCACTAGCTGGTCCACCATGGAACTCTTCCAACATCCTTTGAATCTAATTTGTACTGATGCATCTCAGCAGCACTCCATTCACATCTCTCTTGAACAAAACACCATCAACAAGGGCGTATGGGACAGCCTGCAATCTGAAGTGTCTTCTTTGGGTCTTGTTCATCTTCAGAGGGCATAGACCTTTGCTTAGGAAGTGCATTATACCTTGGGTCCAGCAAGGAGTGGGGACATCATTATTTTCCTCTTGGGTGCTACTTTTCTCATGGCTGTCTTGTAATGCCAAAACAACCTCCTTTTCATTGCATGCTTCCTTTTGTTTGCCCAAAATCAGCTGCTCACACAATCCTTTCCCTCTGACCAGCTTGGTGATCTTGATTTCAATGTCATACTCCATGACATGAGTGATCCAACCTACCCTTTTTTCATTTAAGTCTTTGTTGAGGAGGAAGTCCTTAACTCCCACGTGAGAAACCAACAACTGGACCTTGTTGTTTGAGACTAAATGCTTGAATTTCTTCAAGCTTCTGATTACTGCAAGAACATGCTTCTCAATAAAATAATACCTCACCTCATAGTCCTCCAGGCTTTGGCTGAAGAAAGCAATTGGTTGCTCATCATTGTCCTTGTTCTGCTGTACCAAAATGGTAGAAATGGTATCATTACCCCCAAATGCATAGAGGATGAAATCCTTGGAGAAATCGGGTTGATGAGAGTTGGTGCTTGAGAGATGGCTTCTTTGATTGCTTCAAAACTCTCCTTGCCTTCTGTTGTCCATTTGAAAGCCATGCTTTTCTTTAACATCTTGGTGATGGGTTTGAAAAGGGCTGCAAAATTTGGGACAAACCTCCGAACAAAATTTATTTTCCCCAAGAAGCTCTGAAGGGCCTTCTTGTGGCTTGGCAATGGTAGTGCTCTTATGGCTTCGACTCTTTCTGGATCAATTTCCAATCCTTCATTAGAGACAATGTGGCTAAGGAGTTTTCCTTCATGGGCTAGAAAAACACACTTTTTAGGATTAAGGATACTCCAAATCTTCTGCACCTTTGGAACACTTGTCTCAAATGAAGGAGGTAGTCTACTGCATTTTTTGAAAAAATAGTGATATCATCAAGATATATTAGCACTATGTTGTTAATCAAACCTTTGAACGCCATGTCCATTGCTCTTTGGAAGGTGGCTCCAACATTCGACAACCCAAATGGCATTTTCCTGTATGCATAAGTCCCCCATTTGGTTGTGAAGGCTGTCTTGAACTGATCTTCTTCCTTCACCATAATTTGATTATACCCTGAATAGCCATCAAGTAATGAGAACCTCTCGGATCCAGCAACAACTTGTAAAATTTTCTCCATAGAAGGAAGTGGGTAATGCTCCTTAAGAGATGCTCTATTCAAATCTCTGAAATCAACACACAATCTGATTTCCCCACTCTTCTTTCTAACTGGAACCAAGTTGGCAACCCAACTCTAATGATTGATAGGGAATATGATTCTTGATTCTATCAACTTATTCAATTCTTTTCTCATGAGAGGCTCCATGTGGGGGTTGACTAGCCTTTGTTTCTGCCTGATGGGCTTAGTATTTGGATCCAATTCAATGGTGTGTTGAGCTAACTCGGGATTGAAACCTTTCAAATCTTCATAGCTCCAAGCAAACACATCAGAGAATTCTTGACAAAGTTGTATGAACTCATACCTTTCTTGCTTAGTTGTCATCTTGCCAATTTGGAGTGATTTTCCTTCTTCTACCGAGATGGACACTGAATCTTCCCCCTTAACTTGGATGTTTGCTTTCTCCTTCCTAAACTAATCATTAGGATTGAAAATGGACTCCAAAGTAATAAGTCCCTTTGGTAGTTTGTTGGTTCTTAGCTGCACCACTTGGTCACCATACTGCTGCTCTAACTTTTCCTGATTTTTGGATGAGAATTCAGCCTCTTCTTGCAAGAAATGGATGATTTGTTAATCATTTTCAAACACTTACTAACTTACATTGTTATCTGGAACTGAAGGCCTCACAATCACATGGATGTTTGGCTATACCTTGTCTTTTTGAATGCTTTCAACAATGTCAAAGGCTGCCCTAACTACTGCAAGCTTGTTAGCAGCTTGGTTCTCTTTTCTAGGAATGGATTTTATGCTAAAGCCCTCAAAATCTTCAATGAGGTCCCACACCCTGTTCTTGTAGCACTTGAGAAGATTATTCTTGACAGCATGCTGCCCCTTAACTTGGTTGACAATCAACTCACTATCACCAAAGACTTGCAAGTTCTTTATCCCTCTTTTGATTGACCAATGTAGTCCTTGCACCAAGGCTTCATATTCAACAGTGTTATTAGAGCATGCAAACTGAAATCTAAAAGCTGAATAATACTTAACTCCTTGAGGTGAAACCAGCATGGCTCCCCCTCCTACACCTTGTCTACTCCTTGATCCATCAAAAAACAACTGCCATACCTCATTTTCATCATTGTGGTCTGGCTTGGTGATGCTAGGAATAGGTTGATTTTCTTCATGCATGCAATAGACTCCTAGCTTAGATTCTTCTATTTCTTGATAAGGATCAAAAGCATGCACCTTGCTTGCCCATTCATCAAGAGTTAGATCTAGGATACTTCCTACCTTGGTGTCAGCTTCATAAGTGCTTGGGTGATCTTTTTGATCAAATGCTAAACAATTGGCATTAATCTGACTTGGAGTGTAAGGCTCAATGTGAAATTTTGCAATAGGTTCAGACCTGATTGTGGCTTTGGTTCCATATCTTGTTCTGAACAGCATGTGTGACCAATCAGCAGACAAGTAACCTCCAATCTTAGCTGTGAAATCCCTTGACAAACATAGGGAAAAGAGTGGTGGAAGGTCTATTACTGAGACATCTTGCAAAACAACCATGTTGGGATAGGCATGCAAAGTAAGACTCAAGTTTTTAATCACTCCAACTGTTGTTACTGCTGTCCCATCCAACTGTACCACCCCTTTGGATATGGTTTCATACTAAATTCCCAACTGATCAGCTATTTGCTTGGGCATTACTGAACTACTTGCCCCGGAATCAATCATGTAATTATGTACTAATTGGTTCCCAATGATCAATGAAACATAGAATGGAGGGGGCTTCAACATCTTACCTCGCTATCCTTCATGATTCCCCTCAGGCTGGGCAACATTTGTGAGCACCTTCTCTTGCATTTGGACTTGCTGATTTGAATTTGACTAGTCCTTCATGGCAGCTTGTAGAAAATCTCTTTGGCTTGGGATAGATAGTGATTCCCACATTGATATGTTTACATTTTTCTTCTTCATCTGATCAATGATATTGAATGGGGATGAAGTATCCTTTTGCTGTCCCTTGGCCTGCACATTCATCCCTTGTATATGGGCAGCAACAACTGGCATTTGAGTTGGCCTAGGAACTATTTTAGGTAGTCCTTGTGTGCTTGGGATTGCATTTTGCTTGCCAATAGTTTGTGGAGTGACAAAAGGTCGTGAATTACTTGGGGCCAATGGCTGTTCTTCACCCAAATTTCTCCTCTTTGACCTTGTGTTGGCTGCAACACTTTGGGAAACTGTCTGGTTCATGCCACAAAAATCTTCTGCCTGCCAGTTTACAAGTGTGGTATCATTTGGAGCTGATTGCTGCTGGAATGTTTCTTATTGCTAGTCATTTCTTTGACTACCTTCACCCTCCACACCAGTTGTTGTCACCATTAATGCTTGATTCAAGGCACCGTTGAAGCACATGGACTAGTTATGAGGGTCATTGCATGGGAAACACCAATCATACTCTTGAGCTATATTGTTTTGTACTGGCACTAATGCTTTAGAGGCAGATGTAGCATTGGGAATATAGGGCTGAAATGGTCTGTTGGCAGGAGGCCTTGCTTGATTTAGGTTTGCAGCTAGATTGGGTGGTCTTTGGGGTTGATATGGCTGCCTGTTAGGCTGAGCTTGAGGTTGGAAGGAAGGTATAAAACCTTGAGCTTGCTACCTTTTGAGTGTAACCAGCTCATTACCTAGATTTTGCAATTGCTTCATGACTTCTTGAAGTTCATTTGAGGCACTAGAAGATGAAGTGGAAGCTTCACTTGAATTTTGATTTCTAGGAGTGGGAATAAAAGCTAAATTAGGCACTTGGCTAGTACTTGGGCTCTCTAAACTTGGAAATAATGGCATTGGAGGCCTAGAAGCTAGCTTGCCAGCTTGAATCAAACAATTTTCAGCTCTAATGGCAATTCTATAAGCAATGGGGATAGTAATAAATTAACATAGAAATATCAAAATTTAAAGCTTTAAGGTAATAAAGAAAGGCACCTTCTGCTATTGGCCTAACTGCCACTAGAATTCTCTCCCAAGTCCTTTGAAATCTGAAATTAAAATCAGTCAGCTTCTCATTGGGAGCTCTTTTGATAGTTGTCAGCTGCTCCAAAAGGGACAAGTTGTCTCCCTTTTCCCCAAACTGCTCATGGAGGGCTATACATAGCTGATTCAAATTTTGAATAGAACCTGAGGCAAGACTCCTGAACCATTGCAAAGATTTCCCTTTGAATGAAGATGCCAATAGTTTTGACAGAACTTGCATCTCATTGATCTCATGGATTGCACAAATGTTAGCAATATCCTTAACATGATCACCAGGAGTGGTCTGATTTTCTCCAGTGAAGTATGGAATGTTCTTCAATGCTGCAACTGGGATTGGATTTTGTGCATTGAGAGCAAGTGGGCTGCCAGTGAAATTGACATAGGGGTTGTTTTGTGCCATTCTGATTGGCCTTAGAACCCTTGTTGATTGAATGAAAGGCCTACCAAGTGGAGGAGTTGAGAGAGTTCTATTTGGTGGAGATGGAGACCTTTGGATTCTCCTCCCACTTTGCCTTATTCTTGGAGATAATTACAGATATTCAAATAGCACCTCTTCTTCTCCAGCTCTTGACCTTGTAGTGATTCTTCTCATGAGTTTTCAGGTCTGCACTACTAAAACCAGCTGATTCTTCTTCCTTGGAGTCACCAGATGTGTAATTTATAGCTCTTTTAAAGTAAGAAACTTGCAACAAATGCACATCAATTTTGTTGCAATGAAGATGAAGACTTCTATGTCCCACTAGGCGTACCAAAAGCTGTTGTTGAAAATCAGCAACACCCTTGGATCTTGACCAGGCTTCTAATTTGATCATTCTAAGCATCCGGTGTGATTGCACAACATTGAATCCTTTCCCCAAGTGTGGGACTCACAAAATGAAAGAGGAATCTCCAGTTTAGAGGTGGTTCCTCAATTCTTAAGTCGATTTATCACTTACAAGTTGCAGAGGTCTATATTCCTAACCCTACCCTAAATTCCAAAGGAGACAAAGATAGAGAATGCAAAAAGATAAAACTAATGCTAATAGGTGATGCACTAAAGGAGTGGTGAGAATTTTTTACTTCGCAGATTGACACAGTCCATAAAAATGTAGCAAATAACCTCATACACAAACTAATAATTATAATGAAGGATCAAAAATTAACCAAACAACACAGGTAGAGGATGAAAACTAATCACAGAGGCTGTATTGTTATTTTAATCATCAAAATCACTTACATTACAACACCTGAGAGGAAAAATAAAGTTGCAGCTCATAGAAAAGGTCGATATTCCACCAAAATCACTTCCAAGGTGAGAAAGGGGACCTGTAATACACAAAAAATGTTCAACCCTTTGAAAATGAGCCAAAACTGTCTTTTACAGTGTAAGGGACGAGCCTAGGAGAGAGAAACATGGGAAAACATAGAAGGGATTCAAACATTGACCAAAATGCATTCAAAACAACATGGGCATCCTTACAAATCCATCCCCGACATTTTTATCCATCTTTGGGAGAGAATGCGAGCCATTCTTCATTAAAACGGTGGTTGAAACGTCATTTTTGCTCATCACCACGTGCGAGAGACATTTTTAGATTTTCTCTCTCCAAACTCTATCAAAATGCAAAATTTACCTTGGAATCTTGTAGAGAATTTCACCAGATTTCCATTGATATAAAGAACATGAAAAACTGAGCTTTGGATCCAAAGTTATGGCCATTTGAAATTTTAGGGCAAAACAGGGCCAAATCGGGTCAGGGAAATTTTTTTGAATTTTTACCCTTTTTTGCATTTGGGAAAATTTTCCAAAATTTCCTTGCACTCCACCACTCTAGGTGCCACGTGGTGGCATCTCATTGGCCGCGGGCCTTTTAGGGGAAAATTTTCCCAAAAATCTCCGCCAAGCCATAACTTCAAAAATACACGGAGTTAGGAGGAAAACTTTACCTTTCTGGAAAGCGAGAAATAGCTCTATCCAATGGTGCCATTTTTAAAAGGTTTTGAGTGCCTAAAAAGCAAAATATTATGACTGAGGCACAATAAAGGGGAGAATGGAAGGAGTTAGCCACAAAAAATGAGCAGGGGCACATTTTGGATAACAAGACATAGTAATAATTATCATGGTGTCCATTGATGCGGTGAAAATTGAAGAAAGGGAGGTCATGCTAGTGATGTAAGTAGTGAGAGGGATGATTTTGGTTAGAATGTAGAAGGATGAGCTATTTATCAAAGTAACGTACACAAAACATCATGTAGTTTAGCAACATGTGGGAAGAATATTGGTTTATGGGTGGAAGGTGGGGAAGATCTAGGTGGATGTCGAGATTTGGTGGAGGGGAGAGATAATATGTGGAGAAGGAGATGGTGATTGTGAGTGTGGGTCAATAGATGGGAAAGTAGAGGACTTAGTAGGTGAGGGAGGAGTAGAAGTAGGTATTATAACATGATCCACAATTAAGTCTTTTTCTAAATCAATAACCTTATATCAAAGAAGAGTAATGAATCACATGTATCATATAATTTATTTTATTTTAATAGAGGAATTAAGCCATTCCAAAAAATATATTACATTTCTAAATCAATTGGCTAGAAAAGTAATGGTGCATGCAAGAATTGAAAAGCGTCAATGGAATCTACTATTGGTTCGGTTTTTCCTTGATACAAAGAAGATAAATGGTCATATATAACTCTAGGCCCATTATTAGATCTAAAACATCTAAGAAATGCATCGTCTATCCATTAGGAAGATGAGTATAACAAAAAAGAACAACATTGACAAGACTATGACGAAAAGATTTGAGTAATAACGATCATTGGAACAAGAGGATACGACTAATTGAAAATATTTTAGATGTAAATAGGGATTTCCCCTGCAATCAAAACATGAAAAGGTAGGAATAATGAAACCCTTGGGGAAAACAAAATTGTGAATATTTTTAGGATTGGGATTTCTAAGAAGGGTATTATTGTCAATGGAGGCATAATAGGCTTTAATCTCAAGGGTAAGGGTATGAAATTGGTTTTCCAAATTACCAATAACATGCATGAGAGAGATAATTTATTGTGGAGGTATGGTTTGGGAAGTGAGAGGATGTTGAGGGGTTGAATATTTCCATTGTGAGTGATCATGGGGAACTAAAAAGGGGGAGTGGATGTAGGTGAAGGCTCTATAGGTGTAGCATGTGAAGAATCAACTGGTATAGGCTCCTTAGAAATAGGAATAGGTGTAATTGGATTATAATTGGATGTAACATGGAAATGCTTGGAAATATTTTCAGAAGTAGGAAGGATAAGAGGTATAGACTCACATTTAACAAGCTTAATAGGAGAAACATCAACATTCACATGTGAATTATCATTATCGAATCAAATTCACTATCATCCATATGTTCGTAAGTAATAATTTCATTAAGAGAATAATCAAAATACAAATAATATACATTAATGCTAGCATTGGATGTAATATGGTAATGATTAGGAATCATTTGAAGTAGGAGGAATAGATTCACATTCAACAAGATTAATATAAGAAACATCGTCATTCACATGTGCATTATCATTATCATAATCAAAGTCACTATCATCCATATTTTCACAAGAAATAACTTCATCATGCAAAGAATCTATATTAATGCTATCATTTTCCATAGTACAAGGAGAAGAGGATGGAGAATGGGAAACTATGTAAAAATCAAGACTTTGGAAACTAACAAGAATGGATTCTTGAAAGGAAAGGAGTTGTTGGAGGAATTTTAGATCATATACATAGTATTGCATGAGGTCACAAAATTTAGATTCTTTAGAGGCATTGGAAAAAATTGGTTGCATGCTCATAAAGTTCATAGGGTGATTTGGGGATGGGTAACTTTTATTAGCCATAATGAAGTTTGATACTAGGGAAAGGGGTTTGAGTAAGGGTCGGGTTCACCAAATGATTTAATATAATTTTACAATTAAACCCTTATTTCAGAGTAAATAATGATATAAAAATTATAATATATAGTAATATACAAATGATAAGATTTCAAAATGTAAAAATCTAAACAAATGAAAGATATAAATGACTTAGCTAATTTTCGTGTGACCTAAAGGAAGTCGAGATTATGTATCTACTAGATCTAGATGGAAATGATGTCACAATGGCTTGTAGAGAGTTTTAGGACTCTAAAATGTGCTAGAAAGAAGCACCCATAGGAGGACATGAGTTCCAAGGAACTAGTGTCTATGTGAATATTCGAGGATCGATTGTTTTTCGGGTCTAAAGTTTGTCACTCCAATATGTGATTTATCACTCTAACTTCACTATTAGGGTTCCAATCGCACATATAACCTGCAAGATAAACCCTAACTATCTACAAAATATCACAAACACATTAGGTCTGAATGAAATAAGTAATATGTGATGTTGGATTTATGCTGACGGTCACCCAATGAGTGGACTTAGTACTAAGTGTTGCACTACTGATTCGAGACTCCATATAGTTCTTTGTGTTTGTGTGTGAAATAGTTTCCTTATGTTTTCCCTCACACCAATTACACCAAGATAGCGGGCTATAGCTAGATTTTATGAAAATTTGTGGTATGGAATTCAACACTTCCCTTCCTATGCAGTGTATACAACCAAAAATGTAGTCCATTTTAATAGTAGTGATAGAATCTATATGCGTTAGCCCTCTTGAATTGCAATCTAGAATAATATATGGTATGTTGTGTATATATGAGAGTCTCTTGATTGAATTTTGACATTAGTGACACTGAAATACAACTTGGAAAGAAGAGTAAGGATAAGAAAAGAAGAAAGGATGACCAAACATATCAGAATATGTAAAAAGAATAAGCAAGAAAAAAAGCACCCGAGATGGGACACAAGTGTTTGGGTGCTAGTGTCCGAGAATGGACGCTAGTGTCCTAGATCCAAGAATGACAAATGTGATAAGAAAGACAAATAGGGATCCTTGTAAACTGACCAAAAATGTATATAGACATGAGATATTTAGAGAAGAGTAACAATACAAATCAATCAAAGAGTGTAGATGGACAAGGGACAATGTCACTAGTGAATACTTTTCTTACTTAAGATTCATGCATCTAATAACATATCGATGGTATAATAAAATATTAATACATGTGTGATTTTGTGTCTACACTAGGCTTCTTGCTAGTGGCACAAAGAATGAAACCTTTTAAATACTTAGATATATTTTCATGCATCCGAGGCCAATACAAATATCTTTATGATTGTGTAATTATTTTCCCAATGCCAAAATGACCAGAAACAAGAGAATTATGTGCTTCGCTAATCACATGAACTCTTTCATCTTGTGGAATGCAAAGTTTACCAAGATGATAAAGTAATCCATCATGTAAGTGATATTATAATTATTCCACTTGATTACCATGAGTTAGATCTTCATAAACATCCTTAAAATCAACATCTCTAGCATATTGTTCCTTATAACTTTCATACATCAAAGGACTATGTTGCAAAAGAATAGATGTAATAATAGGTCTTGAAATCATATCATCAACATTTTTTTATGTACCTTTTTTGTACCTTATTAAAATATGGAATTGTTGTGAAAAACCCATCTGAAAAAAGTTCATTGATTGTTATAGCTTTGACTGTGATTGGAGATATTGTAAAGGTTGGTGATCTATGTGGATTATAGTCTCTTTTCCCATCAAATAATGTTTCCATTTTTTCACACTTTGTACCAAAGCATACAACTCTTTATCATAAGTAGGATAGTTCCTTACCACACTTGTGAAGGTCTCTAAATGGTAACATACAAGTTTTCTCTTTTGCATTAAGATGACACCCATGACATAATCACTTGCATTTGTTTCAATATAAAATGGTTGCTTTATAAATTGTAGTGTCAATCTTTGGGGCTACACTTATCTTTTCTTTCAACATGTAAAAGTATTTTTGGTGCTTACCTCTCCACTAAAATTCACGTTTAGTACTTTTCAAGGAATGTAAAGGAGATGCAATAAATAAAAATTTAGCAAAAATCTTCGTCAATATTGAATTTCCTCAAGGAAGCTTCTAACTTGAGTTACATTATTATGCTTAATCCATTTCATTATTGCTTTAACTCTAGATAGATTAGTTTTCACTTCACCACCCCTACTAAATAGCCTAAATAAACCAAATGTGTTTTGTCAAATTCAAACTTATACATCTTTAAGTACAATTTATCTCTTTCAAAAGTTTCCAAGAATCTCTTAAGGTGCATAACATGGTCTTCCCACATTTTACTAGATATTAAAATATCATCTAAGTAAACTATAACGATATCATCTACAAATGGCCCAAATGATTCACTCATAACCTGTCTAAAGGTAGTAGGTGCATTACAAAGCCCAAATGGAATAACAATCCATTCAAATATACCATGCTTAGTTTTAAAAGTAGTTTTCCAAATATCACCTCCGTTTATTCTAACATGATGATAGCCACTTCTCAAGTCTAACTTAGTGAAACAAACAATAATTTTCAATTGATCTAATAAATCATCAATGCAAGGTAGAGGGTAGAATTTTTTCATCGTTATTTTGTTCACCAAGCGCCATAAAAAAATAAAAGCATTCGCCAAGTGCCATATTTATTTGGCACCAACCTAATTGGTGAACCACAAGGAGAAGTTATTGGTTGAATGATCCCTTTCTTGAGCGATTCTAGAACTTTCATGAATCTATTTTTTCATTCTCTACCATAGAAAACCTATACATGACAGTGTTAGGAAGAGGTACATATTTTTGTAGCTAAATATCATGTACAATTTCCCTTTTAGGAGGTAAACCTTGTGGATCCTGAAAAACATCATCATAGTTAGAAATAATCTTAACTATTTCATGCTTATGTCTAGGATCACAACCTTCTAGATCCTTGGATTTATCATCATCCATTGCTTTTAAAATCATGCATATAAAGTTTTTACTTGCATTGACAAGCATTTTCATCTATCTTGAAGATACAAGTGATAAATTTTCCTTTATTTAATGGGATCTTATAATGTATTCAATCACATATTTTACAAGAAAATATTTATTATTCCTGTAGAAAATTTATTTCCTGTCAAATAAATAACTACTTCCATGTACAATGCCATAAATATAAAGTGGAACCACATCTAATTTTACCTTATTAATGAACTTAGAGGTGATTTAAAATCTTAGTTTACATGTTTTAGTGACCCGTAATTTAGTATCATCACATACCCAAACCAAGGGGCATGGATTAGGATGTGGATTAGTTTTGAGTCCCAAAATTTTAACCTCTTCAAAAATAATATTATCTTGTGATCCATTATAAAAAAGTGTATCTATTTTAGTATGCTTAGAAATTACTCTTATGTGGAAAATACCATTTATTTTCTTTTCATTATGTATAAACTTAGGATCGGAAGAAGAATGATAAGTATGAGCATTAGTGATAGGAGAGGAAGAAGATGAACCTTATAAATCCATAGCGGCGATCTTGGTATTATCACCGAATTAGATCTAAGATATTGTTATACTTCTACAAAAATCTTCTTATCATTTTTGTTATTCTTGAACCCCTATAGTTTAAATTCCAGATGGATCTTCTAATACTTAACATATACATGTCCATTTTTTTCAATATGAATAAACATGTTTCTCATATTTTTCTTAACCGTAGTGAAGTGTGTTTTATCTTACCCTTTCCTTTACCTTTATTTTCAGGTCATTTACTTATTTTATTTGTGAAGTTTTTCTTAGTCACCTTTGAAAGAGGGTTTAAAACCCGCAAGCAAGGATCACGAGGGATGACGTGCACATCAACGGATGTGCGAACGGCAGTGTGAAGAGATCTTGGGAGGAGCGAGCATCAACCGAATGTGCATGTAAAGATTTGAAACATGGGTAGAACCTGGTTAAGCCATAAAACTCTCCTCTATCTCATAGATCAAATGGGGTGTACATATAGGAGGTGCTAAGTAACCCCAGTGCTGCAATCATGACAACTCGAGTAGAGAGGGGGAGTTACATTCCCAGAATAGAAGTGTAACTCCCAATGACACATATGATGCACTGACGTGTAAGAGAATCTCATAATGACCCCTAAATGACACATGGACCTACAATCTCACCTAAGTGAGATGACTCACCTGATGATGTGGAAAATAACACACACCAACATCCCCCTTCATCGTAACTTAGGATGAGGCGGCAAGTCAGAAATGAGAAATAGATCCCGACACAAAGCCTGATGAGGTACCCATGTACAAGAAAGAATTCCCAAGTGGTGAAGGAAATCCCAGTGGGAAAAACATCCACCACAAGAGAAAAACACACTCTCTAATCTAAGAAAGATGCCAAATATGGGTCCCAGCTCTAGATGAGCCTGAAAAGGTACCCATGTACAAAGAGACAATCTCTCGAAAAGAAGAAGAAGAGAGAAGAAGAGGGAGATGAAAGGGATGCAAAAGATGCCATGGACGGATCTGAACTCTGCAGCTCTAGGAGGTCTCCCAAAATAATTTTGATGATGAGATCCTCTACCTCTGGACTGAAGAAGAGCCACCCACACCGAACTGTGTGCCTACCCTTAGGAAGGACAGAAATGACATGTTGGAAGTCCACCCACTCCACAAAGGAAACTGAAGGTAGTAACACAAAGAACTCGAGTCTGGTGCATGGAAGTGTGACATAGGTCTAGCGAGTGAGTGCTAAGGAACCGAAGGTAATGCCATGTGTGTAGAACTGTTAGAGTGAAGAGGAACACCCACGAGAAAGGATGTCCAAGTGATGTGAAGGGAACAAAACATCCTCCACAACAAAAAAGGGATCCACAGCTGAGGGTGGATCAATGAAGGTCTCCAGAAAAGTGGAAGTGGTAAGAGTCCCAGAATGGGAACTCCCAACAACGGAGATGATGAACTCCTCTAAAACACCTGTAGATGGATGAGGGACCTATAGTGCATCACAAGTAGACTCTAAAAAAGAAAACCAAGGTCAGGATGATAATCGTCCCAATGAGGGGGCTCAACAAACAGAAAAGCGATGTATGATAGGTATGAGTCATCCAATGAAGGTAGAGGAGTGAAAAGGGCCTCGCACACTGGAAGTGGAAAGGAGGCTGGTGTAATGATGGTGTGAGACTAAGTAGGAGACTGCTTGATATATGATGAGATGTGGGATGTGGCAACACTCTCTGGAATAGTGAGAGAGAGAGGAGAAGAGTCCTCTACAGTATTCTCGACATCAGAACTGGGTGCACAATCCTCGTCATCAGAAGTAGAACCAAGCAAGCTTGTGTCGGTGGAACTATCATCACATGAAGAAGAGGAGATAATTGAATCAACAATAGGAATAATGATTGTAGTATGTGAAGGGTCTCCATAGAGGGACTGAAGAATGCTCTAGACACGATGAGGTGGATCTGAGTCTGCCACGTGAAACCAGAGAGATCGAGAGACATGCATCATCATGTGACCAAAGACATGGTCACAAGTGTCAAGGAAGTCCTCTAGATGACGATGATCAGCGGGTGCAGGAACTGGCCCAAGCAAGAAGGGTAAAAGACCCTCGTGGGCAAAGTAACGTTCCATGGAAGCACGCCAAGCTGAATAGTTCCCTCTCCCGGTGAGAAGTGGCGGAGGCTGTAAGGTGATCCTACAATGCTCAAGTCTGGAAAGAGCACTCTCCATGATGAAAAATGCAAGATGCACAAAAGCAAGACGTCGGACTTGGCGATAATGTGTCTACATGTGAAATCCCAAGAGTACAGATCAACCCCCCAGAATGCGGCACTTTATAAAGTAGTGTGTTTACAAAATTGACAATGCCATCACGTAGTGTGTGAGAAATCATGCAACTTTGACCAAGGAAGTGCTAAAAAATGAGCAGCGAGTCAAAAGTTATGGCATAAATACAATTCCCATGATGGAAAAAGTCAATAAACGCTGCAAACTGATTAAAAAAGTGCTCAAAATGAGTGCAAAGGGTATTGTGTGACTACTCGTTGGAAATGACATCAAATTTCAGGCATAGTTTGTTTTGCTTGCGAGGGGGATTAGCCTCCTGCCAACCTCGGACCTCACCCTCCATCTTTGACAAGCATAGGAAGGTCAAATTACAAGAAAAATACAGCCTTGCAAATAGTTTAATGCCAAAATTGAATTTTTTAATCCTTAAAAATTAAAATATGATTGTTTTAACCTACAAACAATTCTAAAAGGAAGGAGGAGATGGGTCCCACGTTTGAAATGATGACAAAGCTGGATGACACAAACTAAGTTGAGTTTAGCCACATGGTGATTGTGCGGAGTGGTGGGCCATGGAGCAGATTGGTGGGTGGAGATGCGAGTTTGAAGGTTGTAACTACCAAAAATGTCCACGTGTAGTTGCACCCTGTTCAATGTGCTTGTTTCAATGTAGGTGGTCCACGTTGAAGGAGTCGTTGGAGTGGAATGCGTGTCAGTGTAGGTGGGTAGGTTGCCACATGTTGGGTGCTTTGCAGTTGCAAGTAATCGCTGTCAAGGAGGGTAGAAGAGAGCTCTAAAAAATGTGTATCTATGCAACAAAGAGTAAACCACCCAAAATAGTCAGCAAGGGAGAAAAACGTAAAGGCTGTTGGTTTGTTGGAGATGCGTAGGTCATCATATTTTTGCATGTATTTGTGAGACCAATGGAAACAATACTAGTTTTTCCTTCTCTAACTTTGGCCAAAACAACAGCCAGCAGTTGATATACATGGGGAATGCTTCTTTTTCTACACCTGAGTTATATCGATCTCACACTGGATCTAAGCGGCACCATATGCATTGCTGCCTCTTCAAACCAAACGGCTTCAGCACTGGCGTTGCGAAGCGCATCGGGAGGGTTTTCTACCAAAACTAAGTCACGGTTTGGCCAGCAAGTTTCACCACCACCTTCACTATACTGGTAAGAAACATCACAACCAACGCCACGGGTGCTGATGAATTTCAATGGTGATGGAATAACCTTCATAAACAAATGCTCACAAGGTGAATAAACAATAGTTTGATCCAACCATTAGTACGAGCGTGTTCAAATCAATGTTCAATGAACCAAAGGCCACATGTCAACGCAGAGTTCATGGAGAGCTGAAGCAAATCGGAGTCCAGTCGATCGGTCGAAGAACATTCACAAAAAATTTGAATGCAAAACTAAATGCAAAGCCAACAAGGTGAGTTATGCGAAGAGCTAGAAGGGGAGCTCGGTTCCTAACTTAGTGAGCTAAGGCTGAGTTGGCCCTTGAAAATAGCTTAAACACCTTAAAATAAACTCTCAAAACCTACACAAAGCTCAGTTATACACCCAGAAACCTCCAAAACGTACATGCACCCAAAAAACTCAAAGGCACGAACACCCAAAACTTGAACAGAGGTATGAATGCCGAGAATCAAATCGTGCAAGAAGAGAACGATCGGAATTTCCATTACGACACATGCAACGAGAATTAGATATCACGCAAGAAGTGGAAAACATGCACAAAAACGCCGATAAGTGCACGGATCCACAAGTTCCACTCGATACCATGAAAGAGGGTTTAAAATCCGCAAGCTATGATCATGAGGGATGAGCGTGCACATCAACGAACGTGTGAATGGCAAAGCATGAAGAGATCTCGGGAGGAGTGAGCATCAACCAAATGTGCATGGAAATATTTGAAACATGGGCAAAACTGGTTAAGCGTTAAGACATAAAACTCTCCTCTATCTCATAGATTAAATGGGGTGTACATATAGGAGGTGTTGAGTAACCCTAGTGTCTTTGTAATCATGACAACGAGAGTAGAGAGGGGGAGTTACATTCCCAGAATAGAAGTGTAACTCCCAATGATGCATATGACACACCGACATGTAAGAGAATATCATAATGACCCCTAAATGAAACATGGACCTACGATCTCACCTAAGTGAGATGACTCACCTGATGATGTGGAAAATAACACACACCAACAACCTTACGCCATGATTCAATAGGGGTATCTTGGACATAAACTTCTTCAAGTTTAGTGGGATTAAACATAAGTATTGTATGCCTCAAATAACTATGTAACCCACCAATATAATTTAAAAGAGTCTCATGAGAGTATGAAAGGAACGATAACCAAATCATATTGTTATCCAAAATTCACCCCCCAGGGTTAATTTGATAACATGCATCAGAATTCTCAAGTTCCAGGCAGATAAATTGATTCAGGGCAAAAAGTCATGTTTCTAGGGTCCCTTCAGCAATTTTTCTAACTCTCCCGTCCAGGTTGAAAAAAGCAAGCTCTGAGAAGATGCGAAGAAGTTGCAGAAGATAAGCTTGGGCCCAAAAAAATGTGAAAATCGGCTAAGTCCTAGTCCCTGGGACAGTCGGGACATTTGGGACGTCGAGGTGCGAGATCGGCAAAAAGCCTACAGCGGCCCAAACAAAGAAAGGGACAAGTGGGATAAGAGTGCGCGAAGGACGCGAACCGGCCGGTTCGGCCGAAACAAGAAACTTCAGCACAAGGAAAACTGGGACAAGTGGGACAAAGATACGCGAACCGGCCGATTCGACTGAAATGAGAACAAACAGTCCGGAGACAAATGGGACATCTGGGCCGTGAGGACGCGAATCGGCCGGATCGGGTGAACCGGAAGAATTTGTCCCACGAAGCACAGGGACAAGTGGAACAAATGGACGCGAACCGGTCGAATCGAGCGAACCTGGAGGATTTTGTCCCAAGCAGCACTGGGACATCCGGGACAAATGGACGCGGTGGACGCGAAGGAGCCGAAAGGGCCGAGAACCAACCAAATCATGACACGTGTCACAAAGGAAATGGCCAAAAAGTCAAAGGGCGAGTTTTGAAGGATCAGCCCGAACCAATGGGATAGTGCCACGTGTCCCAGCTAGGGCCCACAAGGAAATTTCAAAGAGAGCCCACCGAGAGGTGGAGGAGAGAGAGTTGCTCAGCGAATCAGAACCTGCCACGTGTCATCCAGGTGGCAGAGCGCGGGAAGAAATTTAAAAATCCGTTTTCACTGTTTTGTGCCCTAAATCTTCAGATCGACATATCTTTCGATCCAGAGCTCGGATTTGCACGTTCTTTATATCAACGGAAAGCTTGTGAGATTCTCTACACGATTCTAGGGTCAATCTTGCATTTTGGTTCAGTTTGGAGAGAGAAAATCAAGAAACGCCTCTGGCGCGAAATAACAAGCAGAAGTAATGCTTCAACAAACAACTTTAATGCAGCAGACAGTTCGCCGCTTCTGTTGGACAGCCCACCGTTTTGCCAGGATCCGCCGCTTCTGTCATAATGAGATGAACTGAATGCAACCTGGAGGTGGTTGGAGTAGATTTGGCTTCCCCCTCTCTCTTTCCTCTCTCATTCTTTCTATATATTGTAAAGAGGAGCTTCTTTTCAAGGGTCGAACATTTTCTGTTTTGCTCCTCCCTTCTTCTCCTATCAGGCGAATTTGTGGAGTTCGAACCTCTCATTTGAAACTGTAATACGACTCTGCCTCTTGGCATTCTGTAGTGTATTGTATCAATCTTTGGAGCAAGTAATACATGTCTGTGGATGATTCTCAACCCTCTCTGTGTTCATCTTGCATCCTCCTGGTCTTTCACTACAAGTTTTGTTATCTGTGCATGATCTTATATCACATTTGAATGGTCTGTGTTTACTGGCAAGATAGGTGTTCTTCATTCCTCGGTGCATCACCTCTATTAGTTTAGATTTATTTTTATGCATCTTCTTACCCTGTCTCCTTGGCAGATTAGATTAGGTTTTGAGAAAACCCTCTGCATATTTCGTGTGCATCTGAACAGAGGAATAGGAACCAGCCTTCTCTGGAGAATCCTTTCTCATTTTCAAGTCCCACACTTGGAGAAAGGATTCAATGTTATGCAATCACACCTTTGGATGCAAAGTGATCAACCTAGAAACTGATATGCATCCGGGGGTGCTTTGTGATTTGCACACTAACAGTTTTGGCACGCCCGGTGGGACCTAGAGGTCTCATTTTTATTGCAGCAAAGTTGATATGCATCTGCTGCAATTTTCTTGCTTGAAAAGAGCTATTATTCACATATCTGGTGACTCCAAAAGGAAGATCAACTGGTTTCAGGAGTGCGGGCACGAGAGCTTATGAGAAGAATCACAAGGTGAAGAGTTGGAGAAGAAGAAGTGTTGTTTGAATACCTGCAATTATCTCCAAGAAGAAGGAAAAGAGGAAGAAGGATTCAAAGGTCTCCATCTCCACCAAATAGAACTCTCTCAACTCCTCCACCTGCTTGGCCTTTCATTCAGTATTCAAGAGTCCTTCGACCAATCAGAATGACACAACCACTAAATCCCTTTGTCAATTTCACTGGCAGCAGCCCACTCACCCTCAATGCACAGAATCCAGTTCCAATTGCAGCATTGAAGAACATTCCATTTTTTACTGGAGAAAATCATACCACTCCTGGTGATCATGTAAAAGACATTGCTAACGTCTGTGCAATCCATGAGATAAATGAAATGGATGTAGCTATCAAATTGTTGGCGTCTTCATTCAAGGGGAAAGCATTGCAATGGTTTAGGAGCCTTACAGCTGGTTCTATCACAAACTGGAATCAGCTGTGTATTGCACTTCATGAGCAGTTTGGAGAAAAGGGAGACAATTTGTCTCTACTGGAACAATTAACAACTATCAAGAGAGCCCCCAACGAGCAGCTGACTGATTTCAACTTCAGATTTCAAAGGTCTTGGGATAGGATTCCAGTGACAGTCAGGCCAACAGCAGAAGGTGCTTTTCTATACTATCTTAAAGCTTTGAATTCTGATATTTCTATGTTAATTCAATCTATGGGAGGCACAACCTTACCTACTGCTTATAGCATTGCCATTAGAGCCGAAAACTGTCTTATCCAAGCTGGCAAATTGGCTCCTAGGCCTCCAATGCCATTATATCCAAGTTTAGAGAGCCCAAGTGCTATTCAAGCACCTGTCTTAGCTCCTATTCCCACTCCTATAAATCGAGTTCAAATGAAGCTTCCACTTCATCTCCAAGTGCCCCAAATGAGCTTCAAGAGGTCATGAAGCAATTACAAAATCTAGGCAATGAGCTAGTCACTCTCAAAAGACAGCAAGCTCAAGGTTTTAGACCTTCATATCAGCCTCAAGCTCAACATAATAGGCAGCCATATCAGCCTCAAAGGCCACCTAATCCAGCTGCAAATATGAATCAAACAAGGCCTCCTGTCAATAGACCATTCCAGCCCTATAATCCAAATGCCATATCTACCTCTAGGGCATTAGTACCAGCACAAAACAACATTGCCCAGGAGTATGATTGGTGTTTTCCATGTAATGAGCCTCATAATCAATCCATGTGCTTCAATGGTGCTTTGACTCAAGCTTTAATGGTAATAACTACTGGTGTGGAGGGTGAGAACAGTCAAGAGAACAGCCAACAACAAGAAACATTCCAACAACAATCAGCCCCAAATGACACCACATTGGTAAATTGGCAAGCAGAGGATTTTTGTGGCATGAACCAAGCAGTTTCTCAAGGTGTTGCAGCAAACACAAGGTCAAAAAGGAGAAATTTGGGTGAAGAACAGCCATTAGCCCCAGCCAATCCACAACCTTCCATGGCTCCACAAATGATTGGCAAGCAAAGTCCCGCTTCAAATGCACAAGGACAGCCAAGAACAGCCCCTAGGCCAACTCAAATGCCAGCTGTTGCTGCCCACATACAAGGAGTAAATGTGCAAACCAAGGGACAACAGAGAGATCCTTCATCACCATTCAGTATCATTGATCAGATGAAGAAGACAAACGTCAATATATCTATGTGGGAATCCCTATCCATCCCAGGCCAAAGAGATCTGCTGCAAGCTGCCATGAAGGACTGGCCAGCTTCGAATCAGCAGATGCAAGACAAAGTGCTTACAAATGCTGCCCAATCTGAAGGAAATCATGGAGGACAACAAGGTAAGATGTTGAAACCCCCTCCTTTCTATGTTTCATTAATCATTGGAAATCAGCTAGTGCATAATTGCATGATTGATTCTGGAGCAAGTAGCTCTGTCATGCCCAAACAAATAGCTGATCAGCTAGGGCTTCAGTATGAAACAACATCCAAAGGGGTAGTGCAGTTGGATGGGACAGCAATAGCAACAGTTGGAGTGATTAGAAATTTGAGTCTTACCTTGCACGCATGTCCAAATGTTGTTGTTTTACAAGATGTGTCAGTCATAGACCTTCCACCACTCTTTGCCCTATGTTTGTCAAGGGACTTCACTGCCAAGATTGGGGGATATTTGTCCGCTGATTGGTCTCACATGCTATTCAGGACAAGATATGGAACTAAGACCACAATCAGGTCTGAACCTATTGCAAACTTCCATATTGAGCCCTACACTCCAAGTCAGATTAATGCCAATTGCTCGGCATTTGATCAAGAAGATCACCCAAGCACGGATGAAACTGACACTAAAGTTGGAAACATCCCGGATCTAACTCTTGATGAATGGGCAAGCAAGGTGCATGCTTTTGATCCTTATCAAGGAATAGAAGAATCTAAGCTAGGAGTCTATTGTATACACGAAGAAAGTCAACCTATTCCTAGCATCACCAAGCCAAACCACAAGGATGACAATGAGGTATGGCAGCTGTTTTTTGATGGATCAAGGAGTAGACAAGGTGCAGGAGGTGGAGCCGTGCTTGTTTCACCTCAAGGAGTAAAATACTATTCAACTTTTAGATTTCAATTTGCATGCTCCAATAACACTGCTGAATATGAAGCCTTGGTGCAAGGGATGCATTGGGCAATCAAAAAATAAATAAAGAACTTGCAAGTTTTTGGGGACAGTGAATTGATTGTAAATCAGGTCAAGGGACAACATGCTGCCAAAAATGATCTACTCAGGTGCTACAAGAACAGGGTGTGGGACCTCATGGAAGATTTTGAGGGTTTTGGCATTAAAGCCATTCCTAGGAAAGAGAATCAAGCTGCCGAGGCTTGCTTCAGAAAGCATGAGGGGGCAGCCTTTGACATTGTAGAAAACATTCAACAAGACAAGGTACAACCAAACATCCACGTGATTGTCGGGCCTTTGGTGCGGATAATGATGTCGATGGCAAGTATTTGAGAACGACCAAGAAATCATCCATTTCTTGAAGAAGCTGAGTTCTCGGCTAAGAATCAAGAAAAGTTGGAGCAGCAATACGGTGACCAAGTGATACAAACGGTGAGAAGCTGACAAGCTGCCCAAGGGACTTATCACTTTGGAGTCCATTTTTAACCCCAATGATCAGTTAGAAAGAGAAAGCAAACATTCGGAGTTAAGAGAGAAGATTCGGTATCCATCTTGGTAGAAGAGAACAAGCCATTGCAAATTGGAAAGATGACAACTGAGCAAGAAAGATGTGAGTTCATACAGCTATGTCAAGAGTTCCCTGACGTGTTTTCTTGGAGCTATGAAGACTTGAAAGGTTTCAATCCCAACTTAGCTCAGCATACCATCGAATTGGATCCAAATACTAAGCCTGTCAGGCAGAAACAGAGACCAGTCAATCCACACATGGAGCCTCTCATGAGGAAAGAATTGGACAAGCTGATTGAGTCAAGAATCATATTCCCAATCAAGCATTCTAGTTGGGTTTCCAACTTAGTTCCAGTCAGAAAGAAGAGTGGAGAGATCAGGCTGTGTGTTGACTTCAGAGATTTGAATAGAGCCTCTCTCAAGGACCATTATCCACTCCCTTCCATGGAGCAAATATTGCAGGTCGTAGCTAGTTCAGAAAGGTTTTCACTACTTGATGGTTACTCAGGCTTCAATCAGATTATGGTAAAGGAGGAAGACCAGTTCAAGACAGCCTTCACAACCAAATGGGGCACATATGCTTACAAGAAGATGCCATTTGGACTATCGAACGCCGGAGCAACATTCCAGTGAGCTATGGATATGGCATTCAAAGGCTTGATCAACAAGATAGTGCTGGTATACCTAGATGATATTACTGTCTTCTCAAAGAATGCAGCAGACCATTTCTTTCACCTCAGGCAAGTGTTTCAGAGGTGTAGAAAGTTTGGAGTGTCCTTAAATCCTAAGAAGTGCATCTTTCTTGCACATGAAGGGAAGCTCCTTGGCCATATTGTCTCCAAGGAAGGATTAGCGATTGATCCAGAGAGGGTTGAAGCCATAAGAGCTCTACCATTGCCAAGCCACAAGAAAGCCCTTCAGAGTTTCCTGGGAAGGATAAACTTTGTTCGGAGGTTTGTCCCAGATTTTGCAGCCCTTGTCAAGCCCATCACCAAAATGTTAAGGAAAAGCATGGCTTTCAAATGGACGACAGAAGGCAAGGAGAGTTTTGTAGCAATAAAAGAAGCCATCTCCCAAGCACCCACTCTCATCAACCCAGAATTTTCCAAGGATTTCATCCTCTATGCATTTGGAGGTGATGACACTATTTCTGCCATTCTGGTACAAAGAACAAAGATAATGATGAACAGCCGATTGCCTTCTTCAGCCAGAGCCTAGATGACTGCGAAGTGAGGTACTCTTTTATTGAAAAGCATGTGCTTGCAGTAATCAGAAGCTTGAAGAAATTCAAGCATTTAGTCTCAAACAACAAGGTCCAATTGCTGGTCTCACATGCTGGGGTTAAGGACTTCCTCCTCAACAAGGATTTGAATGAGAAAAGGGCAGGTTGGATCACCCGTGTCATGGAGTATGACATTGAGATCAAGATCACCAAGCTGGTAAGAGGGAAAGGATTGTGTGAGCAGCTGGTTTTGGGGAAGCAAAAGGAAGTATGCAACGAAGAAGAGGCTATTTTGACAGTTCAAGACAGCCATGAGCCGAGTGGCAAACAAGAAGAAGACAATGCTGCCCGACTCCTTGCTGGACCCAAGGCATTATGCACTTCCTACAAACAGGCTGTGCCCTCTAGAAATGAGCAAAGTGAAGAGGAGATACTTCAGGTTGTAGGCTATTCCATATACCATCATTGATGGAGTTTTGTTCAAGAAGGATGTGAATGGAGTGCTGCTGAGATGCATTAACACAGGTCAGATCCAAAGGGTATTAAAAGAGTTTCATGATGGACCAGCTGGTGGCCATTTTGCACTAAGAGTGACAGCTCTAAAAATCATGAAGGCTGGTTATTATTGGCCTAAAATCTTTAGTGATTGTTATGCATGGATCAAGAGATGTAAGAATTGTGCATTCTTCACAGGAAAAGAGAGACTCGCTGCCCTTCCATTACATCCAATCTCAGTTGACCAGCCATTCATGCAATGGGGTTTAGACTTCATTGGAGCCATCAACCCCAATTCAAGCCAAGGACACAAATGGATTTTGACAGCCACAGACTACTTCACCAGATGGACAGAAGCAGTAGCACTCAAAGAGGCGAATGAGTCTATCATCTTGGACTTTTACGAGGGGATAAATACTAGATTTGAAATACCTGCTACAATAATCTCTGATAACGCATTGGCATTCATTGGATCTAAGGTGACTGAGTGGGCTGTCAAGAACGGGATCTACCTAAGCACTTCATCAAACTATTACCCTCAAGGTAATGGCCAGGCCGAGTCTACAAACAAGAACTTGCTGAGGATCATTAGGAGGACTCTTGATGAGAACCAGAGGGCTTGGCATACCAAGCTGAAATCAGCCTTATGGGCTGATAGGATCACTCCAAAAGATCCACAGGTAATTCTCCATTTAAGCTTGTACATGGAAGAGAGGCAATCTTGCCCATGTCACTTGAGTTGCCAACATTGGAACTCATGAAGCAAACTGGAGTTTCTTGAATTTGAGCCTATGGAGGTGAGATATGCAGAATTGATGGAGCTGCAAGAGATCAGAAATTAGGCATCCCAAGCAATGGAAAAGGATCAAGCTTTGATCAAGAAGACCTTTGACTGAAAGGCCAAGGATAGATCTTTTCAGGTTGGAGATCTAGTGTTGAAATGGGATGCAAATCGGGAAAAACCAGGAAGGCATTCAAATTTGATGCCATTTGGAGTGGCCCATACATGGTCACGAAGTGCAAGAGCAGCAATGCTTTCCAATTGGCCTCATTGGATGGTGAAGAACTGCAGATTACAGTCAATGGAATCTATCTCAAGCGTTGCCTCTAGAGGGAAGTTCACTACCTTGTAAATATTAATTAGATTTTCATTCCTCCAAGTGCTTGTGCACATTGTCCTGTTGTAGTTAGGTTTCAGTTTTCCTAAGTGCTTCACACAGGTTTTGCTACTCTCGGGTTATTTTATACGATTGAGTGTTGTTGGAGAAGAAGTTGCAGTATCAGGCTCGGGATTAGATATCAGGCTCGTTTCAGGTTATTGCTTATGACTCCATGCCCAATAGATCGCTAAAGGCCACTGATCTTCTACCTAGCAGGCAGGTGACCCCACTGAGTCGCCAAATTGTTATCCAAAATTCACCCCCCCAGGGTTAATTTGATAACATGCATCAGAATTCTCAAGTTCAGGCAGATAAATTGATTCAGGGCAAAAAGTCATGTTTCTAGGGTCCCTTCAGCAATTTTTCTAACTCTCCCATCCAGGTTGAAAAGAGCAAGCTCTGAGAAGATGTGAAGAAGTTGCAGAAGATAAGCTTGGGCCAAAAAAATGTGAAAATCGGCTAAGTCCTAGTCCCCGGGACAGTCGGGACATTTGGGACGTCAAGGCGCGGATCGGCCGAAAAGCCTACAGGCGGCCCAAACAGCAAAGGGACAAGTGGGACAAGAGTGCGCGAAGGGCGCTTGACCGGCGGTTGGCGAAACAAGA
Organism: Taxus wallichiana var. yunnanensis; assembly: GCA_018340775.1. NCBI lineage: Eukaryota > Viridiplantae > Streptophyta > Pinopsida > Cupressales > Taxaceae > Taxus > Taxus wallichiana. The sequence goes on along the minus strand of CM031243.1, from coordinate 308,892,838 downwards.
AACTTCAAAGCCAAGGAAAAGCGGGAAAAGTGGGACAAAGATACGCGAACCGGCCGGTTCAGCCGAAATGAGAACAAACAGTCCGGAGACAAATGGGACATCTGGGCCGTGAGGACGCGAATCGGCCGGATCGAGTGAACCGGAGGAATTTGTCCGCGAAGCACAGGGACAAGTGGGACAAATGGACGCGAACCGGCCGAATCGAGCGAACCGGAGGATTTTGTCCCAAGCAGCACTAGGACATCCGGGACAAATGGACGCGGTGGACGCGAAGGAGCCGAAAGGGCCGAGAACCAACCAAATCATGACACGTGTCACAAAGGAAATGGCCAAAAAGTCAAAGGGCGAGTTTTGAAGGATCAGCCCGAACCAATGGGATAGTGCCACGTGTCCCAGCTAGGGCCCACAAGGAAATTTCAAAAGAGAGCCCACCGAGAGGTGGAGGAGAGAGAGTTGCTCAGTGAATCAGAACCTGCCATGTGTCATCCAGGTGGCAGAGCGTGGGAAGAAATTTAAAAATCCGTTTTCACCTGTTTTGTGCCCTAAATCTTCAGATCGACATATCTTTCGATCCAGAGCTCGGATTTGCACGTTCTTTATATCAACGGAAAGCTTGTGAGATTCTCTACACGATTCCAGGGTCAATCTTGCATTTTGGTTCAGTTTTGGAGAGAAAATCAAGAAACTCCTCTCGGCGCGAAACAACAAGCGAAGTAATGCTTCAACAAACAACTTTAATGCAGCAGACAGTTCGCCGCTTCTATTGGACAACCCACCATTTTGCCAGGATCCGCCACTGTCATAATGAGATGAACTGAATGCAACCTGGAGGTGGTTGGAGTAGATTTGGCTTCCCCCTCTCTCTTTCCTCTCTCATTCTTTCTATATATTGTAAAGAGGAGCTTCTTTTCAAGGGTCGAACATTTTCTGTTTTGCTCCTCCCTTCTTCTCCTATCAGGCGAATTTGTGGAGTTCGAACCTCTCATTTGAAACTGTAATACGATTCTGCCTCTTGGCATTATGTAGTGTATTGTATCAATCTTTGGAGCAAGTAATACATGTCTGTGGATGATTCTCAACCCTCTCTGTGTTCATCTTGCATCCTCCTGGTCTTTCACTACAAGTTTTGTTATCTGTGCATGATCTTATATCACATTTGAATGGTCTGTGTTTACTGGCAAGATAGGTGTTCTTCATTCCTCGGTGCATCACCTCTATTAGTTTAGATTTATTTTTATGCATCTTCTTACCCTGTCTCCTTGGCAGATTAGATTAGGTTTTGAGAAAACCCTCTACATATTTCGTGTGCATCTGAACAGAGGAATAGGAACCAGCCTTCTCTGGAGAATCCTTTCTCATTTTTCAAGTCCCACACTTGGAGAAAGGATTCAATGTTATGCAATCACACTGGATGCCAAAGTGATCAACCTAGAAACCTGATCTGCATCCAGGGGTGCTGTGATTTTGCACTAACACATACCAAGCCAAAAACAAAGATGTTAATCAAACACCACGATCAATAAGATGAAAGCAATTCTCCGAATAACTTTACGAAACCTTTGCAAATAAATGAGCAGCAATATCATATATTATTATGGAACTCAATGCAATACATTGAGAATGGGCCTTGCTTAAATAGACAAGGAATAACAATCTAAGAACAGTCAAGGTTGTAGATCAAGCCATAAATCAAAGAAATAACTAGTCATCAAAGAACTACTCAAGACCATAGATTTAGGAGAGAACTAGACATCAAGGATCTAGTCAATACCATAGATCAAGGAAAGAACTATACCTAACAACTAGATAATATCTCCTAACATCTAAATAAGATAAAAGAAATATCCACACACATAAGTGGGTGAGGAAAAATACAATAAAGGTAAATAAAGTACCAAGGTGAACATGAACTAAGGTAAATACCTACTCTAACACCCCTGTCAAGTGAAGCTAGGGGCCAAAATAGAATTGGCATGTCCATATTATAAGTCCCGACAACTAGGCCTGATGAGGTACTCATGTACAATAAATGGGAAAAAGGGACACCAAAAGGTACCCAAAACCAAAAGAATAACAAAGTAAAGAGAGTAAAGACCCTCTCCAAGGCATCCTAAGAAGCTTAGCTAAAAATTGTATAATGTTGAAGAATTTTGGTGTGCACTGTGGTCTGAATCCACTACTCGATCACAAAACTCAAAAACAACTGACACTGGGTTTCACTAGAATAGCTCCATACAAGGAAACTGTCAATGAAGTGATGTCGAAAGTGCAAAAAAACACCAAACATAATTTGATAAACTTCTGCAAATAGGTATGCCACAATCCAAGAATAAAAACCAAAGCAACAAGGAAAGGACAAAAAATCCAGAGTGTCACGATCCAAGAAAAGCCAAGGTAACAAGGCAATGACACAAAACCCGAAGAATCAAGATCAACACCACACCCTCCCATACTACTAAATGGGTGGAGTGGCGCTACAAATCTATATGAGTTGTCAAAAAAACTACTCAAACACTGACAAACTAACACTGGAATGCACCAGAATAGATCCCCCATAAGAGATACTGTCAACATGCCAAAAGTGTCAAAAATACAGATACAAAATCTCTCAACAAACAAGAGAGATACACTACACCTGCTAAAGAAAAATGCTCAAAACAAGAAGCATCACAATGCATAAGGTATAGAAAGTGGAGCAAGAGGCCGAATGGTGGAGGAGCCATGCCTGTAGATTCCTCTCAACGAATGCCTATGTCGCCACCACGAGTGATTAGATATCCACCCCAAATCAACATGGATGGATGAAGAAGATGCCTGCATATGACTTGGTGTGAAATGCACAATGGGTGCATGCAAAAGAACATCAGAATATGTGTCAGGTTGATCATGTCTGATATTTGAAATCTTAGGTTTCTCAAGTTTGAGTGAAGGTGCAGAACTCATGTGTTGCTAATGATCCTCGAAAGGGTCAAGCAAACAAAAAAATGAGCTCACAATGTTTGATCCCAATGAAGTATCTATTTGAAAACTAATGTCATGACAAGAATTCCACTTAACATGTGGAATAGAGGAAACAATACCATGTGAATGTCTACCAATGACTCCGCTAGTGAGACCCATAGAATGGAGCATGCGAGAATTGAATATAGTGGTATGCTTCTCAAAAGAGCCATGCAACTGAGCAGAAGTAGGATACACAACATGTGGTACTGTAATAGGCACAGATGTGGAAGAGCATGCAGTAACAAGCCTCACAGGTTTAGAAGCATCAAGAGTAGGAACATGCTTAAAGAATAAGAGATCAATGTCGGTGGAGTACGGGAGAAATAGATACAAGTGGACTAGGAGAATGGATATCACCTTGTCCACAATATCATGGTGATGATGTAGGCTAACAAGTTTGTTCTATAGGAAGTGTATTATTGTATCCTTATCATGAATGAGTGATTGTAGAAGAGAATTTCACTTCTTGAGTGATCTATTTTCTTCCTTGAAGTCCACACACTTCAAAGAAAAGCATATCATTCTCGGAATCCATGATAGATATAAAATGTAACTCCCAGAAGTTTAGGACGTCAGGCTTAGTCGAAATTACGTCCACAATTGATTACAACACTCCTCCATATTTGACGCTTTATAATTATAGTGCAAGTCTCAAAATAAATATTTCCAATGGAAAGAGCATGAAAAAACAAGCACTTTTACAAAAAATGAACTCAAAACTAAGGTACCGATCAAAAGATACAAGCTTTTTAATATTTTGCTCTGTTATTTATTTTAGTTGCCACTAAAACAAAAGAAATTGTTGTTGCCTTCAACACACAAATAAAATTAAACAGGGCTAAAGTTAAGCACGTACTAGTAGGAATCACAAGCTTTAAGCCCTCATATGACCATACCATATGACCAAGGGCTAAGGATTTTAATGGGTGTCGCATCCAACTGCCTCTTTTGGTAAAAATACTATTTACGGATTGTGTAGATAGTGATCTTTCTTTGCCGAAAATGCAAATTTTCTAGAAATAGTACAAAATGTGCATAGCCTCCGTGGACCCCTGCCAAAAAAGGAATGATTCGAAAAATGTCCGTGTGCGAAACCGAAATAGCTATGCCACAAAGGAAAAATCCCGAGAAACTCAATAGACCCAAAAAATAATCCCACGTTTTCTTCTCTGGTGGGCACGAATCTCGAGGCAAACCAGTGTTCTTCTCTATAACAACAAAAAAGCCAAACAAATGACTTGCTGCAGAAATGGGACGACTTTATAGTTGATCTTAGGGTTTTCATGCCTTCTAGATCTAATGGAAGCCTCTGTTTTGCATAAAACCACATGCAACAAAAAAATATGACCAAATCCCAAATATATGAATATACAAAGAATTTATTTGCAAAATAAAACTTACAGACGGATGTCAACAACAATCTCCTACTCTGATACCATGAAAGGAACGATAACCAGATTGTACCAAGCCAAGAACACAAATGCTAATCAAACACCATGATTAATAAGATGAAAGCAATTTTCCAGAATAACTTTACATAAACCTTTGCAAATAAATGAGTAGCAATATCATATATTATTATGGAACTCAATGCAATACATTGAGAATGGGCCTTGCTTAAATAGGCAAGGAATAACAATCTAAGAACCATTCAAGGTCGTAGATCAAGCCATAAATCAAGGAAATAACTAGTCATCAAAGAACTAGTCAAGACCATAGATTTAGGAGAGAACTAGACATCAAGGATCTAGTCAATACCATAGATCAAGGAAATAACTATACCTAATAACTAGATAATATCTCCTAATATCTAAATAAGATAAAAGAAATATCCACACACATAAGTGGGTGAGGATAAATACAATAAAAGTAAAAAAATTACCTAGGTGAACATGAGCTAAGGTAAATACCTAATCTAACAATGTAAAGGGAATGCCCAAAACCAAATCCCTTTTCCTAAAAGAGTCTTTTAAGTGTAGGTATATGTTGGTTAAATATTCTATTTATACTAAAATTACGATGACTTAAGTTAGCTTAAATATACTAGGTTTTCTTATTTCATAAATCTTAGGTTAGAGTTAGATAATTTACATTGTTAATATCCTACCACCAATTCCCACATGTTCCTATTATGTGTCTATCACTTTGGACATGTGTTTTTCAAATGATAAAAATAGAGTAAAATAACAACTTTTTGCATTGCATGATCAAAAGAGAATTTGGACAACTCTTGATTTTACTATATATTGACCACCTCTTCTTGTATATTTTTGAGGATTTTATTGATAATTTTTTTGTCAATCCTTCAATTTTTGTTATGGCTAGTGTGATTTGACATTGAGAATTTTCCTTAATATTCAAAATTCTTATATGGTAGTATACCCTTACTCCTTCAAGTGGTGATAGTGCATTATTTGAAGACTTTTAACTTATTTTGCACTCTTACAGATTTCTAAATTCATATTGAAAATGTTTTGACCAACCAAAAATATCTTCTTCCATAAAATCCATCTAGGTTGTTTATTTTTCTAAACATTTTTTTGTTTTTTTGTGTTTTTACATTTATGGAAAAAAACAATTTTACTCATTTCTCCCAATTTTTAATTGTAATCTACATGAAAAAATGTGAATTAAAAAGGATTTTTAGTCTTCACAATTTTTCTATAAAATTTTAAAATTTTATGGGTAAGTGCATGGAAATAGAAAACCAAAAAGGGGTCAATTAGGTCACTTTTTTCCCGAAATCAACGAAAAATGAACTTCAATGAGTATTTGACATGCCTATGCTCAAATTTTGACAATGATAAGAACAAGGACCATAGTGCCAAAAATTAGTTTCTAAAATACTATTTTTTTGAAAAAAATGGTAGATATTAAGAGGTTCAAATATGGTGTGCACAAAAAGTGGTCTTTTTTTCCTCATAAATATACCATAGTGTTGTGTGTGTACCACCTCATTTTTTGAGTTCCATTAATTATTTTGTAAATACCTTCAAGAAAGCATTTTTAAGATCATATATTAAGTCCAACAATTTTTTTCCTATTTTTTCAATGAAATATTATTTTTTACTAATTTTCAAATTGGACATTTCTCGAAAAATAAAATAAGTATGTGTATATCCCCTATTTTTGAGAAAAATAACTAAAAGTCAATTTTTTTTGAATGTGCGTAGAATGGAGTGTAGATTGTATCAATGTATTTTTTTGAAAATTGAATCAAGAATCAAAACTTATGTAGAAAAAATACACGTGTTTTAGAAAAAAATGAAGACACTACTAAAACTAATTAATGATCAAAACCTTAAACTATTTGGATTTTAGAAATAAATACATCAATAATTTAAATATAAGATAGATCTTGATATCTTAGTGTTTTGTTTTATTTTACATGTGAGCCAAAGGGGGAAACACTCAAGATTTTTTTTTTTTTACAAAACATGGATTCAAGTAGGGAATAGACAGTCTAACCCTTATACTTAGATATCAAAGCCAAAGGGTGGATAATATACAAGACAATTAAAACATGATGTTATCACATTATTTTCTCAATGAAAAACATTTTTATAATATAAAAACGAGCTCATCTTATGGATTTGTCACGTTATAACATTACTGAGCCATAACACAATAATATTATGTTCAAAATTCCTAGAAAATGATTTTTTGGCCAATTTTTGGTCCCTCATTTCCATACACATGTCATTTTAGCTTTCATGAAAGTAATAAAAAGTAGAGTTTCTGCTAAAAAAATTGGATTTTTGCTATTGAAGGCTCAAACATTATATTTTTATGATGAAATGTAAGCAATGTTAAATGGTTAGGGATTTTCGAGGTTAGTAGTGTAATGGTTAGGGGATTTAAGACAAGTAGTGTAATGTAAGCAATGCTAAATGGTTAGGGGATTTTTGAGGTTAGTCTAGATAAATTTGACTAACTCATTTTTGATTCATAAGATAAGGAGCTATGTTTTATACAAAGGAGAATCCAATATTAGGTATTGAATTATGATCGCTAGATTCTAGATCCAGGAAAAAGCATATAAAGTTCCAAAACTAAGTTGTGGACCATAACACCGTAGGAAAAAATCAACCAATTGAGGATGAAAATGTTGGGAATTTCCATTCATCTTGGGTGTTCCTTTCCTAATCTTATTTTAGATCACTAGAATTTACAAGCACACTATTAACATCATTGCAGAATCCATTTCAATAGTTTCATATCTCTATCAAACTTATAAAACTTATTAAATGATGAAATATTTCTAACCCTAACCCTAGTTTAATTTATACAAATTTTTACATAAGCCATGAATGGGTGTATTTTATCAACATGTGTTTTAGAATTTATGTATTACTATTTTTGTTTTATTTAGATTTTTGAATTATATTTTAACATTGAAGTAATTATCTTAATTATATTAACTTTAATTTTAATATTACATGATTTTAGATACTTAAATATACACTAATGGGATTTGGTGGCTAAGCCTTTGTATTAATCTCAACTCATTAATCATTGTGAACTTAAATGACTACTTCTTATACACATCTTTCCCAATTATCACTTTGCCAACCACTAGGTCACACTTTTTATTCATCGTGGACTAGTTAAAAACCTATTTTCTAAATATAGAATATATTTTAGAACAGCTTTTCCACTATTTCCAACTAACATAATTCAATTTTCACCCTACAGTTATGCATTATATTACCTTATCAATCTTATAATTATTTAATAAGGTAATTAGCATTATTACCTTAACTTTTTATTATTTAATAAGGCAATTAGTTTATATATTGTTATAAAGTTTTATAACAATATTTGTCATATTATTGCATAGGTTATATTGTTATGTAGTTGTAACAATTATTATTTGTTTGTATTTAATTATTGTTGCTTCCTGGATGTATTTTGGAAGCTGTTGTGATTTTGGTTGTACCTGTGTAACCCATTTATTTGTTTGTATATTGTTGTCCAATATGTATAAATATTGCAGCACTCCATTGTAATGGTTGATTAATTTCACATTAATAAAATATACAGGCTTCCATCCCTATTTGTGAAATTACATTTGGTGTCAGAGCAGGTTGAAGGATATTGGAGGATTGCAGCAGAGTTTGAGGAGCATTGGAGAAGCTTGTGCAAGAAAAGGAGAGCCAGAGTTGCCTCTGCAACTTCCCAACCCCATCCCATGTAATACCATCATCAAATTCCTCAAAACCACCATCAAATTCATCAAAACCACCTTTATTCATTGCAATTAAGGTTGAGGAGGATTGAATACACCAAGGAAGAGATTACAAGCTCAAAGGAAGGAAGAAAATTGATCTAAGGTGCCATACACACTCAAAACCGCCTTCATTCTCACCAAAACCACCTATCATTTTTTCTCTTTGCTGGAATTTTTTTCAAAACCACCTTTCCCAAACCGTGGTTTTTAAAGAGGTATGGTTTTACAGTTTGGAAGTGTTTAATTACAATTTTCTCTTTATACATACTTGTTTAGCTTAGCTACCCAAGTGGCTAGCATAACTTTTGTAAGACACTTCCCATCAAGAGAGGTCAAGGGGTCAAATCCCCCTCCCTCACCCACTACCAAATTTGGTGGGAAATTTAGTGGAACCACTAAATTTAGCGGTAAATTCAAATTTAGTTATAACTAACTAAATTTAGCGAGAAAAACCCTATTTTAGGGAAAAACATTGTTTTCCTCCACTCTGCATATTTTTGCATTTTGAGCACATTTTTCCAAAGGAGGGCTACCTAAAAACTTCATTTTGAGCTAGTTTTTTTGGTTTTTTTCTCAAGAGTATATTGGGCTCCACAGGCCACCAGTGCCCGCAAAACAAAAACATTTTCCTGCCATTCAATTTTTCTAAATTTTTTGAATGTAATTGCATGCTTGAGTATATTGTACTAATTTGTAGGTTGCCATAGTCAACTGAAAACTTTGTAACTACTTAGAAACTGGTAGAATATTGTACTCAAAATCAATAAAAATTGGTTTTAAAACACTCACGAGATCCTAGATCTCATTCGCAGTGTTTGGTATATACGGTGCCTCAGGAAGCGCTTACGAGTAAAGCCATTCATGACTACTACTGCACTTAATGCCTAATATAGCTACAACAACGTCATTTGGGCATCGACCCTTTAAATTAACGATGGGGAGTAATAAGGTCACAATGCACACACTATGAGCCATCCCATCCATCTGTGAATGATTACACGACATAAATCTAGACTAAGAAATTATCCAAGTATATAGTGAAGTTACACGTGTGTATGAGGATATTTCTTTGAGCCGATGTCAATAATCACACAGACCCCTTTCAGTATTATCTTGGTACCACGTATTGAATTATTTCACGTACGTTAACACCTCTTTCACATACCATCTGGGTATATAGAAAGGGTGAGCTTCTTCCACGTACCACCGAGTATATCGGAAGGGCGCATATATAGAAAGGTTTGTATATCGACGATGGACAATATATAGATTGGGAGACCTTATACCTAGAGTGATAAGAGCCAAACCCACGTTAATTTTTCTAAAATGGGCACCAATGCCCCAAATTTTTTTCTTCCAGATTCACAACTACTAGAGGAAACAACTATGTTTACATGGAAGACAAAAATCAAGACACAACTTGAGTTTGAAGAGATCTAGCCTGTTGTGAATGGTACTCTGACCAGATCAACTACTGATACAACACAACAATGATAGTTTGATAAAGTAGATCAGAAGGCCAAACTCATCATCTTGTTTAGAGTGTCGATGATGTGTAACCCCACATTCGAGATGCCAAACAACCAAAGAAGTGTGGGATAAATTGAGCACAATGTATATGAGGCCAAAAACAAGAATGTTATACTAAATTTGTAGAGTCAATTACATACACTAAAGTTCAAAAGAATGAGAAAATTGAAGCTTTCTTAAGAAGAGTTACAGAGTTGAGGGCTTCACTTCTAGCCCTAGGAGAAATGGTCACAAGATGATGCTCTCATTCCCATTGTTCTGAGAGCACTCCCCTCTTCTTACCACATTTTTTCACAACACTAAATGTCGATACATATAGTTAGTTTTGACAAGCTGGTAAACCTACTGCAACAAGAGGAAGCCATGCATAATAAGGATGATGAAGAGGAGCAAGAACTTTCTTCACATAAAAAATGGAAAGGAAAAGGTAAAGGAAAACCTAATTCCTATCAAAATCCCAACATCAAAATCAAGTATCACAAGGGACAAACAACAGAAGAAGCAATGTCCAATCTGTAAAAGAGGACATGACTTAAAAGATTATTGTGGTATAATACTTACAAGAAAGGTTCATCAATAACTCTGGACCTCCACAACAACAATCTTACAAGGGACATTCTAACTACAATCAAGGGCAGAAAAAAGGGGAACTAGAAAAGAAGACCCCATCAGCAAGGAAATATTGTTGAGCAAGAAGAACATTCAGATAATGAAGACTTCTTGTACACTACTCGATCAAGTGAACCATCCACGTCATCTAGTGATGTCTGGTATGTTGATTCGGGAGCCACTTGACACATGACCGGCCACAGAGACTGGTTTACTTCAATGAGGGACACGCCTTCAAAAAACCATGTTTTTGGGTGATGATTCTTCATATATTTAGGGATTGGGAACATTTCTCTACCCCTTGGTTCATGCAATTGTAGACTATCAGATGTCTTATATGTCCCTGGGTTGACAAAGAATCTTCTTTCATCATTAGTCAACTCCTAGATCACAACCTAAAAATTGACTTTGATAGTCATTCCAGCAAGAAAACATGTTTGATTTGAGATAAATCATGAGGCTCGAAAATAGTTGCAAAAGCCTCCAATGTGGGATGCATGTTCAGCTTGATTTTTTCCATAGAGATGATCAAGCACTTGTGGCTAAGAACTCTACCTTAACACAATTGTGGCATCAGAGACTTGGTCATGTTAGTTTCAAGTATCTCGAGACACTTCACCGGCACAATATGGTACATGGGCTACCATCTCTTCAGAAGGATATAGACAAGTGTCCTCACTGCCTAGTAGGAAAACAACACAGAGCTTCATTCTAGAAGAGTACATATTGAGCTCATGGTAAACTTGATCTAGTTCATACCAATATTTGTGGTCCGATGCAACCAAGTCATTCTAGATTTTAGTACTTCATGTTATGTGTTGATGACTATTCAAGGAAAATGTGGATTTTTTGTCTTTGCAAGAAAAGTGAAGCTTTTGAAACTTTCAAGAAGTTCAAAGTAGTAGTTGAGAATGAAACTAGTCATCACATCAGAACTCTCCACTCAGATCGAGGGGGAATTCACCAGTAATGAGTTCAAAGACTACCTACAAACTCATGGGATTCATCGACAAATGCCTCCTCACACACACATGCAACAAAATGGTGTTGTTGAGAGAAGAAATCATACTATCATGGAAATGGTGTGATGCATGATCGATGACTCTGGACTTGCAAAGACATTATGGGAAGAAGCAACAAAGACAACAATGTATTTGTTGAACAGAGTGCCCACAGTTGCTCTTGAAGGAGTAACACCACAAGAAGCATGGTCAAAGTGGAAACCATCTATTGCACACCTTAGAGTATTCGGGTGCAAAGCAAGTATGCACATACCCAAGTAGAACAAAAATAAATTGGACATGAAGTCACAAAAACTCATCTTCATTGGGTACAATGAAGAAACTCTTGGGTACAGATTGATGGATCCAAAGACCTAGAAAAGTCTACACTAGTAGAGATGTTGAGTTTTTTTGAGAAGAAGGAAGAAAGAGTCTCCTCCTCTAGACTCACCTGATGTAGATTCTTCACCAGTTGTAAAAATTGAAGCTGATGTTCCCACAGATGATGAAAGTGATGATGGGGATGATGGTGTTGATCTGATAGAACCACGACCCATGGGAACAGTTCAGCGTATGCCCAAGTGGTGTACTAGCACATTACGAGATGCAAGAATGGATGCTCCACTAGATACATCCACCCCTGGACCATGGACTCACAAGTAAAGCAAGAGAAGAAGTTAACTTTTTTTGATGAGTAGAGTTATTGAGTCTGATGAGCCCTCTATAGTCCAAGAAGCCCTATAGTCAAAATCTTGGAAAGATGCCATGGACTTTGAATATCAATCAAGTGATGAAAAATAACACTTGGCAGCTTGTCGATCTTCCACCAAGGAAGAAACCCATTGGATGTAGATGGATATTCAAAACAAAGTACAAAGTAGATGGGACATGGACAAAGTATAAAGCAAGACTTGTAGCAAAGGGGTATGCACAAAAAGAAGGCATTGACTATGAGGAGACATTTTCTCCCACAACTAAGATCAAGATGATCAGGATGATCTTTTCTCTAGCTGCATAGTTTGGTTGGAAAGTCCATCAGATGGACATAAAAAGTGCCTTCTTGAATGGATATTTACAAGAAGAAGTCTACATGACTCAACCTAAGGGATATGTAGTACCTGGTCAAGAAGAAAAGGTATGCAGACTCAAGAAATCTTTGTATGGCCTCAAACAGGCACCCCGAGCATGGTACATCAAAATTGATGAGCATCTCATACAACATGGATTTGTTAGAAATCCATACAATCCCAATCTTTACCTCAAAAATCAAGGGGGAGATTGTGATTGTCATTGTCTATGTCGATGATCTAGTCATCACTGGAAGTTTAGTGAGGATGATCGATGCAATGAAGAAAGATCTTAATCGATCATTCGACATGACAGATCTCGGGCTGATGCATTATTGTCTTGGATTGGAAGTATGGAAAAAGAGAATCACATCTTTGTTTCTTAGATGAAATATACCAAGACAATGCTTGAGAAATTTAGGATGATGGATTACACACCAATTACTACACCTATGGAGAATAGATTGTAGTTATCTCATTAGATCCATCTCCGAGGTAAATGCCACTCTCTATCGGAAGTTGATTGGGAGTCTCATTTACCTGACCTACACTAGACCTAGATATCACTTTGTAGTAAGCTATCTATCTAGGTTCATGCAGGAACCCAAATTTTTTCATTGGAAAGCAACAAGGTGCATCTTGAGATATCTCAAAGGATCAGTGGATCTTGGTCTAGAATACAAGAAGAATGAAAACTTCTTCTTGTTAGGATATTTAGATTCAGATCATGCAGGTAACATTGATGATAGAAAATCCACTTTAGGATTTGTGTTCTTTATGGGATCTGAGACCAATATCATGGGGAAGCAAGAAACAACACTTTGTTTCTCATTCTTCCACAGAAGCCAAGTATCATTCTGCAGGAGAAGCTATTTGTGAAGCGATTTGGCTACGTCACATACTAGAAGGACTTGGAATACCAGGAAAAACCAACCACCATGTATGTTGACAATGAAGGTGTTCTCAAACTTGTTCGCAATCTAGTGTTTCATGAAAGAACAAAACATATTGAAGTATAGGTTCATTTCATATGTGAACATGTGTTGAAGCACAATATACAACTTCAATTTTGTCCAACAACTAAACAAAAAGCATATATTTTCACAAAGTCACTTACACGTGACAAGTTCGAGTTGTTCAGAGAGTTCCTCTCCTCATCCCTTGAGGCAATGCAAAATTAAGGGGGGAATGTTAGGTTAATTTATGCATTATATTACCTTAAATATTTAATTATTTAATAAGGTAATTAGTTTATATATTGTTATAAATTTTATAACAATATTTTTCATATTATTGCATAGGTTATATTGTTACGTAGTTGTAACAATTATTATTTGTTTGTATTTAATTATTGTTGCTTCCGGATGTATTTTGGAAGATTAATTTCACATTAATAAAATATACGAGTCTCCGCTTATACCTAGACTTATGCAGCACTCCATTGTAATGGTTGATTTTGGTTTAGCACACACATAACCTCATCATGACATATTTAAACAACCCATCAATTAATTTTGACCCCCATCATTTTATAGTACCTATACTAATGATATAAAATATGATCCAATATGTATAAATATTAGAAAAAACAATGCAACATCCATATGTACTTTAATGGTTGATTAATCATCATCATATAATATAAGATATTGCTTTATAATCTACCTTATAGGATTTATAACCCTTTTTGACCTATCAATCCTTACAATCCATGTTTAAAATCCAATCATAAATATATTTATTGTCACAACCTCATCATCATAAAACTACCATAAGCTCCAAGTTAGATGTTAGTACCTATCCTAGATCTAAGATTTGGAACCGTACGTCTCTCTACAAAGCATGCACTATTGCCTTCCTAGTTTCTCATATTTCACATCTTAAAAAATAAATGTGTGGATATATATAGCATAAACCCTCTCATTATCCTATTATATATTACCCATCATTGAGAGAAAAATAAAATATTATATTAGGCCCTTCTTTATTTGCATACACTTTGGTGAACCCAACATAAATTTTACTCTCTTTTTAGATTATGTCACCTTCATATTTATTTTTATTTCTAAATATTCCTTCTCCCTCTAAATTTTTGTAAATAATCCTAAATATTCATAAATATTTACTAATCTCTATAAAACTACTTTAATGTGAATTATATCTTTGATTATCAAAATTCTCAACAAAATAATGTTTTCCCAAATTATAATTACTCCCTTAGGCCTACTACCTTATATCAATATTACAATATAGGTGAACATAACTCCAAATAAATAAGTAAAAATAATACAATAGAAGGGATACTCAATCCAATATAAATAATAGAGTTTAAAAGGAAGAGCTTGATCAAGAGATAATGAACAAAATAGAGTATATTTATACTCCCACTATGCAAGAATTCATCCTAGTCTACCCCAAAGTTTTGGTGAACCCCGAAGTAATTATGGCCAATATGGAGGAATATAAAATCACTTGGGGAAACTATTATGAATTAAATCCTTCTCATTTAGTAGGCGATTACATAAAAACATTTAAATATCCTACCCAAAACTCTTCTCAAAATCATCCTTCTAATGATACAACTTAGATTATTTTGCAACTCATTGGTCAAATGAGTAGTCAACATGAAAGTGTTCACAACCAATTTATTTAAATTAATTTTAACATTTCTCACATGTATATTAGACCTCAAAAATTTTAGTGGGGCACTCTTAATCAATTTCCTCCCCACCCCTGTAATAGATTGTAACTAGACTCCAATTGTGTAACCTTCCATAACCAAAAGGTGGTCCTATCTATTTCAGAGGGAACCTTTAGATCCTTATATGGACATTATGGATATTGGAGGTATTACCCCTTCCCTTACAACAGGTCCAATGAACCTAAAATTTAAATTAAATCCTTTGGAAATATTTATAAAAACTAGATAAAAGATAACTCCTATATCACTATCAAGCTCTTGGCTAAGAATCTTACTAGAGATGATCTATAATGGTAACATAATATTACACCTAGATCCATTTTTGAAATTGAGGGAATAATAAATATACTAATAAAATAATTTTGTTCTCAAGATCTACCAAAAAATAATTTAAACATCTTCATCAATTTTAAATTAGGTAATAACGAAAATATCAATCCTTCATTAAATGATGGAGGACTCTTTATAATAGAACATTTTGAACACACCTTTCTTGATAACAATGTTGTTTTTATACCCTAATTAGATTTTAGGATTTTAGAATGTATAGTACAAAAAGATAATAAGGATGTAAGGGATATTAATATGTAGACTATTATGATCTAATTAACTTCCAACATCAATTCTACATGACCAGAATAATGCATTCATACTTGAAATGAGAAAAATGATAAGAAAATAGATAAAACATGACAAAATATGTATAATTATCAATTCAAAATTATTTTTAATTGATTTGGGTATCAAGGACTTGAAACAAGAAGATTTGGAGATGTAGATTCTACTGAGAATATTATGGAATTGGATGATATACATGTCCATGACTATACAAAATATGTATGTCTTACGTAGGAGTTGTAAAAATCCAAGATAAGGACTGTATAGTTTTGGAATAATAGATATTAAGGATATATAACTTTCTATATGCTTCTCTTGTATATAAATGGTTCTCACCATGTTTCACTCTTACTCACACAACTTTGGGATGACATGTAACAAAGAAAAACCCTAAAAACATGGAGAAACCTTCATTAGAGAAATATAAAATAAAATAATAACAACAAGTGTGTGTGTGTGTGTGTGTGTGTGTGTGTGTGTGTGTGTGTGTGTGTGTGTGTGTGTGTGTGTGTGTGTGTGTGTGTGTGTGTGTGTGTGTGTGTGTGTGTGTGTGTGTGTGTTTGAGGTTGGACCACCCTTAGAAGTCAAACTCTTAACTATTGACCCAATCAAGTGATCTACTACATATACTCATTACAAAAATCAAACCTTATGTAGTTCTCTTAAGTACTTGTGCAAGTGTGTCTAACTAACCAACCCCCTAGGGGCTCCCTTGTGTCTCTTGACAGAAAGATAATGGGCTAACTAAATAGTATTTAATTTACCCAACATGGTAGTAGTGATATATAGTGTAGCTCAACTATCTAACCTAACCCTTGTGTTGATTGAAAAACCTTGTGCAATCGTTGGCATGATCTTTTCTGTTGTTATGAAATGGATGTATGATCTTTGCATGCTTATAGATGAATGAAACTAGACTCCTTGACCTTGTTGAGTACTTCAAAATTGTAGTAGGGACTACCTTAGATTATGTGTAACTAATTTGAGTAGATTTAGGAACCTTTTGAGTGACTTTGGAATGATGTTTGTAATACATTCTTGTAAAAATTCCAAGTGAGTTATATAGTGATAATGACTTACATAGTATTTTTAGGAGATATGCTCTAATAAGACCAACCTTAGGAAGATGAAATGACCTAAATAAAGATTTAGAATTGAAATCGAGTCGTAATTATGAGGGGAAGGACCATAAAGGCCAATCATGATTAGACCCCACATCCCGAACCTTATGTATGGTTTTGGACATGAGAGAAACATATAAAATAAATATTGTGTCATGAATACTAGATGTTTTATGATTCTTTGATGAAATAATATTTCTATAATTGATGATAAAATATCTTGTAAAGATAAACAAGTTGTAGAGTAGTTAGAGAGATAAGAAGATTGAATTATGAATGTGAGAATTTTTCTTAACACCATACAATGTCAAAATTGTACTTTTAGAAGGAAAATTTACCAAATATTAGTGTCTACATTTGACCCCCTTTAAGTGTTTAACTGCAAATTACATGCTTAAAGGAAAAACATACTTGAGTGTGGAAACATATTTTTACTTTTCTTGAAGGAACTTCATGATGTGTTAGTTTTGACATGATTTCTAATGAAAATTGTGATAAAAACTATAGTCAATGCCTATGATAGAAGTTGAAATTAAAATCAAAATGGAGATGCTGCATTGTAACTTTGAACATTGTAAAAAATATGCAAATAAGATGAAAAACATGGAAAGAATACACCTATTAATTTTTCATAGGGAGAATCTCGTGTCATTTTCAAGGCTTAGACAATCATAGTTTTCTATAGACATGTTAGAGGATTAGGGGTGATCAGTACCTAATGTTGTGCCATATGAGATATTAGAGAGGAGAAAGGATCAAACTATGAAGAATCTACGTACATACCTTCCCAACTTAAGAATCTTGAAGAGAGAGGAGGAAAGATCAAAGCTCAAAGCTTGTAGTTTTACTTTAATGTTTTCCTTATTTAATGATGTAGTGAGATAAGAGGAAATATTAGTCTATGAAGCTCATAGTAATTCTTTGATGCTTTTCTCTAAAGCCATAGATCTGCTTCATTGTAGATGGATTTAGGCCCAATTTACTTCAAATTGAAAAAATACCTTTGAAGGAGTGGAAATTTCGATGATACTACGCTTGAATTTATTATTTGGAATTTTGAAAATTTGAAGGGGAGAAGTAGGCGCATTCTACCAAACTAAATTTTTAACTATAATTGAAATAGTGTTGTGAAGAAGGATTGAAGTAGTCATGCCCCCATGTAACTTTGTTCTAAGCTATTTCATCTATATGTTTAATTGTGTAAAAATTCTATGAACCATTAATAGAATCTGTAAAAATTGAAAATTGGAGTGAAATTTCCCTTTTCTACTACATACGAAAAATTCAAGACCATACCATAGTCTTAACTATACAATACGGATTTGATTTTTTTAATTATTCTATATTTCAATAGCTTTGACCTTTTATGAGGATTAAATCATTGTGAAAATATTTTCTTGTATCCTATAATCATGTATGTAAATTTGTAGAAATACCTTGTTGAATTGCCCCTTTTTTGATTCATGTGTTATAAAGCATGTGAGTGTGTGGCTCAAAGGAATATATGTGTACTAATTTATTATATGTCGATAAACTATGTATAATCACATAGAAGGTTGAAGTGGTATCCACCGTTGAGAATTTGTACCTATAAAAGGGTTACACATGGTGGAAACCATGAAAAAGTGAAAAGGTAACTAATAAGAAAATATACATGTGTAAAGTAATTAGTAACAATAGATAATATTATAAATCATGTCCCACTCCATAATGAAACATGTGTAAAATTAGTATAGGAATCATGTCGGGAAGCCATAAAAATAGTAGTGTAACAATTAGAGTAATCTAATAAAATTAGATTAATATAATTAGCAACGTGTTGTCAATAAAGTAGTAAAATATAAAAACATATTCATATGTAGGAAAATAGATGTGAAAATGGGACACCCATAGTGTCAAGATACACTTTTGATAGAAGGCACAAAGTACCACACTATAATAAGTACATACACACAAAGTAGGCATGAAGCCAAAAATATGGGACAACCATAGGGTCACAGGAAAAGCAATGACCTTAGGCCATATAAATTTAATAGTCATTACATCCTAATCAGACAAGACAATCAAGTGATTCCATTTAGTAAGAAATAAAGGAATAAGTACATATAAACAAGTAGTAACAACAACATAGAAAGAATGTGTAACAAATAAAAAATAGTAACAACAAAGATAGAATATGTTATCACTATTCAACATAAGTGTTAGTCCCATTGGTCCACAAGATAGAAATAAACACTATGTATGTATTCAATCATGTCGAGGAATGTATAAAGTAACATATATTGAAACAAAAGAACCTAGATAATATGGATGGATGATCCCAAGAGATTAGCGTAAGGAACCAAATTGGATCCCATCATCTGTATCATTTTATGAGTGTCTTGTATCAAACTCAAGATACCTCATGAATGCATGTGTGCGAAGAGTATAATGTTATATACCAAATTATGTTGGACATTGTGTCATGTTGTTGTCATTGATGTTAAGTGGAATTGATGTAAAATGGTGTCTAGGTGACATAGGTGTCTGAATGAGGTATCATGATGTGTTTGTAGTATGGAATCTTGGTGAAATATGCATGGATTTGGTATATGGTTCTTGCAAGTAGGTGTTTTTCATGAGATTTAGTGGTTGCATGAAGGTTGTTAGGGTGTCTTACATGGTTAGTGAGATGTGTCAAAAGTGTGTGAGTGTCCACACGGTGGAGAACATGTTAGTTCATGAGAAACATGTGTTGGTACAAGCTATTCTAGGCCTTCTCTTATACCTAATGAATGCATAACATGAAGTATTGAGTAGAGAAGGCTAGGGTAAGTTATCAAAAACATGTGGAAGGAATTGTGACATCTTATGACATGTGTGGAAGGTATACAGGCCATAATTGAAGTATATAATTCATGTTCAAGGTCCTTAAGAAGTAAATCATTGAAGACACATTAAGAATGCATGTGAAATTCATGGTTTATGGAGAGTTTCAGGTGTGTTTAGGTATGGATAAGTAATGGAGAACATCAACAAGGTTATTGAAAATGTGTAGAACAAGTTTTAGGTCACAAATTTAAAATAAAAACAAGAAAACGTATTTTGAGCTCTACCGAGCTCTCGGAACTACATTCCCATCTTGATAAGAAAATTTGGATGCTCACCCACATGTGTGAGCTATGTATGGGAACCTAGGCATTTGATGGATGTTAGGGCATGGAGTTAATAATTTTTAGCAAGAAGAATGAGGTGAAATGGACGTGAAGTTTTATGAACCATTTTAAGAAGTAGAACATGGAAAAACCATCCTAAACCCTAGTTCTAAAGTGATAGGCAAGAAGTGATGTTCGTGGTCTCTAAATGAGTTAGAAAATCTAGTTTGATGCTTCGGGAATGTAGAAGACTCTTCATAGCTCAATTTGGTGGCATTTTCATGATTTTGGTATATTACAACAAAATCCTTGTTTTATGAATATTTGTAGGTACATTCTTATGTTGTAGGGTTCATGATGCAAAACTTGATGTAAAATAAAGTGTGGGATGCATGCTCTATTTCCATGATTTTTTGGTCTTCTTCATTGCAAGAAATGGGTGAAACCTTTCACAAAAATCATCCTACGAATAATGGTCTAAGAAGGCTGTGAAAATAGTCATGTGGTCCAAGAGGTGTTTGGTTAATTTGCATGTTATAGTAGCGGTTTGTGAGCATGAATAGTTGGTAGTGTTATTGTATGAGGTTTTAGAGGTCATAGTTTGATCGGAAAAAGTGTTTTATGAAAGGAATGATAAAAAGATTGTTCAATCCGCAATCTCGAGATGATAATAGTACACCACATTAGATTTGAAAAATAAAAGAGCTAAAATACCATATATGGAAATCCATCATAATCCATAATGCTCAATACATTACAATACAATGACTTGAACTACTCAATAAGAAAGATGTACATAAAGGAGGAAGTGAAACTACTACCTAAATTAGTGGTGAAGAACTCCCACTAATTGATCTGTGTAGTTAACTCCACAAGATTAGTAATGTAACTCCACATAAGCGAGAAGGTAACTCAACAAAACAAGTAAGCTAACTCTACACAACTAGTACACCTAAGAAAGAAAACCCAGCAAATGTAGGGATAAGACAAGTGTAAGAATTATTCTAATAAATAAATAAAAGGATAAATATTAACCTACAATAATACCCTCTTGTAAGCATAGCTTAGGTGGGTGAAAAATAAGGCGGGTCAGTAATAAGGCGATGAGGTACCCACGTATAATAAGCTGGGAAAATTGGACACATAAGGTACCCAAAACTAGTAATAAAAAGTAGAGAGAAAAATCCCATTATAAGATATCCTAATAATATTAGCTCTAAAAACTCATACAATGTTGAATAAGTTTGGTGCTCAACGTAGTACGTATCCATTTCTGATCATAGAACTCAAAAATAACTAACAACTTTGGGCTTCACCATAATAGCTTCATGCAAGTAGACTATCAATGAAGTGACATCAAAAGTGTAAAAAACACCAAACATAATTTGATAAAGCTACTACTACAAATAGGTGTGCCCACGATCCAAAAATAACTAAGGCAACAAGGAAAGAACACGAGATCAAATAAATAGGAGTGCCACGATCAAGAAAAGCCACAATAATAAGGCAAGGACACAAAATACAAAGAATCACGATCAACTACTACAAATAACGATAAGAATATTGTTCTAAGCCGTGATCTCGGATGAGCCAAGGTACAAGGCAAGGACACAAAACCCAAAGAAGCGGTATCAACACGTAATAAGGCAAGGGCACAAAACCCAAAGAATCAATATCAACACCACACCCTCTCATATTGCTAAATGGGTAGAGAGTTTCCAAAACCAACTACTCGAACACTAAAAAAACTAACACTGGGATTCACTAGAATAGCTCCCCCACAAGAGAGACTATCAAAATGCAAAAAAAAAAAAAAGTGTCAAAAATACAGATCCAAAATATCTCAACAAACAAGAGATATATAAATGTATACACCCATAGATACAATAATGCAACATCCAAAAGTTAAGGATGTCAGGATCAACCAAAGCTGCGTCCACAAGTGATTCTGACACCCTCCCAAATTTGACACTTTATAATTGAGTGCATCTAAATATTATAATGAGTAAAAGTACCTTCTATGATTTAAATATGTGTATAAAAATTTCACCTATGTGGAGATCTCAAAAAAATACACAATTTCAAAAAAAATATCACCTTAGTCGAGTTATAGATTAAAAGTTATGAGCTCTAGAAGGTTTTCTATTAAAATAATATTTTAATGATGATGTTTTCTTAAAAGGTACATGTGACACCCAAATGTTCAAAGGGTAAAAGAGTGCATCCACACGATACAAGCTTACGACCAAAGGATAAAATCACGTGCCTAAAACTGAATGTCTAGAGGGTAAATCATTGCATATGGAGGGTACACATCTATATCCTATGGTTAAAAGAATGCACCCAGAGGGTACAAATCTATGTCCAGTGGATAAAAGAATGCATCCAAAATAGAAATATCTAGAGGGTAAAATAATGCATCTGGAAGGTACACACTTATATCCAATGGATAAAAGAATTCACTACGAGTATATATCTACGTCTAGTGGATAAAAGCGCATCAAAACATAAATATCAAGAGGGTAAAATAATACATCTGGAAGATACACACTTATATCCAATGGATAAAATAATGCACCCAGAGGGTACATATTCATGTCTAGTGGATAAAAGAATGCACCCAAAGGGTATAAATCAGCATCGATTTGACTATCTCAAAACATGGCCAAGTTTACAGTTGATTCTAGGGTTTTGAAACCTTCGAAATCCAATGCCACACTCTGTTTTTCATAAAAATGCATGCTACAAAAAGTGCTAACAAATTCGAATACATGAAAATAATAAACCCTTACTTACAAAGAAAAATTATAGATGGATGTCTACATCATCTATCACTCTGATACCATGAAAGGAATGATAAGAAGATTGTTCCAAGTTGTGATCTCAGATGATAATAGCACACCACATTAGATTTGCAAAATAGAAGAGCTAAAATACCATATATGGAAATCCATCATAATCCATAATGCTTAATACATTACAATACAATGACTTGAATTATTCAATAAGAAAGATGTACATATAGGAGGAGGGAAGTGTAACTACTACCTAAATCAATGGTAAATAACTCCCACTAACTGATACTGGTAGTTAAGTTAACTCCACAAGACTAGTAAGCTAACTCCACATAACTGAGAAGCTAACTCAACACAACTAGTAAGCTAATGCCACATAACTCGTATTCCTAAGCAAGCTAACCCAACAAATATCTAGAGGGTAACATAATGCA
The DNA here is from genome assembly GCA_018340775.1 of Taxus wallichiana var. yunnanensis. Taxonomy (NCBI): domain Eukaryota; kingdom Viridiplantae; phylum Streptophyta; class Pinopsida; order Cupressales; family Taxaceae; genus Taxus; species Taxus wallichiana. The sequence goes on along the minus strand of CM031243.1, from coordinate 308,869,595 downwards.
TCTAGAAGGTACACACTTATATCAATGGATAAAAGAATGCATTGAGAGGGTACAGATTTGCATCTAGTGGATAAAAGACTGCATCCAAAACAAAAATATCTAAAGGGTAAAAGAATGCATCTGGAAGGTACACACTTATATCCAATGGATAAAAGAATGCATTGAGAGGGTACATATCTGCATCTAGTGGATAAAATAACGCATCCAAAATAGAAATATCAATAAGGTAAAATAATGCATCAGGAAGGTACACGCTTATATCCAATGGATAAAACAATGCACCTAGAGGGTACAAATCTATGTCTAGTGGATAAAAGAATGCACCAAGAGGGTACAAATCTACATCCATATTAGATTATATCAAAACAAGGTAAAGTTTACTGATTGATTCTAGGGTTTTGACACCTTCCAAATCAATGGAACACTCCGTTTTGCACAAAAATACATGTTGCGAGAAAAGTGCTAAAAATTCGAATACATGAAAATAATAAACCCTTTCTTGCAAAGAAAAATATGTAGATGGATGTCTTCATCATCTATCGCTCGATACCATGAAAGGAATGATAAGAAGATTGGTCAATTTGTGATCTCGGATGATAATAGCACACCACATTAGGTTTGTAAAATAGAAGAGCTAAAATACAATATATGGAAATCCATCATAATCCATAATGCTCAATACATTACAATATAATGACTTGAACTACTCAATAATAAATATGTACATATAGGAGGAGGGAAGTGTAACTACTACCTAAATCGGTGGTGAATAACTTCCACTAAGCGATCTTTGGTAGTTAAGTTAACTCCACAAGACTAGTAAGCTAACTCCACATAAGCGAGAAGCTAACTCAACACAACTAGTAAGCTAACTCCACACAAATAATACACCTAAGTAACCTAACCCTAAAAATTTAGGGCTAACACAAGTGTACGAATTATCCTAATAGAAAATAGAAGGATAAATAATAACGTACACAAACATTTTCATGGTTAAGATATAATGGTCTAAATTGCCTTCTTTATGCCTATCAAGGAGATGCTTGAAATTGGTGTGCAAGAGTGAAACTATGAGTATAACATGTGTATGTGAGTTCTTGATCATGTTGGTGGAGTCTCGGTGAGGTGTTCCAGTGGTGGAAGTGTCTGCGTGAGTGTAATTTGAAGTGATGGAGCTATGTTAGTCTCGAGAGATGTATGAATTTTGGAGTCTTATGCCATGAGTTGAAGGTTCTAATTATTATTTTTAGTTGCTTGACATTAAGATCTTTCCATTGATATGAATTATGAGCCTTGGTGAAGAAATTTGATGTGTAAACCATATTGTTTTTGAATGCATACTTTTAGGTGCTTAAGACCTAAATGGGTGTGCTTGCCAAATGATGGAGTCCATGATAAATATAAAGGATGAAGTGTTTTTGAGCATGTAGATGAGTATGAGAGGTTGCTTCTAATGTGTGTGGATATTTTGGAGTCATAATGAAGATGTTCTATGCCTTGAAATTCAAAATTGTGACCGTTGGAAGAGTGTGTTATGTTTTAAGCCTAATTGAACATGTTTGGGCTTGTAAGGATTATATTGAGCTATATGGTCACTTGATGTGATTTATATGAGATTATAGAGTGGGTGTTTCTATTGTCATGATTTAACTTAATGGTTTTATCCAAACCATGGTTGTTCATGTGATGATTCATGTATAAAGGTGAGTTATGTTTTCTCATTTGAGCTAGTTTTGTGGATATAGGTGTAAGTGAGAAAGAAGAGAGTGTATAGAGTGTTGTAGAGGTTAAAATATGAGTAGGGTAAAGAAAAAAGAACTAGAAGGTCACTTGGCCTAATCTTTGTATATGATGTAAGTTTGAGTGAAGTAGGAGAAGGCAAGGTTTAAGAGGGTGTTGAGGAAGAGGGCTGACAAAGTGATCATAATCAGTTGTTGGAGCAACAAGTACTTCAGGTGATCATCATATTCAAGTGGCTATGTTGGTGCTTAGTCATCTTAGGGGTTGTGGCTTCCTTGTAAGGTTGGCACATTACTAAATAGGGGTTGGTGCTCTATCTAGGGTTAGTACCTCACTAAAAAAATATCTTGTGATGTGTAATATTCACTAGAGTCCTTTTTGTTGTGTAATATATGCAAAGGTTCAATGGGTTTTCTTCCCCTTAAGGGTTTCCCACATTATATGTTGTGTTCATGAGTTCTATCTTGCTTCTTTTTCTTGTGAATGGTTGATAAGCACACATTGGTTAATGGATGATTGAATGGTTAAGTTTTATAGCTCACACAAGTATAAGAAATTGAACTAGAAATTTTTAAAGGACTGATTTATCCCCCCTCATTCATTTTGCTTCCAATAATTGGTATCGAGAGAATGGTAATTTTGAACCATGTGTAACTAATTAAAGGAGATCCTTTAAAGCAAAAAAATTGTAGGTCAACAAAGTAGCAAATATCATATGTTTGATAGAACTAAATATGCATTTTGGAGTATCAAGATGAGTACTTACATAAGTTCTTTGGGGTGTGATGTTTGGCTATCACTTGTGAATGGTACACCATTCCTTAAATGCCTCCTACTAATGATACATGAAAGAAGGATTACAATGATATTTATATACCTATGAATGCTATCATACATGGTTTAGAAGAGTTAGAGTTTGTCAAGGTGATGCATTATACTAAAGCTAAGGCCATATGTGAAAATTTGAAGATAATTTATGAAGGTGACACTAAAGTAAAGATGGTAAAGATTTAGCCTTATAGAAGTAAGCTTTAAAGCCTAAAGATGAAGGAAGAAGAATACATTGATGCATATATTCTCAAGGTTGATCAGTTTATCAACACTATTAGAGGACTAGGAGAGGAAGTGGAAGAAGTTGTGGTGGTACAGAATGTGATGATATCTCTCACTCATAGGTTTGATCCCACAGTTTCAGCTATAAAGGAAGCCAAGAATTTAACTACCTTAATGATGGATGAGCTCCATGGAATTTTGACAACCTATGAGATGAGGACCATTGATAAAAAACCTATCAAGAAGGAGGTCACATTCAAAGTTGAGAAGAAGTCAAGGATAAGAAGACCAGTCATAATGATACTCTTGATATTGATAGTGATGAACTGGTAGAAATGTTTGATAGGAAATTGAATATTGGTTCAGGTAATTATAATGATAAATTTGCTTTCAAATATTATAATTGTGGTAAGATTGGAAATTTTCCTAATAGGTTCCATCATAGGAATAAGGATGAGAATGATGAAGAATCGAGGAATATTATGATGAAGACAAGAAATCCAACAGTCTATCAAGAGCAAGAAGGACTTTAAAATGTTCAAGGAAAGAAGAATTTTTATAAGAATATGAAAATATTTTATACTAAAGAAGATTTCAGTTATTCTAATGTTGGTGATAGTAGCAATTCTAAGATTGAGGATGAAGCTGTTACTGAATGATAACTTTGATATTCTATTCATGGAAAAAGAATCTAGTTGCTCCAAAGAGTTTCATGGTGATGGCTATGATTCAAATGAAGAAGAGGAAGAATTTGACTTGAAGGTAGAATGTGAACATGCCCTATAAGAGATAAATATTCAAAATAAGAAAATGATTTCATTAAATAAGGAATATGACTAATAAATTATTCTTATAGAAAAGAGACTAAGCTAGGATGTTGAGGAGTTTGAAGAAATCAGTAAACATCTTGAAAATCAATTTGAAGAGCACAAAAAATATAGAAGCTAAGGAGAAGGAATGTACCAAGTTATGAACAAGTTTTGATGCTCAGATTAGAATTCTCAAATATTGTCTCGAGGATAAGGAGGATGAGTGTATCAAGTTTAGTATGGATATGGAGTCCTTATAGTCAAAGATAGACCTAGAATAAAAAAAATTGAAGATGTACGAGATATTAGAGAAGAACACAAGCAATATTTATGATTTTTTGAACAGTCAAAGACCCTCTAATGTTAGATCTGGTTTATGATTCAAGGAAAAAACAAAGAAGGATGAGAAGCATCTTGAGCCAAGTCAAGGACCTGCTGAAGCCAAGAAGGATATCAAGGTTCACAAGAATGTCATAAGACAACCAAATGTAATGAATTTCTCAAGTAAGTTCAATGGTTATTGTTACTCATGCAATAATTTTGGTCATAGAGCTAGGGAATGTAGAAGGAAAGTCAAGAATGATCATCCATGGAGAGATAATAGAAATGACCAGTCAAGAAACATTACTTGTTATAACTACCATGAGAAGGGTCACATTTCTAGATATTGTCTTCATGAACCACCTAGACAGAGTTGGAGAAATGAAGGTAAGAATCATGTTGTTTGTTTCAATTGTAACTGTGTTGGTCATATTGCTAGATATTGTTATCCATATCCACATAGACAAGATTGGGGAGATGAAGCCCCTAGAGGTAAAAATCATATTTCTTTCTTAAATTGTAAAAAATGTTGGGGATATTGTAAGATATTTCAAATGGAGGAAGAATAGATATGAAAATAAGGCATATGTAAGGTCTAACAATGTTGAGAAGACAAGAGAAGAACCTAAAGTATCTTTCTCTAGCCATGATGGGACTACTGGTCAAAGGAGCTTGTTTGTTGTTGAAGAACCTCAAGAAATTATTTTATAATCTCAATAAGACTACTAGGTGGATGATGACGAGTCAAGGACTACAATGATAAGGTTAGTTGTGCCATAATAAGGTATGTATTATGTATTACTTACTTGAACATGTATGGAAAGGTTACAATTGTGAAGTTATGAGTCTGCATTTATGCGGTATATGGTTTGTTATATGTTATAAGGGTACTTTGATTTTAAATGATGCATCAAGAGTATGTGAAGTGATTCAAGGATTGTGACATATGAAGTGAAGCTCTGCTATGGGAAATAAATGCTAAGATGTCATGAAATGTGTGGTTTCCATGTAAAAACTATGAAGTTCTATATGTTTGAAAATATAATGCTAGTATATTTATTTTGAAGAAGGAAATAGTGTCAAATGAAGGTTTGTGACAAGTATGAGAAGCCAATTCAAATGCAAGAAAAGTTATAGTATCATATTGTATCAACTTAGGGGAGAAACAATGTTTTGAAAGATTAAAGATAATTGAAGTCCATATAAATTGTGATAAATTCCATAAACAAGTATGTTGATTAAAGTTGATTGAGTATGGGTATGTATCCATCATATAATATGGTGGGTTATGTAAGGAATATACTTTTTCAAGTTGATTCAAGATGTCTAAAACCTTTGATTAAGCGGTTCTAGGAGGCATGACATCAAGTGACATGCTTGAAAGGCATGAATGTGTGAATGGTTATAAGTTATCAAAGGATAATGGAGATCTAGAAATCAAGATGATAATTTGATAGTCACAATTTTGATTAAAGGTGAGTCAAAAGAGAAAATTTTGTCTACAATAAATAATGAAGACCAAAACTAGTCTCTATCTATTCGGTGGGAGTGTTTGAAGACCGAGTCCATGGATTATTGGTTTTGAAGTCAAGAAAGTGAGTACTTACAGAGGGTGAGATTAAAAGTAAGTCTATATGTTTTTGATGTTGTTTTCATTTCAAGTTATTGTAGGATCCTTTTTCATAGATGTAAAAGGGGGAGAGTAGACTCGAAACATGAAAAGAGTTCTAAATGTGATCGAAGGTGCTTGCGATGATATGGTTTCCATCAATTAAAAAGGGGAAGATTTTTTGACATTGTGTCATGTTGTTGCCATTGATGTCAAGTGGAATTGATGTCAAAGGGTGTTCAAGTGGCATAGGTGTCTACATGAGGTGTCATGATGTGTTTGTAGCATGGTGTCTTGTGTTGGAATGAGTGAGATAAAGTGTTGTCATTGATGTAATATGTCATTAATAAATAATAACATGATATAGGAGTGTTAGTTGATGCTTGGCATGATGATGAAATTGAAATTCAAGTTGATTCATGGTTACAAGCTTGGACAAGGTGGGAATGGTTTGGCCTAGTAGGCATAATCGGGTAACCTAGCTAGCCTAGGTGATAGAACATGATGAATAGAGTTTCTTGATGGATTGAGGGGAATGCTAGAGGCATAAATAGCATGGTAGGAGATTTTGAGACACTCATTGTTAGGAATATTATAGTGCTTACATGTAATTAGTGAGTTACCGTGTTACTTATGGTTATATGGTTAGATCATATATTTTGCATATAACAATATTGGTTTGCATATCGTTTGGTTATACCCGTAAAATATTTAAATGGGTAAGTTGTTTAAAACACTTCCTATTTTTAGGAAGTGGTTATCCTATTGTAATGGCTATAAATTAGCCAAATTCATTGTGAAGAGATATACAACTGAAGTTCTATGTTATTCTTGTGTAAAACTGATCCAAATTCATTATTTGGTATCAAAGCATGTATCAAATCTTTGTGAAGAAATAATATATTATCATCATGTAAGATTTATGATCTATTGAGGGAGAATGTACATATAGTCTTAGGTTCAATTATAGATTGATTTACAAGATCATATCATTACACAGGATCAAAAGTATGACATTATGGGATAGATCAAAATTGATCCTCTAGTTTTTGATCACTTAACTCGGTGGCATTTGAATAATTCTATATCGACCTTCCTATGAACTATATAATTTTAACGTGGTTCTATGCTCGAAATGGAATTGCATGGTGATGTGGTTTCTTTAATCCACATTCAACTCAGTTTCCCCAAACTCACGGGTTCACATATTTCAGTCAAAGGATGACTACCAATTCTACAATATAGTCATAGCATTGTGAAATATTTGTGACATCCTTGCTGAGATCATTGGCTTTAGATTGTACATCTTCAAGGGTACCACAATCTGCATTGCATCTGGCTGTATAGTTACTTGGTGTGATTATCATCTTATTAGCTTTCTACGTGGTTCATTCTCAATTACCAACATCAATCGATCTGTATGCACCTGATCTCCAGTCATCACATGCAAATCTTTCCAACAGCCAAGGCCACAACTATTTTTTTAGTCAAATTCAAGTTTTCAGACGTGTGAAGGTATGAAAGTAGGAAGTTTTTTGTTGAACAACTCTTATCGGCCTGTCTGTAGAATACGTGAAAATCATATTGGCTCGAGTTTTTCTTTGTTGCGTGCAATTTGAACTTCTAATCTACCACATCACCCACTACCCAACTATCCTTATTGGTAAGAGATTAGATTGTTCCAGTTTTTGATCAATCAGTCACGTTCTGTATGTTTGAAAGATATGAGAATTATTATTATTGTCTGTGGAAGATCGATCGACACATCTATAGTTTCAAACCTGCATACAAGCTCATTGCATTGTGGTGGCCGATCTGGGGGATATATCGATAGGAGAAGGTCGAGTGATTTACTATTTAAATTCATTGTGTAGGATTCATGGATTCAGACAATGATCTAGGTTCTTTGTATCAATCTTGACACTAGTTCATATATACGGTTATACCAGCATTGTTTATGCATTGAAGTATCCACATTGAATAAGATCTCTCCAGAAATCGGTCTTTTATTTTCATTTGCGCATTCACTTTGCATGAATCTTTGTGATTAGTTGATTTTAGGAGACAATGCATGGTAAATAACAACAACATGAAGGATTCATAGTTGAAGTCAAGGGCATTCACATTGAAAGCCATGTAAGCCTTCTCGCATCCTTAAAATTCTAAGATAATAGTAAGGTAAAATTCACACGTTGCCAATTATCATTTTTTTTTAATCGGGGAACATCTATAAAATAGTATTTTCATAGATAAATTAATCCATATTTTCAAATTCGAAGGAAAATATTTCCATACATGGTAGGTAAGAACTCAACTATTATTGATCAATAAAGATTTATGGGATATAATGGATGGAAAAATCAAGAAAGCAAATGATGCAGATGAGGAAGCAAAATGGGAAAGTAAGGATTGAAAAGCAACAAAAATCATAGGCCTGGGATTATCTGATGCCTACTGCATCACATAAATCTATTAAAGACATCACATGCCATCTAGATGACATTGAGCAATATGTTTGGGTCACGGCAAGAGAGTGCAACAATGGCACTCAAGCAAAAGCTATTCGGACTCAAAATGGAGGAAGGTGACAACATGGTGGAACACATAAGTAAGTTTTGTTCTATATTAAATCAATTAGCTGGAATAAAATTAGATGTTCCTAATGATGATGAAAAAGTTGTATTACTTAATAACATGCCTCCTAGCTATTCTAATATGGTCTTCACTTTGAGAAAAATAAATATGAGTCTAGAGGATTTAATTTCTTCTCTGATAGAAGAAGAAAATAGAACCAAGAAGATTGATCTAGAAGAAATTGCAATGTATGGTAGAAACAAATCATATGCTAAAGGAAGATTCAAGCATTCTTTTAAACAAGAATCAACCTCCCAAGATCCACAAAAAATCTTTGTCACTATTGTAATGCTCCTGGACATGGTATTATGTATTGTAAGAAAAGAGCATGAGATCTACTTAATGGTAAATTGAAGGACCAAGCCTTCATTTTTAAAACAAAGATGAAGAGAATAATTAGGATATGAAGTCTACCCACTATAATAATGAGGAAACAAATGCTCGGTAAAGTGATGAGGACTTCTTGTATTAAGTATAGAGAGCATCCACTAGAGGATGGAGGAACACTAGGCTAGAGGTTAATCACCAAACTCTCATCAGTCACCAACGGCAAGGCCGCACAAAGATATGGTGGCAATTTGTGTGAGTGTGAATTCTTGTTTGATTCGGTTGTGTGTAGTATGATTTTAGAGTTCTTGTTTTGTGTTGAATAAGTGAAATGTTCATATTGAGGGGGGGAACATGGTCTCAATGTTCCATTTTTAATTTTCCCTCTTTTCAGATTTGTATTCAATAAGTAGTGTTTCCTACATAATTCCCGAAGGAAAAACATAGTGGAAAGAAAAAGCACTAGGAAAAACAACATCATGATATTTGAGTTGGTGGTTGTCTGAAAAACCATCTAGATCATGAGAACACACGGGTGATAATATGCAAAGGAATTGTGATTATTTTTCTCCCATTTTTGCACTAAGGGGGGAATGTTAGGAATATTATAGTGTTTATATGCAATTAATGAGTTACCGTGTTACTTTTTTTTGGTAATTTAACGCTTTTGACGAGCTTTGAACCGGGGGGTTAGGCCCCAACCTAACAAGAGAGAAGAAGAAGATGAGAAAAGATAGGTAGAAGAAGGAAAGAAGAAGGAAGGAAAGAGGAAGAAGGGTTACTGCCCACAACGCAGAGAGAGATCCAAAAGCCATAGCAACGCAAAAAAATGACCATAGCAACCAAAGGGACACAACAACCTCATCCAATACAGGTACCAGCGTGGTGATTGACCTCCTGTCAGAAGAAGTCGATAAGCTCCACGTGCCCTGTCCTTTAATTCATTCCATTGATCAATTACAGAATAAACGGGAAAGCCAACAGCCTCAATGTCCACCTCTGGCAGAAGACGATGATCAATCCGACCCATCATGAAGAGGTTGTTAACACTATGTGCATGGTGAAGAAGAGCTTTGTACTGACCACAATTCCACTAGATACCGCATCCTATGCCAATTGCTAGTGCATCGACCTCTTTAACCCAAAGAAGAGGATCTGGTAGGGATAAGTCGGCCAATTCCTCACCCAACCCCACATGATGAATGAAATGAATAACAAAGTTAGAAATGAATTTGATAACGACCAGATCCTCCTCCGAGTGCTGAGGTAGAAAGAGATGAAGGCGTTCTTATGTCCGCATTGGAATGCGCATGACAAGACTAAAACCTATATGAATTACCCAAAATAGTCTCAATTTCCTCATTGCTAGGTCCGAGGAGAAATGGAAGACCTCCGATAGGCGGGAATGATCGATCACCAAGGTCGTGGTGACATCCGGCACCAAGCTCTGGAGGAGAACAAATGGGAATCGAGAAATGCCATTGAACTACGTGAAAATACCAATAATGAGGAAGCAAAAATAGAAGATCACAAAGCAAATAGAAGACAACCACCTCCCTTAAATGGGTCGTTGCACGCGTAAGAAGCCAAATCCGACCTGTGAACTCTAGCTGGTCCACTTGCATGAGATAATACTTGAAAGACCTTGCCATGCTTCGACTGTATCAGATATGACACTGGCGGCAGGGTGATCTATTGCATAGTTAGCCAAAAGATCAGTGGCATGATTGGTTTCGGTAATTGTGCATGATGTGCCAAGTACCAATCTTGCCCAACCAAAAGAAAATATGGGGGATAAAAATGTTGATTTTCCATGAGGGGGAAGAGCCTCTAGAGACTGCATGGATAATTATTTGTGAGTCTCCTTCAATATAAAGTTGAGAGCAACCCAAATAGGCTGCCATCTTTACCCCTTCCAGAAGTGCTTGGGCTTCTGCAGCATTACATGAACCATCCCAGAGGGGAAATGAACCAGCCTTAATAAGATGTCCTGAATCATCTCTAAGAATACACCCTGCACCTGATTTGTCTGGATTACCTCTAGAAGCACCATCAAAATTAAGTTTCCACATACCTTTTGGGGGGTCTCCATCTGGCCCTTTTCCTTTGAATTAATTTTAAACACAGTGAGAGAGATTTTTGATGATAGAACCCAAAGCTAGGTAACTTGATGAGAGGCCAAGAATTAGATATTTCTACGTCTCTGGAGGAGAATTTGGAATGAGACAGTTGTTGATACTAACTTTTTCCGAGATGGCCACTTTTAACTTGTTGAGGAAAACATTTTGCTTGATCATTTATTCCCGGAAGAGCCGAAGATTGCGCTCCCACCAAATATGCCATATGAGGAAGAATGGAGCAATGGACCATATAGAACACATAGAGCTTTTGAGATTGAATTTCAGCCATGAAAGAAGGGTCTCGCTGATATTTTTGCATGGGACCCAAGAAAGTTTTAATTTACTAAGGAGCCAATCCCAACAGCTGGAGGTGAAAGGGAAAAAAAGAAAAAGATGATCCAGGTCTTCCTCAACAGCACCACAAAGCACACACTTGGTGGGTCCCGCATAGCCCCAAGACCTTCTCCTCACTTGTGTCAGAATTTTCTTTTCAAAACCAGCCAGCCAAAGATGGCCACTTTGGGAGAAATACTATGATGCCAAAGAAACAAAAGAACAGGGAGGCCACAGTGAGATCTTGAGAAAAGAAGATCATAACCAGCTTTCACAGAGAAAGAACCCATGACATCCCCAAGCCAAAGAAGTTGGTCCTCACTGCCTAGGAAGTGTGGATTTCTGTCCTAAATGGCTTCCTTGTAAAGGGATGATTCAAGAGTAGAGGTCCCAATATTGGTTAAATCTTTCCAAATCCAAGAAGGTGAACCGTTATGATGTTGGCCGCCATAATCAGCAACCAAAGAGCCCCAAGAAATTTTTGTCTCATTCATAACTCTGTTGAGTTCTGGCATTAGATTAATAGGTGGGAACCCATTCCAACTGTCCTCCCAAAAGTTGGCAAGCTATCCGTTGTTGATTTTCCAAGAGACCGAGTCAAGCAATCGGGTTTGGAATTACTAAAAAAGTTCCAGACATGTGAACCTTTAGGGAGCTCGGAACTGGAGAGCAGTAACTCGGGGTGACCACCCTCAAGGTACTTATGAGAAAGAACTTGAAAGGAAAGCCTTTTAGCATCTGAAATGAAGTTCCAGACAAGTTTAGCCCCGAGAGCTGAATTTTGTAGAGTGAGATCCATAATACCCAACCCACCCAATCGTTTGGGCAGCTTGACCGTATCCCATTTAACCAAGTGAAATTTTCACTCTTCATTGTTCCCTTGCCATAAGAATGATCTGATGATCTTCTCAATTTTGTGTAGAACTATCTTGGGGATCTGCAAAATAGACAACATATAGATATGAATGGCCAAAAGAAATTTTTTTATGAGCATGGCTCTCTAGCCAAAGATAACCATTTTCCTCTCTAGGAGAGCAATCTAGAAGAAAGAGAGTTAATGAGCCCATCCCATAAAAGAGCTTTACTGTGCCCAAAGAAAAGAGGAATGCCTAGATATCGGACGGAAGGACACCCATGGTAAAGCCAAGAATTGCTTTGATCCTTCTCTGTATTCTTGGAGCAACATTAAAAAAGAAAATGACAGATTTGTGGAAGTTGATGACCTGTCCCGTCCGTTGAAGAATAAGAGTTCAGTAAAGAAGAGAAGCATTTGGCTTCTGGAATGGACGCTTGACCAAATAAGAATGTATCATCTGCAAATTGTTGGTGTGAGAGAGGTAGAAGATTGGAAGTTATGCAAATACCCTTAAGAGAACCTTCCAAAAGGGCAGATTTGATGCTCGACTAAGAGCTTCCATGACCAAAATAAAAAGAAAAGAGGAAAGAGGGTCACCTTGTCTCAGTCCCTACTACTGCTGAAAAAACCTTCTACCAAACCATTGACCAAGATAGAGAAACATGGGAAGCAATGCAGTTGAAGATCCAGTTGCAAAAGTGCCAACTAAATCCCATAGCATGAAGTGACTTAATAAGGAATCTCCAGTTAATATGGTCATAAGCTTTACTAAAATCCATTTTCAACATCATGCCAGCTCTAGAGGATGAGTGAAGAGTATGAATCAATTCATGTGAGATAATGATCCCATCAGTAATAGACCTCCCCGGAATGAAACCACTTTGTTCTTGTGCACTAATTTAGAGAGTAGAGGGCTCATTCTTGTGGCAATGGCTTTTGAGATAATTTTGTAGGACATATTACAGAGAGAGATCGGTCTGAAGTCATCCAAAGAATCTACTAGAGAATTTTTAGGAAACATGCAAATGAGAGTATGATTAAGTGTGCCTAGAAGCTTTCCTGTACGCCAAGATTCCTCAATAGTGTGCTAGATTGTGTCCCCAATAACTTCCCAAAAGTCACGATAGATGAGATGGGGAAGACATCAAGACCAGGTGATTTTCCCTTTTCATTGAATTTTTTTATGAACCTCCTCCTTGGAAAAAGGGGAAAGAAGCTTTATATTGTCAGCATCATCAACCAAAGAAGGGATCTGTTGAAAGAAGGGAAGCTGAGCACCCAAGGGGGTGGCTGAATCACCATTCAAAAGACTTTTGGAAAAATGACACCAACTCAAATTTGATCCGGATTTGGGTGGACACCATAGAGTTGTCTTCCAACTAAAGGGAGGAGTTCGCTTTCACCGAAGCATGGAAGAACTTTGTATTTTTATCACCATCATCTAACCAAAATTCCCTCGATTTTTTTCTCCATTGAGTTTCCTCTTTAAGGAGGAGATCGCCGAGCTCCCTTAGCAACAATTTTTCTTTAAGAAAGTCAGCCTGATGCATCCCATGTGAGAAAATAGAGTCATTAAGAATACAAAGCTCTTTTTCCACTCTGATTTTCTCTTGAAAGATGTTTTTGAAGTAGGAGACATTCCAGGCCCACAAATTATCTTTCAACATTGAGAGTTTTTTGGAGAGAATATACATCCAAGTCCCTTCAACCTTGAAGGAATCCCACCAAGTTTTAATCAGAGGCTTGAGAGAAGAATCCTGCAACCACATGTTTTCAAATTTGAATGGTGATCGTCGAGGGGGAAGATCAAAGGAGATGATTAGAGAAATAGGAAAATGATCGGAGATGGAAAGAGGAAGAACAGAGCATTTCAGAAGAAAGTTGTGATGTAACCAAACTTCAGAGACCAGAAATCTGTCAAGGCACACTACCATTGAACTGAACCCAAGCCTCCGATTATTCCACGTAAACCAACCCGAACACGGCTCCAAGTCCACAAGATTGGTGGAAGACACAAAGGAAATGAAATCAGCTTGAGAAAGAGTCGCCATTGAATACCTCCCCATTTATCAGTATCAGAGAGAGTTGCATTAAAATCACCTGCAACTACGATCTTGGAGTTTGAAGCCGAGGCAAGGACAAGCTGAAGTTTAGACCAGAGCTCCCTTTTCTTTTGCGGAATAGAGGGACCATAAACATTACATAAGAAGAAGGCCTCATCAGAATGTTTGATAATAACCTTGCACCAAATGAAATTTGGATCAACCAGGAGAGGTTCGAGACTACAACAACTGGATTTCCACAGAACACCCAACCTGCCCGAGGCACCCAGTGAGTCCGAGAAGCAACCTTCCCAACCTTTCCATTTTCGAAACCAGCCATTCTTACAACCTACTAGAGACATCTTAGTTTCTTGGATCAAGCATAAATCAGCTAAAGAGTCAGTGACATAACATCTTAAAAGACGTTGTTTGTTAGGAGCATTCAAGCCCCTAACATTCCAGGAGAAGAGGATCATTTGATCTTCAGAGAGGACCCACCTCTCTTACTCAAGGAAGGAAAAAAGGAACGAAGTTGAAGCTACTTACCTGCAGAAATTTCTTTAAGGGAAATGTTACTCTTGGAGGGATGACCTTGAGTACCCCTCGGCCCAAGATCCATTCCAAGAATCACAGGAGTTGGAAGAATAGGGCACATCTGTTGGTGAGCCGATGTCGAAACTATGGGGATAGCATCCAGGAGATCCACAGTGATCTCCATCAATAGAAAGGATTAATTCGTCCTTCTCGTTCACCCATTTCTCCAAAGAGTCATCATTCCCACCCAGACCGAGAGAAATACCTTCATGAAATAAGGATAAAATCCTAGAAGAGGAGTTACCGTGTTACTTATGGTTATATCGTTAGATCATATATTTTTCATATAACATTATTGGTTCACATCTCGTTTGGTTATACTCGTAAGATATTTAAATGGGTAAGTTGTTTGAAACAATTCCTATTTTTAGGAAGTGGTTATCCCATTGTAATGGCTATAAATTAGCCAAATTCAATGTGAACAAATATACAACTAAATTTTTGTTTTATTCTTGTGTAAAGATGATCCAAATTCATTACTCACATGATCTTTAGAGTGTAGGTACAAGTTGTGGACTCAATTACATTTTCTCATCTACACCTAGTCTAGGTGCTTGAAGACCAAATGGAGTATGCGAGTGAGTTACAGGGACATGAGAGATCATGGAAGCATGAAGGGGTGTGAGATATGTTGTCTCAAGTGTGTTAGGTCCTTATGGAGACCTTGGAAGTAGAGTCATAGTGTTTGTCTACTTGGTCTAGGTCTAAACCAGACCTAATCTTAGTGCTTGGAGGCCTAATATGACATGATATTTAATTTCAGGTGTGTTATCTCTTACGGACATTAATTGAGTTATGTTATTTTGTTTCCATCATGTAGAATTTTTTTATAGAGGTTTCATGCTTGGTTGTAGTGTTAGTTCACTTTGTTATGGCCTAAACTATACAAAACCCTAAGGCCTAGTCATGCAAGTCATGGTGGTTGAGAAGACAAAACCTATTTTTGTAATAGTGATGATTGGAAATGATGCATGGGGTGTTTAGTGCTTTGGGAAAAATTTCAGGTTACCATGATGAGAATTTTTACATTTATGAGGTTTAGACGAAAATAAGGTTCTTAAGAGTGCATTTCCAACTCGAAGTGAGAGAAATTCTCATGGTTGGCACATGTAAATTTCCAAGGGGATCTGATACTTTTAGGGATGTTGGGTCATGGCATTAAAAATATCTTAGATTTGTAATGAGGTCAAATTAGGCCCAAACATTTATGAAAGAATGTTAAAAAGATAAACTTTTTATGAGTTTGAAACCCTAGGTTATGTGCGACGGAGAAGATATTCTTGGTAGGTTACCTAAATGGATTTTTTTTGAAAATGTGATTATTTTAGGTTGCAGAGTACTCCTCCATATTTCCAAAGAGGTATTTTAGTTCTTGTGACAGTATGTGGGCCCCTCTAAAAAGGCTTGTTTTTAATATTTTCAATTTGTGCAAAAGATGCATATTTAAAATATTTAATACATTACCATTTATGGAATCTTTTACTTTTTAATACATGTAAATGGTAGTTTTAGGTCATGGTTGAGGTCCTAAAGTGAAAAGTGTTCCCTATCTTTGAAGACTAGTTTTTGGGCCTAAAAGGGCAGTTTAGCAATGTTGGCAAATGGAAGTGCTTGAGAACTTGTGTGCCTTGTGATGGAGTCTAATTTCCTTAGAGGTGTTGTAAAGATACCATATGACATGTTTAATGTTTTGGTGAAACTATGACAGTTTACTAAGGTAGCATGGTTGAGGTCACAAGTTGACATAGTTTGATTGGTTTAGGACATGACTACATTGGTGAGAAGATGGATATAAAATAACAAATTTTTGGCTTATATTATCATAGATATCTGTTAGAGAGTGAATAGGGATGAATTTTGTTCCTATTGAATGAATTTATAGGTATTTAAAGTGACATAAAGGGTGCAAACTAGTTGAGTTTCTAAAACTACTTTCTGGGCAGTTTAGTTTGTTGAAGAGGAAAAGAGGTGTGGTTTTCTTTTTTAGATGTTTCATGAGGTATATAATGCATTTATTTTTTATACAAGTCCATTAATTTCCATTAAATGTATAAATGACATAGTTGAGGTTTTTTGGTATGATCTTAAGATTCATTGTTGAAGACCTGGTTCTAGAAGTGTATCTGTTTTGAGTATGAAAGAATCCTACAAGGTAGTGATATGAAGAAAATGATTGGTAAAAAGCATTATGATATAATTGATGATATTTTAAGGGTATTATATACATGTTTTAAGCCTTTTGAGGCATGAAAAATATCTATAAATTTATTGGAGTCATTGATGAGCTTGGTGATGGGGATTTTAGGCCTTTTTGGGTTTGTCTTGTTTCTTGGTGCATTGCCGACCCATATGGGTCCTTCATGTGAATTTATATGAGTGTTTATTTATGTTTTTAGTTGGTATGATGGACATATGCTATTTTTTTAAGTCAATTCATGTATAAAAGTGAATTTAATGGTTCATTTTTGAACTAGTTTAGTTAGAGGGAAAAATGCGAGCTCGGTGAGAGAGTGCAAGAGGTTAAAGGGCATAAAGATAGAGATGAGTGTGTGTGAATGTCTAAAGAGTGTTAAAGATATTTTTGCAAGGATTTTTATCCGAATCATTCCATGAAATATAAATTTTAAGTGAGTAAGGAGAAGGTACATTTGAAGAGGGTTTGAAGGTATATGAGATGAATCTTGTGATCACTATCAAGCTGAAAAGAGTTTGTGAGAATCGAATAAAAAATGAGGCACCACGAAGTAGTTGCACTCTAATGGAATCGTGAAAGCTCCAATGATAGCAAGGAAAAAATTGATCAGTAATGGAAGAACTTTCTCAATAGAAACAAAGCTTGCATAGAGGAAAGACAGTGGAGTGTCTTGGCATGCTCATAAATGAATAGTAAAGGGGTACATATAGGGTGCTAAGTAACCCTAGTGCATGACACACATGAAACCCTAAACCTAACCCTAAACCTAACCCATGTGAGATGACCCTCCAACATGAGAGGAGGACACATAGGATAACTCACACTAACACCCCCCCTTCATTGAAGCTGGGGTAGCGGCTGTGATGAGTTAGACGGAAGAGGAAGACACTCCTAAACAACTAAGAAAGATGTGTCAATGGGGCCCGGCAACTAAATTCCTAATAAGGTGCTTGTTATCCAAAATGTGCCCCTGCTCATTTTTGTGGCTAACTCCTTGTGTTCCTACCTCTCTTGTGCCTCAGTCCTCATTTTTTATTTTTAGGAACTCAAATCTTTCTGGAAATGGCACCATCAGATAGAGCTCTCTCTCAGCTTTCCAGAAAGGTAAAGTTTTCCTCCTAACTCCTCGTATTTTTCAAGTTATGGCTCGGTGGAGTTTTTGTGGGAAATTTTCCCATTGGAGGCCCGCAGCCAATAGGAAGCTACCACGTGGCAAGGGAGTTCGGAGGTTGGAGGTGAACTTGGAAAATTTTCCAAGTTTGGGTCGAAGGTTCAAATGGAAATTTTTTTCCTGTGGGGCCCGCGGACCAATCACGGTGTGACACGTGTCATAAGGGGAGGCATAGTGAAAAAATTGGCTAAGTGTTTGAGAAGGAAAAATTTTGAATTTTGGCCCGCGGCCAATAGGAACTCACCACGTGGCCAAGGAGGGTCACGGGCATCGGGGTTAAAATTGAAATTTTTGCTAAGTTTTGGTAAAAGTTTCAAATGCAACATTTGTCCCGCGTAGCCCGCGCCCAATGAAAATGGGCCACGTGTCCAATGGAGCCCGAACCGGCGGAGGAGAAAATGAAAAATGCTAAGGGTTTTGCCGAGTTTTCAAAGGTAAATTTTGGAAGGATTTACCTGCAACCAATAGGGACATGAAAGGTGGCACAAGTGGCAGGGATCTCGCGGCATGGGGGGAGAAAGGAAAAAAGTTGCTAAGTGGTCGGTAAAAGTTTCAAAGGGGAAAATGGAATAGAGGGCCCAAGCCAATAGACATAGGACACGTGTCCTAAGGGGAAGGAGTTCGGAGCTCGGGGGGGCTTAGGGAAATTTGGAAAAATTTTCGGTCAAAAATTCAAAGGCAAAGGACAAGCCTGCGCCCCTGTCAGCCGACCAACCAAATCATGCCACGTGTCCCAAGTGGCGGGGTGCGGGGAAAATCGAAAATTTTCCCAAAGTATAAAAAGGTAAGATTTTCAAAGGAAAACCGCGGAAAGGGAAGGGAGAGAATTGCGTGGCAATCAGCAAGCCCGACACGTGGCATCGACTAGTGGAGTGTGGATAATTTTGAAATTTTTCCAAAGACAAAAAGAGGTAAAATTTGAAATTTTTTCCGCCGATCCGTTTTTGGGCGTTTTCCCTAAATCTTCAAATGATCATATATTTTGATCAGAGCTCGATTTTTGCGTTCTTTATATCATTGGAAAGATGTTAAAATTATATACATGATTCCATGGTCAATTTTTAATTTTAGTTCAGTTTGTGGAGAGAAAATTCAAAAACGGTTCTGAAATGCGTGTCCATGGCTAGAAATGACATTTCAACAACCAAATTTAATACGAGAATGGGTCGTATTCTTCTCAATATAGTAAAAATGATAGGGTATGGGTTTGTAAGGTCATCCATGCTATTTTAATGCATTTTCCATCAATGAGGATGGCTCCCATGCATTTTCACGTTTTTTCTCTCTCTGGGCTCGACCCATGTCTTTGTAAAAGCGATTTGGCTCATTTCTTCATGGTTGAACTCTTTTGGCATAGAAAACCTCTTCTTTCACCTCCAGCAAGTGATTGTTGCAAGAATCAGAAATTTTTCAAGTATTGTAGCAGGTTTATATCTCTTTGAGGGTGGAATACAAGAGATTTTACATGGAAATGATAGTCTGAAACTCTGTGAATGCTTTGAGTCTCTCTGTTTGTATTGTTTTACTTCATTTTAAGACCCCTAATTGCATCTATCAGCTTGTGTATGTTTTCCCTTGTTGCATTTCATGAATTTGTGTCTATTTACATGGTAAAAATGTTTCACCACTCCTTTGGTGCATCACCATCATTAGTTAGTTTCAATTTTTGCATTTCTATCCCTATCCCCTTGCAATTTAGAGTAGGATTAGGATCTAAACCTCTGTAGTTGTGCAAAATATAGATCTAAATCAGAAGAGTTTGAGGAAACAACCTCTAATCGGAGATTCCTCTCTCATTTTCACAAGTCCAACACTTGGAGAGAGGTTTCCATGTTGTGCAATCACACCTGGATGCCTAAAACATCAATTGAGAACCTTGATTTGCATCGGGAGTCTTTGTTGATTTGCAACAACAGGTTTGGCACGCCGGTGGGACCTTAGAGGTCTCATTTTTTACTGCAGCAAAGTTGATGTGCATCTGCTGCAATTTTCTTGCTTCAAAAGAGCTATAAATTACACATCCGGTGACTCGAGGAGAAGAATCAACCGGTTTCAGCGGCAGGCCTAAAAATTCATGATAAGAATCACTACAAGGTCAAGAGCTGGAGAAGAAGAGGTGTTGTTTGAATATCTGTAGTTATCTCCAAGAGTAAGGCAATGTGGGAGAAGGATTCCAAGGTCTCCATCTCCACCAAACAGAACTCTTTCAACTCCTCCACCTGGTAGGCCTTTCATTCAGATCAATAAGGGTTTTAAGACCAATTAGAATGGCACAAAATAACCCCTATGTCAACTTCACGAGCATCAGCCCACTTGCCCTCAATGCACAACATCCAATTCCAATTCTGCCTTGAAGAACATTCCCTACTTCACTGGAGAAAATCAGACTACTCCAGGTGATCATGTTAAAGACATTGCCAATCTTTGTGCAATTCATGAAATCAATGAGATGCAAGTGTTTGTCAAATTGCTTTGGCATCTTCATTCAAGGGAAAGCATTGTAATGGTTTAGAAGCCTTGGAGCTGGTTCTATCACAAATTGGAATCAGCTGTGCATAGCACTTCATGAGCAATTTGGAGAGAAGGGAGACAACCTGTCTCTTTTTGAGCAGCTGACAACCATCAAGAGAGCTCCCAATGAACAACTGACCGATTTCAACTTCAGATTTCACAAGACTTGGGAGAGTATTCCAGTGGCGGTCGGAGCCAAAGCAATGAGAAGGTGCTTTTCTCTATTATCTCAAAGCTCTAAATTCTGATATTTCTATGTTGATTCAGTCCATGGGAGGCATAACTATCCCTATGGCTTATAGCATTGCCATTAGGGCTGAAAATTGTTTGATCC
This sequence comes from Taxus wallichiana var. yunnanensis, assembly GCA_018340775.1. NCBI lineage: Eukaryota > Viridiplantae > Streptophyta > Pinopsida > Cupressales > Taxaceae > Taxus > Taxus wallichiana. The sequence goes on along the minus strand of CM031243.1, from coordinate 308,848,947 downwards.
AAGCTGGCAAACTAGCCCCTAGACCTCCCATGCCATTGTTTCCAAGTTTAGAGAGTCCAAATACCAATCAAGCACCTAATTTGGCTCCTTCTCCCACTCCTAGAAATCAAAGTTCAAATGAAGCTTCTACTTCATCTCCAAGTGCCCCAAATGAGCTTCAAGAAGTCATGAAGCAACTGCAAAACCTAGGCAATGAGCTGGTTACTCTCAAGAGGCAACAAGCCCAAGGTTTTAGACCTTCTTACCAGCCCCAAGCTCAGCCTAACAGGCAGCCATACCAACCACAAAGACCACCTAATCCAGCTGCAAATATGAATCAAACAAGGCCTCCTGCCAATAGACCATTTCAGCCCTACAATCCAAATGCCATATCTGCCTCTAAGGCATTGGTGCCAACACAAAACAACATTGCTCAGGAGTATGACTAGTGTTTTCCATGCAATGAACCTCATAACCAATCCATGTGCTTCAATGGTGCTTTGAATCAAGCATTAATGGTGACAACTACTGGTGTGGAGGGTGAGGGTAGTCAAGAAACAGCCAACAACAAGAAACACTCCAGCAAAGTAATCAGCCCCAAATGACACCACGTTGGTAAATTGGCGAAGCAGAGGATTTTTGGCATGAATCAAATGGTCTCTCAAGGTGTGGCAGCCAACACAAGGTCAAAAAGAAGGAATTTGGGTGAAGAACAACCATGAGCTCTAACTAATCTCTAACCCTCTATGGCTCCACAAATGGTTGGCAAACAAAATCCAGTTGTAAATGCACAAGGACAGCCAAGAACAACTCCTAGGCCAACTCAAATACCAGTTGTTGCTGCCTACGTGCAAGGAGTGAATGTGCAAACAAAGGGACAACAAAGAGATCCTTCATCACCATTCAGTATCATTGATCGAGATGAAGAAGACAAATGTTAATATATCAATGTATGAATCCTGTCTATCCCGAGGCTAAAGAGATTTGCGCAAGCTTCCATGAAGGATGACCAAATTTGAATCAGCAAGTTCAGATGCAAGACAAAGTGCTTACAAATGCTGCCTAGCCTGAGGGGAATTATGGAGGACAGCAAGGTAAAATGTTGAAGCCCTCTCCCTTCTATGTTTCATTAATCATTGGAAATCAGCTAGTGCACAATTGCATGATAGACTCGGGGCAAGTAGCTCAGTGATGCCTAAACAAATAGCTGATCAGCTAGGGCTCCAGTATGAAACAATATCCAAAGGGGTAGTGCAGCTAGATGGGACAGCAGTAGCAATAGTTGGAGTGATTAAAAACTTGAGTCTTACCTTGCATGCATGTCCAAATGTTGTTGTTTTACAAGATGTATCAGTCATAGACCTTCCACCACTCTTTGCCCTTTCCTTGTCAAGGGACTTCACAACTAAGATTGTAGGATATTTGTCTATTGATTGGTCACACATGCTATTCAGAACGAGGTATGGAACCAAAGCTACAGTCAGGTCTGAACCTATTGCAAACTTCCACATTGAGCCTTACACTCCAAGTCAGATTAATGCCAATTGCTCAGCATTTGATCAAGAAGATCACCCAAGCACTGATGAAGCTGACACCAAGGTTGGGAGCATCCCGGATCTAACTCTTGATGAATGGGAAAACAAGGTACATGCTTTTGATCCTTATCAAGAAGTAGAAGAATCTGAGCTAGGGGTCTATTGTATACATGAAGAAAATCAGCCTATTCCTAGCATCACCAAGCCAAACCACAAGGATGACAATGAGGTATGACAGCTGTTTTTGATGGATCAAGGAGTAGACAAGGTGCAGGAGGTGGAGCTATGCTTGTTTCACCTCAAGGAGTAAAGTACTATTCAAATTTTAGATTTCAGTTTGCATGCTCCAATAACACTGCTGAATATGAAGCCTTGGTGCAAGGGATGCATTGGGAAATCAAGAAGAAAATAAAGAACTTGCAAGTCTTAGGTGTGACAATGAATTGATTGTAAATCAAGTCAAGGGACAACATGTTGCCAAGAATGATCTACTCAAGTGCTACAAGAACAGGGTATGGGACCTCATGGAATATTTTGAGGGTTTTGGCATCAAATCCATTCCTAGGAAAGAGAATCAAGCTGCTGACAGGCTTACAGCAGTAGGGGCAGCCTTTGACATTGTGGAAAGCATTGAAAAAGACAAGGTACAGCCAAACATCCACATGATTGTGAGGCTTTCAGTGCCGGATAACAATGTCAGTTGGCAAGTATTTGAGAATGACCAGTAAATCATCCATTTCTTGCAAGAAGAAGCTGAGTTCTTAGCTAAGAATCAAGAAAAACTAGAACAACAGTATGGTGACCAAGTGGTACAGCTGAGAACTAACAAGCTGCCCAAGGGACTTATCACTTTGGAGTCCATTTTTAATCCCAATGATCAGTTTAGAAAGGAGAAAGAAAACATTCAGGTCAAGAGAGAGGATTCAGTATCCATCTTGGTGGAAGAGAACAAACCATTGCAAATTGGAAAGATGATAACTGAACAAGAAAGGTATGAGTTCATACAGTTGTGTCAAGAGTTCCCTGATGTGTTTGCTTGGAGCTATGAAGACTTGAAAGGTTTCAATCCCAACTTAGCTCAGCATACCATTGAATTGGATCCAAATACTAAGCCTGTCAGGCAAAAACAAAGACCAGTCAATCCACATATGGAGCCTCTCATGAGGAAAGAATTGGACAAGCTAATTGAGTCAAGAATCATATTCCCAATCAAGCATTCTAGTTGGGTTGCCAACTTGGTTCCAGTTAGAAAGAAGAGTGGAGAGATCAGATTGTGTGTTGATTTTAGAGACTTAAATAGAGCATCTCTCAAGGACCATTACCCACTCCCTTCCATGGAGCAAATCTTGCAAGTTGTGGCTGGCTCCGAGAGGTTTTCACTACTTGATGGCTACTCCGGCTACAATCAGATTATGGTGAAGGAAGAAGACCAGTTCAAGACAACCTTCACAACCAAATGGGGGACTTTTGCATACAGGAAGATGCCATTTGGGCTGTCCAACACTGGTGCTACCTTCCAAAGAGAAATGGACATGGTGTTCAAAGGTTTGATTAACAATGTGGTGCTGATTTACCTTGATGATATCATTGTTTTTTCCAAAAATGCAGCAGACCACCTCTCTCATTTGAGACAAGTTTTCATGAGGTGTAGGAAATTTGGAGTGTCTTTGAATCCTAAGAAGTGCATCTTTCTTGCACATGAAGGAAAGATCCTTGGCCATATTGTCTCCAAAGAAGGATTAGCAATTGATCCAGAGAGAGTCAAAGCCATAAGAGCACTACCATTGCCAAGCCACAAGAAATCCCTTCAGAGTTTCTTGGGGAGGATAAAATTTGTTCGGAGGTTTGTCCCAGATTTTGCAGCCCTTGTCAAGCCCATCACCAAAATGTTAAAGAAGAGCATGGCTTTCAAGTGGACAGCAGAAGGCAAGGAGAGTTTTGAAGCAATCAAAGAAGCCATTTCTCAAGCACCAACTCTCATCAACCTGAACTTCTCCAAGGATTTCATCCTCTATGCATTTGGAGGTAATGACACTATTTCTACCATTTTGGTACAACAGAACAAGGATAATGATGAGCAGCCAATTGCCTTCTTCAGCCAGAGCCTAGATGACTATGAGGTGAAGTACTCTTTTATTGAGAAGCATGTGCTGGTAGTAATCAGAAGCTTGAAGAAATTCAAGCATTTAGTCTCAAACAACAAGGTCCAGTTGCTGGTCTCACATGCTGGGGTTAAGGACTTCCTCCTCAACAAAGATTTGAACGAGAAAAGGGCAGGTTGGATCACCCATGTCATGGAGTATGACATTGAGATCAAGATCACCAAGCTGGTAAGAGGGAAAGGATTGTGTGAGCAGCTGGTTTTGGGGAAGCAAAAAGAAGTATGCAATGAAGAAGAGGCTGTTTTGACAGTCCAGGGCAGCCATGAGCCAAGTGGCAATCAAGAAGAAGACAATGCTGCCCCCACTCCCTGCTAGACCCAAGGTATAATACACTTCCTAAGCATAGGCCTATGCCCTCCGGAGATGAACAAGACCCAAAGAAGACACTTCAGATTGCAGGCTGTCCCATATGCCATTGTTGATGGAGTTTTGTTCAAGAAAGATGTGAATGGAGTGCTGCTGAGATGCATTAGCACAAATCAGATTCATAGGGTGTTGGAAGAGTTCCATGGTGGACCAGCTGGTGGTCATTTTGCACCAAGAGTGACAGCTCTAAAAATCATGAAGGCTGGTTATTATTGGCCTAAAATTTTCAGTGATTGCTATGCATGGATTAAGAGGTGTAAGAATTGTGCATTCTTCACAGGAAAAGAGAGACTTGCTGCCCTTCCATTGCATCCAATCTCAGTTGACCAGCCATTCATGCAATGGGGTTTGGACTTCATTGGAGTCATTAATCCCAATTCAAGTCAAGGGCACAAATAGATTTTGACAACCACGGACTACTTCACCAAATGGACTGAAGCAGTAGCACTCAAAGAAGCAAATGAGTCCAGCATCTTAGACTTTTATGAGGGGATAGCGACCAGATTTAGTATACATTATAATAATCTCAGATAATGCATTGGCATTGATTGGATCCAAGGTGACTAAGTGGGCTTTTAAGAACGGGATCTACCTAAGCACTTCATCAAACTATTACCCTCAAGGTAATGGCCAGGCCGAGTCTACAAACAAGAAATTGTTGAGGATCATTAGGAGGAATCTTGATGAGAATCAGAGGTCTTGGCATACCAAACTGAAATCAGCCTTATGGGCTGATAGGATAACTCCCAAGAGATCCACAGGTAACTCTCCATTTAAAATTGTCTATGGAAGAGAGGCAATCTTGCACATGTCACTTGAGTTGCCAACATTGGAACTCATGAAGCAATTAGAGTTGTTAGAGTTTGAGCCCATGGAGGTGAGATATGTAGAGTTGATGGAGCTGCAGGAGGTAAGAAATTAGGCATCCCAAGCAATGGAAAAGGATCAAGCTTTGATCAAAAAGACCTTTGATAGGAAGGCCAAGGATAGATCTTTTCAGGTTGGAGATCTAGTGTTGAAATGGGATGTGGATAGAGAAAAACCGGGAAGGCATTCAAAATTTTATGCCATTTGGAGTGGCCCATACATGGTCACGAAGTGCAAGAACAACAATGCTTTCCAATTGGCCTCATTGGATGGTGAAGAACTGCAGATTCCAGTCAATGGAATCTATCTCAAGTGTTGCTTCTAGAGGGAAATTTACCACCTTGTAAATATTAGATTAGATTTTCATTCCTCCAAGTGCTTTGCACATTGTTTTGTTGTAGGTTAGTTTTGCTTTCCCTAAGTGCTTTGGCACAGCTTGCTGTCCCTGGAGATGTTTTGTAGTCCTTGCTTCCATCATGTGATATTCCATCTTCCTCCTTGCACATTCTAAGTCAGTTGGGGTTCTAAACAGAATATTTGATGGCTCCATGCCCAATGGACTACTTTAGGCTACTGGTACTTTCATCTAGCAGGTAGATGACCCCTCTGAGTTGCCAAAATTGTTATCCAAAATGTGCCCTTGCTCATTTTTGTGGCTAACTCCTTGTGTTCCTACCTCTCTTGTGCCTCAGTCTTCATTTTTTTATTTTCAGGTACTCAAATATTTCTAGAGATGGCACCATCAGATAGAGCTCTCTCTCATCTTTCCTAGAAAGGTAAAGTTTGCCTCCTAACTCCTTGTATTTTTCAAGTTATGGCTCGGTGGAGTTTTTGTGGGAAATTTTCCCATTGGAGGCCCGTAGCCAATAGGAAGCTGCCACGTGGCAAGAGAGTTCGGAGGTCAGAGGTGAACTTGGAAAATTTTCCAAGTTTGGGTCGAAGGTTCAAATGGAAAATTTTTCCCGCTGACCAATCACAGTGTGACACGTGTCACAAGGGGAGGCATAGTGAAAAAATTGGCTAAGTGTTTGAGCAGGAAAAATTTTGAATTTTGGCCCACGGCCAATAGGAACTCGCCACGTGGCCAAGGAGGGTCGCGGGCATCGGGGTTAAAATTGAAATTTTTGCTAAGTTTTGGTAAAATTTTCAAATGCAACATTTGTCCCACGTAGCCCGTGCCCAATGAAAATGGGCCACGTGTCCAATGGAGCCCGAACCGGCGGAGGAGAAAATGAAAAATGCTAAGGGTTTTGCCGAGTTTTCAAAGGCAAATTTTGGAAGGATTTGCCCGCAGCCAATAGGGGCATGATAGGTGGCACAAGTGGCGGGGAGCTCGCGGCACGGGGGGAGAAAGGAAAAAGGTTGCTAAGTGGTCATTAAAAGTTTCAGAGGGGAAAATGGAACAGAGGGCCCGAGCCAATAGACACAGGACACGTGTCCTAAGGGGAAGGGGAGTTCGGAGCTCGGGAAGGAATTAGGAAATTTGGCAAAAGTTTCGGTGAAAAATTCAAAGGCAAAGGATGAGCCCGCGCCCCTATCGACCAACCAAATCATGCCACGTGTCCACAAGTGGCGGGCGCGAGGAAAATCGAAATTTTTCCCAAAGTATAAAAAGGTAAAATTTTCAAAGGAAAACCCACGGAAAGGGAAGGAGAGAGAATTGCATGGCCAATCAGCACCGACACGTGGCATCTAACCAGCAGAGTGCAGAGAATTTTTGAAAAATTTTCCAAAGACAAAAAAGAGGTAAAATTTGAAATTTTTTCCCGCCAATCCGTTTTTGGGCCGTTTTTGCCCTAAATCTTCAAATGATCATATCTTTTGATCCAGAGCTCATATTTTCACGTTCTTTATATCATTGGAAAGATGTTAAAATTATCTACATGATTCCATGGTCAATTTATAATTTTGGTTCAGTTTGGAGAGATAAAATTCAAAAACAGTTCTGGTACGTGTCCATGGCCAGAAATGACATTTCAACAACCAAATTTAATACAGAATGGGTCGCATTCTTCTCCAATATGGTAAAAAATGATAGGGTATGGGTTTGTAAGGTCCTCCATGTTGTTTTAATGCATTTTCCATCAATGAGGGATGGCTCCCATGTGTTTTTCATGTTTTCTCTCTCCTGGGCTCGACCCATGTACTGTAAAAGCCAGATTTGGCTCATTTCTTCATGGTTGAACACTTTTTGGCATAGAAAACTTCTTCTTTCACCTCCAGCAAGTGATTTTTGCAAGAATCAGACCTTTTTCAAGTATTGTAGCAGGTTTATACCTCTTTGAGGGTGGAATGCAAGAGATTTTACATGGAAATGACAGTGCAAACTCTGTGAATGCTTTCAGTCCTCTGTTTGTATTGTTTTACTTCATTTTAAGACCCCTAATTGCATCTATCAGCTTGTGTATGTTTTCCCTTGTTGCATTTCATGAATTTGTGTCTATTTACATGGCAAAAAAATGTTTCACCACTCCTTTGGTGCATCACCATCATTAGTTAGTTTCAATTTTTGCATTTCTATCCCTGTCCCCTTGCAATTTAGAGTAGGATTAGGATCTGAACCTCTATAGTTGTGCAAAATATAGATATAAATCAAAGGAGTTTGAGGAACCAGCCTATAATATGGAGATTCCTATCTCATTTTCACAAGTCCCACACTGGAGAGAGGTTTCCATGTTGTACAATCACACTGGATGCCTAAAACATCAATTTAGAACCTTGATTTGCATCTAGGGGTCTTTCTTAATTTGCAACAACAATGCCCATATACAAACATAATCTTCCTAGAAGAAGAAGAAAAATGGGTCCCGGCATAAAGCCTGATGAGGTACCCATGTACAAAGGGGCAATCTCTCGGAAGATGAAAAAAGAGAGAAGATGAGGGAGATGAGATGGATGCAGAAGATTCCATGGATGGATCTAAACTCTGCAACTCTAAGAAGTCTCCCAGAAGAATGTTGATGATGAGATCCTCTACCTCTGGACTGAAGAAGAGCCATCTGCACCGTACTGTGTGTCTTCCCTTAGGAAGGATAGAAAAGATGTGCTAGAAATCTGCCCACTCCACGAAGGAAATTGAAGGTAGTAGCATGAAGAACTCTGAGTCTGGTCCACGAAAGTGTGACATAGGTCTAGCAAGTGAGTGCAAAGGAGCTGAGGGTAATGTCACGAGTGCAGAACTATTAGAGTATGAAGGGTGAACACTTGTAGAAAGGATTTCCAACTGATGTGAAGGCAATAAAACATCCCCACGACAAAAAATGGATCCACAAACAAAGGTGGATTAATGAAAGTCTCGGTAAAGTGGAAGTGGCAAGAGTCCCAGAAGGGGCACTCCCAACAATGGAGATGATGAACTCCTCTGAAATACCTGTAGATGGATGAGGAACCTGTAGTACATCACAAGTGTGCTATGTGAAAAGATGACTAAGGTCAGGTAGATACTCATCCCAATGAGGGGGCTCAACAAACAGAAGAGTGATGTCAGATATGTATGAGTCATCCAAGGAAGGTTGAGGAGTGAAATGGGCCTCAAACACTGAAGGTGGAAAAGAGGTGGGTGTGATGACTATATGATATTGTATAAGAGACTGCTCAATATCTGATGAGATGTAGGATGCGTCAACACTCTCTGGAATAGTGAGAGAAGGAGGAGAAGAGTCCTCTATAGTACTCTCGACATCAGAGCTGGGTGCACAATCCTTATTATCAGAAGTAGAACCAAGTGAGTCGGTGTCAGTGGAACTGTCATCACATGAAAAAATAGAGGAGACAACTGAATCAGCTGCAACAACAACAGTATGTGAAGGGTCTCCATAGAGGGACTGAAGAATGCTCCAGATGCGGTGGGGTGGATCTGAGTCTACCACGTGAACCCATTGAGATGTAGAGACATGCATCATCATGTGACCAAAAACACGGTCGCAATTGTTGAGAAAATCATTAAGATGACGATGATCAGTGGGTGCAGGAACTGGCCCAAGCAAGAAGTGAGAAAGACCCTTGCAGGTGAAGTAATGTTCCATAGAAGCACACCAAGCTGAATAGTTCTCTCTCCCACTAAGAATTGGTGGAGGCTGTAAGGTGATCCTATGACGCTCAAGTCTGGAAAGAGTACCTTCCATGATGCGGAATCAAAAAGTGCAAGATGCACAAATGCAAGACGTCGGACTCGGCCGATAATGTGTCTGCATGTAATACAACACCCAGGACAATAACAACCCCCCTGCTTTCGGCACTTTATAGTTGAGTGCGTTGATTACAATCGGGTCCGTGCATGCGGTTTGAAACACTTGGTAACTCGTCTTGCAATTAGCGTAATAACGCGCAAGAGGGGAGACCACAACAGTGTTTCGTGGAGCACAACAAAAGAGGAACACCGTAAACAAGCACAAGAAAAAAATAGAAAGGAGGTGAAAGCCAACCCTGGTGGTGAGAAAAAGCATCTCACATCGCACACGAAATAATCCCTTTGTCATAAAACTGTGGCGGACGTGCTCACAAGTCCATGAAAAAAGGAATAGAACAAAGCTCAAAAGAATGAGCTGAATTAAGCAAAACAAAGACACCCCCCAGAATGTGGCACTTTATAAAATTAGTGAATTTACAAAGCTAATGATCCCATCATCTAGAGTGTGAAAAAACATACAAATTTGACTAAAGAAGTGCTCAAAACCGAGCAACGAGTCAAAAGTTATAGCAAAAACCAATTCCCGCAATTTGATGAGAAAAAGCCAATAAGCCTGCAAACGGATTAAAAAAGTGCCCTAAATGCATGCAAAGGGTGTCATATGTATGCTCGTTGGAAACGACATGGAATTTGAGATAGGGTTTATTTGTATTGTGAGGGGGAATTAGCCACCGCCAACCTGGACCTCACCCTTCGTCTTCGACACTCGGTGAAGGTTAGAAATACAACAATCCAAAGACCAAATTATAATGCCAAGGAAATATATTTTTTTAAATAATGTGAAATTAAAATTAGATCTAATCTAATGAAGATTTAGATGAAGATTTTTTAAAAAGATAAATGTTTCTAATTAAAACAAAGTTCTTAAGAAACTTGTCAGAGTTAGAAATGTTTTTAAAAACTTACTAAAAAGAAGTTTGATTGTAAAAAAAACTTAGCATGTATACTTACACGGCTCGTTTTTATAAAAATCGAGATTGAGTAAGTTTTTTTAAAAAAGAAAGGAAGGAAACTTACCAAAACTGACTGGTGTAAGTGTACAGCCATGCACAGGAATGAACAGTCACGTTTTATGTTGCCTACACCAAAAAACAAGGGAACAGGCTGCGCGAGGATAAATAACAGCAGGGAAATGATGCCTGGCCGTGCCAAGGGTGAAAAAACATAGAGAAATGTTGCCTGGCCGCGTCAAGAGAGTGTACAGGCTGTTTTTGCTTCTGCCAGGCCGTTTTTGTTTTAGCAGGCCAAAAAACGTGGCAAATGATTTTTACAACCCTGTGAAGCAAAAAAACGAGGCAGATGATTTTTACAACCCTGTGAAGCAAAAAAACATGGCAAATGATTAAAAAACGCCCTGCAGACAAAAAAAACGTGGCTAATGATTAAAAATGCCTGTGCAATCAAAAAAACGTGGCTAATGATTAAAAAATGCCTGTGCAATAAAAAAACGTGGCTAATGATTAAAAACGCCGAGGGACAGCAATTCGTTGAGTAGCAACCACGACTGAAGAACTCAAGGATCCTGCAACCACAGACAACATGCACAAGAAAAAAACACAAAAAACTTTCCAAGAAAGCTTGTTAGAGATATTAGCAAGATAATTTCCAGAAAATGGTGATCAAAAGACTTGCATGCAGAGTAAAATAACGAAACCAAGTAAGAGTAATAGCAACAAAAAATAAATCGAGTGCACGTTTACCCGATCTCAGCTCTGATACCATGAAAAGAGTTTGCGAGAATCGAATCGGAAATGAGGCACCACAAAGTAGTTGCACTCCAACGGAATCGTGAAAGCTCCAGCGATAGCAAGGAAAAAAATTGATCAGTAATGGAAGAACTTGCTCAACAGAAACAAAGCTTGCATAGAGGAAAGACAGCGGAGTGTCTTGGCATGCTCATAAATGAATAGAAAAGGGGTACATATAGGGTGTTGAGTAACCCTAGTGCATGACACACATGAAACCCTAAACCTAACCCATGTGAGATGACCCTCCAACATGAGAGGAGGACACATAAGATAACTCACACTAACATCAACTATATAAGTTGACAACATATTTTCAAAGTGGCTTTCGATAAATTTTTTTGTGATAAGTAATATTCACATGAGTAATTTGTTTTGAGTAATATCAATAAGGGTTTCTAGGGGTTGGTTCTCCTTGTGGGGTTGGTGCCTCACTAAACAAATCTTGTGTGATGAGTCATATTCATGCAAATATTTTGGTTTGAGTAATATAATCAAAAGTTTCAATGGTTTTTCTTCCCCTTGAGGGTTTCCCACTTACATATTGTGTTTTTCATCTCCCTTGATTATGTTTATGTGGATGGTTTTATGTTTCTAAGCTCACACTTAATGCATGGTTGAATGGTTAGTGATTCATACAAGTTAAATTGAATTGGTTAATGTTTTGAAGGATTGATTCACCCTCCCTCTTAGTCCATTTTTCTTCCAACAATTGGTATCATAGTAGGTACTTTTAGATAATTTTAATCACTTGAAAGGATATCCTTTGAACCATACAAATGGTGAGTAAGTAGAGTGGATCCTTTTTCAGCTAGCCACAATTGTTTGATGGAGTAAATTATACTATTTGGAGTCTTATAATGAGGACTCACATCATATAATTAGGGTTTGATATTTATAAATTAGTGGTGGATGGTTGTACAACTCCTACAACTCCCCTAACAATTGTTACGAGATAGTAAGACAAGTAGTGAAAATTGTAGGGCTATGAATGCAATCATGTGTGGCCTAGCTAAACCTAAACTTGTGAAGGTCATGCATTGCACATCAGCAAAATCAATGTGGGAGAAACTTCAGGTCATTTATGAAGGATATTCCAAGGTAAGAATATCTAAGCTCCAAAATTTTGGAAATCATTTTGAAGGGATAAAGATGAGTGATGAAGAGTCAATTCCTACATATTGTCTTAGAGTTGATAAGGTTGTCAACAACATGAAAGGTCTAGATGAAAAAGTGAAGGAAGAGGTTGTGGTTAAAAATGTATTAGGGTTTATAACCCTAATTTGACTCCAAAATTTTTTCCATTGAAGAAGCCAAGGATTTTACTCTCTTGACAATGGATGCATTACATAGAACTTTAGCTGTTCATGAGATGATGGTTACGATTCTAAACCAGTCATGAAGGAGAGTGATTTTAATCGATATGAAGGAAAAGGGTATGAAAGTTAAGGATGATGAATTTTCTCTTGAAATTGATGATGAAGAACTATTTGAAATGATTTATAGGAGGTGAAGGTTGGATCAAGTAAGTACAAAGGGAATTTTCCTTTCAAATGTTTTAATTGTGGTAAGATAGGCCATTTTTCTATCAAATTTCCTTACAAGAACAAGGAGGAATATCATGATAAATACCACGACAAGAAGGCTAACAAGTTTGAAAAAGGTTAATAGAGATTTAAAAGGTTTGATAAAAATAAGAAGTTCAAGAAGAGTTTCTACTCAAAGGAAGAAGCTTGTTCATATGAAGCAAGTAATGATAGTGGTGTTTCAAATTTATATATGAATCACAACATGAAGATGTTGGAGATGAGGTATTTTTCATGACCAAGTATTCCATGAGGTCTACAAGTGATGGCCCCACATTATTGGGTGACGTCGTATATGATTCTTGTAGGGTCTTTGAAGAAGAAGAATAAGAAGATGCTTGAGGCTGAATTAGTATGTGTTCAAACTGAGATAAAGCATGTTGAAAAAAAAAAAAAAGAGTCTTGGATCTCAATTCAAGGAGTATGAGGCAAAAATTCATGACCTAGAGAAGAAACATTGGGCTGTGACATAGAAGCTTGATGAGACAATGAAAAGGCTAGAGATGCAGATGAGCTCTATGACACTAAGCTTATAGTCCAAGGAAGAAGAGGTGATATTTCTAAAATGATAATTATTTTATGTAATTAGTAGGGCTAAATCATTCCAAAAGTCTGAGAAAAGCACTAAGAATCTTGATGATATCTTTAAAAATCATAAATTTGCAGGTAATAAGACAGGTTTGGGGTTTAAATATGGCCTCAAGGGAAAAGAGGTAATGCAAGAGGATAATCTTCTAAGTAAGGAATTTGAAGTACCAAGCATCAATGAAGAAAAAAAAGAGAAAGATGCTAGATAAAATATGAAGACAAAGTCCATTAGGTAACCTAATGCTTCAAGGTTTGAAAGATCATTTAATGGTTATTGTTTCTCTTGCAATGGTTTTAGACAAAGGGCTAAAGAGTGTAGGAGGTTTATAAAATATGAACATCCATGGAGGGATAGTAGGACTGAGATATCAAAAAATATAAAATACTAAAATTGTCATGAGAAAGGGCATATGGCTAGGTATTTTTATACGAAGCTTCAAGTCGAATGGAGTAATGAGATTTACAAGGACATGCGTAGAGTTGTGTGCTTCAACTGCAATAAGATATGACATATTGATATGGATTATTATGGTCCTACAAGGTAAAATAGGATTTTTTAGGGTCCTAATATACATGTTATAAGGAAAAAAATGTCATGGGAGCCAAGAGTGAATAATAGTGTTCTATCAAGGGCTGATATGAATACAAGAAAAGAATATTCTCATAATGTAGATTTAAAAAATATGGAAGAGGTGAATTTTAGGTGTCAAAGAGGGATTGTGACCTCTTTAAGTCACTCTTCTAGATTAATTATGAAGAGATATGAGTCTACTAGACTTCTTAGAGACATAATCATCCATATGAAGCATTATGAGAAGGAGGAGCATGATTAGTATGAGGTATGCTACTATAGAAATATTCGTTATGGTGTCAAGGTATGTACTTTATGATCTTGAAGGTACTTAGTCTGCTTTGAAGATGTTCCAGGAACTACCAAGCTATAAGAATGCTAGATTTATAAAGGTAGAGTTATTTCATTATCTAAGTTGGTATAGGGATTCGTTTATGGTTTATGGTGAACCACATCTTGAATAATGACATTGTAGCGGTGTATGCAAAAAGTCAAAGATGTGGAACATTAATAGTTGAAGCTTATAAATTTGATCTTGATCACTCAAGGTATAAAATATCGAGTTCAAGGAGACCGAGTTGTCGATTGGTAGTTTAATAAAAGTATATGTTGAATGGTTAACCCACAAGGTCCAAGTATGCTAATATTTTTGAGTTAAGGTATGTTTATGATTTGTATTTTTGTAGTATGAGTGGCATAAGTAATGTCCTTGAGTATGAAGAGTTCAAATTTTAAGAGTTATGTCCTGAAAATATAAGTAAGATGATTTATTTTGTTGATTCATGTCCTTTATATCATTCAAAGATGTCAAATTTTGTGGATGTATCATAATGATACAAGAGGTCTCTTGCACAATATATTTATCTCTAGTTAGTAGTAGGTTATGAAAATATGATCCTAGGCATGTCAAGTTTCATGATGATAAGGATTGGTGTTATTGAGAGAATTATCTCCAACAAACATGTATAAATGAATCATGAAGGGTCCAAGCTACTATGATTAAGCATATTGATTGTTCTAGCTATATGGATGCATCAAGAAGGTGATTAAGAATGAAATCAAGGTATAGTTGCTCTAAGTTCTACATGATGATGAGAATTAATGTACAAAGGTCTAAAAAGGATGTCTTCAAGTGATCGCAAAGAGGGTTTTCTTGAAGAAAAGATAGTTTGGTTTCATCATTGATGAATAATTTTCAAAAGATTAAAAAGTGATATTGTGTAGTTGAGTGTCATCATGGTGACTAAGCATGTTATATCTTGTTTTAAAAGTTATCAAGGATGCCTTGGAATTGGGTCAAGTGATACCACATTGAAAATTTGCTAGATCTATGAAGAATAAAGTATTTTGGTATGATGAATTGATCGGACCATCAAAGACAGAGAATGTTGATGTTTTCCAGGTATGTGAGCTAAGTTTTCATGATTAATGTTGAGTTGCTAGGCCTTAAGATGTGTTTGAGATGTCTCTAGAATGTTGATGCATCATAAAGGTAGTAGGAAAGATTAAAAGAACTGTCGGGATTGTGAGATTAAATAAATGAGTTCTCGGTGAATAATCATATTTATAAGAATATGTATGATTGCTTAACACCTACAATGTGATCTTAGATAGAGGCTTGAAGAATTAATGTAGTTGGAAAAGGATATATAAGATCTACATGGATATTTGTATCTTGATGATAGTATACAAATCTTGTGGAGATATAAGGTATGTTTTCGAGTTCATTTATGAAGTAGCTATAGTGATTGAGGTGTGTGTATGCAATGTTACAAGGTTAAGAGGTTTAATAGATGGATTGGATTAAGGGGAGGTTGTGTACTATTAAATGCGAGGTCAAGTATGTTTGCAGGATATGTATGATGGATTTTGGCACTTTGCGTGAACATTGCATCCTAATAGAGTCGTAGGTGGTTATTGTGCACAAAAATGGTATGTTATAGGTATGCAAGCTAGTTGAAAATGTTATTAGTCTTTAAATACAAGTTATGGATGTTATAAGAGTGTGGATGCATCATAAAGAGGTCAAGGAGAAAGAAAATGAATTTTCAAGTGAAATGGATGAGTATCTAAGTTTATATGGCCTGTATCAAGACAATGGAGGTATGAATGTGATGATACGGGTATGTGGTGGTCTTCCAAGGAGGGGATCTAGTTTTGGTCCCAATCAATAGAAAAACATGAAAAAGGTTAGAATGGAAGAGTTGATGTTGATTTCATGTACATCATCTTATAGAGTGAATCGTATGATCAAGAATATCTCATTAAATTATAAATAAGGTTGAAAACATAGAAAGCGTGTCTCTGGGAAAAGATGATATGTTTGAGCCATCTCACAAACATGAAAGAAAGGTATCTGTGCTAGTTTTTTACATTTTTAGCTAGATAGAAATGATATGAATCTAGGGAAGATATAAGGTGGTATGTCATGTTGTGTATGAGCTTCCATGGATGGAAAAAGTTGGTCCAATTTGTACTAAAAGTCTATTTTATGGATCTCATCCCTAAAGGTTGTTTGCAACCATTGTATGATAGAGACAAATAAATTTGTGAGCTTTATCAGTAGAGATGAATCAAGAAGAAGGTAAGAATGAGTTTTTACTGTTGATTCATTATAAGAATGATTTTGGCATGAGTGTGTGCTTCTTCCTAAAAGGATCTACAATGATTAAATGTATTGATGAAGCCAAAAATAGAGTCAAGACGGAATTGATAGGATTGAATGCTAGTTTGATGACTTTGGTTGATGTTTCCATTTAAGAAGTGCTTAAAATACTTTAAAGGAAGATGAAGACCATATTCTCAAGTACTATTTTTCATTAGTGTAAAAATGGGGGAGAAGAATTAAGTGGTTTTGCATCAATCACAAAGGGGATATTATTGGCATGAGTGAGATAGAGCGTTGACATTGATGTAAAAGGTCATCAATGACAAAGAGGATGATCTAGGAGTGTTAGGGGATGTTTTAATTTATGATGAAATGGAAATTTAGGTTGATTCATGGTTGCAAGAGTGGACAAGGTGAGAATGGTTTGGCCTAGTAGGCCTAATCAAGTGACCTAACTAGCCTAGGTGATGGACCATGATGACTATATTTTCCTAATGGTATGAGGGACATGATAAAAGTATGGATATCATGGTAGGAGTGTATTAAGACAATCAAATGAGCTTGAGTTTAGGTACATGTTGTGGAATCAATTACAGGTGCTCATCTAGACCTAATCTAGGTGCTTGAAGACCAAATGGAGCATGAGAATGAGTTATAGGGCCATGTGAGCTCATGGAATCATGTAGGGGTGTGAGAAATGTTTTCTCAAGTGTGTTAGGTCCTTTTATAGACCTTGGAAGTAGATTCATGGTGTTTTTCTACTTGGTCTAGGTCCAAACTAGACATAATCTTAGTGTTTGGAGGCCTAATAAGGCATGATAGTCACTTGTAGGTGTGTGTGAGCTCTTGAGGACATTCTTGGTTATAATGTTAGTTCAATTTGTTATGGCTTAAATTATGCAAAACCCCAAGACCTAATAATGCAAGTCATGGTGGATAACAATATGTAGGCCTAATAAGGAAGATTTATGATTGGAGATGATGCACAAGGGTGTCTTAGTGTTGTGGGAAAAAATTTAGGTTTCCATTATGATAATTTTACAAGTTATGAGGTTTAGACCAAAACAAGGTTCTTAAGAGTTCATTTTCCACCTCGAAGTAAGAGAAATTCTCATGGTCGACATGCGTAAGGTTATCATGGGGATCTTATCCTTTCATGGATGTCGGGCATGGAGTATAACAGATCTCAGAGTTGGAATGTGGTAAAATGAGGCCGAAACATTTATGAATGAATGTTAAGAAGGTAAACATATTTTTATGAGTTTAAAACCCTAGGTTATGAATGATGGGGAATATATTATTATTAGGTGACAATAATTTATTGGTGTTACAAATGTGATGATTGGAGGTTGTAGTGGAATCTTACAACTTTCCAATAAGGTGTTTTAGAGCTTGTGACACTATGTAAGCCCCACTCGAAAATGTTTGTTTATGAAGATATCTAGTTTTTGAAAAATATGTCCATTGTACCTATTGAATAAATTAAAATTTATGGAATCTTTGGAATTTTAATCCATGTCCATGATAGTTTTAGGTCATGGCTTAGGTCCTAAAGTGTAAAGTGTGCAATGTATTTGAAGAGTTGTTTTTGGGCCAAAAAACATAGTTTAGCAGTGTTGGAAAATGGACTAGATCCTTGTGATGGATTATAATGGCATTGGATGTGTTTTAAACATATCATATGACATGTTTCATGTTTTTCGAAACTATGAAAGTGTATCGAGGTATCATGATTGAGGTCACAAGTTGATCTAGTTTCACTAGTTCAAGACATGACTACTTTGGTGAGAAGATGGATGTAGAAGGCTAATGTTTTGGCTTATATGATGATATATATCCATTAAAAAGTGAATACAGATGAATTTTATTTCCTATTGAATGAATTTATAGGTCTTGAAAGTGATAGTAAGTGTGAAAACCAATTGAGTTTCCAAAACTATTTTCTAGGCATTTTAGTTTGGTAAAGAGGAAAAGAGGTGCAATTTTCTTTGTTGGATGCTTCACGAGGTATAAAATGTAGGATGTGTTATACAGGTCCATGTATTTCCAATTAATGGTTACATGGCATATTCTAGGTGTTTTATTTATGATCTTATGTTTCAATGGTGAATACTAGTTCCTGGAAGTTCTTGTTTTGAGTAGAAAATAGTCCTATAAGGTAGTGATATGAAGAAAATGATTAGTGTAGAGAATTGTGAGATCATGGATAATGTTTTAAGGGTATTATGGACATGTGTGAATCCTTTGGAGGCATAAAAATATTTATGAAGTGATTGGAGTCTTTGATGAGGTTGGTGATGGGGTTTTAGGCCTTTTTGGGCTTGTCTTGTGTCTTGGTGCATTGCCGACCCATATGGGTCCTTCATGTGAATTTATATGAGTATTTAGTTATGTTTTGAGTTGATTCATGTATAAAAGTGAATGTAATGGTTTATTTTTGAACTAGTTGAGTGAGAGGGAATAATGCGAGCTTGGTGAAAGAGTGCAAGTGGTTCAAAGACATTAAGATAGAACTGATATTTTTGTGAATTTCGAAGAGTGTTGAAGATATTTTGTGCAAGGGTTTGTATCCAAATCAGTCCATGGAATATTAATTTTGAACGAGTTAGGAGAAGGTTCATTTAAAGAGCATTTGAAGGTGTATGAGCTGAATCTTGTGATCACTATACATTGTGTGAGTTGGAAGCATATATTCAAAGTGATTTTGTGATCAAAATTTGTATGATTAGTAATATTCACATGAGTCCTTTTTTGTGAGTACAATAAAAAATGGTTTCTAGTGGTTGGTTGTCCTTGTGGGGTTGGTGCCTCACTAAACAAATCTTGCGACCATGCAAGTATTTTGGTTTGAGTAATATAATCAAATGTTTTAGATGGTTTTCTTCCCATTGAACGATTCCCAATAATATATTGTGTTCTTGTGCTATATCTCTTGATTATATTCATGTGGATGGTTGTTTCATGTTTCTAAGCTCATATTTAATGTATGGTTGAATGGTTAGTGATTCATACAAGTTAAATTGAATTAGTTAATGTTTTAAAAGAATGATTCACCCCTACCATCTCGGTCCATTGTGCGACGAACATTTTGGTAAAATATGCATGGCTTTGGTGCTTGGTTCTTGAAAGTATGTATTGTGCATGAGCTTGAATATTTGCATGAAGTTTTCTAGGGTGTATTAAATTCTTAGTGAGATGTGTCATAAGTATGTAAGTTTCAACAAGGTGGATAACAAGCCACTTTATCAGAGACATGTGTTGGTATAATCCATTCTAGGCCTTGTCCTATAACTAATGCATTCTTAACATGAATCATGGAGTAGATAAGGATAGGGTAAGTTAGTTAAAGCATGTGTAAGGAATTGTAACATTTTATGACAAGTATGGAAGGTATACAAGGCCGTAATTTAGGTATATGATGCATGTTAAAGGTTCTTAGGAAGTAAGTCACTAAAGACAAGGTAAGAATGCATGGGAAATTCATGGTTTCTAGAGATTTTCAGGTGTTTATAGGCATGAATAAGTATTGAAGAACATCAAGGAGGTTGTTTTAGATGTGTAAACCAAGTTTTAGGTCAAGAATATGAAAAGAAAGCAAGAAAAACTTTTTGAGCTCTATCGAGATCTCGAACTATATTTCCTAGCTTAATAAGAAACTTTGGATGTTCATCCACGCATGTGATATGTGTATGGAAACACGGGACTTTTTTGGATGTTATGGCATGGAGCTAAGAAGGTTTAGCAAGAAGAATGAGGTAAAATGAATGCCAGGTTTTTATGAACCATGGTTAAGAAGCAAAATAAGTCAAAACCCTCCATATACGCTAATTCTAGAGTGATATGCAAGAAGTGATGTTTTTGTCTCCAAATTAGTTGGAAAATTTATTTTGATGTTTCAAGGATGTATAGGAATCTTCATATCTTATCTTGGTGGAATTTGTATGATTTTGGTATGATGGTATGCTACTGAGAATAATCCTTGTTTTGTCAATATTTATAGGTATAGTCTTGTGTTACGGGGTTGATGATGCAAAAATTGGTGTAGAAGCAAGTGTGAGATGTATGCTAGATGTCCATGAAAACATTTTTTCTTATTCGGTGCAAGAAATGGGTTAAACCTTTCACCAAAAGTATCATGTCGCTAATGGTCTAAGAAGGCTAAAACTAGTCAAGTGGTCTAAGAGGTGTTTGGTTAATTTACATGTTGTAGCGAGTGGTTTATGAGCATGAATAATTAGTAGTGTTCTGGTATGAAGTGTTAGATCTCATATTTTTATAAGAAAATATGTTTTAATGGTTAAGAACTAATGGCCTAAATTTCCTTATTTAGGCTTTTCAAGAAGATGTTTGAAACACATGTACAAGAATGAAATTATGAGTATAACATGTGCATGTCAAGGTGCTTGATCATGTTGATGGAATCCTTGGTGAGGTGTTCCAAGTGGTTGAAGTTTCGTAAGTTGATTAACTAAAATATTGAATTTGAAGCAGTGTACAAAAATGCACTAAATGATATAAGTTGAAATACTGATGCTAAATATTTTATTTTGATATTTAAATGAAATGGATAAAATAAAAGGCATAAGGTACTAACCTAAAGATGAATTGTCTCAATTTGATTCTGGAATGAATAAGATGATGTGTGGATGAAGTAGAGTATGAAGGTATGACTCGAGTGTATTACGGAAGATGAAGATCCGAATGGATTGGGGTGCCTGGAAGAGGACTGGGGCACCTATGGGTGCCATGGTCTCGTAGTATGGGCACTATGGCCTACAAAAATATTAGGATATGAATCTTAGAGTATCATAATATTTTCACAATTTATCAATCCTTGTCATGTGATTGTCACAAAGAAATTCACTTATGTTTTCGTAAACCTGCAACAAATATCTACATGTGAAACCCCATACAAAGCATCAAATTCGTAAAAATGAAAGATGCATATGAAGGGGTCAGACTAACCTTAGCTGCCACAATGGTGGAATTACAACTAAGAACTATACTACATTCTATACCTAATGTAGTTATGTGTTCTTATGTGTGAAATTTTGTGCCTAGGGTTCCCAAAGGCCAATGGCACGAGAGATAGGGGAAATATCTAGATGTAAAATGCAAATGGTGGATGGAATAGTAGGAATACAACCCTTCCTATGCAATGTGTGTGATGTAATAATTCCCAAATGCAGTCCCTTACCTTAGTAGATAGCTAGCCCTTGATGGTAGATAGCCTGCCCATAGAATAATGAGTATGTTATGTTTATATAGGGATATCTTGCTAAAATTTTGACACTAATGACCTGACATGCCGACTAATACCTAGGGAATGAGAGGGAAAATGAAAAAGACCGATCTCAAATAGATAAATTAAATCTAAGTTGTTTTGGGATTAGGGTAGATAAAATTAAGGACTGGGGAACCCATGGGTGTCCCAAGACTACCATGGGCACCTTAGTCAAAGACTATAGACGTAAAATAACCAAATAACAAAACCCGAGACCCCTTGAGAGATGACTAGAAGCTGTGTAAATAAATGATGATTGTGCAGGCAAGACGAGATGATGACGATGAACAACTAACTAACAATAGGACTACGTGATGGGTCATTAGTGAATAATTTTATTATGTAAGATCCATATATAAAATAACATACTTGGTGGTATAATTTTAATAGTAAGTGAGTGGTTTTGTGACTACACAAGTGCAATTTTTGGTGATGGAGGTCTATTAGTTTCAAATATGCATCGATTTTTGGGTCTTATGCCATCATTTTAAGGTTCTAATGAGTTTTTTCAGTTTCTTAACATCGAGACCTTTCTAGTGATATGAATTATGATCCTTAGTGAAGATATTTGATGTGTAAACCATATTTTTTTTAAGATATACTTTTAGGCACTTAAGACCTAAATGGGTGTGCTTGCCAAATGGTGGAGTCCATGATGATAATGGATGCAGAGTTTTTGAGCCTATAGATTAGTATGAGAGGATGTTTTTGATGTGTTTGGATATTTTGGAGTCATGATGATGATGTTTTATGCCTTGAAATTCAAAATTGTGACTATTAGAGTAGTGTGTTATGTTTTAGGCCTAGTTGAGCATGTTTGGGCTTGTAAGGCTTATACCAACCTATATTGTCTCTTGATGTGATTTATATGAGAGTTTAGATTTTTTTTATGTCATGACCGACCTTAATGGTCTTAGCTGACCTATGGTTGTTTATATGATGAGTCATGTATAAAGGCGAGTTATGTTTTCTCATTTGAGCTAGTTGTATTAATAGAGGTGTGAGCTAGATAGAAGATAGTGTAGAGAGTGTTGTAGAGGGTCAAAAGAAGATTTAATAAGAGCATGAGAAGATGAGAAGGGGAGATAAGAAAGAGTTATAAGGTCACTTGATCTAATCAACCTACATGATGCAAGTTTGAGCGAAGTAAGAGAAGGAAAGGTTTGAGATGGTGTTGAGTGAAGTGAGATGACAAAGTGATTACAATCAATTGTTGTAATAACAAGTACCTCAGGTGGATAGGTGGGTGCTTAGTCATCTTAGGTGGTTATGGCCTCCTTGTAGGGTTATTTTCTTACTAAATAGAGGTGTGGTTCTCCTTGTGGGGTTGGTGCCTCACTAAAAAAATATCTTGTGATGTGTAATATTCACTTGAGTCCTTTGTGTTGTGTAATATATGTAAAGGTTCAGTGAGTTTTCTTCCCCTTGAGGTTTTCCCACATTATATGTTGTATTCATGTGTTCTTTGTTACTTCTTGTTCTTGTGAATGGTTAATAAACACACATTGGTTAATGAATGTTGAATGGTGAAAGTTTTATAATTCACACCCCTCTCGGTCATTATGTTTCCAAATAATTAATATAACAAAAATCATGTATAAAGTAACAAGCTACCTAAGGAAACTATAATGGGTTTTGATTTTGTATTTTTGTCCATATTTCAATATTTTTGTATTATGTGATTACTTGGATATTTTTTAATGTTGTGAGAATAACTATGTACAAGAAAGGGGATAACAAAGAGATTTATGATAAGGGCCTCATAAAGAGGCATGATGTGTTTGGTAGGTAGAGGGGATATGATACTCATAAGTAGTAGAAGAGACATGATATACTCAATGTTGTGGTTTCTTTAGCTTTCCCACACATTTAGCATAGAAATGACTAGCCAAAATAAGTCCACATGACCTTTTGAACCACCACATGCATCAAAATATCACATGGAATTTCCCCACTCACTCACTTGAGGTACACTCAGTGCACTATGTACCTTGTTGGCTCAATAAATTTAATCCACACCATCACACTTATAAAAAACCATATTTGAATATTATCTATTCATATTGAGCATAAAATAACAATAACCATTCAACTGTACCAAAATATCTAAGGATTGATTCAATGATTTATTTAATTTTAATATTTATAGTGGAGGACATTAATGATGTACAAGATCTAGAACCAGTATGGATTTTAAAAAAACTTGCATATGAGTGATATAATCTCACAATATCTATATTAGATGATATCTAACTCTCTAGCCAACAAACTAACTCACCAACCTAACCACCCACCCTTCACTAGCTAACCTCCTTCCTAGACCCGGTGGGTCCATTCATATAACTCATACTGGTTCAAATTCAAAACCTTTTCCAAGTCAAATTGGTTTCTTTCCATTACTACAGTTGGTGGGATTCTCCTAGATTTGTGAGAGGGGGCACATTAAATGCATGAATAGGTCATATGAATCTATCTAATTCAATGGAAAGAATGAGACTTCAATCTCCATGACTTTTGTTGATTAATCATAGATCTGTCAACACCATCAGTTTGTCAAATCCTTTTGGCCCCATACTACCACAATCCTTTCTTTATTATCACCTTATTTGTCCTCTTCTACCATTTTTTGTCATTTTTTACTAACTCATCCCCCTTTATGATATCTCCATGTGGCACTACTTTCTCTACTTCTAACCTTTCTAACATTCCTTACAAGCACACACAATTTGCTCTTATGTGCTATCCCAAAACTTCTTTCATGTTTATTCTTCAATGTTTCCTATTATACGCCAAATCAATACTTATTCAAAATATCCAAAATTGTGGATTCAACATACCCTCATACTAACTTGTTTGTTTGTCACTGAAAAAAAAAAATTCTTTATCATCCAACAATCCTAGGAATGCTCACCTCTCGAATTCACTTTAGATGCACTCCATCTGATTATTTCACCCTTTATGCTTTAAAAATATAGGGTAGAGGATCCCCCAATGTTTCGTTCTCCTCATCCTTTTTTATAGCCTCACACGATGAGTTTTCCTTTGTGGTGAATGAGGATATCACCTCCTTTAAATATTCTTCATCCTCTAAATTTTCATCATAGGCTATCTCTTTGGCCTTTATTTGGTTGATGATTTCCTTGGTCTCATCACTCTTTTCTGTACTCAATCTTATCCTTTATTTGTATCACCTATCTTCTAACATATTTCTATTTCATGGTCACTATCTTCTAACACTTCATAAAATAGTTTTAAATGAAGCTCGTCTATCGGTCCTTCAACCTAAAATGATGCTTTTTATGCAACCACCCCGAAGCTCTATATTGGTGTCTATACAATCCTACATGAATAGATCACTCATGTCTATATTTTTTTGGTACATGAAGTGTGCCATATTAGGTAGCTTGGGGGATGGTGTACTCTGTAGGATTTGATACTGATTACTTGATGATGAAGAACTTTACCTTTTTCTATTCTATCTCTCCTTTTATCCTCGATCTTGGATTCCACTTCTAGGTTGATGGGATGGTGTCATTGTCATTATACATCTATCCATTTCTATCACAATTTTTTATCTTATTCTTTTTATTATTCTCCGTGCTCTTCTTTAAAGAAACCTTATATGTGAAATTCATCTTCTTATACCTCTTATTCTTACACGCCATCATCCTTTGCAGTTTCCTCCTTGAATAAAGTCTCTTCATGCTTCAATTATTTATGAGGTATTTTGATTCATTGGCTCACAAAAACCTTCATGAAATCATCCATGATTTGGTGTTTATGCTATACACTTTCCTCATGTGATTCACCATACACATCTTTGTAATTCCTTCTTTTAGGATCTATAGTCCCCTATTCCTCTTCTTAATGAGAGGAGTCATGAGGGGTTCCCATATATTATAGCATATAAGGAAGGTAGATTATTTGGGGAAGTGATACTATATGTGTATCCTCCCATGATCACACCCATTTGAGAAGATCTTAGTTATACCATGAATGATTTTGTGAAGGATGGGGGCAGAGGAACTAGTCTTTGGAAATGATGATAGATTTTTTGATGTCTCTCCCTCTAGATTCTTATCCCTTGTTGCACTTAAATGATCTTTATTTATTCTAGAATAACTTGGGTGTACCATAGGCCATACACCTAATGTTGATCTATAATGTTGGATTCCTTTAAATCCTCAAAACTTATCATCCTCCTCTAAGTCCTGAAAGGTCCCATGTTAGTCACATGTTTCCTCGACCTTAATTTTATGGGTGATTAGTGTACATGACTTATTTTAATTACTTGGTCTCAAATCATATGAGATGATCTATTTATCTGGAAGAATGATGACATTGGTGTACCTAAATACATAATTTCAATGTATATTATGTGATTCTTCATATGAATTTCTATCCTCTATCGCTTCCCTTTCAAGGTACCTATACATCAAAATTAACGCCTGGATATTGTAATATTTTTAAGCACATCATCAATATTGAGATCAATTACTTGGATAATTTCTACATGGAAGTATACACCTAAGAATGCATAGGGTAGAAAAACTAGACCAACTAAGATTTCACTTTATACTTGTACTATATATGATAGGAATAAGGAATGATTCCAAACCTTAATTTATCTACCGATACTACTAAGATTTCCTTAGGGATTTTCCATTATTCCTTGAATGATATAAAAAAATCATCAAAGAACGTTCTAGTGCACAACTAGTTGGATTTACTATCATCTCTAGGTCAGGTGTACTTAGTGAAGTGCTCAACTCAAAACTTCTTCCATTCTAGGTACTTGAACACCTTTGGATCATACCCTTCTAAAGCATATCAATTTCATCGAATGATCTAACATGATCATAATTAGGATCAAACTGAATTTGAAATGATATCCTATTTCTTATGTCATGCATGTTCCCTCAATTATACTATTTGATATATATTATGCAAGGTTATACCTATCTTTTTCCACCATGATTTTGTGTGCTAATTAGAAGAACTTTGGTTGAAGTTTTCCCATTTGTTGGAGTAGTAGGTCTTCAAACTAAACATGTGTGAAATTATCCTCATGGAAGGGTTTGAGATTTTGGATATTATCATGAAATATTTAAACAATATATAATTCATTTTTGACATAAGATGTCAATGGATATATTTTCAAGAAGCACCTTATAGATGCTCGCCTTCCCAGAGACACCCATCAACCAAACAGTGTACTAGATTAGCTGATATATTGGTGTGCTTTCCCATAAAGTAAAGCATATTTTCATGCATACGTGTGAGCATGAATTGGAAAAAGGGGGTGGCCTTACCAAAATATGGATTCTCAAACAATTGAAATACCCCAAGGTCTTTTAGCTCTAGGTACCATTTGATGTTGAGCTCCACCATCATGTTTGTGTTGACATCACCTTTAACAACATCATCCTCTAAACTTACAAAATTCTTCCAGTGGTTCACCACCCTCATATTTGTTTTATATAATTTTATCTCCACATGATCTCTAATGAAGAATTACTTTGGGAATTACATCTTGGGGATGTATTCTTCTATATCTTATGGTGATACTTTCTCATGTGGTTCCTATATGATAGGGTCATGATGACACATCTTCTTTTTTTTGGTTGGCTTAAGACAACTAGTGTGTCCTTATTCCTCCCTATCCTTGGAAGATAGGTTATAAGAGCTTTGTCTAGTAGGAGAATATCTTGTGTTTTGAGCTATTTTACTCATTATTTTTGGACTAGTTAAATATGAGTAATAAAATTACACTTTTCTACCTACAATCTTCTCTTAAATATATCAACTAAAGATGTATGGATTCCTCTCACCTTGATCTATCATTGTGCATTGGTTTTTCATAATGAAAGCTTAAGATCATGAGGTATGAACAATATATCTCACATGAATTACTTGGTTCTCTCCTTCCGAGCTATAATATTGTTGTTCTATGTTTTTGCAAGGGAATAATTCACTTGAATATAGGACAAGTATACCCTAGTGTCAAAAAATTTCATTATAACCCTTCCTCGACACTCCCACAGGTCACTCCATCCCCTATGCCAGGATTATCCCCCATATGTATAATTTCCACATTTGTGGTCTCAACCTCACCCATGTGTGGAAAAGAGTAAAACAAGTTCGAAGGTGTCTTTCTAAGCAAGGAATTTTAAGGTGGATCTTTCAGCAAGCCTGAGAATGGCTATTCTTAGTCTTTCTCAAGTAGGTGCACATCCTTTGAAGATAAGTTAAAGTCATAAATTCACAAAACAACTTTATTCATGAGCCAAGATAATTTTACAAGTTATTTAGGAATATTTGGGGAAGATTTAGAGATCTAAGAGAAAGTTTGGCAAATGTAGGGTTTGGAGGTCAAATGAGCTTGCATTGCAAAAAGGAACCTAAAATTCGGAAGATGATCTTGTGAGCTCCAAAATAAGATGGAGGTAAAAAAATATCAATGGAAATATGATTCAATTATCTATATGTTGATAATTTTGTATTTTTAACATAATTCATGCATTGCTTTCCACAACTCATTCTTTTCGCAGGCATAATTAGTGGTCCCAATGTAAAAGCCCATTTTTAGACTATTTAAAGCTGAATAAGACCTTGATACGCATCCCATCCTTATCAAAATTATGTTTCAGTAAAATCATATGAATAATTTCCTAAAAATTCATCTGGGAGCTTCGGGATTGTCATTTCCAATCTCCTTTCCAAGGTACAAGCTCCATAACCAAATGTTTAAGTAACACGTGTCACCATGAGGATAATGCATACTTTTGGTGTCCCTTTGTCCATTTATAAGGAGATAATGGGAAAAAAATGTACCCCCTCATCTTAAGCATCGAGACCCTCAATATGACCCCGAGAGCTACGTTAAGCACCTTCCATAAAATTTCTAGCTCCCATTACAACTCCTACATGCTTCACACTTGTCATCCCTAGGCTGGAAATTTTTTTATTTCCCTTTGTCTCATTCCAAAGGGAAATGGGGGGTAGAAAAATGTTCCCCCCCCACCTTAGGCCTTTGGAATCACTATATGACCCTAAATACCTCCATCAAAATCTTTTGCTAGTTTTTGAGCCCCCTCTCCTCACTCCGCATGCATGCCAAGTGTCACCACCACAATAATGTGAAATTTTTGTTTCCTTTTGTCCCATCCAAAGGGAAAAGAGGTGCAGAAAAATGTGCCCCCCATCATGCTCTCACTAGGACCCTCACATGACCAGAAACTAGCTCTTGGGTGCTCAAACCTAGCCCTTTTCTCAAAATATATTTCATGTGCATGTGTACCATGTGTCACCCTAGGGATAAGGAGAAATTTTGGTGTCCCCATATCCTTTTCCAAAGGGGACAAGGGGGTAAAAATGTTCCCCCTTCCTCTCTTCCCCTCATGCCTATAAAATACAACACTTAGCTATTTTCATAATTCCCCCACATTGCTTTATTTCTACCCTTAACTATGGAATTTTTTTCATGAATTCCTCCATCCTAAATTTCCATTTTCATTCATTTCTACATGTCTCCATGATTTTGGTAAGAGAAATTTCAAAAATACCACAAATTTTAAAGGTCTTGAGTAAATGTTTTTACCAGATTGATTCTATAGCCCGCAAAGTGAAAATATTAATAACTTGAAAACCAATGCATGGATCGAAACAAGTTTTTTTGCATTCTTCTACATTTTCAGGTGCCATGAATACCTAGTTGAAATAAATTACATGCACGGTCCAAATTTTTTTCAGCAATAAAACCCCAATTTCATGCTCACAAATTTTAGAATTTTTTTGTTCCAGAGATCGAGTTGAGCTAAAAATTCATATGTGAGATGAAGAAGAAAAACCCATATCAAAAAAGTTGATTTCATCAAAATCTAAGGTTGGGAGAGCCACTTTCCAAAAATAGTAAGTCTCTACAAAAGAGCTTACTATAAATAGCAAATATTCATAAAGGGCATATTTTGCAAAAGTAGATTTTATAGTGAGCATTAAGAGGAATGAGAAATGTGATCAAAGGTGTTCCAAGGTTAAAAAGGTGAACAATTCAATTTACTAAAAGTAGTAAATCCCCTTTGGACACAAAGAAAGCGCAAGTGTTAACCATGAAGTTCAAGTTTGTAGGCCTCAAACTAGTCTCATCCCTCTCCTCCGAGTACTTAGATGCGGGGTAAAGTATTTTCACTCACATAGACCTCGAAGATCTCAAATATAGAATGCTCGGAGGATCGAGAGAGCCAATGAAAGACAATGTTTTCATGAGAATACTATATGTGATAGGTGGAAACCCGGTCTCGGTGCAGAGTGTAGAATTGGTCTTGACATGTTTTGAAAACTTTGAACTTGATACTAGAACCATTTGAGAAGATGATGGCTCAACCATGGAAATAATTTCTCCTAAATCCATTTCCCATTCAATGCAGATCCAAATTTGGAGTAGTATGGCCATCATTTCAAAAGAGGTTGTAGAAAAATAATGGACCGAAACATACTCATACCTCCAGGTCCTTGCTCTTGGTTTATGGTTAAAACAAGTAAGAAAACCTTCATGGGTTCCAAATTCCTTCCTCAAAGGTGAATTTCATGAAGGTTATTCAGATGCAATCATCCTCCTTAGTCGGGTGATGGGAGAAGAGACATCAAAATAATTTTAAGACTGGATGGATCTATTCATATTCATGATCATGAAAGACAAGCATAGGATTGATTAGGAAAGATCATCAGTGAAAACCTACACCATCGGTTTCTTCAGGTAACCATTTTGAAGAAAATCACAATGAATTCATATCTGGTGTATGGTCTTACAAGCTTGAAACCTTTTAAAGGGTTGGAACTTGCTCAAAACATCTCTATGAATACAACATCATTCAAGAGATATCCTTAGTTGGTTTTGAAGGAGAGAAATCAACACTTCACGAGGGTAAATGATGCCTTCACCATGTTCATCACCAGACACTAGAGGGGAACCTTCACTCAAGGTTATCACCACAAGCAACTTCTTTGATCAAGAATTACGGGTCATACTTCATGCAATTTCCCACTTTCTCATACATCCTAGTTTCCGTTTATGATCTTTCCCCACTTATAATACCTTGGTATCTAAGTGAAAATATCATGTTGTTCAAGATTTGTAGATAGTTGGCACATGTTCAAAATAAGCTCAATAGTTGGAAAAGAGAGAATGTATCATTTCCCATCTCACTTGAAATATTCACCTGCAAGAGTTTCAATGATGCATCTCACTTGAAATCCACCTTTTCACCCCTCATCTTGTATTCATATGTGTTAAGGGTAGACTTAGAAATCATATGTGATTCGGACACTTTCTATCTCCCGAGTCATATCATGTATTTGCATATAAAAGATTTTTGGATAAATTATATAGAATAATTTGATGTCGGGAAAGAGACTATACGTGGATGATAGTCACAAAAATGAGGAAATTCAAGTTCAAATGGTTTGAAGAGGGAATTCAAGAAGATGACATAGATTTGTATGATCCGAATATAAAGCGTTGAATACTTCACCTTTGCCAAAAGTAACATGGAGTGTCCATGAAATGGGAGACATAAGTAAGAGGACATAAGTTGTAATCAAAATATTAAAAAGAAAAATGATACCTCCATCGCATTGGGAATTTTCCCCACCCTTTAAAGAAAGATATCACATCACTCTTTGTTGATCAGTCAGACCCTACCACTTAGTAAAGGAAATACAAAAGGTTCACATGGGAGAGAAGAGTGCATTCAAATGCATGGACGTATTGGAAAGGATCACGTGTGAAGAATAGAAATAGATTCAGGACTTAGCCATTTTCATGATGAGGATATATTTTTGGAGATAGTGTGTGGAGCACTCAAACCGATTGGAGACTTGTGCATCACACATTGGATATTTTTGGAGGATCAGCTATGAAGTGCTTTACATGGACATAGGCTAGAAATAGATCTACTACTATCAGTTAACTACTAGTAGTCTATTGTTAGCACACTTGCATGTGTGGCTATTTTTGTAACGACGTGTGGCTAATAATAACATGCAACCTATTTTGGGATTGGATAAGTAGTGAAGGGAAAGTCCCCACCCTTATAAGTATGTAGTAAACTGTGTAGTAAAAAGAAGGTAGAGAGGGATAGATATATGCATACATAGGGAGATTATGTTGTTAAATCTGTTACGTGCATACTACTATTATTGTAATGAAGCTTATGTATACTTATTGCATTTAATATAATGGAGGATATTAGCTGAATCTAAGTGTTAGTTCTTTTTGTTTCTGAATCTATTATGTTTTTGATCTCATCATGGTTAATACTTAATTATGTTCTCCCTTAGAGATAGATCTGACATGCTCTATAGAATGATGTGTTAGTAATGTAATTGCATGTGTTAAGTATTCATCATGCTAAAATCCTACAATGACAACCATAAAGAGGGACCAAGTACCTTTGCATGCTTCGGTGAGTGCTTAGTCCGGGCTAAGT
Source organism: Taxus wallichiana var. yunnanensis (assembly GCA_018340775.1). Classification (NCBI taxonomy): domain Eukaryota; kingdom Viridiplantae; phylum Streptophyta; class Pinopsida; order Cupressales; family Taxaceae; genus Taxus; species Taxus wallichiana. Next base: position 308,816,980 of record CM031243.1, on the reverse strand, counting down.
GATGTGTCGTAGCGTCAAGGTTCTTATTGGGTTTGTATTACTGAATTCTAGGCTGCATCATTGGTTCCATTTCGGGACCTCTTTTTCAGATTATTTTTAGGATTTTTGCAATGAAGACATACTAGTTGACCTTAGCAAGTGTTGAAGAGTGGATACATGATCTAGAAGAAGAATATGCACAAAGTGGTTCAGCATTGGATCTGAGTTTAACGCATGCGTATGGGTGGAATAGAACCTATATGACAATTTATATGAGATCTTCTTTCCATTTCTCCAAAGTAGAATTGTATGAGTGGCTGATTGCTTATGCATCTAAGTAGAATTGGAGGTATTGCACACTTGTTTGGACATAGGAAGAATTTCAGGCCCTTTATGATGTTGATCTGATTTGGACTTTGTGGATACGTGGTTTTGTGGTGTTTTGAATAGTTATATCTTAGAGTACTCAATTTCCAGTTATTCATGTCCAAAGGTAGCTAAATTATAGTTTATACGATATCCAAGGGGAACTTACCTATAAGGAATTCCAATGGAAATCAAGATCCTAATGGTAACTTTGAATTTGGAGAGTAAACTGATGGCTAACTAAACCTCACTACGCATGGGGGCAGGAGTAGCTTTGGTGAAGGATTGCAGACTTAGTGGAACAAAGGAAGAGAGAGGAAAGGTGACTTAAGTATAATGAGGCATGCAAGATGGAGATAGAGAAGCAATGGAATGTTGTAGATAAAATGGCATTATGGAGAAAGATAGTTCGGGAAGGATTTTAATTTCATGTAGAAGACATGGAACTCAAGCCTCGGAAATCCCCATTTGGGAAAAATGTTAGGAACCCTCCTCGGCCTCATGTAGTAGCACAAAAACAAAGAAGACTGGGAAATGGGCATGCATTTGAATCCACACGGAAATCTTGCCCTTGTGCTTGGTTTTCCAGCATTTAATACAAGTAGTCAACAATCTAACTCTAGCAATGGAAAAGTAGGAGTGAGTATTATAAGAGGTATAGTAACAGCAACACAAACAACTTCATTGTTATATGGGAGTACTTTTTCAGTTGTATCATTAGCGTAAAGTACAAGCACGCCAATTTTTGGACTATCTTCTAGGAATGGTAATGTTTCACAGAATTTTACGGTATAGTTTAGTTATACTATTGGGACACAGGGAAGTACATCTTATGGTCCAACACCAGCCATAGGTTTAGGATCAGGAGGCATAGGTAGCTCAAGTTCTGACAGATTTTGTGGTTCTGGAGGCAGGGGAAACACGGGAGGTTCTAGACTGGTGGGCAAGGTCTGCGCACCAACCCTAGAATATTTACATAGAGATGTCTCTTCATCTTCCAGAGTATAGGCATGTAGACACCTATTTTTGGTATAACACCCCTTAGTAATCTTACATGCACGATAATTCCATTCTTGCATCTCTTGCTCTTAAATTAAATAAAATCCTATCTATTTGTTCACATTATTTGATTGATTATCAATGGGCTCCATATGGACCCATTTGATAATTCAATTTTTGGCATCATCCCCCATCTCTCATAAATTATTTAATTCATAATGCATATCTTTGACACCTTCTTTTTAAAATGAAATCTTTATCTCACCCCCCATACAAATCATGTCCCCACTTTTCCTAATAAGTCAAAACTATGGGACCCATGTTGATCACATCATATCCCTAACTCACGTTACTTTACTACACCCTAGGTATCATCTAACCTATAATTTAGTCTCATATCTAAGCTATAAATATGGGGTTATCCCCATATTTTAAAGGGAGAATATATTTTTAAAGAAGAAGGAGATATTTAAAAAAAAAAGACCTAGAGAGACCTAGGCCTACAGAAGAGAAGGAAGAGCTTAACTAAGTTCTGCCCATTTGAAGGAGAAATCTTTGCCTTAATTCGTCATCTTACCATCTTGATGCCTGGTTCATTTCCATAGTAGGACATAAGCTAAGTACTCTTGTTATTTTAGTTGCTTGTCATTTTTACTACTGTTCACGATCTATTATTATCTTGTCTGACACGGGGGTTGACATCCTCCAAGGGAGTTGAAATCCTCTTGGAACCGAAACCATCCAAGCAAGCCCCGCATATTGTGTTCTAATCTTATCTGGTTTAGTTTTGCAGATCTAGATTCTTGATATCATGCATCTGTTTTCTTTGCGCCTATATCATTCATCACCATCTCCAAGGTACTAAGCCCTTGTATACTCAACGTTATATCATGTTTCTTGATTACTCATACACTCACCTAGATAGGAAGCTGGAAACACAAATCAATTTTGCACGCCGGTGGGACTCGATCCAAGATCTGGTCATTTTTTTTTTTTTTTTTCTTTTATTCACCTCGTGCAGGTTTTGTGTTATCTTTGTCTATAGTGGAGGTTTGTGTCATCTTCAAGGTAATTACTCTTCTAGTGTTTAATTGTCCTGGTACTAATATTACATGCGAAATAAGTCCTGAAAACTAATCTTATTGTCTTGATTTTATTTGCGATCCTATTTGTATAATAGATATAAATATTTTACTTTCAACGTTATTTTCTTTGACCTAATAAAATATGTCGATAGATTCATCTAGATCTTAATTTCTAATTATGATCTCGCATTTCAAATTATACTATTCTATAGTTATTTGTTAAAAACATAACAATCTATAGTTATTTATGTTAAAATCTTATAAACAATATTTATTTATTTAAAATAAAAAAATAAAAAATCAAACTCTCTCCACTCTGTCCCCACAATTCTCCCACCTTTCTCTCCAACCTGTCACCATCCTCTCCACCCCACCTTCCTCCTACACTGCTCTCCATTTCCGATCCCCATCTCCTCTACCTCGTCCAAGCCACGATCCTACACCCATCATTCTTCCTTCCTTCCCAACTCCTACACCGAGTGCCCATCTCCTAAAATATCTAATTGTCTCCTTCCTCCCATGCAAACCTCGACCTCCATACTCCCCTCTTCCCGAGCTCCATCTCCCACTTGGCCACCAAAATCCTCTTCCCATGTCCCACCTCTCCACTCTGTTATATTATTAGAATGAAAATACCCCATTTTTTCCTGTGACCACCTCCCTCACCGGCTCCACCGAATCACCCACTCCTCAATTTTATTTAATATGCCTAATCCCATCCTCCACTCATCCCTAAATCCATCCGAGCTATCTTTCTTCAACACTCCCCATCTCCAACATCTCCTTCCCTATCCAAGACTCAACCTCTCCTCTCCACCTCGCCATCCTCGCCAACCTTCTCCTCTTCCCGAGCCATTCTCTGCACTTCCTATCCCTCCTCTTCCCACATAGACCTCTCGTAACCCAAACTCCCACATCGCTCCCCTGTCAAGCTATAATTCTCACACACCACCCAATCCTTTGCCCAAGCTCTTCCCTTGAGCCATATCTCTCCTTTCTCTTCACCCAACTCAATCGCTTCACCCCAACTTGCCTTCCATCCCCACGTCTTCAAGACAAAAAACACTTCATCCTGCACCCTATTCTCTATGCCTTATGCCAAGCTATCTCCTCCATGTTCCACTCTTCACTTCTCCCAAAATCCCCTCATCAAGCTTCACCCCTACCTCACCGAGTCCCTCTCCTCCATCCCCGACTCCACACACACACCATTAACCTCCCCGCCATCTTTGAACCATCATCCCCACATGATTCCATCCCATGCAGCCTACAAGATTCTTCTAAATAATTCATCTGACTATTTCTAATTTAACTTCAACTTCACGCAAGATCGTGGTTAGTATTTGTATAGTCTCCTCGTACTGAGCCACTTACACTTCTTTAAGCAAAGTAATGTAATTACTTCCAATTATTTTCATCTTAGTATCAAATTCACACAGCTTTGTGGGTATTGACTGTAAGTCTCTTTATATCAATTGGCATCCAATTATTTATGCAACAATCCAACTATTTCCAGTTCCGTTTCAAATTCATGCAGCTTTGTGGGTCGTAACTATATAATCTCCTTAAAGTAGGTTGTTATAATTCTATAAAACACACTTACAAATAGTTTTGTGGCATTATAGCCAATCATCCATTGCTACGTCATCGTACATCTAAAATGTGCTCTCATCATGGGATAACACCATGTAGATTTGTAGAAATATAGTCGGCGAAATTTGGATCTCCACTTCATACGTCCCACTCACATCCACCTTTCCCTCTTGTACGTGGAACTTACTAAAATCATAAATAATTAATTAAATATTCATAAATTTAATTTGTACGAAGTATATTTTATTAATTATTCTTTTTTGCTTTGCAAATTGTCTTTCTCCTCCTTCAAAGTCCATGTTTTCATCCTAATCCGACAAGTCCTCTACTTTAGTCACCCTCACATTTCTCAATCCAATTCAAATAGGCCCCATTTTTGTCATATCAGTCCACATTTCCACTCTAAAAAGTCTCCTTTCTCCACCTTTTGGCTTGTCTTCTTCCACCTAAATACAACTGCCCCACATTACAAGTAGGGTCACATTGTCCTTTACATCATTTTGACGACAAATTTAAGCATTTTCTATTAATAAACAAAACTTTTATCATTTTCAAAACATCTATCATCTTAAGTCTATCTTGTTTTGCTTATGGTTATTCTTATATATAGTTCACATAAACTAATAAATGAAACACACACATTGATATTTTTTTGTTTTACCCTGTCATAACGTAGTTCGTAATTTCACATCCCCATTATTAATAATTTTTGTCACATATTTTCATAATTTTATATTCCATAATCTATTTCATCGCTATTTAATGGTTTTATTTTATAGTCGATAAGTTATTTTATTCTAATATTAACGTCGAATTCCAATTTTTATTAATCCTTTAGATTAATTTATTTTATTTTTATTTTTATGTAAGTAGTTTTTGTGTATAAAATATTCATAATAGTTATACCAACTTAATCATGTTAAGCGATTATAGTTATTGTCATTTTCTGTAGATAAATTCCACAACGTTGTGACCACAAAAATAATGCCGTCAAAGACCAATATTGAAATAAAATACATCATGAAAATCATTTGTATCGACCTCACCCACAATCGTAAATGATGTCACTTTTGGATCTTGTTATCCAAAATGAGCCCCTTGCTCATTTTGTGACTAACTCCCTTCATTTCATTCCTCCCTTGTGCCTCAGTAAGAATTTTTACTTTTCAGGCACTCAAGATGTTCTAGAAATGGCACCATTGGATAGAGCTCCTTCTCATCTTTCCAGAAAGGTAAAGTTTTCCTCCTAACTCCATGTATTTTTGAAGTTATGGCTCGGCAGAGTTTTTGTGGGAAATTTTCCTTGGACAGGCCCGCCAGCCAATCAGAGAGCACCACGTCAACAATCAAGTGGCGGAGGGTCGAGAAAAATTTAGAAATTTTACCAAGTGTTTGGCGCAATTTCAAATTTTCCTAATCCGACGCCATGGAAAAATCTCCAAGGAAAGCCGAGCCGATGGAAGGAGGCCATGTGTCCTCGGAAGGGTGGAGGGAAGAGGTAAACTTGAAATTTTTACCAAGTGTTGGCAAAATTCAGAAAGGAATTTTTCTAGCCCGATGGCCCGCCGGCGAATGGGATCGTGCCACGTGTCCAAGGGGAAGAAGTTGGGAAAATTTCCCAAGGGTTGGCACAAACAAAATTTTCAACACTAGGCCCACATCCAATAACATTATGCCACGTGTCCTTAGGCCAAAGGAGTGGCAGAGGGCAGAGGAAAGATTGAAAATTTTACCAAGTGTTTGGCGAGGGTGCTAAAGAGAGATTTTGGCCCATAGGCCCACGCAAAAAATGAGATCGCGCCATGTGTTCTCAGACTAGCAGAGTGCGGGGAGATTGAGAATTTTCCCAAAAAAATCAAAGAAAAATTTCAAAGGGAATTCCACCCCCTAAAACCCGAGCCAATAAGATCGTGCCACGTGTCCACGTGGTGACAAAAAACATAAGGCCCACAGAGAAAAATGAAAGGAAAAGCCCACGTCCAATGGGGTTGTGCCACATGTCCATTTCGAGAGAAGATGGTCAAAAGTGACAAAAAATTTAAGAGAAAATTCCCGCGGTGAATCACATCATGCCATGTGTCCTCGGGTCATCCGGTGACGAAGAATTTTTGGAAAATTTTCCAAAGGCCGAAACGGTGAAAAAAAAAGAAGCAGAAAGGCCATGCAACAATCGAACGTGCCACATGGCACCGAGTGGCGGGGTGTAGATATTTTTGGAGAAATTTTCCCAAATGTAAAAAGTGGGAAAATTTCAAATTTTCAGCCCGCTAACCCATTTTGGCCCTGTTTTGCCCTAAATTTTCAAATGAGCATAACTTTCGATCAAGAGTTTGGTTTTTAGCGTTCTTTATATCAATGGAAAGATGGTGAAATTCTCCACATGATTCCAGGTCAATTTTGTGTATTGGTGGATTTTGGAGAGATAAAATTGGAAAATTCCTATGGCACGTGGAAATGAACAAAAATGACATTTCAACCACCATTTTTAATGCAGCATGGCTCGCATTCTCTCCCAGCATGGTCAAAAACGTTAGGGGATGGAATTTTAAGGATGTGTCGACACTAAAATTTTCCTCCGTAATTTCTATTTCATTAATGTATGTATTAGGAATAGGATGTTGTTAAGTATAATTAGTAGTAGAGTCGATAGAAAATAACGGTCTTTGCCGAGACTGACGCCGCCAATAATGTATAGTACGGAAATAGTCAAAAGTACAATAGGAATGTTGTGGTAAAAAGTAAATAGTTGTCGTAAGTGGTCTAGTAATGTTAAAATGTCAAAGTTGGGGTAAGTAGAGAAGTAGGGTCTACATGATTAGGAATTAGAAATATTATATTGGTAATAAGGACAAGGAGTGAGGTCATAAATATTTTATATATTTTATTTGTAAAAAGTCTAAAAATGTGGAACCCATGTGAAATGATAAGGTTTATCTTATCTTAAAAGATAAGCTTACATGTACAGATAAGAGTTAAGGTATGGAATATGATTCATTAGAGTGGATTTCTTATCCTATCTTAGAGATAAGATGGATAAGCCTAGAAGTCTATAAATAAAGAGGCCACCCCCCTCATTTAGCATAGAAGGAAGTAGTGAGAAATATTGTATGAGTAAGTGTGTAAAGGAAGCCATCAGTTTAAAGGTGTGTTGAAGAAGCCATTAAGAGGTGTAATTGTGAAGTTTCTCCCATAGTATTGGTGGAATGCAAGTGAAGTCAATAACACTTGAAGTACCTCATGGGTGAGATTGTAACAATTTCATTCTAATATTATAATTTACTCTAATATTTCAGATTTGTCGTCATTCCTTTTTATCATAGTCTATGGTATTCTTGTGTTATGTTTGTTGTTGTGTTTCCTAGATTACATCCACCAAACGAAAGGTCATGCATTAGTAAATAATCATAGCACGAGGAGTTCCTAGTGCATAATTATCATAGTGCCGGATTGGTGATGACATTTTGGTTCCGTTGTTGGGACCATTCCTTGTTGGTGGATTTTACGGAGAGATATTCCCACTTAATCAAATATCAATTGGAGGGTAACCTTATTTTTATGTGCATAGTAGTTACCATGGTAAAGTCATTTTTTCGTGAGTAGTAGCTACCATGGTAAAGTCATTTTTGCTGTGAATAGTATTTATCCTTTGTAAAGTCACTTTTTACCGTGAATAGTATTTACCGTAGTAACTTCACTTTTACTTTGTGAATAGTGTTTACCACAAGAAAGTCGGTTTTTACCGCATGATAAGTCAAGTTTTACCATAGTTACCATGGTCATTTCTATTTTACTTGTAAAAGGTGTAAAGTCACTTTCTATTACAAAGTGATTCCAATTATTTGTGCACATAAGTCTTGTTGATTTTACTTGTGGGTTGGTATTTTATGGTGGTTACTTTTGAAAATGGGGAAGATTCTGTTTTTTCAGCCTAATCTAATGAAGATGCTTCCTCTTTCATTCAAGAGTTTAAACGATCTTGTATTTGTAATGGCCTTATAAGAAGGGAACAATGGACTGAATTTTTTCCTACCTTTTTGGATGGTTCAAAGCACTTAGGTGGTTTAAAACACTAAGTGAAAATGTGAAAAATTCATGGGATTTATTAATCGAAAGTTTTCTTGAAGAATTTGGTGAACAATGTAAATATGTAAATCTCATGATTGAGATCACAAAGCTATCCCAAGGAGAGAAGGAGAAGATAAGGGATTATCATGCTCGTGTTCTAGAGCTAAGGAGGAAGCTCGATGCCCATATCCGGAAGGAAGGATTAGAGGATGGGTTGATGAACGGTGTGGATAATCTCCTATGTAAGCAATTCATTCTTGGGATGAAGCCAAAGATCAGAAAATGAGTGAAGTATGACCGCCCAGCTACCATTGAACAAGCAAAGGAGATTGCAAGAAGGCAAGAAGAAAGTATGGAAGAGAAGCCCAAAGAAATTGTTGCTAAAGTAGAGCCTACACCAGCACCTTTGGTCCAGAATCCACAACCACTCGCGGTGAGCACAAATATTTCTCCTAGTACATCTACTGAGTATGAAGATCTGCTCAAAAATATGGGTTAGTTAACTATTAATCTTGTTCAAGGAAAAGAATTTAGTTCTTAGGGAGGAGATAGAGGTCCAAAAAGAAATATTTCTGAAGTTATATGTTATGGTTGTTATAAACAGGGTCATTATAAGTATAATTGTCCAGATAGAGCTTCTACATCTCAGTAAAGGAGATAATGATAAAGGAAAAGCACTGTGAATTCTTTTAATGTAGTATATAAGAGTAGAAATAATGAAGTAGATGTGTTTGTAACAAAAAGAAAGAAAGAAAAAGATAATCAAGATGGAAATGATCCTAAGAAGATGAAAGGAGAAACTAGTAAGAAACATAGGAGAAGAAAGTTGGGTGTGTAGGATTTTCTGATTTCACAGGGGCAAGGACCATACTCCATCTTGGAAGATCTTTCCAAAAGGCCTGTAAATATTACATATGGTCAACTCTTGGCTATGTCTTCTGAGAAGAGGCGGGAGTTGCGAAGTGGACTCAATGCTCGACGAAGGAAGGAGGTTGAGGTCCCTGTTTTGGAGGCAAGAGGCGGATCCCTATGCTCCACAAGATGAGGTATTATGTAATGGTATTTCAATTCATAATGTCTTAGTTGATGGAGGTGCTGCAATTAATGTAATGACCGAGTCTCAGTAATGAATATGTTGGGTTTAAAAATTGATTGCCCTTCAATACTTATGTTAAGGTCATTAAATAAAGGAAAAACTAAACCGAAGGTGTAGTTTCAAATGTGGCAATATCTGTTATGGGTGTTATATGTGGTATATTTTCAGGTGATGAAAAATGGTATCTTTGTTGTGTACCCAATGTTATTGGGAAGACCATGGCTAAGGAGAGTTCATGCAAGAACTACTTGGAATGAAGGTTTCATGACGCTTGGACGTGGTAGAGAGAGGGTGAAGATAAACGTGATCCCTCAACATCATAAGGAAGAACCTGTGGATTCAAGTGATGAAACTAATGATTAGACATCCTCTGATTACTCTAGTACCAGTGAAGTGGACACTGAAGATGAAGAAAGTGAGGTTGATGTTTCAGTCATGGATATCCTTCTAGTCACACCAACTCATGACCCCATAAAATTATCTGAAGAAGAATTTGATGATCGTCTCCAACAAATAAATATTGGTGATGCTGTGATGGAGAGTGAGAAGGAATCCTACCTCCAGCTCTTTCGAAGGTACATACACATATTCACTTTTGATTACAAGGAACTCCGTCAAGTAAGTTGGGTAGAACATTCTATTGAGCTAGTAGATGGTGCTAAGCCTATAAAGCAAATGCCATATAGAATGAATCCTAATTTTTCCAAGACTGTAAAAGAAGAAATAGATAAGTTGCTTGATGCAGGATTCATATTTACTGTGGAGAATTCAGAATGGGTTTCTCCCATTGTGATCTCAATAAAAAAGAATGGGAAGCTATGCATTTGTGTTGATTACAGGAAGCTCAATAAGGCAACAAAGAAGGATCATTACCCTCTTCCATTTTCAGATCAGATCTTGGACAAAGTAGCTGGCTAGGAGTGCTATAGTTTTGCTGATGGATATAGTGGCTACAACCAAGTTCATATAGCAGAGAAAGATCAGCTGAAGACCACATTCACCACTCCTTGGGGAACATTTTCTTATAGAGTTATGCCTTTTGGGTTGTGTAATTCTCGGCAACATTCCAACGTTTGATGAATAGGGTGTTTAAACCCTACATTGGGACCTTCATCAGAGTATTTCTAAATAATTTTACATCTATGGGAGCAAGTTGGACCACTGCACTGCCAAATGGAGACAACATTTCAAAGGTTAGATGAAGCACAAGCCTCACTAAACCCTACAAAGTGTGTTTTTGGATGTTCTAAAGGTGTTTTGTTAGGGCATGTTGTATCCAGAGATGGTATTGGTACTGATCCTGATAAAGTTTCAAAACTCAAAGAGTTACCATTTCCTATGAATAGAAGTAAGTTGAGATCATTTTTAGGCCATGTGGGGTACTATAGAAGGTTCATCAAGAATTTCTCAAAGATTGCATAGCCACTAACTTGATTCTTGAAGAAGGATGTTACTTATGAACCGGGAAATAAGGCGCATGAAGCTTTTGGACAATCAAGGAAGCCCGGTGTCTTCACCTATTTTAAAGAATCAGATTGAGCAAACCATTCATTGTGTACACCGATGCCTCGGATGCAGCACTAGGAAGTACTTTGAGCCAAAAGGATGAAAATGGGAATGAACATCCAATTTACTTTGGGAGCTTGAGACAAATGAGTAGTCTTTGAGGTAAATTATACTATAATCGAAAAAGAGGCTCGCTATCATTTTTGTTGTAAAGAAGTTTAGGAATTACTTGCTAGGGAAAAAAATTTCTAGTTGTAGAGATCATCAGGCTCTAAAATATATTGTAAATAAGCCTAACCCATCAGGGAGGATAGCAAGATGGATAATTTTGCTACAAGAATTTGAATTTGATATTATAGATAGGATAGGAAAGAAGCATGTCAATGTAGATGCACTCTCTCGAGCCTATGATGGTTTAGGATCATCTTGTGATGATGATGATTTCCCTGATGCAGAATTGTTATCCCTTGACACAATCCTTAGTGAATACATAGATATTTGAAATTATCTGAATGAATTCAAGTTTCATGATGGTGCCAATGCAAAGACTAAGAGAAAGATTACTCAAGCTATCGTCCATATTCTATTCTCGCATGGAGTATTATTTCGAATAGGACACGATGGACAAGACAAGAGGCGTTGGACGTGGTCAAGGGAAGGAAGCTGCTAGAAGAATTCCACAATGGTACATGTGGAGGGAACTTCTCTGGATAACTTATAGCAAGAAGGATCTTGGATGCAGGTTATCACTGGCCCACTCTTTTTAAATATTGTTATAATTATTGTAAGACATGTGATATTTGTCAAACACATGGTAACCGTAAGACTTCATCAGCTCCATTATGCCCTATTCTTCCACTTGGTCCCTTTGAAAAGTGGGGAATAGACATTGTAGGTCCACTTCCAACTACCTCATGCCAAAATAAGTATATTGTAGTTACCACATGCATTATTTAACCAAGTGGGTTGAAGCTAGGCCATTGAAAAAAGCTTGACTTCCATGGATGAAGTGGCAAGGTTCATATATGAACGCATTGTCACCAGATTTGGTTGTCTATTAGAAATTGTAACAAATCAAGGAAGCCACTTCATTAATGAGGTGGTAGAAGCCCTAGTCAATAATTTTTCTATTAAGCACAGGAAGGCAACAACATACAAGCCAAGCACAAATGGACAAGTGGAACAAACAAATTTTGTGTTGTGTCAAATTCTAGCAAAAGACGGCCTTGCGCAGTACATAAATGGGATAAAAGAATTCATGCAACATTGTGGGCATATAGACAAACATCAAAGTCAGCAACAGGATACTCCCCATTTCAGTTGGCTTATGACATTGATCCGGTTCTTCCTATTGAGTTTGATATTCCCACGGTCAGAGTAATGAAAAATGAAAAAATGGATGAAAGTGATTTAGTAAAAGAAAGGTTGGTACATCTTCATTTGCTAGAGGAAATGAGGGAAACAACTAAGGATACAAGTTATAAGAAGAAAATGAAGCAGAAGGAATACTTTGATCAAAAGATCCGGTGGTCTCCATTTCATGTGAATGACTTGGTTCTAGTATATGATTCCAGATACAAAAAAAGAAGACAGAGAAAATTTATTCCAAAATGGATGGGGCCCTACAAAATAGCAGCTGTGCATGAAAATGGTATGTACCGACTGGAGGAATTGGATGGCACTCCCATTACAAAATGGGTCAACCACGACAAGTTGAAGATTTTCCAAGCACCAGAAGAGTCTACTCCGAGGACAGAGTAGAAGCTAGGAAGGGGGAAGATGTCGACACTAAAATTTTCCTTCGTAATTTCTATTTCATTAATGTATGTATTAGGAATAGGATGTTGTTAAGTATAATTAGTAGTAGCATCCGATAGAAGATAACAGCGCTACCAGTACGACGCCACCAATAATGTATAGTACGGCAATAGTCAAAAGTACAATAGGAATGTTGTGGTAAAAAGTAAATAGTTTTCGTAAGTGGTCCAGTAATGTTAAAATGTCAAAGTTGGGGTAAGTAGAGAAGTAGGGTCTACATGATTAGGAATTAGAAATATTATATTGGTAATAAGGACAAGGAGTGAGGTCATAAATATTTTGTATATTTTATTTGTAAAAAGTCTAAAAATGTGGAACCCATGTGAAATGATAAGGTTTATCTTATCTTAAAAGATAAGCTTACATGTATAGATAAGAGTTAAGGTATGAAATATGATTCGTCAGAGTGGATTTATTATCCTATCTTAGAGATATGATGGATAAGCCTAGAAGTCTATAAATAAAGAGGCCACCCCCCTCATTTAGCATAGAAGGAAGTAGTGAGAAATATTGTATGAGTAAGTGTGTAAAGGAAGCCATTAAGAGGTGTAATTGTGAAGTTTCTCCCATAGTATTGGTGGAATGCAAGTGAAGTCAATAACACTTGAAGTACCTCATGGGTGAGATTGTAACAATTTCATGCTAATATTATAATTTACTCTGATATTTCAGATTTATCATCATTCCTTTTTATCATAGTCTATGGTATTCTTGTGTTATGTTTGTTGTTGTGTTTCCAGATTACATCCACCAAACTAAAGGCTGTGCATTAGTAAATAATCATAGCATGAGGAATTCTCGGTGCAGAATTATCATAGTCTTTGGATTGGTGATGACAGATTCCCATTATGTTTTTTTACATTTTGTTTAGTGGTTGAAGCTGCTCTCATGTTTTCCCACGTTTCTCTCTCTTGAGCTTGAAGGGGCATTGCTAAAAGTCATATTTGGCTCATTTTGAAAGGGTTGGATATTTTTATGTTTTGCAGGCTCCCTCTTTCACCCTAGAAAGTGATTTTGTGGAATACTGACCTCTTTCAAGACTACAACATAGTTTCGCCTTTCGATGACGTAATGCATGTATTTTGATATTGGAAATGACAATGCAAGCTCTATGAATGAGTTTCAGTCCTCTTCTTATGTTGTTTGATTCATCCATGATCTTTCATTACATTTTATCGGTTTATGCACGATGCTTTGCTGAATTTCTATAACTGTGTAAATTTGTAAAAGTTAAAAATAAAATTCTCACCACTCCTTTGGTGCATCACCTTATTAGCATTAGTTTTAATTCTTTTGCATTCTCTATCTCTCGTCCCTTGGAATTTATAGTAGGATTTTGAGTTTAAACCTCTACAATTTTCAAGTAATACACTTGATCGAGGAGTTGAGGAACCAACCTCTAACCTGGGAGATTCTTTTCCTACTTTTACAAGTCCCGTACTTGGGAAAAGATTCAATGTTGTGCAATCACACTAGATGTTGAGATGTCAAACTAGAAATATGATAGAACATCCAGAGGGTCTTTGTTGACTTGCACTAACAGTTTTGGCATGCTCTGGTGGGACCTTAGAGGTCTTCATCTCGATTACAACAAAATTGATGTGCATTTGTCGCAAGTTTCTTGCTTAAAAGATCCTGAATTACACATCTGGTGACCCCAAGAGGAAGAAGAATCAGCTGGTTTTAGCAGTAAAGGCCTGAAAACTAATGAGAAGAATCAACAAAAGGTCAAGAGTTAGAGAGGAAGAAGTATTGTTTTAGTATCTATAATTATCTCCAAGAAGAAGACAAAGAGGGAGGAGAATTCAAAGGTCTCCATCTCCACCAAACAGAACTCTATCAACTCCTCCACCTGGTAGACCTTTCATCCAATCAACAAGGGTTCTAAGGCCAATCAGAATGGCACAACACAACCCCTATGTCAATTTCACTGGCAGCAACCCACTTGCTCTCAATGCACAAAATCCAATCCCAGTTGCAGCATTGAAGAACATTCCATACTTTACTGGAGAGAATCAGACCACTCCTAGTGATCATGTCAAGGATATTGCTAATATTTGTGCAATCCATGAGATTGATGAGATGCAAGTTATGTCAAATTGCTGGCATCTTCATTTAAAGGGAAGGCTTTGCAATGGTTCAGGAGCCTTGCTTCAGGTTCTATCCAAAATTGGAACTAGCTATGTATAGCCCTCCATGAGTAGTTTGGAGAAAAGGGAGATAACTTGTCCCTTTTGGAACAATTGACCACTATCAAGAGAGCTCCCAATGAGCAGCTGACTGACTTCAACTTCAAATTTCAAAGAACTTGTGAGAGAATTCCAATGGCAGTAAGGCCAATAATAGAAGATGATTTTCTATATTACCTTAAAGCTTTAAATTCTGATATTTCTATGCTAATTCAATCCATGGGAGGCACAACTATCCCTACTGCTTATAGCATTTCCATTAGAGCTGAAAATTGTCTGATTCAAGCTAGTAAGCTAGCTCTTAGGCCTCTAATGCCATTGTATCCAAATTTAGAAAGTCCAAGCACTAGTCAAGTACCTATTTTAGCTCCTATTCCCACTCCTAGAAATCAAAATTCAAGTGAAGCTTCTACTTCATCTTCTAGTGCCTCAAATGAACTTCAAGAAGTCATGAAGCAATTAAAAAATTTAGGTAATGAGCTAGTTACACTCAAGAGGTAGCAAGCCCAAAGTTTTAGACCTTCTTATCAACCTCAAGCTTAGTCTAACAGGTAGCCATATCAACCCCAAAGACCACCCAATCCAGCTGCAAATCAAAATAAAGCAAGACCTCCAATGCCAACACCCATTTCAGCCCTATAATCCCAATGCTACATCTCGCCTCTAAAGCACTAGTGCGGTACAAAACAACATAGCTCAGAGTATGATTGGTGTTTCCCATGCAATGAACCTTATAACTAGTCTATGTGCTTCAATGGTGATCTAAATCAAGCCTTGATGGTAACAACAACTGGTGTGGAGGGTGAAGGGAGTCAAGGAAATAATCAACAACAAGAAACATCCCAGCAACAATAAGCTCCAAATGATACCACACTTGTAAACTGGCAGAAGAAGATTTTTGTGGTATGAATCAAACAATATCACAAAGTGTTGTAGCCAACATGAGGTCAAAAAGGATAAATTTGGGTGAAGGACAGCCATTGGCTCCAAGTAATCCACAACCTTCTACCACTCCACAAACTGTTGGTAAACAAAATGCAGTCCCAAACATGCAAGGGCCACCCAAGCAAGCTCCTAAGACAACCCATTGTGATTGTTGCTGCCCATGTGCAAGGAATGAATGTGTAGGCCAAGGGATAGTAGAGAGATGCTTCATCTCCATTCAACATCATTGATCAGATGAAGAAGACAAATTTAAACATATCAATGTGGGAATCACTATCCATCCCAGGCCAAAGATATTTGCTACAAGCTACCATGAAGGACTGGTCAACTTCAAATTAACAGGTCCAAATGCAAGAGAAGGTACTCACAAATGCTACCCAGCTTGAGGGGAATCATGGAGGACAACAAGGTAAAATTTTGAAGCCCCCTCCATTCTATGTTTCATTGATCATTGGAAACCAATTAGTACACAACTGCATGATTGATTCCGGAGCAAGTAGTTCAGTAATGCCCAAGCAAATAGCTAATCAATTGGGGCTTCAATATGAATTCATATCCAAAGGGGTAGTGCAATTGGATGGGACAATAATAACAATAGTAGGAGTGATTAAAAACTTGAGTCTCACTTTGCATGCATGCCCCAACGTTATTGTTTTGTAAGATGTCTCGATGATAGATCTTCCACCACTCTTTTCCCTATGTTTGTCAAGGGATTTCACAGCTAAGATCAAAGGTTACTTATCTGCTGATTGGTCACACATGTTGTTTAGAACAAGGTATGGAACCAAAGCCACAGTCAGATCTGAGCCTATTGCAAACTTTCACATTGAGCCTCACACTCCAAGCCAAATCAATATCAATTGTTCAGCGTTTGATCAAGAAGATTATCCAAGCACTAATGAAGCTGACACCAAGGTTGGAAGCATCCTAGATTTGAATCTTGATGAATGGGAAAACAAGGTGCATGCTTTTTATCCTTTTTAAGAAATAGAAGAATCTGAGCTAGGAGTCTATTGCATGCATGAAGAAAATCAGCCTATTCCTAGCATCACCAAGCCAGACCACAAGGATGACAATGAGGTATGGTAGTTGTTCTTTGATGGCACAAGAAGTAGACAAGGTGTAGGAAGGGGAGCTATGCTTGTTTCACCTCAAAGAGTTAAGTATTATTCAGCTTTTAGATTTCAGTTTGTATGTTCTAATAACACTACTAAATATGAAGCTTTGATACAAGGATTGCATTGGTCAATCAAGAGAGGAATAAAGAACTTGCAATTCTTTGGTGATAGTGAGATGATTGTCAACCAAATTAAGGGGCAACATGCTACCAAGAATGATCTACTAAAGTGCTACAAAAACAGGATGTGGGACCTCATTGAAGATTTTGAGGGCTTTAGCATCAAGTCCATCTCTAGGAAAGAGAACCAAGGTGTTGATAGGCTTGCAGCATTGGAGAAGCCTTTGATGTTATTGAAAGCATCAAGAAAGACAAAGTACAACCAAGCATTCATGTGATTATAAGGCCTTTAGTGCCAGACAACAATGTAAGTTGGCAAGTGTTTGAAAATGATCAACAAATCATCCATTTCTTGCAAGAAGAGGTTGAGTTCTCAATTAAAAATCAGGAAAAGTTAGAATAGCAAAGTATGGTGATCAAGTGGTACAACCGAGAACCAAAAACTACCAAAGGGATTTATCACTTTGGAGTCCATTTTCAATCCTAATGATCAATTTTGGAAGGAGAAAGAAAACATCCAAGTCAAGGGAAAAGATTCAGTACCCATCTTGGTGGGAGAGGGCAAATCACTCCAAATTGGTAAAGCAACAACTAAGCAAGAAAGGTGTGAGTTCATACAGCTTTTTCAAGAATTCCTTGATGTGTTTTCTTGGAGCTATGAAGAATTGAAAGGTTTCAATCCCAAGTTAGCTCAACACACTATTGAATTGGACCCAAGTGCTAAACCCATCAGGAAAAAACAAAGGCTAGTCAATCCACACATGGAGCCTCTCATGAGAAAAGAATTGAATAAGTTGATAGAGTCAAGTATCATATTCCCTATCAAGCATTCTAGTTGGGTAGCCAACTTGGTTCCGATTAGAAAGAAGAGTGGAGAAATCAGATTGTGCGTTGACTTCAGAGATTTGAATAGAGCATCTCTCAAGGATCATTACCCACTTCCTTCTATGGAACAAATTTTACAAGTTGTTGCTGGCTCTGAGAGGTTTTCATTACTTGATGGCTATTTAGGGTACAATCAGATTATGGTGAAGGAGGAGGGTCAGTTCAAGACAGCCTTCAAAACCAAATGGGGGACTTATGCATACAAAAAAATGACTTTTGGGCTGTCCAACGCCGGGGCTAAATTCCAAAGGGAAATGGACATGGCGTTCAAGGATTTGATTAACAACATGGTGCTGATATATCTAGATGATATCATTGTTTTTTCAAAAATGGAGTAGACCATATTTTTCATTTGAGACAAGTATTCCAAAGGTGCAAGAGATTTGGGGTATCCTTGAATCCCAATAAGTGTATTTTTCTAGCTCATGAAGGAAAGCTCCTTGCCCACATTGTCTCCAAATAAGGATTAGGAATTGATCTAGAAAGAGTTGAAGCTGTAAGAGAACTACCATTGCCAAGTCATAAGAAAGCCCTTCAAAGTTTCTTGGGAAGGATAAATTTTGTTTGAAGGTTTCTCCCAAATTTTGTAGCCCTAGTCAAGCCTATCACCAAGATGTTAAAGAAAAGCATGGATTTCAAATGGACAAATGAAGGAAAGGAGTGTTTTGAAGCAATCAAAGAATCCATCTCTCAAGCACCAACTCTCATCAACCCGGATTTCTCCAAGGATTTCATCCTTTATGCATTTGGGGGTAATGATACCATTTACGCCATTTGAGTACAGCAGAACAAGGATAATGATGAGCAGCCAAATGCTTTCTTTAGCCAAAGCCGGAGGACTATGAGGTGAGGTATTCTTTCATTGAGAAGAATTTTCTTGTAGTAATTAGGAGCTTGAAGAAATTTAAGCATGTAGTTTCAAACAACAAGGTTCAACTACTGGTTTCGACGTGGGAGTTAAAGAATTCCTCCTCAATAAAGACCTAAATGAAAAGAGAGTAGGGTGGATTACTCGTGTCATGGAGTATGAAATTGAGATCAAAGTCACCAAGTTGGTCGAATAAAAGGATTGTGTGAGCAGCTGGTCTTGAACAAACAAAAGGAAGCATGCAATGAGAAAGAGGTTGTTTTGGCATTGCAGTAAGATAGCCATGAGAAAGGAAGCATTCAAGAAGAAAATGATGGTGTCCTCACTCCTTGCTGGACCCAAGACATAATGCACTTCCTACACACGAGGCCTATGCCCTCTAGAGATGAATAAAACTAAAAGGAGACACTTTGATTGCAAGTTGTCCCTTATGCTCTTGTTGGTGGTGTTTTATTCAAAAGGGATGTGAATGGAGTCTTTGCTTGAGATGCATTAGGACAAATCAGATTCACAGAGTGTTGGAAGAGTTTCATGGTGGATTAGCTGGTGGTCATTTTGCACCAATATTGAAAGCTCTTAAAATCATGAGGGCTGGCTATTATTGGCCCAAGATTTGTAGTGATTGTTATGCATGGATCAAGAGGTGCAAGAATTGTGCATTCTTCGTAGGTAAGGAGAGACTATTTGCCCTTCCATTGCATCTAATTTCAGTTGACTAGCCATTCATGCAATGGGGTTTGGACTTCATTGGAGTCATTAATCCAAATTCAAGCCAAGGACACAAGTGGATTCTAATAGCAATAGATTACTTCACCAAGTGGACTAAGGCAGTAGCACTCAAGGAAGCAAATGAATCTAGCATCCGGACTTACGTGAGGGAATAGAAACCAGATTTGGCATACCTACTACAATAATATTAGATAATGCATTGGCATTCATTGGGTCTAAGGTAACTGAATGGGCTGTCAAGAATGGGATCTACCTAATCACTTCATCAAATTATTACCCTAAGGGTAATGGCCAAGCTGAATCTACAAACAAGAACTTGTTAAGAATCATCAAGAGGACTCTTGATGAAAATCAGAGGTCTTGGCATACCAAATTGAAATCAGCCTTATGGGCTAATAGGATAACTCCCAAGAGATCTATAGGTAATTCTCCATTTAAGCTTGTTTATGGAAGAGAGGAAATTTTTCCCATGTCACTTGAGTTGCCAACATTGGAACTCATGAAGTAGTTGGAGTTGTTGGAGTTTGGACCCATGGAGGTTAGGTATGTAGAATTGATGGAGCTCCAAGAAATCAGAAATCAGGCATCCCAAGCAATGGAGAAAGATCAAGCCTTGATCAAGAAGACCTTTGATAGAAAGGCAAAGGATAGATATTTCCAAGTTAGAGATCTATGTTAAAATGGGATGCAGACAGAGCAAAACCAGGGAGGCATTCAAAATTTGATGCCATTTAGAGTGGCCCCTACATGGTCACAAAGTGTAAGGACAACAATGCCTTCCAATTATCTACATTGGATGGTGAAGAATTGTAGATTCCAATCAATGGAATCCATACGAAGCATTATATCTTGAAAGAAATTCTCCATCTTGTACATATTAGCTTAGGTTTTCATTCCTCCAAGTGCTTGTGCACATTAGTTTGTTGTAGATTAGCTTTTCTTTCCCTAAGTGCTTTGGCACAAGCTTGCTATTCCAGAAATGTGTTTTTGAGGCCTTGCTCCAATCCGATGGTGTTCGCCCTCCATCTTCCTCCTGCGTTGCATTGTTCTAATCGGTAGGGGTACCAAGTTGAGATTTGATGACTCCATGCCCAATGGATTGCTTTCAGAAACCCGGTAACTTCATCCAAAGCAGGTAGATGACCCCTCTGAGTCACCAAAATTGTTATCCAAAATGAGCCCCTTGCTCATTTTGTGACTAACTCCCTTCATTTCATTCCTCCCTTGTGCCTCAGTCATAATTTTTTACTTTTCAGGCACTCAAGATGTTTTAGAAATGGCACCATTGGATAGAGCTCCTTCTCAGCTTTCTAGAAAGGTAAATTTTTCCTCCTAACTCCATGTATTTTTGAAGTTATGGCTCGATGGAGTTTTTGTGAGAAATTTTCCCTGGATAGGCCCACCGTCCAATCAGAGAGTGCCACGTCAGCAATCAAGTGACGGAGGGCGGAGAAAAATTTAGAAATTTTACCAAGTGTTTGGCGCAATTTCAAATTTTTCCTAAGTATTGGCGCCATGGAAAATTCTCCAAGGAAAGCCCAAACCAATGGAAGGAGGCCACATGTCCTCGGAAGGGCGGAGGCGGAGGTGAACTTTAATTTTTACATGTTGGAAAATTCAGAAATGAATTTTTTGCCCAATGGCCCACCGGTGAATGGGATCATGCCACGTGTCTAAGGGGAAGAAGTTAGAAAAATTTCCCAAGGGTTGGTACAAACAAAATTTTTGATGCTAGGCCCACATCCAATAACATTATGCCACGTGTCCTTAGGCCAAAGGAGTGGTGGAGGGCAGAGGAAAGATTGAAAATTTTACCAAGTGTTTGGCGAGGGTGCTAAAGAGAGATTTTGGCCCATAGGCTGCGCAACAAATGAGATCATGCCACGTGTTCTCGAACTAGTGGAGCACGGGGAGATTGGGAATTTTTCCAAAAAAAAAATCAAAGAAAAATTTCAAAGGGAAAGTCCACCCCCAAAACCCGATCCAATAGGATCATGCCACGTGTACACGTGGCGACAAAAACATAAGGCCTGTAGAGAAAAATGAAAGGAAAAGCCCACGTCCAATGGGGTTGTGCCACATGTCCAAAGCTCAGAGAAGATGGTCAACAGTGACAAAAAATTTAAGAGTAGATGCCCGCGGTGAATCACATCATGCCATGTGTCCTCGGGTCATCCAAAGTCAGAGAGAATTTTTGGAAAATTTTCCAAAGGCCAAAATGGTGAAGAAAAAGAAATAGGAAAGGCCCGCAACCAATCAGAATGTGCCACATGGCACCAGAGTAGTGGGGCATGGAGATTTTTGGGGAAATTTTCCCAAATGCAAAAAGTGGAAAAATTTCAAATTTTTAGCTCGCCAACCCATTTTGGCCCTGTTTTGCCCTAAATTTTCAAATGAGCATAACTTTCGATCCAAAGCTCGGTTTTTGGTGTTCTTTATATCAATGGAAAGCTAGTGAAATTATCCACATGATTTCAGGGTTATTTTGTGTTTTAGTGGAGTTTTGAGAGATAAAATTGGAAAAATCCTTTGGCATGTGGAAATGAACAAAAATGACATTTCAACTACCATTTTAATGTAGCATGGATTGCATTCTTTCCCAACATGGTCAAAAACATCATGGGATGGAATTTTAAGGATGCCCATGTTGTTTTATTGCATTTTGGTTGGTGGTTGAAGCTACTCTCATGTTTTCCCACGTTTCTCTCTCCTGAGCTCGAAGGGGAATTGTTAAAAGCCAGATTTGGCTCATTTTGAAAGGGTTGGACATTTTTATGTTTTGCAGGCTCCCTCTTTCACCCTAGAAAGTGATTTTGTGGAATACCAGACCTCTTTCAAGACTGAAACATATTTTTCTACCTTTTTGTTGACGTAATGCATGTATTTTGATATTGGAAATGATAATGCAAGCTTTGTGAATGAGTTTCGATCATATTCTTGTGTTTTTGATTCATCCATGATCTTTCATTACATTTTATCAGTTTATGCATGATGCTTTACTAAATTTCTATAATATATGTCAATTTGAGTAAGTAAAAAAATTCTCACCACTCCTTTGGTGCATCACCTTATTAGGATTAGTTTTAATTCTTTTGCATTCTCTATCTCTGTCCCCTTGGAATTTATAGTAGGATTTTGAGTTTAAACATCTACAATTTTCAAGTAATACACCTAATCAGAGGAGTTAAGGAACCAATCTCTAACCTAGAGATTCTTTTCCCACTTTTACAAGTCCCACACTTGGGGAAAAGATTTAATGTTGTGTAATCAAACTGGATGCCGAGATGTCAAACTAGAAATCGATAGAACATCCAGGAGGGTCTTTGCTGATTTTCACTAACTTGGTGTACACAGGTGTTCCAGATCACCGAGTGGCACTTTAAAAATATGCCATCATCACATGCAATCAAATAACCAGAAAAGTGTTCCTGTATTTCTCATTTTCTCTATTTTCTCTTTTCTACATCAAATCTTCCCTTTCTTGAGTATCCAGATACATCAAATGCCAAATTTCATTTTGGTCTAAAATGAATCTTTCGCATCCTGCTTGATCATGTAGACAATTACAAGAATTTAACTCTTTTCATTTCACTTATCACACACTAACCGAGACCGCACAAGCATAATTAACACATCCAGACATTTATCTCACTTGGTTAACTTATTAGGACCTAAACACCCAACAGAAACCACCTTAGACATTTTCCAATCCATAAACTCGCCCGAAACCAGCCTTAGACTCCTTTAGGCATCTTCATTACATACTTTTTTTTTTTTTTTTTCACATCCTCTAAATTAATCATGATGTTAAAAATATTTTTCTTGATTTGTTTGTCAATAACATACATAAACAGATGTTTCTCTATTTCACACCTATTGTTGCCCTCTCTCAAATCAAGACAAAACAACAATCGATTTATCTAATAAAATTAATTCCTCCGATGATCTCACTAAACTAAAAACCACACCTTCGTCACTCAATCTCCGGTATCCATGGTGTCACCTCATGAGAACCATGTCATACAAAACTCTCCCCACCTTGACACCAACTCTCATATCCCTGTGAAGCCGGTCTTCCTAAATCAATCACACCACCATCTCCTACTCCTCTAGATACACTCAAATCTCTTCCTATTCCCATATATGAATTTTTACTTCAGAAATCTCCTATAATCTCTCAATCCTCCCAATCTCTAAAATTGGTGGATCGCATTCTACCCACATCCCATTTTATCAATTCCATTATTAGGCCCATCCAACCATCTCCAACTCTTAACACACATATCCCTTCTTATCGTCATGCCCCTATTACTCAACACCGGCCTATGCAACAATGCCAACCTATGACACATGTTAATCATTTCTAAGTAACTCCTCCAACATCTTCATATCCAAAAATTAATTAACTATCTTACCAAACCATTCCGCAAACATCTTATCCAAAAACTTATCAACCACCTAATCGATGCTTCTCAACTACCCAAACACCCAAAAACACATTATTCACCTTATCAAACTACTTTTCAAACCCACACAC
Source organism: Taxus wallichiana var. yunnanensis (assembly GCA_018340775.1). Classification (NCBI taxonomy): domain Eukaryota; kingdom Viridiplantae; phylum Streptophyta; class Pinopsida; order Cupressales; family Taxaceae; genus Taxus; species Taxus wallichiana. The sequence goes on along the minus strand of CM031243.1, from coordinate 308,793,083 downwards.
CAATCTAATCTCAACCTTACAACACCTCGAGTGATTCAATTCACACCTTAATGAATTGGTTAGCCAGGTTTAGAAACCCTTACCGTACCATCCAAGAACACCCTATCCTATGAACACATCCGTAATGAACCCATTCATCCGTTGGTTCCAATTAAACCATACCCTCCTTGTTGGAAGCTTCCCGCATTTAATAAGTTCAACAATAAATAATATTTCCAACAACATATCCTCACATTTAAACACACATGTTATCTTATTGCATATGATTATGATCTACTTATTCATATTTTCCTATGTCTTTTCTCGGTCCCGCATTGGACTAGTACCACAATATCCCATGACATTCCTTATTCTCTTTTACTCAACTTGCATTGTTGTTCTTAGAACACTTTTCTATCAATATCACATGCAAAAACACTATCACTAATCTATATACCATTCAACAAGATGAAAACGAGCACATTATCGATTTTTTCACACAATGGCATCTTTGTTATAAACCAAATATCCTTCACTATCCCGCAAACTAAACTCATTGACTTATTCTCATGTTCGTGTGCCAAAAATATATCATCCACTTTGTAGATCCAATCATTCTAAACCTTTGATGAAGCTTTCACAATGGCTCGCAAGCTCGAAACCCATGCCATTGAGTAGGGTCATCTTAAACTAAGTTCAACTAAATCAAAAATTGAATCCACTAAACCATTCACACATAATGGCGAGTTCAAGACTACGGCCAACACTGTGGTCATTGAACCCTCATCCCCATCTACACCAAGCACATGGTCTCAACAACAATCTCCTCAATCAACAACCAACTACACTCCTTTAGGAGAATCATACAATTCTATATTTGATAAGTTGATGAGCGTAAACTCTATCCAGTTGCCTCCCATACAACCCGTGGACAACTCGCAAGCCAAGCCTATTTGGTATCATGAAGCCCACTTTTGTAAATATCATCGAGTCAAAGGTCATGACATTGAGAGATGTCGTTCCTTCAAAGATCATGTCCAACAACTTGTAAATCAAGGGGATATCCAAATTTACACTTCCACCGCACAAACTAATAAACCACCAACTAATCACGCCACCCCTTTATATCTCAACTATCAAATGCTTGCATGGTTAACACTTTTAATCAAGATCTTACCTTATCATCAATTCCACATGTTCCCACAGTGAACATCATTCCCACCTCTTATTTAGAGCCTGTCACACCTACATCAACTTTTACTACTTGTGCTGAACCTGCACCTACTCTTGTCCTTATCATGTCCACATCAAATTCAACTATATCATCCATTTCCGCCACTTCAAATACACCCCAATCTACCACATTAGATTCATCCTTAGCACTTATTTTAGCTCCACTCATATCCACACATATCCCTACGTCTCTCACACCTATTCATTCACTAGCATCTTCATCAAATGCACCTGTTACTACACCTACATTACTCACAACCATCCCAACAAAACTCAGTTCTACTACATGCACCCTTATAACCCCATCTTCGACATCAATTCCTTTAGCTAACATATCATTCTTACCCCTTGAAAAATTTATGAAACAACCAAGTATTTTCTACTTGTACATCCGAAATGCTTCGACATTTCTCGCATTACCAATAAGGTCTACTCCATCGTTATCACATCACTCACATCTTCGAGATATTCCAAAAGTGCCTACATATTTATCTATGCCAACCACCCCTATACCTATCACAAAACAAGTCTACCTATCTCTACCTTGAAAAACTTTCCGTGGCCACATCACTTGGTCTACCCCAATACTCTTTACCTAATCCTTGTATCACACCAACCCAATTCTCTCGATCCGTAACCCTATCAAATATACCCCTTGAATCACCTATTGTACCAACACCTCTACCTAAATCAAATAAATATGTTTTACCTTCTCCCTCTACAAAATCATCTCTTTCCATGCCCAAATCGAAACAATCCATGTCTCACATATATATCATTAATCGTATCATACAAACACCTATCTCTTCATTAACATCTTCATCTTGTTTTAGAACAATTTCTCCATTAATAACCATACCACCGCTATCATATCCTCCGGTTGAAATTATTGTCATCCCTGCTAGTAGTAAATCTTCTTGGTCAAAGTCTAACACTCGGGAAAACATCCCGATAGTCTCCCTGTGCATCCACGGAAACATTTAGGTTTTCCCTTTTCTCAACAATCCAATGCCATAACATCCATGTTAGGGTCAGTTTTTCCATCTATGACATCTTACAATAATCAATCCATGTTCAAAAAAATATAATCCTCCAACCAAATTTGATTTGTACTCTAAAATAAGAAATTCACACATCCAATCTACATCCACATTTTCTCCTAACTCCAAACTGAGACATCCTATCAAAACCCATAAGAGTTTCCTTCCCCTTGACACTTCAATGGGGTCATACGTAGATATCTTTCGACATATAACTCAAACATTTGGCATTAAACTTTATCCTATTAAATACTTCAATCCCTATGGTCCCACACCATCATGGTTCAATCCTAATTGCAGTTGTGCTTATCATCGCACTCCCAAGTCATGACATTGAACATTGTAAGGCCTTTCAGTCAATCATCCACAACCTTATTGAGAAAGATTACTTCCTCACTTAGGGGAAAGTTCTCTCTCCATCTACCTTGAATCCAATCCATATCCCATCTATCGGATCTCCCATGATCCCTCCATCCACATCATCCCTTAATATCCATCCAACCCATGTCATTCCTCCCAAGGAATGACCTTTGTTTTTCATCAATGCCACTTATCTTACTAAACACACTTGTGGTCTCCAATCATTTATCCCATCGAAATCTAAAACAATCTCATCTAAGCCCTTTCGACATCCTTTACCTCCTTCACATTTAACTCATTTGGGGGATAATCTTCCCTCGCCCTTGAGCATCTCGTCTGTACAACTCCCTGTTACTAGGGGAATTTCTCTTTGACATTGTTTTGTTTACTTTCTTCACATCCATCCAATCTAAATTAATTATATCCAGATCCTCATCTCATTCTAAGTCCTCCTTTGAGGCCATATTTGTTCTTTTATGTTTATGCTCCTTTTGGGAGTATCATCTTTTTCATTGAATCCCTCCTTTGAGGCCATGTTTGTCTCTCCATTGAGGGACCTTTTTCTCTAAGTCCACCATTGTGGCTATATGTGTGTCTCTTTTGGGACACCATTTATTTCATCAAGCCCTCCTTTGAGGCCATGATTGTCCTTCTATGTTTATGTCTCTCTTAGGGCATCATCATTTATTTTCATTTAAATCCACCATTGTGGTCATATGTTCATTTATTTCAGGATATAACTTTTTTCTATCATCTCATCTTATTGCAACTACAATGTATTCCCTCTCGTGGTGGTAAACCAGAGATGGAACCTCTTAATGCATTGCACTTGCATGACCAATCTATTATCAAGTTAGCATATTTACCAATGAGAACTTAGTTACATCCTTAGATTGTTCGCCATCTTTAGCCCTTTGATTTTTCATTGTAATAATTTGAATTATGTTGTCCACCTTCATTACTTTGATGTGATCCCATAACCATTACATCCATTACCTTCTCATTCTCCCATTGCAGCCATACAAAGGGTCCAAGTGTGTCTCTTGTACATTCCTTATCCCCTCTTAAGTGGTTTAATTAACTATTCCCATCTCTCCCCATGTGAAACTCAAATTCATGTATACAAAAGGAAAAATTAAAGTTATAAAAAAATAGACTGATCCCTCAAAGGATAGTTGTTTATGTAGAAAAAGAAAAATATAAAAATCAAAATCCAAACAAAATCAAAAGAAATAGACCGATCCCTTAAAGGACGGCTATCATATTATTTTGCCATCCATATTATGTATAAAGTAGACCATACCCTCGAAGGATGGCTACTTTGTTATTATGGCATATGGAAGGTTTTCCGCATTGATCAACCTTATTTTATCAACATTTTCCAAAGCCTCCCACATTGATCAACTTTATACTATTTTTCTTTCCCTTTTCTAGAGCTGGGGCATAGACTTAAGAAACACCACCTTTGGATATCCCTCTTCCCATGTATAAGTCACATCTTTGATCCCTTTGTCATGTCAACATTAGGATTACAAGCATCTTTCTTCCATATTTCCCTCATGATCTTTTGGTATAACTTACTTCATTGGTTATGTATTAACACCTGCTATTTGCAGAAGTGTAATGCCTTGAGTGGTATCCTTTCTTTTTATCTCCAATCTAGTTTGAAACATAGTTTCCCTATACACCCTTGCTACTGGATATGTTCCATTCATCTCATCTAAATCATCTTTTATGAAAATCACATCCAATTCCACACTATAAATTTTATATCTATCATCTCCATGAATGCGTTTGCAAATACACTTTTCGGTTTCGAATTCTACTAGATCACCGTTGCAGTTTGAGGATTCTTCTCAAGGAAAGTTCATTATCTTGTAGCTTCTTATCTCTCAACATGTTCAACACCATATTTGATCCATTGCTCCTCATTCTCCATGTCCCCTCATCACCATTTGTCTCCGCATCATCCATCTCACCTTTCCGCCCGCTTACACGACGCCATATATATTACTTGTCTTTCCTCTTGAATTTCTATTTTATTCTTCCATTTTCGGTTTGACATTCTTGATTAACCATCCATATAGCTAGACAACCTTAGTTAAGGTATATATTCTTCCTTGGATCCTCCCCGTTATGTAAGCTTCTCCACCATTTCCTCTTTTAACAAATGACAATCACTACCACAAATGTCTTTCCACTCTTCCTTTTCCACTTAACACTCTTGCATCATCACGACCACCATGTGGGCATCCCGATTAAGGATTTACCTTGCACTCTCCATCTACGTTGCATATGTTCCTCCATCCATTCATGTCACATTCCTTTGTTTCCTTGTTATCACATTATTATCACCTCCTTTCATCTCTTATTCCATTTTGGTATACACGCTCGCTTTTTTCATCATTCTTCTTCTTCTTTAGTTTGGCGATCCTACTTAACCATCTCCATCGCAAGGAAATCTTACTTAAGAGTTTCTCTTAAGAATGGTTGGCCATCGATCTTTCCATCTCCCATCATCTCTTCCTCATCTTCTATCTTCTTCCTCTCTCATCGTACTCATCCATCAAACCAACCCTTCCACACGTGCATCAATACAATGTTGTATTTCTCCTTCCATATCATCATTGCCGCTAATTTGGTGATCTTACTTAAATCCTCTGCAAAGTATGGCGATCTTACTTAGAGTCCCTCTTAAACATGATTTGTTATCCCTGCACTCCCCCACTACCCCACATTATCTCCATCCACATTTTCTTGTCATTCCCCATCATGACATCCTCTCACCTCCTCTTCCATTCATGGAAACACCACTTCCTCTTGGTCCTATCTTCATCTCCATCATCCCTCGTTGGGTAATCTTACTTGACCATTACTTCTCTATTCATTTCATGTCTTGTTTCTTTATTTATCTCTCATTCATTCTCATCTACCTGAATCCTCTCCTTGTCTTCATCTTCCTACACATCGTTATCCCTCCTTTCTTTACTCTTTCCACTCTGTATTATAGAGTTATCCTACATATCTACCCCCACACTTACACATCATTGTCATTGATCTTTTCCTAGCATTATTTCATCATAATCTTCTATTTCTGCACTAATAATTATCAGTGGACTTCTCCTAAAAATCACTCATCCCCATTTTGCACAGCCTGAATCCTTTTCTTTGACCTCCTCCATTCTATCTTCATTCCTTCCTCCCTCTGTGTCCTCTGATCATTATCAGAGGACTTCTCCTAACGTCCCTTCATTTGCATTCCCCCTCCCGTTCTTCATTTACTTTCCCCTTTTCTTATCTTTTGTCCCATATTTTCCTACTGATCATTATCGGTGGATTTATCCTAACATCTATTCATCGGCATTGCCTCTCCTATCCCATCCATTCTTTTTCCTTTCCTATTTCTTCACCTTGTCTTCATCATACACCTTATCTCTATTTTCTCGTCATCAAAGCATATCTTCATCTCATGCATCGCTGTTTCTTTTCCAATCGATGTCATTCCTTCCCTCAAGTTTCTCTTTATGTTCCTTATGCTTCTCACTCTTTACTAAATATTTTCATTCTTGGTTCCCTTCCATCTACATAATTTTCTTCATTGTCTTCTTCTCCTTTATGATATTTGTCTTATTTTACTTCCTCTATATCATCCTTCTCCCCATTTTACCTCACACTTCCTCCTTACTTCCCGTTGAAAACCTAACTCTTCAGTGTTATCCCATTTCCTTTATCATCTCATCATCCACATGCATTTCCATGCAGTCAGTTCCATATTATTTTCCTTGTATTTCCTCACTATGATCTGTTTCCTTCAATTTTCTTTTCTCTATCATCTATTTCGTTTTCCATTACCTCTATGTTTTCCTCTGCTCCATCCTTCATCACATCTTTCATCTTGAATAAATCTCTCCCTTTTTCATAATTTCATCCTCTGCTCTATTTTTTTCTTGTCTTCTCTCTGTTTGTCCTTATTCATTTCCCCCTTTCTCTATAATCCTTCTTTGTTATCTTATTCCTTCCCTTTCACTCTTTATTTTATCCTCCTCTGTCTCTCCGTCCCTCTATTCCATACCCATGTCACCTTCATATTCAAACTTTCTTGCTCTTCTCTTTCTCAAAATCCCCTACATCCGGCATTCACAAATCAATGTCAATGTTTCTCCGTTTACGTATCACCATCTATCCCTCTCATTACCATTATTGTTATTCTCTTTGCCACATTGAATTCTTCTCTTTTTGAGAACCCTATCACATCTTTTATCTTTGTCGGTTCTCTCGTAGGGACATCATCATATACATTTCTAAGAATCTCTTCCCACCTTCTTTTGAGATTTTCATCTTGGAAGATACCATTTCTAATCTTGTTCTCTTCCTTGAATATTTTCTATGCTTTTGTTTTGTCACAAAAGTATCTCTATCACACTAACCAAAGAACTAAGAATTTTTTTCTTCTTCACATTTGCTAACACTTATGCATCTTTTATATGAAACATGATTTTCATCATATTTATTACCCTTTTAGGGAATTTTATCTCACCTTTCTATCCCATCTTCTCATCTTATCCACATTTATGAGTATTCCCCACAGGGTATCTTATTTCAACATCCATATATGTCTTATGTTAGGGCACCTTCTCATCTTTATAGTTGTCAATGCATATAACTCACTTTGTGTCCTTCTCGTGCCCTATGCTAGGGCATCATTATCTTCATCCACGTCCCTTTTGTGGAGACATGATTTTTGCATGGTTCCTCACAAACAAAGGATTGCACACATATTTCACATTCAGTTGCACATATTTTGATGTTTTCCTATGACCCATTGGTCATCTTGGTTTACATCCATACTGCATTGGTCTTCACCCACTCACCGGTGCAGCAGACCATTGTCGTCTGTCTCCATTGAGACCATAATCATCCTCTACCGATGTGATATTGGAGTCACCACCATACTATTTTATTGTTATTGCGATCCTTTTTTTTTTTTTTTTGGGGCATCTTGCCTTTGGTCATGTCTTCATCCATCTTCAGACACATCTTTCATCTAACCCTTTTTGTTTTTGTCTTGCGGCTTGCTATCGCAAACCACTCAACAAAAAGGGGCAAATGTAGACACCTATTTTTGGTATAACGCCCTCAGTAATCTTACATGCACGCTAATTCCATTCTCACATCTCTTTCTCTTAAATTAAATAAAATCCTATCTATTTGCTCACATTATTTGATTGATTATCAATGGGCTCCATATGGACCCATTTGATAATTCAATTTTTGGCATCATCCCCCATCTCTCACAAATTATTTAATTCATAATGCATATCTCTGACACCTTATTTTTAAAATGAAATCTTTATCTCACCCCCATTCAAATCATGTCCCCCACTTTGCCTAATAAGTCAAACTATGGGACCCATGTTGATCACATCATATCCCTAACTCAGGTTACTTTACTACACCCTAGGTATCATCTAACCTGCAGTTTAGTCTCATATCTAAGCTATAAATATGGGGTTTCCCCCATATTTTAAAGGAAGAATATATTTTTAAAGCGAGACGGAGATATTTTTTTAAAAAGACACGGAGATAGCGAGGCCTACAGAAGAGAAGGAAGAGCTTAACTAAGTTATGCCCATTTGAAGGAGAAATATTTTCCATAATTCGTCATAGTACCATCTTGATGCCTGGTTGATTTCCATAGCAGGACATAAGTTAAGTCCTCTTGTTATTTCAGTTGCTTGTCATTTTTACTACTGTTCATGATCTATTATTATCTTGTCTGACACAGGGGGTTGACATCCTCCAAGGGAGTTGAAATCCTCTTGGAACCGACACCGTCTGGGAAACCCCCACATATTGTGTTATAATCTTATCTAGTTTAGTTTTGCAGATCTAGCTTCTTGATATCATACATTTGTTTTCTTAGTTCTGTATCATCCATCACCATCTCCAAGGTACTAAGCCCTTGTATACTCGACGTTGTCTCATGTTTCTTGATTACTCGTACACTCACCGGACGGGAAGTTGGAAATGTAGATCAATAAGGGGCATAGAAGATGTTGTTGAACATGTGCATATGTGTGAAATATTGTGGTGTGTAAAAGGAATCATGGCTTTTGAGAATAGGGAAAGCTAATTTTCTACTACACTACAAGGGTGCACACATAGTTGGTACAAAAAGTTTGACCCTTATCAGAATTTCGTAGACTATACATCTTTAAAATATGCATTCCTTAAAGAGTTTCACATCTCTGAGTTTGAGTAGAAGAGTATAAGTGCACTCAAGGATATTAAGCAAGGTACTACTGAAAGTGTTAGAGAGTATGATGTATAGTGTAAAACATTGTTATCTAAGATTTCTTATGACATACACGCAAGCCAATATGCATAATGGTTCGTTGGGGGCCTGATTACACCTTTTAGGAGGGCATTATCATATAAGATGTACAGTGATCTGGGCAAAGCACTTGAAGTATCCTTACATGATGAGGCAATTGGAAGCATAGACACTAGAGTGACCCCATTTTTAGAAGCATAGATCACAACTATGGCAAAGTAGTTGGAGAAACTATCAATAAATTCAACACATGAGACGTGCACATGGATTTAGTGTATAGATTGTGAACTAGAAGGTCACACAAAGGATAGTTTTCCTCACATAATAGTATGCTCATTGCTGATGGATTGTGAAATATTCCATTTAAACCATGATGTTAGCCGTTGCCGTTAGTACAACACATGATAAGGAAGAATGTTTCAAGCTACTATAAAATCTGCTGAGTCCACGACTCATGACACGTAAGAGGCTGTCGGTTGATTAGACAAATCCCTCGAGAATGAAGGGAATTTTGAAGGTGATCGTGGCGAGAGGTCGAGGATACCGTGGTGGATTTGGAGGACAAGGCTGTGGTGGTGGAAGAAGTGATTTCCCTCGTGGAACATGTTATACATGCAGATCTTCGACCACTATAGGTGTGAATGTGCTCGAGAATATTACATGTTCTTTCTATAGAAAGAACCATAGCTATGAGGAGTTCTTGAACTTATATAAGCATCCGATTAAACAACATAGACAATAAAAAAAAGGCATAGGGATGGCTAGGATACAACATGCTATGGAAAATCAATGGATGACCAAGTTGGTAGAAGAGTATGAAGAGTTTCAAGAGAAGATCACAACCCACGCTAAGGCGACACGCGCTAAGGATACATTGCAAAGATAAACCTACCATCACTAAAGAAGAAGTTCTTCATGCATGGTACCCAGATCCTACCTATCAGAAGGAGGTTTATCAGGAAACCATGGAAGTTCTAAGGAATATTCAGGGTGAGATACAATACTTAAAAGAGAAATCATGGAAGATAGAGAAAAGAAAGTATCAAAGATAGTCCAAACTGATATAGATGACTTAAGGGAAGTGTGTAAAATGTTGCGCTAGGAAAATATCATTCCATTATTAGGGGATTGGCTAAAAGGAAACACTCCACATGAGCGTATTGAGACTGGATGACAGATCCTGTATGCGAATCTTCCCCCCATAGCCTAGATTATGAAAAGGAAATCACTTTGAATGTTGTTATGGATGGGTGGCTATTGAGTAATATATTGATTGATACAAGCACAAAAGTCAATGTTCTTACCTTAGATGCATGGGTACAAATGGGAAGACCCCATTACATCCATCCTCTAATATATTGTTCATGGCTAATTGGACTAAGGCCACTCCTATTGGATTTTTGAAAGATGCATCCATTACCATACAAGGAGCAAATTTCACTAGAGATTTTGAAGTTTTAGAGCTGGAAGAGTCAGATAGCTTCCCAAATCTATTGGGGCATCCTTGGTGCTATGAAAATAATGCTGATATTTGGTTCAAAAAAGGCTATATCAGTTTTGAAAATAAGGAGGAAAGAGTTATTATCCCTTTAACAGATGGAAAATATACACCCTATGTTGAGCCCTTAAGTGAAGAATATCTTAATAAGATTTATGTACGTGCCATCGATGTCCAGAGATGATTGAACCAACCAAAGAAGGAAAAATTTAGTAGGAGGATGCATAATCTATTATCAATATTACAAGTGTTGCTTGTGATAATTGGGCTCACAACACTTATGAGTTGGTAGGGTGCAAAGTAAAAACATCTTTCCTCGAGGCATAAATTCACGTTATGTCAGGAGGATAGGTCACAACTCGATACCTTGTTACACAAGAGAAGGGGATCCCATGGTATTCCTACGTGCCATGGAAGAATAGTGGATAGACCCACTAGAAAGAAGAAATATGCTCACATATACACTACGTGGGACATCAACATGCTGGTGGGTGGTCCACAAGGATAATCTTGTTGGATGGAATGAAATTAGGATTGCTCTTACTACTAGGTTCTTCAGGAGCAATGCACCTACTCAAATAAGTATTTATCAAGGTAATCATCCTGTTAAGCACCACATTCAGAAGTGTGAGAGACTCTGGGTAGAAGAGCATGAAGCCTTACCACCTTCGCTATGGGTGAAATTTTTTTATTCCACTTTACAAGGCTATTTGCATGCTTGGTATGTGTATGCAAAACTCCATAGAGAAACTGGAAATTGGCATAATTTAATTGTGGGAATTTCCCGGATGTTTGAATTCTTCTCTACAAAGCCTCGGTGAAAGAAGCATCGAAAGTTATAAAGCACTTAACTATTTAAGATAACACCAAGGCTAAATAAATCCTTCAAGAGTTATTAGATAACGAAGACTCACAAGCATGTTTTGGTGAAGAACCAGAGGCCAATGTAACATTACTTCAATGTGCTTGACTTGAGAAAGAGAAAGGAAAAATGGTTTACTTAGTAGATGATGAAGAAGTAGATAATATGGATATAAACCATTCAACAGGAGGTGTGAGGTATTAGACAATGCGGATAAGACCACATGCACCTATCATGAACCTATGAAGACAAAGTGGGTGAATATTGGAATGGATACTGAGCCTAAGGAAGCCATAATTAGAGACTATTGGTAAGACTCTGAAGTGACAAAAATCATAGAGTTACTAAGGGATTACCAGGACTTATTCCCTATAGGGTACCATGAACTTAAAGGTGTGCATCAATCTTTAAGGAAGATGAAGATAAAGCTTAAATAAGGTGCATGCCCGGTTAGAAAGAGACCCTACGGGATGAAGCCCAACTTGTGCAAAAAGGTCAAAATGTTAAAGTATGGGATTATCATACCTCTTGATGATTCAAAATGGGTTAGTCCAATGGTGATTAGTATCAAAAAGGATGGAAGGATTAGGATATGTGTGGACTACACAGAGCTGAATGTTGTATGTGTAATCGATCCATTTCTATGCCGTTCATTTCGAGGAAATACTAGAAGGTGTTATAGGGTGCAAAATCTATTCATTTACAGATGAGTTCTTTGGGTATCATTAGGTTTGGATTTCCCAAGAGGATTAGGAAAAGACTACGTTTACTAATGAATGGGGTAGCTTCACCTATAATGTAATGCCTTTTGGTCTGAAAAATGGACTTGTTGTATTTTTGTGCATAGTTGTTCAACCGTTCAAAGAATTTATTCACAGATTCTTACAGGTCTATTTAGATGACTAGACGGTGTATGGATTAGTTAAGGATCATTGTGAAAATCTATGTTTGATGTTTGAACAATGTAGATAGTTGAGTATCTCTTTAAATATCAAGCAATGCATATTTACTACATCTTATGGGATAATTTTAGGACACATAATCTGCAAGGAGGGTTTATTGGTTGATCCAACAAAGGTTATAGTCATTATAGGCATAAGGGAGCCTACCAGTCAAAGTGAGGTGCATGGATTTTTGGGTCATACTAGGATATTACAGAAAGTTTATCAAGGGATATGCCAAAGTTTCTACACCATTAGAAGAGTTAGTAAAAGGGAAAGGTACACTTTATTGGGAGAACCGCAACAACGCGCATTCGAGACATTGAAGGAAAATCTTACTACCATGCCTATTCTACATTTTCCTTCATGGGAAAAACCATTTCATGTACATGTGGATGCCTTTTGGGGTCATTGGCATGGTGTTAGCTAAACCTAGAGAAGGTATTGTAGATCATCCTATCTATTTTTCTAGTAGAAAGATTACTCCCAGAGAGAATAATTACACAACTACAGAGCACGAAGCTTTGTTGATGATCTATGCATTACACAAGTTCCGACAATATCTGCTAGCTACACCATTTTTATTCTATACAGATCACATGGCGTTGAAGTATTTGGTAAAAATATTGTTTTATAGGGGCATATATGCATATGGGTACTATTATTTCAAGAATTTGATTTCACGGTTGTAGTAAAACTAGGGAAAAGTAATTCTGGACTAGACCATCTATCAAGAATACAATCAGGATAAGAAGTGCAGGCGATTGAAGATACCATGCCCAATGCATAGTTATATAGGTTAGAACGATCACCATAAGAACTAGAGGACATTGTTGTCTTTCTACAAATATGGATGATACCAGAAGGAATGAAATCCTTGGAGAAGAAACAACTTACTATACACGTCGCACCTTATATATTAATCGGTGGCGACTTGTAAAAATTTGGTAGAGATGAGGTATTGTGCCATTGTATATTAGAACATGAGCACATAGATATTATGGAAGAGGCTCATGGTGTTATTGTAGGTGGACACTATGTCAGTGACGCCACTGCGTGAAAGATCCTACTTGTTGGATTATGGTGGGAGACCCTGTATAAATATTGTAAGACATGTGATCATTATTAGCATCTTGGAAAACTAGGTCAATAAGATGAAATGCCCTCGAGAACTATTACTAGCGCATAACCATTTGAGAAATGGGATATAGATTTTGTGGGTCCTATTTCACCAATGCGTGCAGAAATGGATCATGCTACATCATAACATGCACCAATTATCCGACAAGGTGGACAAAAGAAACACCTACAAATGATTGTCGGTGACAAAGGGCTATAACAACCAGTTTCTATGGGAAAATATTATTACAAGGTATGGATGTCCTTTAAGTTTGAATAGTTATAGGGGCACACATTTTCTTAATGAGACAATTAAAATTTTATTGGATGAGTTCATGATTGCACACCATAAGACTAAACCCTATCATGCTCAAGAAAATGGGCTTGAGGCTTTCAACAAAAATTTGAGCTAGACATTGAAAAAAATCTATTATGTTTGAAGAAAGGATTGGGATGATAAAATATCTACAGTACTTTGGGTGTATCAGACAACATAAAAATATTGAAAAAGCCACACCATTTCATTTAGTGTTTGGCATAGAATATGTTCTTCCTATGGAATTTACATTACCTTTTTTATGTATTGTGCATGTTGGAGGTCTTGCTGATGAGAAAGCATTAGAAGAGTGGATTGAAAAGTTAATCTAGTTGGATGAGCAACGAGAAATATCACGTTGGAGTCAAAAACAAGAGAAGGCTAGGAAGAAAGCATGGCATGACAGGGACATTAGGGACAAGAAGTTTGAGATTAGACAAATGGTGCTTCTCTATGAATCTAAGTTCTTGTGCCATCTAGGAAAACTTAAGGTACATTGGTTGGGGCCATATGTTATCACTTACATCCTTAAAATAAGCACTTGCTAGTTAGAAGGACTTGATGGAACACAGCTACCCGGTTACTTCAACAGGAGTTGGCTGAAGTCCTACTATAAATAAGTCTTCTTGGTGTTTATAATAAGGAAATATTTCCATTTAGATTAGGTTTTCAATTATTCATTCCCTTAATGTGTTTCCTTCTTTATTGCTATGCTTTGTCAATTTAGTTGGTTTGTTGTATAATAAGTGTGTTTATGTGCTGGAATCTAATTACTGTTTGAAGAATTTCTATGCAAAGAGGACTGCACATACTTTTAGTGTGGGGTGGATTGTTGGTATCTAAGTACAAGACTGCTGGAATTGAAAGGTGAAAAGAATAAGCTGCTACGGGTGCTATTCAAGTCAAAGGATTGCTTCTAAAAAGTGACCAAAGATGGAGATGGATGAAGGGAAAGTATAACGCGAGGAAAGCGGAGGCCATAACAACTACCAATGGAAGGTGCAGTGACAAGGTACTCAAGCAAAAAGAAGCATGTTGAAGATAAGTCTATGATAAAAGGGTAGGAATGTGTGCTAGAGGGTTATATCTAGGGCGTGAAGATGTACTGCGTGGAAAGAAAAAAGTTGGTCAATAAATGAGAGGACATTGGGTAGGTGAAAGAGAAATAAACGAACAAATTTTTTGAAATTATATATAGGATGGGATACAAGTTCATTTTAACCATTGTAATTAAGAGAATTTAAAAACGGTTAAGTGTGAATGAGTGAGAAATCTTGTTGAGGCGCAAAGAGTGTGAAACTAGACGTGGAGAGAAGGGTTGTGCATAGGAGAAGCTTGTGTTCCCATAGGAGAAAGGTTTGAGAAAAGTACACATGTTACAAATGAGTTAGGGCACAAAGATTTCAACTAGGGTTTTGAATTTCTCGATTACAAAAGGAAGAGAAGAGATATTTTTGAATGGCACCAAAGAAAGCACCCACAACATGAGATAAAGGGAAGAAGAAGGTTGAAATGGAAGAAGAAATTACTCCTGAGAGTAATTTCTTAGAAATGTAGTATCCAGAGGGCATGATTGTGGGACAAGAATGGGATTCCCATATCCACCAATGTAAAATCAACGACTACAACCATCGAACATCAGATAATAAGAAGGAGCTCGATGCATTGTTGAGCATGAAAATAAACAAGTGCATGACAGAGGATATGCCAGTATACGATGACACTAGTGAGAAATTTCTGAAGTAGAATGGAGTCTACCAGTTGTATGAGCTGCCATACTTTGGAAAGTATGAACCATTGTATTGGTGGTTGATGAGCGAGTCCATGAGGACTTATTTTACTTCACCAGATGGAGGGTAAGAATCACAACTACTTTGATTTCAACGGTGACAAAACTAAGGGCCTCAGGGTTGGATCTGGATAATGATTTAACTGATAATTCCATGATCCTGGAGATGAGGAAGGAGCTGGGATATACCAAGGGTCTGTGTGGCATGGACATTGACAAATTGAAGAAATACCTAGTAGTGCAGGTAGCTACACATCTTGTGACAAAGCTAAATGACCAAGGAAGGTGGTTACAGGTAAACACAATGTGGTTGCACGTTGCCAAGAAGATGTCTCAAGGAGTGGTCTACAACATTACAGATCACATAGCAAAGACAATCATTGAAGAAGCACGGACATGTGACATAATAATTTTTGCACTTTGTATTATTATTGTCTTTAGTATTTATGGAGATTGAGATGCCTAATGTACTAAAGGAGAAGATTTGGGAGTACCCCACAAAACATAAGTCATTGCGGAGAGGTTTTCCAAGTACTTGTGAGATGGATCGGTGAGTGGACCATTTAAGTAGAGGGAAAAGATGTGGTATGATAGAATCGTGTGGCGTTCAAGTAAGAGTGGTGTATACCAAAGGATTTACCATTCGTGGTGGGTAAAATAGTTTAGTTTTCCATATACCAACATTTTTTCATCACACGGATTGCAATGAAGGATGAGGCTTCAAGCCCATGGTGAAAATTGTTGTATGCCTTCACAAAAAATTATTTTCAGGAATCATTTCATTGGTTCTTGGATGCGCGTCACTTAAATTTCAATGCGAGACAAGGTAGACTATGACTACCACACTCTAAGGAAGAAGTATGCATATCCAGTGGTGCAATGCATACATCGAAAGACGTATTTCGATATTATACATATGAAACATGTAAGCTTGGTAGTTGGGGACACAAAAGTAGTACTGTGTACCTAGAATTCAAACCCAAGCTGGAGAACGCAAAGTATGTGGAGGATGAGTTTGCACTCCTAGGGCCACAAAAGGGTAAGCATACAATGGAAAATATTCCAACACCCAAGCCCATATATCCCATATAAACTATTCAAGTTGATGATAAAGAGGAGGAGTTTGAGGATAGTGGTGGTTTGGAACATAGAAGTAGAAGAAATCATACAAATAAGGATGAAGTTAAGTGCACAACTACACCACCTCGGCCATAGGAGGAGGATGAAGAGGACTTAGGTGTGGACCAAGGAGAGCGTCGATTCAAGAGAGTATTCGGAGGACAAGGACCCAAGGTGCTACTCTGAAAATAGTACGTAGATCACCTCAAATCTCTCCATAGAAGGAGACAACTAAGAAGAGAAGGAAATTAAAATTGAATGAGGAAGCGAAGAGCTAGAGGAAAGCACACCTAATTCTCCTACACATCCGAGAGAACATATAAGGACAAAAATATGAAGAAATGAAGGAAGGAGAAGAGGAAGAAAATGGAACAAATTAGATAACTACCAAGACTACTCATGGCATGTAAACACAAGTCCCAAATCTGGAAGATCAAGTTCATAAGTAGCCTAGGTTGAAAATAACAAGTGGGGAATGCATTTCACCAGCCATGGGCTATGACAAGGACATAGGTAAAAAATTTTGTGCCCTCTTCCAGAGCACAATGATGCAAAAGGAGTTGTATGGCTGGGAGTTAATGGATGAGGATATGGAAAAAGTGTACACAAGAAAGTAATTATTATGGTCGATGCACACACACATGGAGATACCATATTTTTATGTGTGTGAGGAGTCATGCGCATTAAGGAGGTTGAAAAAGACACGTCAGGATAGACACATAACAATAAATCCTACTGTTATGTCTGATGAACAAGTAAGAAATGCTTTGGTAAAAGTCTCGAAAGAAGTGGCACTTTGTGGAATATGGACAAAGATGCCATAATTAGGGTGCTAAGGGGAGAGATCAAAACTAAGGATGAGGATATAGCACACCTAACATAGGAAAGAGACTTAACGCAGAAGAAGAACATTATATTTATCATCCTCGTAGAGGAAATTGGTGATAATGTCATGAAGGCTAGGCCACATCTAGAGCCAAAGGTACCAAAGATGTTTCCTTTGGCAATACAATATGTAGATACATTAGTGAAATTATTACTTGAAGATGAACCTCTGTGCATGCCAACACCAAAGGATCCAACATAGGAAGCAGAATGAGAAAAGGCTTTAGTGATGTGGAAGATTACATCAAATGAAGGACTTCAAAGTGTTGCAGGAGGAACTAAAGAAGGAAGACTAAGCCTTGAACATCTGTGTAGCACCAAAGGTTGTTATAACAACCATGATCATTTTAGAAGACAATGAGGACTGAAGGCCATGAAGGATGAGAAATTGGGATGCACAAAAATATTAGAATTGGTTAAACATAAGAATGAGGCCCTAGTAGCATCTTAAGAACCACACAAGGATCAGCTAGAGGAACTTGGGAAACTTGTTGCTTGTGAAGAAGATGGATTTACTAGAGGGAAGGATGACTATAATGTCTAGCATTGTGTTGGTCTTGCAGAATGAGAACGGAGAAAGAGTTTGAAAGATGAACTGGAATCCATTGTTTTGGAAATTGTTGGAACATAATGATTAAGTGGTCTAGCCAACCCTTAATGTATACGGGTCCATCACTAATATATAGGTTAATATTTAATAATATGAAATATAGAAATAAATATGCTAGCCTAGGTATATACTTTAGGTGAAATATTTAATATCATGAAATGATTATATTTCTAATATTAAATATTATAAACCTAGGTGTATGTGTCAACCATTTTAGGTTGAAAAGGTGGGTCGGGAGACATACCCAAATCACCTTATATATAAAGGACTTTAGGTCCTCATTTGATATATTCGAGAAATATATAAAATGTGTGCAAATCAAGTGATTTGGTTTTACCCTTGGTAAATAGGGTTTCAATGGAGGAGGTGATCTTACTTGGATATGAAATAAGTTCTCTAAAGTAAAAGGTTATTTGCAAAGTGGTTTTTACCGTATTGGGGTTTTACAATTTAAATATCTTGTGTCACATGTGGAGGATGAGTTGGCAGTCTAGAAAAGCTATAAATACAAGTGCCTGCAGAGTAAACAGAGAGACTTAGAGTGTGGGGAGCTCTACAGAAATACTGCAAGAACTCTATTAATGGGTAATTACATTTGGGAAAGGATGTATTGGGCATGGGGATTGTAATTTTATTTTTGGTAGCTTAGTTACATTAGTCCAAGTTGTAATGCATGACTGTGGTCTACTTCTCTGTGACACTTGTAATGGCTCCATGGATGTAATGAGGTTACCTGTTATATATACATGAATATCAATGATTCTGATGCATACTTCTCTCTCATGAGTTCTCTTTCCTTTTATGCTAAGTATGGATGCTTGTATGCTTCTTTTTATGATATGATACACATTATAGATTTTGTTAAGTACTCTATCTGAAATGACTGCAAGGATCTAGAGGCCATTCTGAGCTCTATGGTTCTTGTATGTCCTAAACCCATTTGAAAGTATTTTAAACACAAATCATAGATGATGTTTCCCACTAAACTCACATAAAAGAGAGACTCAAGCACCCGTGCGTGCCTCAGTGAGCACCCAGCTTTCACTGGGTGATAGGCCAACATGCGCATGGGGTTCCTTTCTTTTGTGTTAAGGGTAAAAATGACTACATCTTGGTTCCATTTCGGGACCTCTTTTCAAAGTTGTAGTGGGAGAATTAAGCATTCATCATGGTCTGTGTAGTGAGTAATGATAGAGTAGTTAACTTTGGAAAGTGTTGAATCATGGTTTAAGAGCACAGAGGATGAATTCACTCAGAGATTCAACACTGGACCGAGTTTAATGCATGTAGATGGGTAGAAGAGAACCTCTACCATGATCTGTATGAGACTTTTTTTTGCTACTTCCCAGTGGAACTATATGAATGGCTCACAACCTATGCATCTAGATCAAGTTGGCATTATGGATCATGTGTGTGGACCCAAGAAGAATACCAGGCTGCAGGATGTAGATCTGATGTGGACCCGTGTTGTGGATCATTGGTGGAAAGGAGTATTGGCTAGCTACACTCTGGAGTATGCCATTTCCACATATTCTTGTCCTGGAGGTTGTTGAGTTTGAGTTTCTATGGGAGCCCAGAGGATCATTTCTATGATGTTTTCCCTCTGGCTATGAAGATCTTGATGGTTACCATGAGTTTAGAGGCATTCCCAATGGCCGGCTAAACCATTCTGAGTGTTGGTGAGGAAGCTAGGGTGGAGGAAGATGGAAGATGTTTTGATGGAGAAAGGATAGGGAGGAAAGATGACTCAAGTATGGTGAAGCACGTGAAAGGGAGATTGCTAGACAAATGTGAGGTTATAAGTGTGATGGATGTATGGCGGAAAATGTTATGGGAAGGATTTGAGGTTCACGCAGAGGATGTGGAACCTGAGCAGTCTATGTGACCCCATCTTGGCAAGCATGTAAGAGAGACCCTTCGCTTTTGATGAGAGTTCATCATGTGGAGAAAGAAGAACTATTGTGCATGCATCTGAGCCCACCTAGTGACCGGACCCTGGTGCTTGGTTTTCCAGATCAGGGGAAAATATTTCTGGTCCTAGTTGGTTACATTGGAAGTGATCGGTCTACACCCAGGAGGTATAATTTCTCATTTGGGCCTTCTATGGCTACAAACACCAACCCAGTGTTAGGATTTTTGGGCAAGGTATAGACACACAAGCTTTTGGTCTCACATCTGGGAGTGGTGTGGGGTATACTATTGGCAGTGGGGCATTGTCACAGACCATAGGCACGCAGCTCAATGGAACTGTGGGGACCCTTGGCATGACCACTTTAGGACCTAGTGGGTCTAGTGGATCTGGTGGTTCAGGACCTGGTGGACCTGGTGGGTCTGGTGGTTCAAGAGGAATAGGAGCTAGTGGGTCTGGTGGATTTCTAGTGGTTCAGACCTGGTGGGCCTGGTGGATCTGGTGGTTCAGGACCTGGTGGACCTGGTGGATCAGGTGGCGGAGGAAACACAGGTGGAAACCAAGGCTCTGGCTCAGAGGATTTGGGCCCCAACCACCCCCACAAGTTTTCTTTGAAATGTCTCTACATTTTCCCGATTATAGAGGTATTGAGGATGTTATGGAACATGTTCACAAGTGTGAACTACTATGGTGTGCAAAGGGTATCACAACCCTAGAATGGAAGGCTAGTTAGTTTTACAACCACATTGCAAGGGGCACACATAGCTGTATAGGAAGTATGACCCTCATCAAACAATGGTGGACTATACTACTTTAAAGAATGCATTCTTGGTAGAATTCCACATTCCTAAGTTTGAGCAGAAGAGCATCAATGCTTTGAAGGAGATTCAACAAGGAATGACAGAGAGTGTGTGGGAGTATGATGCACACTTTAAAACTCTCTTGTCTAAATTATCATATGATATTCACCCTTCACAACATGCTCAAGTGGTTTTTGGAGGGTTGATCACTCCTTTTAGAAGGGCCTTATCTCATAAAACTTTTTATAGACCCGCATGAGGCATTGGAAGTTACTCTACGTGCCGAGGTTGTTGGTAGTGTTGATACTGGTGTTAGCCCATTCCTGGAGGCTCAGATTGCTGCTATGGCCAAGCAGTTGGAAAATTTTCTCGTGAACTCAGCCCATGAGACTCACAAAGTGGTTTGTGGTGCATAGATTGTGAAGTAGAGGGGCACGTTAAGGATAATTTCCCAGAGGATAGATGCACCATGGCAAGTAGATTGTGAAATTTTTCATGGGGACCATGATGTGAGTAGGTGCCCCTTTCTGCACAAGCACGCAATCTAGAAGAATGTATCTTGTTACTACAAGATTTTACACCTCTACAACCCATGATACTAAGGACTGTAGGCTCATTGATCAAGATCCATGAGGCCATTGATCATGGGGTGTGCCAGACCAACATTTCCAGTAGTTCCAAGGGTGATGATCACCATTATGAGGAGCACGCAGATGGAGGGCGCATGGAAGAGGTTTTTGAGGAGGATTCCATGGTCATGGTAACCATGGAGGAGGAAGGACTGAGTTCCCACGTGGAACCTATTTCAACTGTGGATCTACAGATCATTACAAATGTGAATGCCTGCAGACCTATTGTAGTGCTCATGGTGTGGAAAGAAGCATAAGTATGAGGAGTGCCCAGAATTGTTTGAGCACATGAATCAACAACACCGAAAAGACAAGGGCACTGCAATGGTCAGTATTAAGAAGGAAGACACCTAGTGGATGCCTTGGGTAACATGGGATGTAGGTTTGGAGCCTGTCTTGGTAACAACAAGGGTAGAAGCCACATGCACACAAGAGAGATACCAAGACAAAAGAACCTGGTTTCAAGGGAGGAAGTAGTTCATGGAAAGTATCTAGACCCTGTGCATCAGAAGGAGGTGTATATCAAGACACTATGGATGTCATTCAGAGTTTACAAGGGGAAATCTAGTGTCTAAAGGAGCAATCCAAGAGGGAGGAACAAGGAAGGAGAGTCGAGGCACCAAAGGATGACCTGGATGAGGTCAAGGAGGTGTGTAAAATGCTAAGGCAAGAGAATATCATTCCCTTGCTAGGATCATGGTTGAGAGAGAAGGTACCACACACCGGAGGAGAGTGCGAGAGGTAGGTCTTGCATGCAAACCTTCCCCCTCACAACCTTGACTATGACAAGGAGATCACATTGAATGCAAGTTGTAGATGGATGGCTCCTTAGTAATATCCTCATTGACACTGGCGCAGAGGTTAATGTTCTAACTTTGGATGCATGGCATCAGATGGGAAGACCTACATTACACCATCTTCGAATGTGTTGTATATGGAAAACAAGACTAAGGTGATGCCCATCGGTGTCTTAAAGGATGTAACTATTACTATCCAGGGAGCTAAGTTTACTAGGGACTTGAAGTCTTGGTGCTCACCGAGGCAGACAATTTCCCAATGCTACTTGGGTGCCCATGGTGTTACAAGAACAATGCAGACCTTTGGTTCAACAAAGGGTACATCAGCTTTGAAAACAAGGAGGAGTGGGTCATTATACCCCTGGATGATGGGAAGTCGACACCCTATATTGAACCTTTGGGGGAAGAAGTTCTGGATAGGATATATGTGCGCTCAATCAAGGACCCAGAGATAATACATCCTACTAACGGAGTTATCCAGTTTGAGGATGCTCAGTCAGTAAGTGATACCACCAGTCTAGCATGTGAAATTGGACATGGGAACTTATGAATTGATGGGATGATAGTTGAGAGGGTCGGTGACCAAGGTAACAAAGGTGTGCATAGTTCAAGGTGCCTAGGAGGAAAAGAGCTGCCCAAGTATTTAGGAGGAGCCTTCCCTGAGATCTTTCTGTAGGAGGTGGAAGCTCAGTGGAAGGATGAGAAGGAATGGAGAGGGATGCTAAGTTATGTCCTACTCAGCACAATGGCATGGTGGTGGGCTACACATCAGGAGAGCCTTTGGAATGGCGCAAGGTAAGAATTCTCTCTCTATTAGATTCTCTAGGAGCAATGTGCCCACCACCATCAAGGACTACCATGGGAAGGAGCCCACCTCTTTCCATATCCAGAGTGTGAACGGGTCTGAGAGAGAAGGTGGAAGCTTTTCCACCATCCCTCTGGGTGCACAAGTTGTATTCTACACTACAGGTTACGCACGTGTGCATGGTACATTCATTCAGAGACACGCCACCAGACAGGAATTGGCAAGAGCTCGCGGCTGACCTTATTCAAACCTTTGAGTATCAGAGTACCAAGCCATCAGTTGATAAGGCCTTGTAGGGTATCAAGTGCCTTACCATGGGGGATAGTGCCATGGTGGAAGATAGGTTATTGGAATTACTAGGTGAACCAGGTTTGGAGGTGTGCTTTGAAGAAGAAGTAGAGGAAACATAAGAGTTACAACTTGAGCGTGTGTGTTTGGAAAAGGAGAAAGGAAAGTTGGTGTATGTGATTGATGGAGAGGAATCAGAAAGCTTGGATGTTAGCCATTCTATAGGGATGCATGTGAGGTAGTGGATAGTGTTGATACTCACGCACGTGCCTACCATGAGCCCTTAAAGACAAAGAAGGTTAACATCGGTTTAGGAGAAGAACCTAAGGAAGCTATTATTGGAGATTACTGGTCGGAGAAGGAAGTCTCTAAGATCATTGATCTATTGCATGAATTTGAGGATTTATTCCCACGTGGGTACCATGAGCTCAAAGGTGTTCACCATTCCTTGGGGGAGATGAAGATAAAGTAAAGGATGTGTGCGCCCGGTTAGAAGAGGCCCTACCAGATGAATCCCAATTTGTGTGAAGGTTAAGGAGGAGATAGATAAAATGATAGCTTTTGGGATCATTGAAGCAAAGTGGAGGAATCAGAATGGATAAGTCTGATGGTAATCAACATCAAGAAGGATGGGTGGATTAGGATCTGCATGGATTATAGGGAGCTGAATGTAGTTTGTGTCATTGATCCCTTTTCCAACCCCCTTCACTGAAGAAATTTTGGAAGGAGTCACTGGGCGTGAAATCTATTCCTTTATGGATGGATTTTGGGGTACCACCAAGTCCGGATTGCAAAGGAGGACCAAGAGAAGACAACTTTCACCACTGAGTGGGGAAGTTTTGCATACATGGTCATGCCCTTTGGGTTGAAGAATGCCTGCTTTTTTTTTCATGCATAGTGGTGCAAGCATTCCAAGACTTCATCCATAAGTTTCTTCAGGTCTATTTGGATGATTGGATAGTGTATGGTCTAGTTAAAGACCATTGTGACAATTTAAGGTTAATGTTTGAGAGGTGTAGGTAGTTGAGGATATCCCTCAACATTAAGAAGTGTGTGTTTGCTACACCCTTTGGGACTTTATTGGGGCATATCATATGTAAGGAGGGCTTATTGGTAGATCCCACTAAAGTTGTAGTTATTGTGGGGTTAGGGGAGCCTACTAGCCAGAGTGCAAGTGCATGGATTCCTTGGGCATATGGGTTATTACAGAAATTCATCAAGGGTATGCCAAGATCACCATGCCTTTAGAGGAACTGCTCAGACATAAAAGTGCCTTCCATTGGGGAGAGGCGCAATAGAGGGCATTTGATACATTAAAAGATAGGCTTGTCACCGCACCTATATTACATTTTCCTCTGGGACAAGCCCTTTCATGTCCATGTAGATGCCTGAGGACCACTATTGGAGCAAGTGCTTGCACAACCAGGTGAAGGAATTATTGATCATCCTCTGTGTTTTGTAAGCAGGAAGTTGACACCAAGAGCAGAACTACACCACAACTGAGTGTGAGGCATTGTCAATGATCTACACACTTTTCAAGTTTAGATATAATATTCTACTGGCAACACCCTTTGTGTTTTACACCGACCACATGGCATTAAAGTATTTGGTGAACAAGCCTATTCTACAAGGGTGCATATGTTCGGTGGGTGTTGTTGTTTCAAGAGTTTGAATTCACCATTGTAGTGAAGCCTGGGAAAAGCAATTGTGGACCTGATCATCTATCAAGAATTGATTCAGGGAGGACACGCAGAGTATTGAGGAGACAATGCTAGATGCATGCAACTATTTAGGTTGGCATGCATGCCCTTGGATTTGGAAGAGATTGTAGTATTTTTAAAGGAAGGTGTGGCACCGGAAGGAATGAAGGCATTAGAGAAAAATTAGTTAGCCATACACGCCACTCCCTACATGTTAATCAGTGGAGACTTATACAAGTTAGGACGTGATGAAGTTTTACGCAGTGTGTATTAGAGCATGAGCACCTCGCCATCATGGAGGAAGCACATGGAGGAAGTGTGGGTGGGCATTATGTAGGTGATGCCACCACGTGTAAGATATTAATGGCAGGTTTGTGGTGGGAAACCCTATACAAGGATTGTAAAGACTATTGTAAAGTGTGTGACCATTGTCAAGTGCATTGGAAAACCTAGGAAAGAGAGATGAAATGCCTTTGCACCCTATCCCTAGCGTGGAGCCTTTTGAAAAGTGGGCAATAGACTTTGTAGGCCCTATTGCACCAATGACGCGTAGGATTGGGTCACGCTATGTCATCACTTGCATGGATTATTTGACAGGTGGGCAGAGGCAGCCCCAACTAAAGATTACACACAACAAGCCACAATGGCAAGGTTCTTGTGGGAGAACATTATCATGAGGTATGGATGTCCATTGAGTTTGACCAATGATAGGGGTAC
This sequence comes from Taxus wallichiana var. yunnanensis, assembly GCA_018340775.1. Lineage (NCBI taxonomy): Eukaryota > Viridiplantae > Streptophyta > Pinopsida > Cupressales > Taxaceae > Taxus > Taxus wallichiana. The sequence goes on along the minus strand of CM031243.1, from coordinate 308,767,353 downwards.
ACATTTCTTGAATGAGACCATGAGGATCCTGTTAGCAGAGTTCATGGTGGCTCATCACAAGACTACGCCCTATCACCCACAAGAAAATGGAACCATGGAAGCATTCAACAAAATACTGAGTCATACCCTGACCAAAATTTGTGATGTCGGAAGACAAGATTGGGATGACAAAAGTATCAAGCAGTATTATGGGCTTACAGGACAACGTATAAAAGGCTGAACAAAGCCACACCATTTCAGTTGGTGTTTGGCATGGAAGTTGTTCTACCAATTGAATTCATGTTACCTTCTCTATGAATAATAGCATGCATAGGAGGGTTGGCTGATGAGCAAGCATTGGAAGAAAGAATTGAGGAGTTAATGAAATTGGATGAAAGATGATCACTCGCCAGGTGGAGCCAAACAATAGAGAAAGCAAAGCAGAAAGCTTGGCATGATCACCACATTAGAAACAAGAAGTTTGAGGTTGGGCAGATGGTTTTACTATATGATTCTAAGTTTTTGTGCCATCCTGGGAAGTTGAAAGTCCATTGGTTGGGTCCTTACACAATCTCGTACATCCTTGATTCGGGCGCATGCCAATTACAAAGCTACTGGATGGGATGAAGTTTTTGGACACTTCAATGGGAGTAGGCTGAAGCCCTACTATAAATAAGTCTTCTTGGTGTTTGTAAATAAGGTAGTTTTTCCAGTTAGTTTAGAATTTTCCTTTATGCATTTCTTTTCTTGTGTTTCCTTTCACGTTGTTGTTTTGTTTTTGCACCTTGGGGCGCCAGTAACCTTATTGCTACTTTTTGAGAATTTGTGAGTGCAGAGGACCGCACATCATTTTAAGTGTGGGGTGGAGTAATGTGAAGGAGCGCATGGTTAAAGTGCCAAGGAAGTTTGTGTTAAAAATCCTAGTTGAATGGCCCAGTTGAAAGAGGTGTATGGAGAGAAAAGATAGAAAAAGGATGGTTGGTGCCAAGATAAAGCTACTTATAGATCCCACGTACAAAGGAGGAGAAAGCACATTAAGCAACATGAGGTAGGTGAGAAAAAAATAGATAGAAGAAGTGCCTTTGGCATGGTTTTTGTGCGTAAGAGTCTCTGTCAAGTTGGATTGGTTGCGCCATAAGGTTGGAGGATTTTTCACGCAGGTTGGGCACGTGAGGGAAAGTGCTTAAGTCAGGATTTGTTTGAAAAAGCCATGCATTAAATGAAGAAAGTATGGTGGTAGGTGAAGTAGCACTTAATGCTCAAAAAGGGAAAAACTATAAATAAGGGGGTCGGGACACTTCATTTTTCACTTTGCGTATAAGAGAATGAAGCACTTTTTGCACCTTTGCAAACTAGGGCTTCCAAAAAACTGATCCGTGTGAAGAAAAATTTGGAGAAATTGAAGCGTGAGTAGCTAGTTGGATTTTGAACCAGAGGAAGGGATTTCACGGGGCATGGGAGAAAGTGTGAGAAGATGTCATCTTGTGAAGGGAGTATCCCAGTTAGGGTTTGAAGAACTAGGGCATGGGTTTAAGTAATTTTCTTCACAAGTTTGAGATCTAGGGTTGGAGAGAGTGGAAGAACAAAGTAACAGAAGTGATTGAAGTGGGTAGAAGACCTAGAAAATGGCACCCAAGAAACCAGCTAGTACACCCAAGAAGGGAAAAGGAAAGGGCAAGGGAAAGCAACAAGAAATTGAAGCAAGCACAAATGAGGAATGGTATGTAGAAATGTAGTACCCAGATGGAGTGTTGTTGGGGAAGGAGTGGGAGTCCCATCTTAGGGATATGTCTGTAAATGATTATAATCATTGACAAGCACAATTGAAAAGGAGTTGGCGTTGGAGTTAGTGCACCCAACAAACAAGAGGATGCCTAGAAGGTTTTCCCATATATAATGATGATGTGAAGGTCAAATTGGAGAAGGTAGGGTTACTACAACTCTTTGAGTTTCCCTACTTTGGGAAACCTGAGTGACTGTATCAGTGGCTGATGTCACACGTGCATGAGGACTATTTCCACTTTCATGGGGTGCAAGATGCTAACTCCTCAACTCATTTCACAATTCACAGGCCTCATCTATGAAGGAGATGGGTTGGAAGATGATTTGACAGACAAGGAAGTGATTAAGGAAACTATCGCCACTTTTCTTGCAAAAAGGGGTCAAGGTATTATGATGTCGTAGACATCAAGGATCCAAGTAATGAAGATGGCCATGCACACCTGGTGTCAAAGCTAAATGGCTAGGAGAGATGGACTCAAGTCAAGTAAGCCATGGTTAAATGTTTGTAGAAAGATTTCAGAGGGCACCATCTATAATTTTTCCGCATTCATCATGGATGAAATTATCAACTACGCGAAGGAAGGTGACAGGATCCTTTTTGGAAATGTGTTGTTGACCATCATGTTTTTAGAGATAGGGGTACCAGATGCATCAGATAAGTTTGTATGGGAGTACCCTGATGAAGACCCCTCACCCACCAAAATATTTGAGAAGTACGCTTGTGACACTATGACAACAGTGCACAAGGCGCGCTTGGAAAAGTGGTACATGCCTAAGGAATGCATTCGGGGTAGAATGGAGAATTCCCAAACAACTGCCAATGGCCACTAGGGGAGAGGTAGAATTTTTTGTGTACCAACATTACTAGCCTGGGTAGATTCAAGTTGATAGATGACTCATGGAGCCCATGGTGCAAGCTCCCCTTTGCCTTCACAACTCAGTACTTCAAGCAAGGGAGTAAACAGTTCAAGGAGTCCAAAAGTTTAAGTTGGACCTTGGTAGTTTGGACAAAGACCACAGGAATTGTGCAAAGGGTTGGTCTACCCTAGCAAGTGCATGCATACATAGAGTGGTATGTGTCACATGAAGTGCAAATGACAAGGCCCATGACTCTGCCCATTACAGGAGGATCCATGGTGCGCATTTACATTCACATAAGGCCCAAGTCGAGAAGGGCACATACCTAGAGAATGAGGTATCTATACCTCAGGATCCAACTGGGAGGAAAATACCCACACCCAAATGGGAGGAAAAAGAACCAGAAAAGAAAATCCCAAGTGTGGTGGAGACACAGAAATAGGTTCCCTAGACAAGTGCTAGAACCAACACATACACGCACAAGAAAAAGGTCATAATCAAGAGAAAAGACTCCAGAACTAGAAGAACCATCAGATAAGGAGTCATCAGAAGAAGAAATAGAGTCACCTACACTAGAATCTCCAGTTAGGAAAAAGCAGAGGGTAGAAGAGGAGACCACCTCGGAAGAAGCTGGAAGTATGGGCAAGTACATAGGAGAGAAGGATGGTAGTGAAGAAGAAGTAAGTGGGGAAGAGGACCCCAGAAAGATCAAGGGGCCATTGTTTTCAATATACATGATTCAAAGGAGGAAGGCAGAGAAGAAGAACAAGGGTTCCTTTTTGTGTGGTGCAAGGATAGCCAGGTAGGAGGAAGCACCCAGACATGGGAAAAGATGAAGAGGCTAAGCATGAGAAACAAGAGGTTCCAAGCTCTAGCACAAGAGAAAATGGCCAAGGTGGTAGAAGAAGAGGAGACAAGGGACATTGAGAACCTGGTGGAGGACAAGGTGGAGTGCAATGTTAAGCTAGTGTTGAACAAGGAGAAGGAGAGTGTGGAAGAGGAAGAATGCGAAGCACTAGAGGCCCTGGTTTTAACTGTAAGTATACCCAAGGGTACGTGCATGGGAGGAAGGCGCAGAGGGGGAGGCTAGAGATGGGTTATATTGATGACCCCAAGAAGGTGTTTTGTGTGCGTGGTTCTAGAGTACACTTCCAGTGGAGGAGCTTGTATGCATGTCATCTTTCGACAAGGAGGTTGCCTACCCATGGACAAGGAAGATGATCTCTTGGGAAATTGAGTCCCACCTTGATGAACCAGAGTTTGAGGTAAGCCAAGGGAAATAGTAACATTTCCAGACTAGAGAAGATAACCTAGTGGTGGATACCCAATAGCTCTCGGATGAACAACTGAGCAATGTGCTTAACAAAGTCTCCATTGAGATAGAAGCTAGACTCTTGGGTGAAATGATAGGATCAGGGATCTGGAAGGGGAGCTAAAGGAGAAAGAGGAAGAGCTAGCTACATTAACCAAGGAGCTGAGCTAGGAAAAGTTAATCAACACCCAGTGGCAAGTGGGAATTGAAGGATGAAAAGGCCAAGGTGAGTGTTGTGTACAAGAAAGTAGAATCCATCAATGAGGCCATACTATTAAAGCATCAGACTGGCATCACCCCACGTAGAAGTATGGATCTACTTTGGGATGCCTGGAGGATTTAACAAGGGTCCTCACCATGGAAAGACAACCACCAGCCTTGGAGTCTACAGAGGAAGTGGCACATGCGCCTAGAGAAGGAAGATAAGTTGAAGATCGTAGTGCTCATCACGTAGAGTACAACAAAGTGCTTGCTGATGTAAGGGCCACTTCCCAGACTACTGAGGCCACATATGACAAAACACGCAGATAGAGAAAAGTGGCAGGCACCTTGGTCCACTCATGAGGTGGAACTCAAGGAGTTCTAGGAGAAAAACAAGGGGAATAGGGTGGAAAGAGACAAAATCCTTTCCGAGGTTGAGAAGAAATCAGAGGCCATTAAAACCTTAAGGGTTTCAATCAAAACTAGTTGAAGGAGCTATATCCATGTATCACATGAAGAATGGATGCATTGGAGGATATATGCAAGGAGTTGGAGAAAATCATGGATACTATGAGCGCAAGGAGATGGACTAAATTTTGGGAGGTAAGCACCCTGGTCGGTGACCTCTGTCAAAGAGCAGGATGAAGTCGATGCCTGGAATAAATTGGAGGCCGACTTACAAAAGGATTTTCCCAATCATTCAGTGATTCTTTCACTCTCCCATTCTTTCTTCTTTCCCATTCTTTCATCCTCTTATTCTTTTTCCTAGGTGTAAGCCTATTTGTATTCTTTCTCTCACTAAGGGAAGTGTTCCACATGGATGGAGAACAGGTGTAGTGTGGGGTGATGTTGGGCCCCTAGAATATTGACTAAGTACAAAAGTGCACGTAGTGCGCAAGGTCCCAGTTAAAGAAAGGCACACAAGGACAAAGCGTGCAAGGTAGGGTTTTAGAAAAGGGTTTAAGGAAGCCGTGGCATGCATGACGCATGTGGACAAAACCAAGGGTTTGGGACTTAGAAAATTGGACGTTTCAAGGTAAAACATGTGAAAAGCATGACCCGACTGCATGTGGATAAGATGCCAGCCTGGTGATAGGTTGGCCTAAGAAGGAGCATGCCTGCAGTAGAATCTTCTAGAAGCACATCATGGGATAAAGTGGGAAGCTCAGGCCTGGAGGAGCATGCTCGCATGGAGGACCACATTCAGACACTTGGCATCAGATCTGAGGGTTAGAGGATGAGTTGGCCTAGAAAAGCTATAAATACAAGCCTGCAGAGTAAACAGAGAGACTTAGAGTGTGGGTGGAGCTCTGTAGAAATACTGCAAGAACTCTGTTAATGGGTAATTACATTGGGAAAGGATGTATTGGGCATGGGGATTGTAATTTTTTTTGGTAGCTTAGTTACATTAGTCCAGTTGCAATGCATGACTGTGGTCTACTTCTCTGTGACACTCTGTAATGGCTCCATGGATGTAATGAGGTTACCTATTATATATACATGAATATCAATGATTCTGATGCATACTTCTCTCTCATGAGTTCTCTTTCCTTTTATGCTAAGTATGGATGCTTGTATGCTTCTTTTTGATATGATACACGTTATAGATTCTATTAAGTACTCTATTTGAAATGACTGCAAGGATCTAGAGGCCGTTCTGAGCTCTATGGTTCTTGTATGTCCTAAACCCATTTGAAAGTATTTTAAACATCAAATGTTTCATTAGAATCCTCAAATTCTAACATGGTAACAGAGCAAGGTAAATTAAATAAATTAAGATCAAATGTTTTGTATTTTATTTATTTAATTTGTACGGGTTTTTTCAACCAACCCAAAAGGGTATTTAAAAGTATCCGGTCCCTTTCTTTTTTCCCCAATTTATTTTGGCATTACATTTGTGTAATTAAATTCTTGGTAAAATTTTTAGGGTTTTTCAATTTTAAATCCCTAATTTTTGGGGGAGATGTAATATGATATGATTCTTAATTTCATTTACATTTTGTAAATTATATGGAATTAATGTTTGTTTGGAGATTGATGTGTGCACAGTGAAAGGGGCTTCAAATATTTACCTGCGTGAAAGTCACATACAATGAAAAGAAAATATTTATTACTATATAAAATATTTTTCATGTTTTCTATAATTTCAAATGTTTTGCAGTTAAATATTTGAAGGTAAATTCATACCCGTGTTCTTTGTTCCCCTCTAAAATAATTTGATTTTAAAAACTATAGTTTATAGTTAATCTATAAATATATCCTATATAATTTGAAAACTATATTATTATTTTTAAATAAATATATATATAATATAGAATAAGGTTTATATAATAATTTATATAAACATCACATTAAAATTTATATAGTTTTAAAAAAAAAAAACCTATATATTAAAAGCCTTACACCATATTAAAATTACATGGGATTGATGGAAGAGTCAACAGACCATATTCTAAGCCTAAGTTTAAATCATATTTAAACTTAACTTATAAATATAGGCATATATAGTTTTTTTTAAAAGAAACAAACCTAAGTTTGAATCATAGTATATATATGGTTATTTTAAACCACTTAAAATATAAATTTTATTAGATTTGGTTTATATATGTTTAAAAAAAACCAAAGTGCTTACTTTTTTAAGAAAGGAGCTCGGTTTTATTTCTTGGCCATGAAGGGATTACTTTTTAAATCTTAATACTTATTAGATAAAACCTAACATGTGTCCCTAACCATTTATATTATCCATGTAAGGGGTGGCCCCATTCATTTACATCTCATATTTTATAAAAACTATATAAATAAACCTATTTAAAAGTTTTCTTTTATATAAGAGTGGGAGTGGAAAATAAAATGAGATAATATTTCTGGTATACATGTGGAACTCTCAAGTATAAATGGAGAATTAAAAAAAGGGTGTAGTTTATTGGTGGCCCACGTGAAGTATGGTAAATATTTATTAAAATATTGGTAGTTATAACACATAAAAGTTTTAAAGTTTTTAGCTTATAGAACTATATAAAATATTTTATAATATTTCTATATTTTTAAATGTGTGCGGGGTAAAATTAAGAGTAAATGAAGGGATGAGACAAGGTTCATGAAAATAGAGATTTCAATTTATTTCATTGGTCGAGTGAAATTACTTGTCCCCTCCGTAAAATATGCGAGTTAATCTATACTCTCATAAATCTACTTACACTGGTAAATTTTTTTAATCTAATCTATGTACTTTAAACCTCTTTAATAAGGGTTATGTGTTTTTAATATAAAAAAATATACTATCGTTTATAATATTTATGAACTATATGTTATTTTTTTTTATTCGATAAATTATATACATTTTTAATAAAAAAATGTATATATTTTTACATTATAAATTATAATAAATTATTATAATGTGTTAAAATATAAGCTCCCTAATATTATATAGAAGAATAAATTCTAGAATTTCACATTCGGAAATACACAAGTTTTGGCTTCATTAAATTTGATTCATCGAATGACCGTCATGGTAGTAGACCTAAACATAAGACAATATGATGGTCATTTATAAGTCAAATTTAAGCTCGTAGGTTCTAGGAAACTTTAATTGTGTTAAAATTAATGTTCAAATGACCGTCACGATAGACAAAAAAATTAGTCATTATGACGATCATTTAGATATCAAATTTAAGTTGGCCGGATTTTTGTCTACATTAATTTTTTTAGAAATTTGAAGTTGTTATGCATTCTTAGGGGTCTCTTCTTCACTTCTATATGGTCGGAAATATTTTTATATAAATCTAGGGTATAATGCAGAGCCCTTTATAATGCGGGTTATTATTTTGATCATGGGAGGTTAATTAGTATGCATTGTAATGATAGAATTAGTTATGATCAAATAGTTTCTTTAGATCTGATTCTATTAAAAGTGTTGTTTTTATCGATAAATATGTATCTAACTTTGTGGTACATTGTATATTATAATGGGGTGTGTTTTACAGGTTTAGGAAAATAATGATGTCCAACTATTTCTGTCTTGACAAAACCTAGATTTTGGATGAAACCAACTATAACATTTGGGTTAAAATAGAATTTATGGCGAGGAAACTCTAGATGATTATTTACGGATATGAGGTTACTCCCCCGGTCATCAAAAAAATATAGATAACATGAATGTATTCTTGCAATGAATGTAAGATGCTCTTTCTATGATTCTATGCAATGTGAACAATGAGTACCTTCTACACATTCGTGATATCGAACATCCAAAAGAGGTATGGACACAACTAGAATCCATGCATGAAGGATACTTGGTATATCAAGGATAGTAATGAGAGTATAATAGGTGAAGAAATTCAAAGAAATGATGTATATTTTTTTAGGATTTCTCTTACGCATCTTGTTTTATATCTCGAGTTTGAATATTCAAAACTATGGCATGAAAGGTTAGGACATGTTAATTATCGAAGATTATATGAAATTATATATATAGTCTAATGAAAGGTTTACATGTGTTGTCTTCTTCTCTTAAGTTACTTCATTAAATGATTCTAAATGATAGTTTTGATTTAGATTTAGTAAATGGTCATGATGATGTTTTGATGTTATAGATGTTGTTGAAACTCTTATCTTCCTAGATAAGAAATTAAATTGGGCTCAATATATGTTAGAAAAATAAAATCCTATTAATCTTAGGAAAATGACTAGAAGCCATCATATGTACCATGCATTAATTAACTTGTATGAACATGAGCCATGAAGAATTATAGGGTCTAGGTGGATATAAAAAGTAAAATATAATGGTGATGGTAGTATTACAAACATAAAGCTAGACTTATTGCTAAAGGTTTCACTGAAAACTTGGTATTGATTATGTTAAGACATTTCTGTAGCTGGGAAAAAAGTAACCATGTTTTTTTTTTGAATTGTTTTTAAAACATATATAAACCAAATCTAATAAAATCTATATTGAGAAAGTGGTTAAAAAACACTCTTAGAGCTTGGTATGCAAAAATTGTTTCCTTATTTAAACTGTTAGGTTTTGTTAATTTTCTTCTAACAATAATATATTCATTAAGAAATAAGGCTCACATATTATCATTATATGTATATATGTTGATAATTTACTTATGACTGGTGACAATTTTGATTTAATTCATAGGATTAAATAGAAATTGAAATAGTACTTTAAAATGAATGAGTTAGGTCTCTCACATCATGTTCTTTGTATGATTATATTTCATTCTATTGTTATTTTTCAAAACACAACATGCAACCAATGTATTGAAAAAAATCTTATGATTGATCATAAACCATTTTTTACTTCAATGGAAGTTGGAATAAATATTGATCATAAATATGCATATAAAAAGGTTGATTCTATTTTATATACGTTGTTAGTTGATAGTTTGATTTATCTAACTATAACTAGATCATATATTTCTATACAAAATAAATTACTTCAAGGTTTATGCAAGAACCTTTTTAGATATTATTGAAATATTGTAAAAGAATTTTTAGATATTTGAAAGGAACAATCAATTATGGGTTGCATTATAATAATAATGAAAAGTTATCTTATATGGATTTTGTGATTCTAACCATACTAATGTTGTGTTATAAAATATACTAGATATTTTTTCAAGTTTTCTAGTGTAGGAATTATTACTTGGAACAACAAATACAATCAACACTCTCCATTTTTTCTACCGAGGAAGATAAGTACAATGGAAGAAGTAAAAATCCATGTGGCTGCAACAACTGACTATTGGTAGAGATACACATGGAAGCTAAAGGAAGTATTTATCTTCTATGTGGTGGTCAAAGTTGTATTACTCTTGATTAAGAATCCAATTCAACATCAAAGGACAAAGAACATTGAGATACATATACACTTCACCCATGAGAAGGTGCAAAGTGATGAGATAAATCTCAAGTTCATGTTGACTGAAGAGCATGTTGCTGACATCTTCACAAAGTCCTTGAGTGTTGTAAAGTTTTGTCACTTTTATGAAAATCTTGGATTATCAGAGTTGCCATTGAGGGGAGTGTGCATGATAATGTCACCTCTTAATGGAACTTGGTTTTGTAAAAAGACATTTGGGCATTTGTAAAAGAATTTCGTAAGTGTAAAAAGACCGTCAAGAAAGTGTAAAAAGTGTCGAGCAAGTGTAAAAAGACCTTCGGGCATGTATACCTCCTCGACTTATTTTTTAGAAAGAAGTGTAGAAAGATCTTAAAGGCGGTCTTCAGTAAACTCTTTAGTGCTATTGAGTTTTACTGTAGACATTTAGTATAAGTATATTGTTAAGGAGGTTCTTGGTTGTGAAAGACTCCTATATGCTTGGGTTCAATAACCTTTATAAGAACCCTGTGAGAACATGTAAAACTTACAAATCATACTTAGCCACCGATCATAGGATGATCTTTGGGATTCCAAATCCTTTTGTACCAAAAGGTAAATTGAGTATGGTGAAGGTGTTATAATTCCTTCAACCGACATGCTAGCCTAAAACCTTTATGGTTTAAGGATTGCAAATCGTAGTGTACCATAAGTAAGTAATCTATTGGCATATGTTATGTTATCCCACTTAACATTAAGGGTGAGTGTTGGAACATAATGATTAAGTGGTCCAGCCAACTCTTAATGTATATGGGTCCATCACTAATAATAGGTTAATATTTAATAATATGAAATATTTATATTTCTATTATTAAATATGCTAATCTAGGTATATACTTTAGGTTAAATATTTAATATCATGAAATGATTATATTTCTAATATTAAATATTATAAACCTAGGTGTATGTGTCAACCATTTTAGGTTGAAAAGGTGGGTCGGGATACATACCCAATCATCTTATATAAAAAGGACTTTAGGTCCTTATTTGATATATTCGGGAAATATATCAAAGGTGTGCAAATCAAGTGATTTGGTTTTACCCTTAGTAAATAGTGGTCTCAAAGGAGGAGGTGATCTTCTTGGATATAAAATAAGTTCTTTGAAGTAAAAGGTTATTTGTCAAAGTTGGTTTTACTCTATTGGGGTTTTCTACTATAAATACTATGTCACATGTGTTATTTATTTCCTGTAAGTATTTCTTTATTTACTTATGTTATGATGTAATCTTTATTTAAATATTTATTGTAACATTATGTAATATGTAAGTTGATTAAATCTATATTTATTAGAATCCTCAAATTATAACATACATTGTAGAAAAAGAAGAGGAAGCACTCATTGAGTGGCAGACCTTAGAGGCTGAGATTAAGGAGGAATATCCTGAATTAATTTATTAGGTTGCAAAAGAAGAAACTATAGATTAAAAATATTCTTTCATTCATCCAAATTCTTTCTATTCTTCTATTCTTTGATTCATTTTGGAGACAACCATTTCTGGGGCGGTAATACAACTAGTGTGGGGTAATGTTGATCAGTCATAATGTAGCACTTAGTAAAGGAAATACAGAAGGTTTGTGTGGGAGAGTAGAGTGCATTTGAAGGCGTGGACATCGAAAAGGCTCATGTGTGAAGAATAGAAACGAGTTCGGGACTTGGCTATTTTCATGATGAGGATCTATTTTTGGAGATAGTATGTAGAACACTCAAATCGATTAGAGACTTATGTGTCATGCATTGAAGGATCTATTTTTGGAGGATCAACTATGAAGCAATTTTCATGGAATCTAAGTCGAGCCATCGAATGGAAATAGATATACTTTGTCTCATTTAACTACCGGTAGTCTATTGTTAGTGCACTTGTATGTGTGGCTATTTTTATAACATGGAGTAAACACACGGCTAATAATAGCATGTGACTTATTTTGGAATTGGATAAGTAGTGAAGGAAAGTCCCCACCCTTATAAGTATGTATTAAAGATGTGTAGTAAAAAGAAGGTAAAGAGGGATAGATATATGCATACATAGGGATATTATGTTGTTAACTTGGGCTGTTATCCAGCACTTATTAAGGTTATTGTAATGAAGCTTATCTATACTTATTGCATTTAATATAATGAAGGATATTGGATGAATCTAAGTGTTAGTTCTATGTGTTTGAATCTAGTATGTTTCTTATCTCATCATTGTTAATACTTAATTTTATTCTCCCTTAGAGATAGATCTAGCATGCTAAAATTAGAATAATGTGTTAGTAATGGAAGCGCATGTGTTAAGTCTTCATCATGCTAACATCTTCTTTTAATGGCAAACCTAAAGAGGACCTATTAGCTTTGTGCACTTCTCAAGTGAGTGCTCGGTCTAATAAAGTGATGTGCCATCATGTCTAGGGTCTTATTGGATTTGTATTCTTGAATTCTATGCATCACTCTTCATCGAAGGTTGTGGATAATACTTCAACCTCATTACATTAAGGAGAGAGTTTATAGTTCAAAGAAGTGGAATCATAAGCTTCCTACTACAAGATATTATTGTTGGTCATTCAAACATGCACCCGCATATCAACTTTGAGGGTCGAGATGTTTGAGACACAAATGGAACCATCTTCAATTTGTGGGACCTTGCACACTTGAGATGGATCTCTGGATAAGGCTAGTTACTCTATTAATTTCTATTATCTATCGATACTCCTAATGTTGGAAGGGAAATACTAAGCTAACAATGCTAAGGGACCAGGATAGAAGGATAACATAATGGAAAACTAATCTAAGGTGATAACATTAAAAAAGTGATGGACACCATCCGTTTAAGTGAAAACGAAAGGAAAAGGCATGAAAGAAGGCTAGGAACATGTAGCACAACTAAAACGCATTTACTAGATCAATTTCATGGAACAAAACTAAAAATGGAGTTGTAAGGGATGTAGAGTGACATAGAAAACACACAATGTAAAATAAAGGAAAGAAGAAAGAATATAAACATGCTTAAGACAAAGAATAGTCACAAAATGATGCTTTCATTACTTCTAGAAATGCACAGAACTATTACAATGGAAAAAGAGGTCGATATCCACATGAGTGAGCCAGATATAGAGATTTTTTGACTCAGAATACAAAAATAGAAAAATGTGTAAGGATTGAAAGTGTCGAACATCAACAATGAGCACAAATCTTACATTTATAGATGAATCCATGAAAGAAGAAGAGGAGGAGGGAAAACCTAAATTTGAAATAAACCACCAACAAGAAGCATTCAATGCCTGCAAATCCACTTGTAAATTTTTCAAATTCAATTCCCAAGTTTGTTTGGTATGTTGGAGAAGGAAGGAAGGTGGATTAGATCAAATTGAGTGGTTGGAGCAATGATATATGCTCATTTATTCCTAGAAAGATATTTTCCCATTTCTCACCTACTAGATTCTTCCAAGAATTTGAATTTGAATATCTAGCATTGTAGCCTACATTCATCATATTATTGATTGAGACTAGGTGTGTACCGATCAGAGCTCTGTAGTGAAAGATATGGCTGTTAGAAGTTTTTCAGAGCCATTTATGCACACAAGACACATGGCGTATGTGGATTGACTGAAAATATGGCCAACTGTGTAAGAGTGTTTTTTATTTTTCTGCCATGTATCACTCATTAATTTGTTGCAATGTTTCAGACCCCTTGGCACACTTTGATTAGTTATGTGAAGCACACTTAAGCTTGTCACATGATTATTGTGGCAAAAATGGCATAGAAGAAGGCACAAAAGTATGCGCATAGAAGAATGAGGCACAAGAGAAAGACAAAACAAAAGTACGCATTATCACATTTTACACGGAAGAAATGGGAAAATTGATGAGTGGGAAATGTATGGTCAAGGTGTAACTATTACAAAGTAATGATCTAGGTGCACAAGAGTGGCTATGGACTTAGCTGATCAAAGAAAGTGTAAGGAACACACACAAGATGAATAAATGCTTGGAAGAAGGTGAATATGTAGAATATGCCCACAAGGGAAGGGTGGGACAAAGAGGAAAGGAAAATGGAAAGGGGATAAGGGGAAACATGCAAGGGTTCATAAGGAAGCGTGACCAAGGAGATGTACCAAGTAGATAGCTAGAGTGTGTGTAACTTACAATGAATATTTTAGATCTAGAATGTGAATAAGTTATCCAAATAACTAGGAGAGTTATTTAGATAAAAAAATTGGTAACTTTTGGGGTCATTTGCCTGCTAGATGAAGGGGATCAATAGCTTAGAGCACCTATTAGGCATGGATTCTTCTATATAATCATGAATCTTTGAAGAAATTCCCTAAAGTCACTTGAAAGATCATTTCTCAACTTTATTTTGAATCCGCAAACTACAAAAAAATGAAGAAAGAAGATTGACATCCTAGAAGAAAAATAAGAGCGCACATAAGAAGCATGTGAGAAGAAAGAACTATGTACAAAAAGACAATGTGCACACAATAAAATTGGAGGAATAAAATTATTCTCTAATATATACAAAATGATGCAACAAAATCAATGGAAGGGTTTGAGATAAATCTCATTTATTGGGATTTGTAGTGTGTCTCCATCAAGATGAGTTAACTCAAAAGAGTTAGCCTCTTGCATGAATTGATGATGTATGGGCTAATCCAAAGTGCATCAAACTTTGAATGGCACCCTGGTTTAGCTCTGTTAGCATCCCATTTCAAGACCAAGTCCCTAACTTTGAAAGCTTGAGGTCTAGCCTTTTTGTCAAACCATTTCTTTGTTTCTTGTTGATGTTGTTCTAGCTTGATCATGGAAAAATTCCTTGATTCTTCAAGATTAACTAGCTCTTCCATTCTAATTTCTCTTTGGTTCATGCCTTGAAAATATAGATAATGTTAAAGTGCTAATGAGTTCAACTCAAGTGTTAAAGGAAGAGTAACCTCCTTTCCATATAAAATCTTGTAAGGAGAAGTTCATATTACTTTTTAAACTGTGATTATATCTTCCTAGATGGAGCACATGACCTTTGTATGCCACTGTCTTTAGCTGATATTCATTATGCACTTCATGATCCTAATCAAGTTCTTGCTTGTTTAATTTTCTAGACTATTTTTTCTTGAGGGTAATAGTTGGAAGAAGTCTTCAAATAGACTCGATTTAGAGCCCAATTAGTGATTTTAGTGCCAGGAATAATGCTTTTGCATTATTTGAGTTAATGGTTTGAGGAATGCCAAACCTTATGACTATACCTTCAAAAAAGGCAAGGATGACTGACTTGGTTGATTCCTTGAGTCCGACATCTTCTATCCATCTAGTAAAGTATTATAGCTATCAATATCCGTTTATGTTCAACACTTGAAGGTGGATTGATCATGCCTATGAAGTCAAGACCCCATTCCACAAAAGGCTAATCCACTGATCAGTTCGAGGGGAAGCGCTATCAATTTATTATTTCTTGCAAATAAAGTTCATTCTTTACATTTTGTGACCCACTTGTGTGCATCTACAAACATAGTAGGCCAAAATATACCTACCATTATGATCTTCATTGCTATAGTTTTGGTAGAGAAGTTTCCACAAGAAAATCCATCGTGAAATTATGCTAACACTTTTTAGTCAACACATCGTTGATACACCTTAACAACACACCATCAAGATTATTATTGAAGATAAGTACATTAATCAAAACATAAGGGATAGATTATAACCTCAGATGTCTTCTCTTTTCCTTGTTTAAACCAGGAGGGTATGTTCCCTCAAAAGGAATGTGATCATGTCTTTCATCCAGTCACACACGCCAAGATCTCGTATTCTGCTTGATTTCTGCACACTGGAGGTCCTCATCTAGAAATAATAAAGTCTCAGGTTCATTATGTGTGTCCTCAACAATCTACTTACAGAGCACACTACCTCTTACCAAATTTATGGATTTGATAGTCACATCATACTCCATGATTTTGGTCACCCATCATGCTCTCTTTTCATTGATTTTTACTCCCATGATGAAGTCTCTAATAGAAGAGTGGGAGACTAACACCTTGATATGATATTTGGGGAGCATACTTTTAAAATTCTTGAGCATGCACATAATGGCATAGAGATATTTCTCCATGTAAAAATATATTAATTCATAGTCCTTCAGTTGTCATGGTGAAGAAATCCATTAGTTGTTTGGTCGTTGTTCATTTTCTTATGTTAGGACATCAACAACACTTACAACAACACCATAAGAGTAAAGGATGAAAGCCTTTGAGTAATCTAGGTTGATGAGTTATTGTGCATAAGTAATCTCTTACTTGATCTTGTTGAAGATTTCCTTTCCTTTTGCTATCCATCTAAAAGCTATGTCTTTCTTGAGCATGAGGGTGATTGACATTACCAGTCCTACAAATTTAGGAAAAAATTCCTAACAAAGTTGATTTTTCCAAGGAAGGACTACAAGGCTTTCTCATGCGCCCGAAGTGGGAGGGCCTAGATGGCTAACATGAAGTAAACGTCGATTGATATGCCATCCTTTGAAACCACGGCCCAAAAGCTTACCTCGTGCCATTGCGAAATTGCATTTCTTGGGGATAAGAGACACCCAAAACTTTATGCATCTCTCCAAGAATTTCTCCAGGTATGCCATGTGATTAGCGCTTTGATTTGAGAATAATTTGATGTCATCAAGATAAGCTAAGATGAACTCATTAATATATCCTTTGAATGTAATATATATGGCACATTTGAAACGTTGTGCCCATGTTTGATAGACCAAAGGGCATTTTATGATATGCATATGTTCCCACTTGGTTGTAAATGTTGTTTTGAATTGATCCTCTTCCTTGACTAGAATTTGATTGATGCCCTGAATACCCATCCAACATAGAGAATCTTTGTATGCCATTCATAGTCTAGAGAATCTACTCCATAGAAGGAAAAGGATAATTATCTTTTAGAGAAGCCTTGTTTAAGTCTTTGAAATCAATGTAGAGTTTGATTTCACCATTCTTTTTGTGCACTAGAACTAGATTCGTGACCTAAGTAGAATATTTGATCAGAAATATTATCTTAGCTTTAATGAGTTTAGATAGATCCTTCCTTATGAGGGGTTATATCTTGATTGTGATGCAGCCTAGAATTCAGCAAAGTAAAAGCCCATGCGGCGACACATCACTCATCCTAGACTCGAGAACTCACCGGAGTGTACAAATGTACCAAGCCTCTCTTTAGGGCTGATGTTTTAGGAGGTTAGCATGATGAAGAATTAATACACTTAGATCCATAATTGATATAACATTTTATAGAGCATAACTACATCTAGATCTTAAAGAATCATGAATCACGTGATAAACATATCAAAGTCGTTTATGCAGTAATAAGCTAAAACCATGATTAACACTTTGATTCATCCCATAACCTCCATTATATTAAATGCACTAATAAATAAAAGATTACTTACAATAATAGTAGTATACACTTATGCACGTAACAGAACTTGACAACATAACTTCATACTAACTCTTCTCTCAAACTCTCATGCTCATATTTATCTCGTATATATATCATAGTACACAGACCAATACATATTTATAAGGGTGGGGTATTTCTCTTCACCACTTATCTAATCCCAAAATAGGTCACATGCTATTATTAGCCACGCATCGTTATAATAATAACCACACATGCAAGTGTGCTAACAATAGACTTCTTCTAGTTAACTATTAGTAGTAAATCTATTCTCAACCTGTACCCATGCAAAACACTTTGTAGCCAATCCTCCAAAAATAGCCAATGCATGTCGTGCAAGTCTTTAACTAGTTTATGTGTTTGGCATGCTATCTTAAAAAATAGCTCATAAACATGAAAATGGCTAAGTCCCAAATCTATCTCTCTTCTTCTCATGAGATTCTTTCCTAATCCTTCCACACCTTTGAACGTGATATGTTCTTCCATGCAAACCTTCTGTATGTTTTTCGCTAAGTCCCATATATTGACTAACCAACATTACCTCACACTAATTTCATTACCGCACCGATGATGATTGTATCCAAAATGAATCAAAAAATATGAATAGAATAATAGAAATAATTTTTATGAATAAAAGAATGAATTTTCCTTGCAACATCTTCTGCTTCAACCGAAAGAATCAATTCTAGATATTCTTCTTTTATTTCCACCTTTAAATTCTACCAATCATTAAGCATGACCTTTTCCTTTTTGGGATATCTACTGTAATTGAATCTAGCTCATCTTGCACAATTTCTCCTTTCTCATTACAGTAAGACCAAAAATGTTAGACATTGCAGTCATTTTTCCTTTTAATAATTCCATATTTTGCGCAATGAGTTTCCCAAGCTCATCTATACTTTCCTTGTGTGGTTCTTGCACCTTTCATTGTAAGGGCCTTGTGCTTCTTCTTGACAAGCAAAAATTGTTTTGTACATCCCAAGGTCTCATCCTTCATGGATTTCAGGACTTCATTGTCTTCCATAATGGTCCTGGTTCTTATAATGGCTTCTGGGGCTGTATAAATATTCAACGCTTGATCTGATTTCTTCAATTCCTCCTGTAAGATTTGGAGAAATTCCTCATATGATGAAATATTCCTCATCACTAAATCCTTTTCTCTCTCCACATATTGTGCTAGATCCTTTGGTGTTGGCATATGCAGAGGTTCATCTTCAAGCACCAAGTCCACCAAGGTACGTACATAATGCATTGTTGAAGGAAATTTTTTTGGTAGTTTGGGTTCTAGGTGTGGTCTCGCCTTCGGAAAAAGTCTCCAATTTCTCTGCCATGCTTATAAATGCACTATTCTTCTTTTTCTCTAAGTCATTTTCTTGTTTTAGGTTTCTATATCTACATCCTTAGTTTTGATTTCCTCTCTTAGCACCGTAATTGTTGTAGCCTTATCTACATTTCGTCAAGCCACTTACTTGTCAAGACTTTTACCAAAGTATTACTCACTTGTTCATCTGACATAAAAGTAGGCTTTATTGTTATGTGTTTGGCTTGTGATGTCTTCTTTAACCTCCTTAATACACATGACTCTTCACATACATAAAAGTTTGGTTTGTCCATGTGCATGTTCATAGACCATGACGGTTGCTTCCTTGTGCACATGGTTGCCATATCTTCATCCATAAGCTCCCACCCATACAACTCCTTTAGTGTCACTGTGCTTTGAAAACGAATGTGGGAAATTTTACTGTGTCCTCGGCATATCCCATGGCTAATGCAATATATTATCCACTTGTTCTTTTCAAACTTGTCCCATTAGAATCCTAACCACCAATATTTGGAGCTTGTTATATTATGGCCTAAGTAGTCTCTTCTTTGTAGTTCAAGAATTTCGCGCTTGTTACCTGTCCAAGTTAATGCACCAAACTAAGCACAAAAACCCTGAAAAACCTCAATGAAATCGATACCTGATGAAGATGTAGACGGATGAGGAAGCCGATGTAGACAAGACGGGCGTACATGAGCAATTTACACAATAGATCCGAGTAACCTGCAAAACACCGGTGCTTGAGAAAAAGATGGCGTTAGAAGATATTTGGGTGGACTGCCCGAGAAGCGGGTCCGGGAAGTGATAAACTTCCTTGGCGGATGTCAGTCCACGTTTTCAATAAAGAAAAGAAGCATACATGATAAAAGATGTAAATAAAGACTAGATTTTCTGATTGCAGTAATAAAACAAAAAGCAATGAGGCAGAAAGTACGAGAAAACGAGGAGCTGAAATAATGCTGGATTTGTGTTACCTGTGACCTTTTACCTGTCTGCAGTGAAATCGGCGTCGACTGGGTAGAATCGGCGGCGACTGATGTGATCGGCGTCGACCGGGACTGATCGGCGTCGACTGGATAAGATCAGTGTCAACTGAAGGCAGACTGACCAATCAGGGACTGCGCGATGAGATTCGGGGATTGGAAGGTGAATGTAGTCTGCAAGATGTGCCGAAGATGGAGAGACGCTGGAACAGAGTCGCTAGATGATAGATGGTGGTGTATGATGTTGATATGATACGAGCAGAGTAACGGTGCTCCTCTCAGGGATTGATTAGGACAGGATCTGCCCTAACTGAGACAATTGATGCTAAAAAGATCTCTCTTTCTTGCAACCTGAATCTTTCTCGCTCTCTGTTCGTGCGTAAGTGCTTTCTTTCGCTCGTTCGTCTCTTTTTCGGTCCTTCGAACTGAGCTATGGACCTGCTTTTATAATCGGCGCCGCTCCTATAAAATCGGCGCCGACCAAATGGGTCGGCGCCGATCGCGGAGAAGACTCCCGAGATGGCCAAATTGATCGATTCGAGAAAGACAAGACTTATCCCGACCACGGGAAATATCCCGCTTAGGGAAGATTTAAAAATGGATGTGATACATGGGTAGAATAAATTTGGGGTAGATAAGTGATTAAGATGCATGGGAAGAAGCGTAATTAAATATTTAATTATTTAATTACTCATGGGTAAGATGTGATGTGATGAATTAAATTTGGAATAAGTGATTAAATCACAAATTGGATAATATCCCAAGGGGATAGTTGGTGACGTGAACGTGCCCCAGGTTACCTAAAACGAATGTGAGGGACACTAAATTGAGAAACCAATTTTAGGTGTCTACATTTTGCCCCTTTTTGTCAAGTAACTTGCGATAAGCAAGGTTATGAGACAAAAACAAGGAGATGGAAGAAGAGAAGAATTTGTGGTGATGTGATCCCCCTCAAACTAGGGATGGGATGGATGATAGAACAGACGATCCCGAGTTTGAAAGAGGTAGATGGAAAATGCAGGATGCCCCAGTCGGATAGCTGGAGTAGAACTGACCATTGAGGACGCATAAAAATAAACACAAGGGCAGCAACCGAAGGTACTCACATTGGTAGGGAAAACTAGCCGGTCTCCTCGTGAGACGACGTTAGTTCCTACAGACCCATGAGTGTAAGGAGAACTGCAAAATAGTCAGCATCTAAAGAGAGACACATTGGTAGGGAGAACTAGACGGTCGATAAATCAGACGACGTTAGTGCCTACAGACCCGTTTAACTCTAAGCTGCCGAAAGATACGAGTGTCCCACGCAAAGGGAACAAACCCGAAATAGACAATGACATCTAAAAGATGTGCCAAAAGGCAAGATTCAGCACACAACAATGATCAGATAGATGAGAAAGCCAAGTATCAACACTATGGCAAACAGACATGAAAAATCGGCGGCGACTAAACTAATCGGCGCCGACCAAATCAAGCGGCGTCGACCCAAAAAATCGGCGCCGACCAATCCAGACGCATATAAATATGCGGACGGAAAACGTAAACGATTAATTTGCAACGTGACGATTGATTCAGACAGAGATAGATTTTTGATTTGAACACAATGGAAGCCTCTGGGAGCGGACAGAAGCGCAGGAGGACACGACCTGGGGTAAGTAGTCACTGTTGAACCCACTTTTCTTAGTTTTTTTTTTTTTTTTGTTTGATTTTCCATGCGTATGGGAGGCCAGGGTCTGGTTTACGCCTGGCCTCGCAGTCGGCGCCGATTGGTAGAATCGGCGTCGATTGTGTTTGGATCGGCGTCGATTGATATTAATCGGCGCCGACTATAATGAACGACGCCGATTTGACCAAATCGACGCCGATTGAAAGATTTTTAGTATTTCCTTCTAGTCTTGGATGTTATTGTTTTGGAAGATGAGATTTATGAAAATAAGAGACTAATTATGCTTTTGATGTCGTGGATGCAGGCACGAGAGGCTCTTCATATGAGGGATGCCATCCCTGAGCTATTAGAGACGATCCTTCCTGATGTGACCGATGCAGACTGGCAGCATCTAGAGCGAGCCGGGCTCGGGGGTTTTAGATATTACAGACGAGTGCCACGGGATGTGGAGCTCATGCGGGCATTAGTGCGACGGTGGGACAGCCACACGTGCACATTTTGGTTTAGGACGGGTGAGATGACTATCACCCATGAGGATGTATACAGGATCCTCCGATTACAGGACAGACGGGGACCCGATTGAGATCACACCAGAGAGCGGCGGCGAGAGGGCCCTGGTGCGCGATTATGCGAGAGAGACGATCGAGATGACTCGGAGATAGTATCTGGGGCAGTGAGGATAGCCTCACAGTACAGACAGGATAGCCCTCGGAGCAGGCGGATAGCCCTGATTCAGATGGCTATATCTTATTTTGCCTTGCCAGACTCAGGAGGTGGGAGATTCCCATTGCTACTGCTAGACTGCGTGTGCGACATCTTGCAGTACAGACAGATTTTTGCCTTCGCTGATGCCCTGATAGCTCAGATTTACTATGAGCTATGGATGTACACTACTGGTCGGAGGACAGGGATTGATGTTAGTTTTGTGCTCCATTGCTGGGCGTATGAGCACATAGCAGTGATTAGGCCATCCGGGCTTCCGTGGATGCCGGCAGCAGTGGGGGGTGGACTATGGATTTCGGAGATGGCGGGCTGACATGGCCGCAGGAGACACAGGTAGATCAGCTGAGTGGTACTCGGAGCGTTTTAGGACGCTTACACCAGATCAGGTTATCTGGAGACCATATCGGGCATTTCCGATATGGGTTGGTCAGGATGCCCACTTGGTAGGATTGAGACGGAGCCGAGTGGTCAGAGGTCGCAGACCAGATATGTGGGAGCGAGTCCCATTCATGCGGATCCGAGGCGATTCGGCTTAGTTCGAGCATAAAGACAAGCCACATACACGCCATATAGGCGGGATGGCGAGAGACAGATTTGCCGATTTTGATCCCGGCAGACCCACTGAGAGAGGCTCCACCCTCCACGGACAGCGATGATGACGCGGGGGTGGATGAGGGCTATGCAGCGTGGTATGACACAGAGCTTCCACGACATCTCCCGCCCTCGATAGATGCTGATGAGGAGGACATAGCTGCGACACTAGACAGATTAGAGGGAGAGCATGCCACACTGATACAGACACATCAGGTAGCTCTGGAGGAGATCAGGGCCTTGACGGAGGAGAGGGATGCCCTGATTGTGGAGAGAGACACCGCTCGCCAGGAGCGAGATACAGCGATCCAGCAGAGGGACCGCTACTTCCGGCACAGGGAGGCCCTCAGGGCCAAGTACGGAGAGACTGGTGCCACATCAGAGTCTGGGACACAGGGCACGGCTCTAGGAGGGGCACCACCAGCAGCGCCAGCAGCCCCAGCAGCACCTTTACGAGCACCGGGTATGGTGAGCCTGAGCACATACCAGTCTCTCCTGGCTGAGGTGAGATATTATGAGGATGCTCTAGCGCAGCATGCCCCAGATGTGCCTCGGTACGGGGCGAGGAGGAGAGGAGCGACAGCTACAGCGAGCGGAGCCTCAGGCGGAGGGAGCACTGGGAGGGACCGAGGTGGGCCGAGACCTCCAGCAGCAGGTGCTTCGAGCTCGATAGGCGGCGGTCAGGAGGGACAGCCGGGTGCAGAGGAGGGTGGAGGAGATAGTGTCCTCCACGCTTCTGATTTCACCATATAGAGACTTGGTAGATTGTGTATTTGTATAGTGATGTAGCCTCGATTGGAAGGCATTGTATAGATGGCTCGATTGGAAGCCACCCATTTTTTTGTAAAAACACACATGTATATATAGATTGATCACGTTATTTGTCATATGATTGTACTTCATGCCTTTTTGATTTTGATATACATGGATATATGGATATAGAAAAATAGATGTGATTAGAGAGATATAGACTGATGGATGATAGAAATAGATGTGATTAGATAGATTGAAATGTGGATAAAATAGATGTGATTGGATAGATATAGACTGATATATGATAGATGTAATGTGATTAGATAGATGGAAATGTGGATAAAATAGATGTGATTGGATAGATATAGACTGATAGATGATGTGATGTAACTTGGATGTACATGTGTTTAAATATTTTGATGGATAGATATACAGATGTACTTGATGTATGGATTAGATATAAATAGATGTCATGTATTTTGGATGTACATATGATGGGTAGATTGATGGATGTGATTGATGTATAGATTAGATATAATGTACCTTAGATGTACATATTCTAAATATTTTGATGGATAGATAGATAGATGTGTTTGATGTATAGATAGGTGTAATTTTAATGAGAAATGAATAAAGATAGATGTTTTGATAGATAAGAGGAATTTGGATAGAAGATAAATTGATTGAATTAACATGTGAAATGTCAATTTAACTAAATGCGAGACAAAGAAATGGGGAATACTCGTTGTAAGAGCTAAAGATGTAAATGGAAACAAACGCGACTTAGAAGAGAAGATACTCGGAAAAGAAGGGAAATGGTAAGTCGGACTTCCAACCGACCATAGATAAAATCCAGAAAGGAAACCAAAAGACCAAGCATACAAGGCCCTATATAAGATTAAAATAAATCTGACACTAACTAGTCGCAAACCAGATCTAGGATAAAAATGGAAAGAAAAGTAAGTATCTTGTCGGAACTTACAAGGGACAGAATACATGTCCATAGTGGGGCAATAGGATTCTCCATATGATCGACAAAAGGTCCCAAATCTCAGCTTCATGATTTTGACAGAAAAGCAAACTGATCAATGCGGGAAGTTTGCTTGATATGGAAAGACTGATCGATGCGGGAAGTCTTTTAGTGATCTATAAAGCGATTTGGAAGGCTGATTAATTACAAGAAGCCTTGAATTTTCTTTGAGAAAGTAGCCGTCCTTGAGGAGCGATGCAGTATTGTGAATTTTAATGATAGCCATCCTTCGAGGGTATGGTCTATTTTCTTTTTGATTCACTTGATAATGTATGGATAGCTGTCCTTCGAGGGATCAGTCTATCTTTTTGGATAGCATCTTTTTCTTTTTTTTTTTTTTTTTTTTTTTTTTTTTTTGGAAACTTTTTGGAAGAAGCTGAGTTTAGACCTAGATAGATCAAATGGAGGGGAAGAGAACATAGAAGAACATGCACTCACGACCCGAGTAGATCTGATGAAGATAAGTACTTGGGACAGATGAAGTGGTGATTAAGGTATTCCTACCATGAGGAGGAACATATCCAAAAGAAACGTGCAATGAGTAGAGCCGCGATACTCATACTTAAGGTAGACGAGGCAATAGGCGGAGAACCACATAATTTCAAATCACCACGAAAGTAGATGGTAGTTATTAGGACGGATGGAAGATCGAGTTGCGACTAGATTTGTGTAAGATAGATTTTAACGGTAGAAGGGCCGCAAAATGCAAGGCATTAAGAGGTTCCGCTTGAGGATACCATCCATGGAAGATAAGCGATAAGCCCTGGACCCATATTTATGAGTGATAATGTAGGGGCCCATCCGGTTGGGAGCAAACTTACCACGTTGACTTCTTTCGAGTGTAGTGACATTTTGATTTTCCTTAAGAACAAGATCGCAATTTTGAAGTCACGATGTTGCAAGTGCTTGTTATAAGCACGTTTGACACGCTCGAGATAAACCTGATGATGATCAAGAGCGTTAAACACCGCTCATCTAATAGTTCAAGTTGTGCTTTAGAGCGATTTTGAC
Source organism: Taxus wallichiana var. yunnanensis (assembly GCA_018340775.1). Taxonomy (NCBI): domain Eukaryota; kingdom Viridiplantae; phylum Streptophyta; class Pinopsida; order Cupressales; family Taxaceae; genus Taxus; species Taxus wallichiana. Next base: position 308,741,841 of record CM031243.1, on the reverse strand, counting down.
GATAATCCTCATCGGAGACAAATTCTCACGAGAGAAACACGGAGAGATGGGATTTGGACTTCCAAAGGAAGGACGACCTCGGACCCATAGATGAGAGAGAAGGGAGTAGCACCGGTAGGAGTACGAATGCTAGTCCGATAAGCCCAGAGAGCAAAAGGGATATGTAGATGCCAATCCCTACCATTTCGACTAGTTACCTTCTGCGAGGATATTACGCAAAGTTTTATTGGAAGCTTCGGCGACCATTAGCTTGAGGGTAGTATGGAGAAGAAAAGCTGAGCTTGATATTGAAAGTATTGCGGAGATTTTGCAAATCAGCGTTTTGAAAGACTTACCATTATACGTGATTAGCTTGTGTGGAATGCCAAAGCGACAAATGATGTGTTGATAGACAAAATCAACTATGGGTTTAGCCTTTGTTGAAGAAAGGGGGATAGCTTCTACCCACTTAGTAAAGTACTCGATGGCGGTAATGATAGAATGATGCCATTTGTGAAGAAGCGAGGATTGATGAGACCAATAAGATCAAGACCCCCTGCGAAAAAGGCCACAAATCCGCGAGTTCAAATCGACTAGGGATGTGCGTGAGATTGGAATGTTGTTGACACTTGATGCACTTCTTAGTGTATTCACAATAATCTTGATTAAGAGAAGGCAATAATATCCCAAGCGTAAAATACGCAGCTCTGCTAAGCCACTAAAATGTCCACCACAGATATCGTCATGGACCTCTGAATAGCTTTAGATGATTCATGGGTTTTGAGGCATCGAAGCAAAATACCATCAAAGCCGCGCTTGTAAAGAATCCCGCCTAGGATAGTGTAGCGATTGGCGCGTTGGACAAAAGACCTTCTACCATTGGGAGACAAATCTGGAGGAAGGACCGAATGAGATAGATAATCAACTATCTGTTGATACCACTCATCCTGAGTATGGGTTGTGACAGCATTGATTGACGTTAATTGCCCAAGATAAGATGGTTGATCTAATCGTTGCACAGCCACATAAAGACGCGAGTCTTCGGTAAAAGGCGGGATAAGGGAGGCTAAAGAGGCCATGGTATCTGCGAATCGATTTGCAGTACGCGGAATGGCTTGGATAGTGAACTTGTCGAAAGATTGGAGTTGGGCAAGAACGATGTCGCGATATTTTTGAAGGATATCATTCTTGCATTGATAGACACCCGTGACTTGGTTAACGATGAGTTCAGAATCACCAAAGATGTCAATATGACGCAATGCGCGAGATTAATGGCATTTGAAGACCTAAGACAAGAGCTTCGTACTCAGCCATATTATTGGTGCACTCAAAGTTTAATTTGTGTGCGACTGGGATAGGCATACCCCAAGGAGGAATCATCACGAAACCCGCACCTCCCCCTTGCTGGCATTTGGATCCATCAAAGAAGAGTTTTACTTTAAATGGAGATAGACCAAAATCAATTTGTTGGATAAATTCATCGGGGAATTGAAGCGGGGGTCACGAGTGTCGGAAGAGGAGCATCACTAATTGATCCGCAATAACCTGACCCTTGATAGCCTTTTGCGGGATAAATTCGAGGTCAAACTCTGTCATGAGCATAAGCCAACGGGTGATACGATCATTGTGATAAGGCTTTGCATGGATTGTCTTAAGTGGATTGACACTTGTGATAATGTAAGTTTTATGATTAAGGAGATAGTGACGAAGCTTAGAAGTTGCAAAGAAGAGAGCGCAACATAGTTTTTCAGCTTCGGAGTAACGTGTCTCATACTCATGGAGGGTGCGACGATGTAATAGACAGCTTGTTCTTTACCACAAGTGTCCGATGCGAGATCATGGCTCCCAGAGCATGGTCGATCACGAGAGATATAAAGATAGAAAGGCTCCCCCGCGTGGAGGTGTAAGCACAGTGGAGAAAGAAGATAAGCTTTGAGATTATCAAAGGCCTTTTAGCAATGCTCATCCCATTCAAAATGAACATTCTTACGGAGAAGATGGTGAAAAGGTTGACAACGGTCCGACAATTGGGAGATAAAAGCAGCGACTTGACCTGGCGAAGACGTCCTTGGAGACTGCGGAGTTGCTTTAGGTTAGAAGGGGGAGGCATCTCAAGGATAGCTTTTATTTTCGCGGGGTCGACTTCAATGCCCCTGATGGAAATGATAAAACCTAAAAGTTTACCAGTGAGAACGCCAAATACGCACTTATCTGGATTTAGATGAAGACAGAAGCGGACAAGCCTCTCAAAGAGAGGTGCAAGGATGAAAAGATGATCCTGACGGCGTTTGGATTTTCCGAGGAGATCGTCAACATAATCCTCTACAGTTTTGTGTAAGAGGTCATGGAAGATGTATGTCATTGCTCGTTGATAGGTTGCTCCTGCGTTCTTAAGGCCAAAAGGCATGACACGATAGCAAAAGGTCCCCCAAGGAGTTATGAAGGAAGTCTTATGTTGGTCTTCTGGTGCGATGTGGATTTGATTATATCCAGAGAAACCATCCATAAGAGAAAGCATCTCATGACCCGCAGTTAAATCTACGAGTTGATCGATATTAGGAAGAGGAAAATCATCCTTTGGACAGGCAAGATTAAGATCCCAGAAGTCGGTACAAATTTGAATCTTCCCAGTAGCCTTGAATTCGGTGGTACTACATTAGACACCCACAAGGGCGTGCGAGAATGTAGTTCAAGAATTTCGCAACATTACACCGTCCAAGTTAATGCACCAAACTAAGCACAAAACCACGAAAAACCTCAATGAAATCGATACTGATGAAGATGTAGACGGATGAGGAAGCCGATGTAGACAAGACGGGCGTACACGAGCAATTTACACAATAGATCCGAGTAACTGCAAAACACCGGTGCTTTGCGAGAAAAAGATGGCGTTAGAAGATATTTGGGTGGATCTGCCCAGAGAAGCGGGTCCGGGGAAGTGATAAACTTCCTTGGCGGATGTCATCCACGTTTTCAATAAAGAAAAGAAGCATACATGATAAAAGATGTAAATAAAGACTAGATTCTCTGATTGCAGTAATAAAACAGCGGCAATGAGGACGAGAAAGTACGAAAACAGGAATTGCGAAATAATGCCTGGATTTGTGTTACTGTGACCTTTTACTGTCTGCGGTGAAATCGCGTCGGCCCAGGTAGAATCGGCGGCGATCGATGTGATCGGCATCGGCAAGGACTGATCGGCGTCGACTGGATAAGATCAGTGTCAATCAAGGCGATCGACCAATCGGGGGCGCGCGATGAGATTCGGGATTGGAAGGTGAATGTAGTCTACAAGATGTGCCGAAGATGGAGAGACGCTGGAGCAGAGTCATTAGATGATAGATGGTGGTGTATGATGTTGATATGATACGAGCGAGTAACGGTGCTCCTCTCGGGGATTGATTAGGACGGAGATCTGTGCCCTAAGCGAGACAATTGATGCTAAAAAGATCTCTCTTTCTTGCAACTGAATCTTTCTCGCTCTCTGTTCATGCGTAAGTGCTTTCTTTCACTCGTTCGTCTCTTTTTCGGTCCTTGAATCGAGCTATGGACTGCTTTTATAATCGGCGCCGCTCCTATAAAATCGGCGCCGACCAAATGGGTCGGCGCCGATCGTGGAGAAGACTCGAGATGGCCAAATTGATCGATTCGAGAAAGACAAGACTTATCCGACCACGGGAAATATCCCATTTAGGGAAGATTTAAAAATGGATGTGATACATGGGTAGAATAAATTTGGGGTAGATAAGTGATTAAGATGCATGGGAAGAAGCGTAATTAAATATTTAATTATTTAATTACTCATGGGTAAGATGTGATGTGATGAATTAAATTTGGAATAAGTGATTAAATCACAAATTGGATAATATCCCAAGGGGATAGTTGGTGACGTGAACGTGCCCCCAGTTACCTAAAAGCGAATGTGAGGGACACTAAATTGAGAAACCAATTTTAGGTGTCTACACTTGCGTTGTCTCATCTGCCTCCTTTTCTCCTTCTTATCCATCCTTCATTTCTTCATCCTTTGGCTCTTCCACGTTCTCTGGAGGTGCAAGAGTCTTAGGTGTGCTTTCCTCAAAATTTTCCTCCATGCCTAGCTTCAAATTTCTCCTTCTCTTCTCAGTTGTCTCCTTCTGTGGAGAGAGTCGAGGTGATATGCGCACTGATTATGGAGTAACACCTTGGGTTCTAGTTCTTTTGAATACCCTTTTGAAACGACACTCTCCTTGTACTACATCCAAGTCCTCATCATCTCCCTCTTATGGTTGGGGTGGAGTAGTCACATTCTCGATTCTACCCTATCTATAGGATACCTCCGCCTCTATGCTCTAAACCACCACTATCTTTATGATCCTATTCATCATCATCTACTTCTATTGTCTCTATGGGATTAGGTTACGGAACATTTTCCATTGTATCCTTACCTTTTGGTGGTCATGGGAGTGCAAACTCATTCTCCACATACTTATTATTGTCTAGCTTAGGCTTGAGTTGAAGGTACAAAAGTGCTGCTCCAACATCTCCAACGGCCAAACTTACGAAGCTTCATGATTATAATATTTGAGACTAGCCTCTCAATTTAGAAAGTCATCCTGGATATGTATGTATTTCTCAGTGTATGGTAGTCACAATATACCTTGTTTACATTAAATCTTAGGTGGCACACAACCAAAAACAAGTGAATTGATGCCTAGAAATATTGTCTTTGTGAAGGCATATGGTAATTTGCACCATGGGCTCTAAGACCCATATTTCGTGGCGAACCATGCAATGTAAAAGTGTTGGTATACCGTGAACCTGCACTCCCTTCTCTACTACCAAAGGTAACTCCTCGGGTATACACCATTCTTCTTTGAACAATGCACAAAGCCTATCATGCCACTTCGCACCCTCTGCTTGAATGGTCCACTCATTGATTCTTCACACAATTACTTGCTAAATATTTCCGTAAGTGACTTTTCTCCATAGGGTATTCCCATATTTTCTCCTTTGGCCCATCGGGCACCCCAATTTGCATAAACTCCAGAGACAATAAAACAGCCCCGAAACCGAATTTATCTCCTATGTGCACTTCTTCAATGATAGTTTCCATGATGCAACTAAAGATGTTGTAAGTCAATCCTGTGACATCTTCTTCATAATGTGTATCCACATTGTGTTTATTTGTGACCATCTTTCTTGGTCATTCAACTTTTCACTAAGTGTGTAGTTATTAGTGCAAAATCACAACACCCCTGGATGTTGATCAGATTTCTAGGTTGATCATTCTAGCATCCAGTGTGATTGCACAACATTGAAACCTTTCTTCAAGTGTGGGACTCACAAATATGAGAAAGGAATCTCCAGAGAAGGCTGGTTCCTGCTCCTAAACTACCTGCCATAAGCTATTCCAGTGCAGGAAAGCTAATCTAAACCTAATCTAACCATGCCAAGGAGAGAGAGACAGAGAGGAAAGGGAAAAAAGCAAAAGCCTACACTAAAACGGTGATACACCAAAGAAGGAAAATGTTGAACATCTATCAAAACTGCCATGGAACAAGGAGAGGTGAGCAATGGGAAGGATGGACAGATGCATCACAGGCCCAAGGATAGATTTCACACAAAAATGTCCCAAAACTCCATGAACATAGCACGGACCTGCAATGAATGTTCAAACATGCACAAATACCTGCAATGAAGAGAGGCAAGAAGAAAACAAGCAAAAACGAGCAAGGATGGACAGATGCATCACAAAACATGTTTTTGTTGCTTCAGAAGTTTGCACAGAACATCATTTCAATAGTAAAAGGCAAAAAATGCCATTACAGAGCAAGGGAGGAGGTTCGAACTCCATTTTCAACCCTCGAGAAGAAAAGAAGGGAGCGGTAAGAGCTAAAAAGATGAACAACTTGTAATCATATGAGCCAAATCGACCTTTACATTGCATGGGTCGAGCCCAGGAGAGAGAAAACGTACAAAACATGGGAGCCCATTCCTCATTGATTGTAAATGCATTAAAATAGCATGGGGGACCTTACAAACCCATACCCTATCATTTTTGACCGAATTGGAGGAGAATGCAACCCATCTTGCATTACATTTGGTTCTTTGAAATGTCATTTCTACCCATGGACACGTACCAGAGCCATTTTTGAATTTTCTCTCTTGAAACTAAACCAAAATTCAAAATTGACCATGAAATCTTGTAGATAATTTCATAAGCTTTCCAATGATATAAAGAACATCCAAATCGAGCTCTGGATCAAAAGATATGGGGGTCTGAAGATTTAGGGCACAAAACAGGCCAAAACAGATATTTGAATTTTTTCCCACACTCTACCACTTGGAAGACACGTGTCAGGCGCTGATTGGATGCGTAATTCTCTCTCCTCCACCTTTCTGTGGGTTTCCCTTGAAAATCTTGACTTTTCTTACACTTTGGAAATTTTTTCATTTTTTCCCGCGCGCCCGCCACTTGGGACACGTGGCGTGATCTAGTTCGAAGATGGGGCGGGGTCATCCCTTGTCTTTTAATTTTTGGCCAAAACTTTGTTAAGTTTTCCAAAACTCTCCCGGCTCCACACTTCCCCACCTTAGGACACGTGGTGTTTCTGATTCGTCGCGGGCCTCCCATCTTTTCATGTCCCTCGCATCCTTTTAGCTTTGACTGTCCCAAACCATCTGGGACAAATTTCTCCGATCTGCCCGATTCGGGCTTCCCTATCCCTCTTTGAAGTTAAGACACATGGCAAGATTTCATTGGCTCTCAGCTCTCTCGGCTCTCCGTGTCTCATGCATACATTTGTCCCAAATGTCCGGATGAAAGTTCTCTATTTCGACCGAACTGCCTGTTCGCGTCCTCCGCGTACTTCTCTGTCCCAACTATCTCGGACTCTGTGAAACAAGACTTAGGAAATTTTCTTCATTCTTTCGCCCGGTTCGGCCTTTCGCGCCCCAGCGTCACGATGTCCCTCTTGTCCCAAGTGCTGCTGTACCACTTGGAGGCTTTTCGGCCGGTTCGCACCCGACGTCCCAATGCCATGAGGACCGCCTGGACTAGGACTTAGCCGATTTTCATGATTTTTTCTACCCTAAGCTTGGTTTTTGTAACTTTTTCACCCTTTTTTAGAACTTTCTCTTTTCTTCTTGGACAGGAGAGTTAGAAAAAAGCCGAGGGGACCCCAGAACATGATTTTGGGCCCTGAATTAATCTATTTGCTCGGGACTTGAATATTCTGATGCATGTTATCAAAATTACCCTGGGGGGTGAATTTTGGATACCAGATTTTGACGACTCAGCGGGGTCATCTGCCTACTAGATGAATGATCAGTAGCCTGAAGCAATCCATTGGGCATGGAGTCATGAGTTGTAGCCTGCAAACTGATCTGAACTTTGAAAACTTCCCTCTGAACCGCTTGAAACCCACCGGACATGGAGTTGTTCTCACCAAAATGCCACTGGAATGAACTGTGCAAGAGCAAAACCAGCACCACAAAAACTATGTACAGAACTGAAAATCATACATGCTCCAAATGGAACATGCAGAGTGTGCACAAGCACTTCTTCTACTGAAAGCAAACCTACCTACTCTACTTTAACTGGAAGCAAAGGCAAGCTAAACAAACCCTGCAATTGGTTGTGAGAAATAGCTTCCCTTTCTCAAAAGTGGCAGCCATGCAATTGATTTGGAGCTGATCATGGCTGTTAGGATGAGTGGAAAATCAACAAGAAGCTGGTCTTCCACCCAAATCATCAAGGTATCAGCTGAAGGAAAATCCAATACCTCTTTTAGTTGCTCTGCATTTGGATTAAAGAGGTATGATAGCTGATCCTTGGTACTTTGTAGCTCACCCTCATGCTCAGAAGCAAGCATGATTGGTTGTGACTTCTCCTTTGGCTCCAATAAAGCCAAATAGTTGATTGGGAAATGTCTGATCCGTTTGATATGCCCATAGCTCTGATTTTCAACTCCAAGAATGGAGTCTTCTTGTAGACCTTGGATGGATGGTGTGGAAGAAATGGTGAAATTCTTCTGCCCTTTCTCTTCCTCCAATGAAGAACATGAAAGATTAAAATCTTCCAATCTTGGTTCCAAAGAGCTGCTATAAGATGCGGCTGTTACTGAGATGAATACTCTCCTTCATGGCAGTAGACTCAAGTGTTTGGAATGTGGATGATGAAAGAGAGAATGGTGGAAACTCAACCGGCTCTTCTCCATCAAAACAGTCCTCCAAATCGACAGATAAAGCGCCTCATGGCTGTCCTCACGCAAATGCTCAACTTCCTCCATGGTGTCTTCTTGATCTATAACTTGACCATCATGGTTTATTTCTCCCTCCAACATTGAGTTTGAGAGATCAAAATCCTCTTCAGTAATAGAACTTGAGAGAGATGAAGTAGAAAGAAGAACTGAAGGTTCTCCTGTAGCCTGCTTTGTGCTCAAAGCCCTTGGATCTACACTTTTCTCCTCCATAACTAGAATGTGCTCCTCTTCTTTTGGATTTGGAGCAGCTTCTCCTTCCTCCAATGTTTGAAGACAATCTTGCTCTTGATTGAACTCTTCCTCCAGCATGAAGTTTGTCAAGTCAAACTCTTCAATCTGCTACTCTAGAGGACAAGTTGGGACTGCAAGAAATTCTTCTTCTGCTGCAACAAAATCAGTCCTGACCACCATTTTTTCTCCAAATCCAACCTCTTGTAAAGGCTTAACCATCAAGGGGATTTTCTCAATTCCAAATTTAAGAGCCTAACTCTTCAGACTTTGAATTTCTTCATCTTTGTTTGGCTTCTCTTTTTTCTGTTGTTCTCCTTGACTGGCATTCTGATTTTTATCCTCCCAACATGGATTTGGGAATGCAAGAGGAGAAGTGGGTTGTAACTCAATTGATCTTGTAATTTTTTGTGGTGGTGGAGGTAGAAACTCTTGTTTCTTTGGAGGAGGGGGTATTTCTATTAGCTCTTGTGGAGGGGATGACTTTTTGGAAGGAAAAAGGGAAGAAGAATTGAGGTGTGGTGGAAGACCGAGAGGTGGAGACATGGGATCAACATTTGGGATAGAAGATGGGGAGGCTAAAACTTGACTCTTGCTGAGATAAAATAGATTGGGAAAGAGGAAAAAGAAAGGCATGAGATGGTGTGCTTACCCATTGACAAGGTTGAATACTCCTCTCATACACCTCTATTTCTTCAATCCATTGTGTAAGTTGGGGCAGCATCTTCATCATGAAGTCTAGCTTCTCGTGAGGGCTGAAGTGTCTTGGAAAAGGGCCTCCCCATGGACAAGGAGTCCTGCAACCAATTCCAAAAGCTCTCATTTGAGCTGTTGCTCTAGATTGCACAATCTTTTCCTCCATCTTTTGGATTTTCTCTAACAGACCAGCATCTTGCATCGATTGTCTTCATTATATGCATTCTCTTACTCTTGGAAAGCTCCATAGCCAAACTAATTTTGGCATTACTGCTCATATGGGTATGCATGCTGATTCCGAATTTGTTCAAAATGTTGATTTGGAGGATTTGTAAAACATGTTGGAGGTGTGATATCTGTTTGCTTTGTTGTAAATGTGAGTTCCATGATGGAAATGAAGTCATGATTGCAGAACTTCATGGAATGGAAAATAATGAAAGAGATGGAAAGAAGGATGGATGGGAATGGATGAAAAAAGGTGCGCAACTTGAGAAATGGGTTGCTTTGATCGGATGGAGTTGCCGGATGTGTTTGAATCGCCTCCAAAGGCTGAAATCTTCACGGGAACACACCAACTCGCAAAATATGAAGTGGAAGACCTCTCGAGGTCCCACTTGGCATGCCAAAAGCTGTTAGTACTAAATCACGGCACCCCGGATGTTGATCAGATTTCTAGGTTGATCATTCTAGCATCCAAGTGATTGCACAACATTGAAACCTTTCTCCAAGTGTGGGACTCGTAAATATGAGAAAGGAATCTCCCAGAGAGAAGGTTGGTTCCTGCTCCTAAACTACTCCGCCATAAGCTATTTCAGCGGGAAAGCTAATCTAAACCTAATCTAACCATGCCAAGGAGACAGAGAGAGAGAGGAAAGGAAAAAAAAAAACAAAAGCCAACACTAAAATGGTGATACACCAGAGAAGGAGAATATTGAACATCTATCAAAGCTGCCATGGAACAAGGAGAGATGAGCAATGGGAAGGATGGACGAGATGCATCACGAGCCCAAGGATAGATTTCACACGAGAAAATGTCCCAAAACTCCATGAACATAGCTCCGGACCTGTAATGAACGTTCAAACATGCACAAATACCTACAATGAAGAGAGGCAAGAAGAAAACAAGCAAAAACGAGCAAGGATGGGAGATGCATCACAAAACATGTTTTTGTTGCTTGAGAAGTTTACAGAACATCATTTCAATAGTAAAAGGAAAAAAATGCCATTATAGAGCAATGGAGGAGGTTTAAACTCCATTTTCAACCCTGGAGAAGAAAAGAAGGGAGCGGCCGAGATGAAAAGATGAACTTGTAATCATATGAGCCAAATCGGCTTTACATTGCATGGGTTGAGCCCATGAGAGAGAAAACGTAAAAAACATGGGAGCCCATTCCTCATTGATCGCAAATGCATTAAAACAACATGGGGGCCTTACAAACCCATACCCTGTCATTTTTGACCGAATTGGAGGAGAATGCGACCCATCCTGCATTAAATTTGGTCGTTGAAAGGTCATTTCTGCCCATGGACACATACCAGAGATTTTTTTGAATTTTCTCTCTTAAAACTGAACCAAAATTCAAAATTGACCATGAAATCCTATAGATAATTTCATAAGCTTTCCAATGATATAAAGAATATGCAAATCCAAGCTTTGGATCAAAAGATATGGGGTCTCGAAGATTTAGGGCACAAAGCAGGCCAAAATGGATATTTGAATTTTTCCGCGCTCTCGGCCCTTGGAAGACACGTGTCAGGTGCTGATTGGCCACACAATTCTCTCTCCTCCACCTTTCCATGGGTTTCCCTTGAAAATCTTGACTTTTCTTACACTTTAGAAATTTTTTCATTTTTTCCCCACGCCCCCGCTACTTGGGACACGTGGCGTGATCTAGTTCGAGGACGGGGCACAGTGTCATCCCTTGTCTTTTAATTTTTGGCCAAAACTTTGTTAAGTTTTCCAAAACTCTCCCTGGCTCCGCACTTCCATGCCTTAGGACACGTGGCATTTCCTGATTCGTCCACGGGCCTCCTGGCTTTTCGCGTCCCTCATGTCCTTTTGGCCCCGCTGTCCCAAACCATCTGGGACAAATTTCTTTGATCTGCCCGATTCGGGCTTCCCTGTCCCTCTTTGAAGTTAAGACACGTGGCAAGATTTCATTGGCTCTTTGCTCTCTCAGCTCTCCGTGTCCGCGCGTACATTTGTCCCAAATGTTTGAGACAAAAGTTCTTTGTTTGGCCGACAAGGCTCGGGCCGGTTTGCATCCTCCACGTACTTTCTGCCGTCCCAAGCTGTCCTGCACTCGCAAAACAAGACTTAGGCAATTTTGTTCATTCTTTTTGGGTTCGGCCTTTCGTGCCCCATGCATCCCGATGTCCCTCTTGTCCCAAGTGCTACTGGACCGCTAGAGGCTTTTCGGCCGGTTTGCACCCCAACGTCCCAACTGTCCCAAGGACCGCCTGGACTAGGACTTAGCCAATTTTCATGATTTTTTCTACCCCAAGCTTGGTTTTTGCAACTTTTTCACCCTTTTTTAGAACTTTCTCTTTTCTTCTTGGACAGGAGAGTTAGAGAAAAGCCGAGGGGACCCCCGAACATGATTTTGGGCCCTGAATCAATCTATTTGCTCGGGACTTGAATATTCTTATGCATGTTATCAAAATTAACCTGGGGGGTGAATTTTGGATAACAGTAGTTTCTTATATGATTGGGTATTTCTTTAGTTTATCAATGTCCATACCATTTGGGACCCTTGGTATAACCAAACTCCTTCCTTTTCTCCCGGTTTGGGGCCTTATCAATTAAATCACTATCTAGACCTATCCCTGTGCCTTTCAACCTTGTTACTATTGAGATCAACGTGGTTGTGATCTTTACCCTATGTCCTGTAAAGTAGAAGAAATATTCATGTACCTTTCTCATCAACCAATGGTACAAGGGTTCATATTTACCAAAGTAGGGAGCTCATACAACTGGTAAACTCTAATCTACTTCAACAACTTCTCCCCAACATTGTCATACACTAGAATGTCTTCCATTTGTGTGCTTATTTGTCTTTGTGTTTAATAATGGATCTAACTCCTTATTTTGTGTACGATGGTTATAATCACTCGATCTTGCTCTTAGGATGTGGGAATCCCATTCTTGACCCAAAATCACACTCTTGGATACTCGCATTTGTAAGAAATTACTCTCGTAGGATTCATTTCAACCTCTACTTCCAATTTCTTCTTCCCCTTAGCTCCTGTGATAGGTGCTTTCTTTGGTGTCATCTATAACCTACAATCTTCTAACTTCAAATACTCACCTTATATCTCCTGTAACATGCAAACCCGAACCCTAGCTTAATTCAACATGCCCTAGTTGAAATTACATGCCCTAGCTATTTTGTAATGCCTTGCTTCACTCAAACCCTTCGCAACTGGGGATGGAAACTTCCTTTGTGTAAAAATTTGTTTGTCACGTCTCGATTCACACTCTTCGATCCTGAATACTCTTCTCACATCTCAGTCGCACTTGGTTCTTTCAAATTATTGTGATTGCAATGGTAAAAATGAACTTGCATCATGTTCTTTTATAGATTTTCAAAAATTTAGTGTATTTATTACTCTTTCACTACCAACAATCCTCATTAATTGATCCATTTTTTCCATTTTCCACGTAGTACATCTTTGTGCCCCATTCATAACCTTCTAGATCACCCTCCTACCTTTTGGCTATAGAATTTTCTTCAGTGAACTTCCATATGCTCGAGTACCTCATAACTGTGCCTTCCACTAGTATTCTTCACGAGCCTCGCGCTTACCTCGTGTTATACTGTTCCATCATTTATCTCCATCTATAGTCATCTTGTTTAAAAGTAATCACTTTTCTAACAATTCTCCAACTTTAAATAACATCTATATTAGTTTGTTCCTTTTATGTGTACTTATTTTCAACAGTCCTTTACCTAGATATCCATAACCACCCGACACTAAGGGTATGTGCATTCCTTTGTGCATATAAATTATTCAAATAGTAATTAGCTTCTGGTGCGTAAACATGCTTATTACACAAAAACACCAACTAAATTGACAAAGCATAGCGATAAACAAGGAGATACATAAAGGAAATACAGAATTAAAAACCTAATCTAAATGGCAACACTGCCTTATTAAAAACACTCAGAAGACTTATTTATAGTAGGGCTTCAGCCTACTCCCGTTGAAGTAACTGGGTAATAGTGTTCCATCAAGCACCTCTAATTGGAAAGCACTTGTTTCAAGTATGTGAGTGATAACATACGGCCCCAACCAATGTACTTTGAGTTTTCCTGGATGGCGCAAAAACTTAGAATCATAAAGGAGCACCATATGTCCAATTGCGAACTTTTTATCCTTGATGTTCCTGTCATACCATGATTTCTTCCTGGCATTTTCTTATTTTTGATTCCAATGTAATATTACTCGTCACTCATCTAGATTAATTAAATTTTTCATCCATTCTTCTAATGTTTTCTTATTAGCTAGACCTCCAACGTGCACAATACGCAAAGAAGGTAACATGAATTCCATAGGAAGAACGGCTTCCACGCCAAACACTAACTGAAATGGTGTGGCTTTGTTCAACATTTTATATATTGAAAAAAACCCGTACAAAATAAATAAATAGAATACAAAACATTTGATCTTAATTTATTTAATTTACCTCATCTTTCTAAACTTACCATGTTAGAATTTGAGGATTCTAATAAATATGGATTTAATCAACTTACATATTACATAATGTTACAATAAATATTTTATAAAGATTACATCATAACATAAGTAAATAAAGAAATATTTAAGAAAATAAATACACAAGTACACAAGTATTTATAGTGGAAAACTCCAATAGGGTAAAAACCATTTTGAAAATAACCTTTTACTTTAGAGAACTTATTTTACATCTAGTAAGATCACCTCCTCCTTAGAAACCCTATTTACCAAGGGTAAAACCAAATCACTTGATTTTCACACCATTGATATATTTCCCAAATATATCAAATGATAACCTAAAGTCCTTTTTATATAAGGTGATCGGGTATGTCTCCCGACACACCTTTTCAACCTAAAATGGTTGACACATACACCTAGGTTTATAATATTTAATATTAGCAATATAATCATTTCATGATATTAAATATTTAACCTAAAGTATATACCTATGTTAGCATATTTAATAACAAAAATATAAATATTTCATATTATTAAATATCAACCTATATATTAGTGATGAACCCATATACATTAAGGGTTGGTCAGACCACTTAATAATTATGTTCCAACACTCCCCCTTAATGTTAAGTGGGATAACATAACATATGCCAATAGATTACCTACCCGTGGTACACTACAAGATTTACAATCCTTAAACCATAAAGGTTTTAGGCTAGCATATTGGTTGAAGGAATTATAACATCTTCATCATACTCAATTTACCTTTTGGTACAAAAGGATTTGGAATCTCAAAGATCATCCCATGATCAATGGCTAAGTATGATTTGTGAGTTTTACAGGGTTCTCATAAAATATTATTGAACCTAAGCATGTATGAGCCTTTTAAAACCAAGGACCTCCTTAACAATATGCTTGTATTGGATGTTTACTAGTAAAATCAATAGCACTAAAGAGTTTACTCAAGACCGCCTTTAAGATATTTCTACACTTCTTTCTAAAAAGAAGTTGAGGAGGTATACATGCCCGAAGGTCTTATTTTACACTTTCCCAAAGTTCTTTTACATATGTCCAAAGGTTTTTTTACAAAAAAAAAGTTCCATTAGGAGGTATCATTATCATGCATGCACTCCCCCTCAATGGAAACTCTGACAATCCAATATTTTCATGAAAGTGACAAAACTTTGTAGCACTCAGGGACTTTGTGAATATGTCAGTAACCTACTCTTCAGTCAACATGAACTTGAGATTTATATAAACACTTTACACCTTCTCACGGGTGAAGCGTATATGTAACTCAATGTTCTTTGTCCTCTAATGTTGAACTAGATTCTTAATCAAGAGTAATACAACTCTGACCACCACATAGAAGAGAAATACTTCCTTTAGCTTACATGTGTATCTCTACCAATAGCCATTACAGCCACATGGCTTCTTTACTTCTTCCATTGTACTTCTTTGCCTCAGTAGAAGAAATGGAGACTATTGATTGTATTTGTTGTTTCAAATAATGGTTCCTACACCAAAAACTTGAACACATATCCAATATATTTTATAACACAACATCAATATGGTTAGAATCACAAAATCCATATAAGATAGCATTTTCATTCTTATTATAATGCAACCCATAATTGATTGTTCCTTTCAAATATCTAAAAATTCTTTTTGCAAGATTCCAATGATCTCTAAAAAAGGTTCTTGCATAAACCTTGAAGTAATTTCTTTTGTATAAGAAATATCTGATCTAGTTATAGTTAGATAAATCAAACTATTAACTAACAACATATATAAAATAGGATCAACCTTTTCATATGCAGATTTATGATCAATATTTATTCCAACTTCCATTGAAGTAGAAAATGGTTTACAATCAATCATAAGAAACTTTTTCAATACAATGGTTGCATATTGTGTTTTGAAAAATAACAATAGAATGAAATACAATCATACAAATAACATGATGTGAGAGACCTAACTCATTCATTTCAAAGTATTGCTTCAATTTATCTTTAATCCTATGAATTAAATCAGAATTGTCACCAGACATAAGAAAATCATCAACATATATACATATAATGATAATATGCGAGCCTTATTGCTTAATGAATATATCATTGTTAGAAGAAAAATTAACAAAACCTAATAGTTTAAAGAAGGAAAAAAATTCACATACCAAGCTCTAAGAGTTTGTTTTAAACCATACAAGGATTTCTCAACTTACAAACATAGTTTTCTTTACGAGTTTTTGTTCAAATCCTTTAAGTTGAAACATGTAAAGTTATTCTTTTAAATTGCAATTCAAAAAAGTATTTTTTTGTATCCATTTGGTGGATTTCCCACCCAAATTGAGCGGAAATTGGAAATAAAGCCCTAACAATACTCATTTTAGCTACAAGAAATGTCTTAACATAATCAATACCAATTTTCTAAGTGAAACCTCTAGCAATAAGTCTATCTTTATGTTTTTTAATACTACCATCACTATTATATTTTACTTTGTATATCCACCTAGACCCTATAATACTTCACGGCTCAGGTTCATACAAGATAATTAATGCATGGTACATATCATGGCTTCTGGTCATTTTCCTAAGGTTAATAGGATTTAAACTTTCTAACATAGATTGAGTCCAATTTAATTTCTTATCTAGGAAGATAAGAGTTTTAAACATCTATAGCATCAAAACATCATCATGACCATTTATTAAATCAGAATCAAAACCATCATTTAGAAACATTTAATGAAGTAACTTTAAGAGAAGAAGACAACACATGTAAAATTTTCACTAGATTATATCTAGACATTTCATATAAGCTTTGATATTTAACATGTCCTAACCTTTCATGCCATAGTTTTGAATTATTCAAACTTTGAGATATAAAACAAGATGCAAAAGAGAAATTATCAAAAATATACAAATTTTTTATTGGAATTCCTTCAGCTATTTTACTCTCATTACTATCCTTGATATACCAAGTATCCTTCATGCATGGATTCTAGTTGTGTCCATACCTCTTTCGGATGTTCGATATTACCAATGTGTACAAGGTACTCATTGTTTACATTGCGTAGAATCATAGAAAGAGTCTCCTAAATTCATTACAAGAATATATTAATGTTATCTACAGTTTGTTTCGACAACCGGTAGGAGTAACCTCGAGATCCGTAAACAATCGTCGAGTTTTTTTGCCATAAATTTTGTTTTGATCTAAATGTTGTAGTTGGTTTCATTCAGGATTTTGGTTTTATCAAGACAGAAATAGTTGGATGCCATTATTTTCCTAAACTTGTAAGACACACCCCATTATAATATATAATATACCATAGAGTTAGATACATATTTATTGATAATAAAAATAACACTTTTAATAGAATCGAGATCTAAAGAAACTATTTTATCATAGCTAATTCTATCATTACAATGCATACTAATTAACCTCCCATGATCAAAATAATAACCCACAATATAAAGGGCTCTGCATTATACCCCAGATCTATATAAAAATATTTTTGACCATATAGAAGTGAAGAAGAGACCCCTAAGAATGCATAACTTCAAATTTTTGAAAAAAATAATGTAGACAAAAATCAGCCAGCTTAAATTTGACATCTAAATGATTGTCATAATGGCTTATTTTTTGGTTTGTCGTGATGGTCATTTGACTGTCAATTTTAACACAATGAAAGTTTCTTGGAACCTACGAGATTAATTTTGACGTCTAAATGACCATCATATTATCTTATGTTTGGTCTATCGTGACGATCATTTGACCGTCGAATTTAATGAAGCCAAAACTTGTTGTGTATTTCGAGAATGTGAAATTCTAGAATTTCTTCTTCGTATAATATTAGGAGGCTATATTTTAACACATTATAATAACCTATTATAATTTATAATGTAATAATATATACATTTGAAAAAAGGTGTATAGTTTATAGAATGTAAATAAAAAGCAACATATAGTTCATAAAAATTATAAACTTTAGTATATTTTTTTAATATAAAAAAACACATAACCCTTATTAAAGAGGTTTAAAGGACCTAAACACGGTTAAAATAAATATACCATGTGCAAGTAGATTTATGAGAGTATAGATTAACCTACATTTTTACAAGAAGTAATTTTACCCGACTAATGAAATAAATTGAAATCCCTATTTTCATGAACCATTTCTCCTCCCTTCATTTACTCTAAATTTTACCGTACACACATTTAAAACTATGGAAATATTGTAAAATATTTTATAGAATTCTTATAAGCTAAATTTTTTTATGGAATTAATATTTTATGTTAATTTATTTAATTTACCTCGCTCTTTTACCATGTTAGAATTTGAGGATTCTAATAAATACGGATTTAATCAACTTACATATTACATAATGTTATAATAAATATTTTATAAAGATTACATCATAACATAAGTAAATAAAGAAATACTTACAAGAAATAAATAACACATGTGACACATAGTATTTATAGTGGAAAACCCCAATAGGGTAAAAACCACTTTGAAAATAACTTTTACTTCAAAGAACTTATTTTACATCCAGCAATATCACCTCCTCCTTTGAAACCCTATTTACCAAGGGTAAAACTAAATCACTTGATTTGCACACCTTTGATATATTTCTGAATATATCAAATGCGGACCTAAAGTCCTTTTTATATAAGGTGATCGGTTATGTCTCCCGACCCACCTTTTCAACCTAAAATGGTTGACACATACACTAAATTTTATAATATTTAATATTAGCAATATAATCATTTCATGATATTAAATATTTAACCTAAAGTATATACCTATGTTAGCATATTTAATAATAGAAATATAAATATTTCATATTATTAAATATTAACCTATATATTAGTGATGGACCCATATACATTAAGGGTTGACTAGACCACTTAATCATTATGTTCCAACAATCTTATGTTGTGAAATCATGAATTCATCTAATAAAATTGTGATTGTCGATTCGAAAGTGTGTGTGCCTATCATTGGTCAAACTTAAAGGGCATTCATAACTTGTAATAATATTTTCCCATAGAAACCTAACTTTTGTAATTGCTTATACAATACTTTGTTGGGGATACTTACTGCGTACCTTGTAAGGTAATCCATTTAAGTAATGATGTAGTGTGATCCATTTCTATGTGTGGTTAGTGAAATAGGACTAACAAAACTTATAGCCCATTTTTCAAATGGTTATGAGCTAGTAATAGGTATTAGAGGCATTTCATCTCATTGTCCTAGTTTACCAAGATGTTGGCGGTGATCATATGTGTAACATCCTCATTTTATACATTAGAACAAGTAAATTTTTTTATTTTTATTTTTATAAATGCTTCCTGGTTCTAAATACATAATTTAGAACTCACAAATCAAAGCAACCATTTTTATAACAGATAACCATATGCAGTTGTAATGACTCGGAGTACCTCCAATCTATTCATTCCATGACTCGGTAATCTACCGATCTATTCATGTGTATTAAGAGTTAGCATTTTTATTTAACACATCCCTCTTGCGGCTCTCTTCCCTAATCTGGGATTCAAAATGCTCTGTCTAAGGAACCTATCTGAATAATTGTTACCATTATTCATCGGCATCTCATCCCTTAGACTAGGTGACTTAGGACAACGCAATCAGCAACTTGCGATACTTTGGCCAAATATTTGAAACATAATGCTTATGTCTCGTATTCCTTGACGGCATACTCGTCAATCTGGAATATGTCCTTCACCCCATTCCTATGTTATATAGAATGTCTTATGCTGACTTGAGTCAGTTTCTCCTATCCCAAGTTATTCACTCGGAAACGGATTAGTAAGGTGACAACGTTATATGGATGCTCCCTGAGGACTAGGGATACGCTGACATACTGGGTCAACCCTAGTTAAACCAGTGTGTCAAGATACCCCGAGTCTCCTAGGCAGCCTTATAACGTGACCACATTCCTAATCAGTCCCAGAGTAACTTGTTCGTGATTAAGGTGTAAATCTTAATGATCAATGCAAAGGGTGTCATCATAAGTCACCTGCATTGTTGTATCTTCAAGAAGATCCTAATCTTCTCGAAGGTACAACCCTGCAGTTGACTTGTGCCGGCAACCTTTAAATCCACCTCGAAAAGATCTACTTACTAATAAGTGTTACGCACGTTGAGTTTAAATTATACTAAAAGACGTTCCCCTAAGGTTAGCCTTTCTCGATCCCCGGGTTCCTCACCTTAGAAAACCTTTCTTAATAAAACCCAATACACAAGAGAAGTTACTAAGACTAGATGTCCCATCAAGGAGTTCATAGAATATACATAATTCTATAACAACAAAATTGGACAATTACTCTCATCCTTCACATGAGATTGCTAACCAAACCTTTTTAGGTTTATATTAGTTCTCATAACTGAATTTATATCTTACTTATTAATATCGAGATATAGTGATTAAGAATCCAATTAAACGTTGTCTTAACTTAGGTCAAGACTAGGAAGTAATAATTTATTCAGCTTGTCTAACTTCCTGCTCAGGTTTATTTTAACCCTAGCTTCAAGAAAGACAGTGATCTAAATTCCAATTTTAGCTTTAGATAGAACATACAGTAACTACTAAACAATCATAAGTATTCAGTCACTTATTCTTGCAAGCTTACATTGATAATCACGAAAGTCTCCAAATTATACAATAATAACAATGCTCTCAAGATCTTTGAACCGAAGAAGGTCAAACTATCAAGATAAGAATACAAACACATAAGTAACAAATATCTCTCTCTATTCCCTTCAGGCTAATCAAATACATTTTATGCATTCAGCATACTTGATACAATATTTCTATAGAAAAAGAACATCTTTCCTCATATAGTACATTTAGAGAATCAAGCTGTAATTCATCATAAAACCAAATTAAACAATCTGAACATCCTATCAGATCTGCGTGCTTTTACCACTTACGGCAACCATCTGCAAAAATTGTCAACATGGGTCAGTTCGATGAACTGAGCATGATAAGCACTAACTCTTAAAACAATTGCAATCCACCAACTGTTTTCATTAAACAACCTGTTTAAATGAGATCATTTCACCAAACAAGTAAACATATTTCAGACTATGTTCTTGAAGTACAACAAACTATACACGCGTAACTCACATTATAGTCACTAAATAGTCCTAGATACCTATCAAATATTTCATCAAAACGTTAGTGACCAAGAAGACAAATGCATCTAAAACAACTATCCATCTGAATCCCAAGGACAACAACATCAGACGGACTAATATATTCAACATAATAAATGAATATCATAACCATTCATGATTCCATCAGTATGTTAGAACAATTCCAAAAGTTAGATAAAATTATATCAACATATACTTTACAACAGAAGAGAAATAAAACGAGTCATTCATATTTCCCTCAGAACAAGCTCATGACTGTACCGTCTCTCCAAGAGCAAAGCATTCACCTTAAACACTTGCGAATAAATCAGACGAGACCACCAGAAGCATCACAGTTTGGTTAAAATTTAAATTAAACAATATCCTGTAGCTTACTAGCAGTACAACAGCTCTCGCGCCAAGGCAGTGATGAGTATTCTATCCAAAATAGACTCCACATAACCTTCCATATTATTTAAAAGAAACGAGAAAATAGCTAGCGCAATCACTTGTCAAGGCACAACTGTTAACTCTTTATCTCAGTCAAGCACAAGACAAGAAAACCTCAACAACAAGGACGTAATCATGCACAAACACGACAACAATCCCTCTCAGCAACATACAGCTCATTCTAATCCCTACTAAAACACTGTAAGGTTTTAGATCCAAGGTCGAAATCAAAAGAACTTCCCTTTTATCACAGTCAACAAGAGACTCAATAACATTAAAGCAAATGATGTTTCCCTATGACTATGTAGAGATATTCATACTAAATCCACGCAACATGCACAACCTCATTTAACTGGAATTATTCAGAAAGGAAAACATAACATACGCCTCCAGGATTAAAAAGGAGTCTTACCCATGTGGTATTCTTCAAATAGACTTCTACAGAAGTAGAAGGATACAAAACACATACCAAATTCAAGAATTCTAACCAGAATAATAACATACCGTATTCACATCTGAACTCATTCAGAGGTTGAAAAGTATGGTATTCACGACCCACTTCTACAGAGGCCAAGATACATGATATCTATATATATATATATATATATATTAAGGAATCCAACAGAGCCAAAAACAATAAGTGTTCATAACCAGGCTTATATAGAAGCAGAAACACTGGTTACCTATCAAGGATTTCAACTGAATCCAAACAACAGTATTCACGATAAAGCTTCTACAGAAGCCGATATACAAGATAAATATAAATTAAGGATTCCAACCGTGTCAATAATGATAAATATTCACAATCAGGCTTATACAGAAGCAAAATACTGATTTCGTAACAAGGATTCCAACTGAGCCTCTACAGCAATATTCGCTCAAGCTTACACAGAGAGGAAACGTAAAAAGTACACCAACTGAGTCTGTACCAAAAATTCATTGCTAAACGAAGGTATTCATAACAAGATAACAGAAGTCGTAATACCGTTACCCCTCCAGGACACCGACAGAATCAAACTACCAGTATTCACATACATGGCTTCTACAGTAGTCCATAATATACAAACCATTCCATGGACTCCACAGAGTCATTTTGTATATAAATAAATATATTGCAAACTATCAATGGGTTGAATCCCATAATCGCAACACAAGGGGGAAAAAAACAACTTCTACAAGGTCGCATTGAAATACTGTAAACACATCAAGTTATCCGTTCACAAATAACTTTAAGTATTATAGCGAAACCCAACAAGATTCAGTAACCACCACTTATAATAACCACGACAGAACTTACAAAGAAGTCGAATTATACTGAACATTTAAACAAAAATCCAACAGTATCCTTTTCGACAAGTATCAACAGCAAGTATCAACTGTAGCCTGAACCCAACAAGGAAACAATTCATGGGCTCCCAAAGAGCAGGTTAAGTATACTTTCTTGCATGCATTTCACAAACTTTATCCGGAATGCAAAACACAACGAGATAGTGCAACAGTTCGAAACACAATACACACCCGTCAAGGGTTTAATTGAAAAATCGAGCCAGTAAGAAGATACAGTAACAAAATCACACAAAGCTACCATAAAAACCAACTGAACCCAAAAATCATCTGAACAGAGTTGTTCTAATGAAATCATTTGAAAGAAAGCAAGATTTTTAAAGGTTAGGGCCTAACATGCCTGGTTATTTTCTTAAAAATCCGAAGAAGACCACTGAAAGAGCTCGTGCCTTCTCCTCTTTTTCCACGTTAGATTCAACAACAATAACTTGTTATTTCCATGCCTTATAAACTTTCCTTGACAGAGTAAAGAGCGAGTTACACTCATTTTTGCCATGCAACACCAAGTAGACTAGTGCGAAGAACTAGTAATCAGACAGAGGGAAAACCGGAGTGCATGAAAAACCAAACAAACTACCAGTTTTCCATTTTGCATGCCTTCCCGTGAAACCCGAGCTCGAAGACCGAGTTCATTAATTGCATTTACTCCAATTTTCCCGCTCAATCTCCATTGCCACCGACCACCATAGTTGGCGATGGACAAATGAAATTCAAAGACCATATCTAACTTTGGCGACTCTGCCACGTCGGCTCTTGCTAGCCGTTTAAACTTCTACCAAATCATCTGTCCTTCATGCTTATCTATCTATTTAATGCCATAGAAACTGCCGCCCATGGCTCGCACCCTTTCATAGGTCCCCTTTCTTCCTTGTTCATTAGTTAGGTTAGTAACATAGGTTAGGATTTAAGATGCAACTTAGTCTAACCTCCATAGCACAAAGTTACTAACTTAGGACATTTAGCTTATAGCTTAGGCCTAGGTTAGATTAACACTAATCTAACCCATAGATCATAGTTTAGTTTTAGGTTACTAACCTTAATAAATCCAGTTTAGGTCTAACATTTCAAATGCTCAGAAAAAGAACCTATAAACATACATTCACGAACAGGATTCACTCCTGCACTGCCAATAGGCTAGTGGAATAAATGTATCTGAATTTATTACCTGGCCCACGATCAAGACCTTCCTGATATTACAATATCGGGAACCAATTCATTTAACACGATCAGCCTGAGTTAGACTCCGGAATAGCTTATTCAACGCATTCAGACCTTGCAACCTGCGTAAGGTCTATAATTTTAGTTCATCCCGAATAAACTTAAAGCATCACTTGGATCAATGCCACTGATCCAAGGCTGGGTCTTATAGATGGATAACTCCATAATTCATTCCGAGATCAGATTAAACTCAGGTGTAAAATGAAAGAAATAAAAGAGTCCATCATATTCCGACTCAGTCAAAGATCTACAATTTCAAAGAAGATACAGTCCATATCAAGCATGACTTCACAATCAAAGGAACACATCCTTTTACAAAATAAATCACATATCAACACTTGAATGCTCGGGAGGAAGTAACAACATGATTCGGGGTGTTACAATATGCCTTACAAAATTCCTTACAATCTTTATACGTGGTCACCCACCATAATCTAGCGAGTAAAATCTTGCACGTAGTGGCCTCACCTACATAGTGGCCACCTACAATACCACCATGATCTTCTTCCATAATATATGTGATCTCATGCTTCAAAGACACAACGACACAATACTTCATCCTGGTCTATTTTTATACAGTCACCACTAATTAACATATAAGGTGTCGCACGTATAGCAAGTTATTTCTTCTCCATGGATTTCATTCCTTCTAGTGTCGTACATATTCGTAGAAAGATAGCAATTTCCTCTAATTCTGATGGTGCATGTTATAGCATGTATAACTATACATCGGGAATGATATATTCAATTGTTTGGGCTTCTTCTCCGATTGTATTCGGATAAATGGTCTAGTCCAATTACTTTTCCTGGTTTGACCATAACTGTGAAATAAAATTCTTGAAATAAGAGTACCCATATGCATATGTGCCCTTGTAATATGGGTTTGTTTACCAAATACTTTAATGCAATGGGATCGTATAAAAGACAAATGGTGTAGCTAGTAGTCTTGTCTAAATTTATGTAGTGTATAGATCATTGAAAAAACTTCACACTCTGTAGTTGTGTAATTCTTCTTTGTATGAGTTAGCTTTCTACTAGAAAAACATATAGGATGATCTACAATACCTTCTCTAGGATGAGCCAATACTATGTCAATGGGTGTGCTGCAGAGCGTCCACATGTACATGAAATGGTTTGTCCTACGAATCAAAGCACATAATTGGCATGGTAGTAAGTTTCTCCTTTAATGTCTCAAATGTGAGTTTCATGTAGTTCTCCCAAAGTAGAAAATAGATTTTCTTTTTAGTAACTCCTCCAAAGGTACAACAACCTTGGCATATCCTTAATAAACTTCCTGTAATATCCTGTATGACCCAAAAATCTACACACCTCACTCTGACTAGTAGGCTCTTTTAGGCCGATAATAACTGCAACCTTAGCTAGATTGACCAATAAACCTTCCTTGCAGATTATGTGTCCTAACAGTATTCCAAATGGTGTAGCAAATATGTACTTCTTAATGTTCAAAGAGATACTCAAATGTCTACATATTTCAAACATTAAGCACAGATTGTCACAATGATCTTTGACTAGTCCATACACCGTCCAATCATCTAAATAAACATGTACGAAGTTGTGAATAAATTATTTAAATGTCTAAACAAATATTTGTGAAAATAAGAGGCATGTTTTTCAGACAAAAAAACATCATAGTATAGGCAAAGCTACCCCATTCAAGTAGTAAAAATAGTATTTTCATGATCCTCCTATGCAATCCTAACCGATGATACCAGAGAACCCATCTTTAAACGAATAGATTTTGAGCCCTAAAACACCTTCTAGTATTTCCTCAGTGAATGGCATAGGAAAAAAATTAGTCACACATGCAACATTCAACTCCATGTAGTCCACACAGATCCTAATTCAACCATCCTTCTTGATACTAATCAACATTGGACTAACCCATTATGACTCATCAAGGGGCTTGATGATTCCAGCACTTTAACATTTTGTCAATCTCTTCTTTGACCCTTTCACATAAGTTGGGGTTCATCCTATATGGTCTCTTTCTAATAGGGCATGCACCCTCTAGAAGATTTATCATCATCTCCTCTAATGATTCATGTTTGCCTTTAAGCTCATTATACCCTTAAGGAAATAAATCCTAATAATACCATAGTAACTCTATGATTTTTGCCACTTCAGATTTTGACTAATAGTCCCCAATTATGGCCTCCTTAGGCTTAGCTTCCGATCAGATATTCACTTTCTTTGTCTTCATAGGTTCATGATAGGCATGCATGGTCATATTAACACCGCCCAACACCTCATGGCTACCTATTGAATGGTTTACATCCAAATTTTCTACTTCTTCACCATCCACTAAGTAGACCATTTTTTCTTTTTCTTTTTCAAGGCAAACAAACTAAAGTAGTGTGGCATTAGCCTCTGTTTCTTCAAAAAATGTGCTCCGAGTTATTCCTACAATTAAATCCTACCAATTTCTAGTCTCTCTATGGAGTTATGCATATACATACCAAGCACGTGCGTAGCCATGTAAAGTGGAATAAAACTTGTGCACCCAGAGCAAAGGTGGTAAAGCTTCCTGCCCCTTTGTCTAGAGTCTCTCACACCGCTTTGAACGTGGTCTTTGAATAGATTGATTACCCGATAAGTGCAGATTTGAGTAGGTGCATTTCTCCTGAAGAACCTAGTGGCAAGATAAATCCTAATTTCATTCCATCCTACAAGATTATCCTTGTGGACCACCCACTAGCGCACCGCTGCTCTATGTAGGGTATATGCTAGCATATTCTTTTTTCTAGTGGGTCTATCCATTATTCTTCCATGGCACGCAGAACACCATAGGGTCTCCTTCTCTGGTGTAACAAAGTATCCAGTTGTTAGCTATTCTCCTGATATAACGCGGTTTGTTGACTTTAGGAAATATTCTCTTTACTTTGCGCCCTACCAACTCATAAGTGCTATGAGCCTAATTATCACAAAAAAACTTGTATTATCTCTAATAGAATGTGTATCCTCCCATACAAGGATTCCTTCTTTACATGGCTCAAACACCTCTAGATCCCAAATGGCGTGTACATAAATCTGATTCAGGTTTTCCTCACTCAAGGGCTCAACATAGGGTACATAGTTTCTATATGTTAAAGGGATAATAACTTTTCCCGCTTGTTTTAAAAGTTGATATAACGCTTGTGGAATTAAAGATCAACATTATTTGTATAGCACCAAGGATGACCCAATAGATGGGAAGTTATCCAAATTTTCCAAGACTAAAACCTCAAAATCTCCAGTGAACTTGGCTCCTAGTATGGTAATGGACACATATTTTATAACTTCGATGGGAGTGGCCTTAGTCTAGTTAGCCATGAACAATACATTAGAGGATGGTTGCAATGGAGGTCTCCCCATTTTTAGCCATGCATATAAGGTAAGAACATTGACTTCTGTGTATGTATCAATCAAGATATTACTCAATATCCACTCATCAACAATAGCATTCATGTTTATTTCCTTGTCATAATATAGGCTATGAGGGGAAGATTTACATGCAAGATCTATCGTCAGTCTCGAGTACTTTGCATGTGGAGTGTTTTATTTTAACCAATTACCCAACAAAGTGGAATGATATTCTACGATGCAACATCTTTCACACTTATTTCAAATCATCCATATCAGATTGGACCACCTCTGATGCTTTCTTTTGCTCCATCTTCCATGATTACCCCTTTAAATACTGTATTTCAACCTGAAGATTCCTGAGTACCTCCATGGTTTCCTAGTAAACCTCCTTCTAATGGGCAAGACCTGGGTATCGTGCATGTAGAACCTCCTCCTTAGTGATGGTAGGCTTCTGCTGTAATGCTTATTTGGTGCATGTTGCTTCAGCACGGGTCATGATCTTTACCTATAATGCCTCATATTCTGGTTCCAACTTTAACATCCACTAATTTTCCACATCACATTGTATCCTTACCATCCCTGTGCATTTGTTTTCTTATTTATGTTGTTTGTTAATATGCTCATACAAGTCCTGGGAACTCCTCATAACTATGATTATTTCCACAGAAAGAACATGTAATATTCTTAGGATATTCATGCCTGTAGTGGTCAGGAGATCCACATGTGTAGCACGTTCCACGAGGGAACTCAATTCTTCCACCACCATGGCCTCGGCCTCCATATCCTCCTCAAAACCATTGACCTCTATCACGACCTCCTTCAAAATGTCCTTCACTTTGATCATAGCGCGCTTAATTGTGATCTTGATCTTGATGCTCGTTCTTACCTTTAGAGTTATCTAAAACTCATGTCTTTCATACATCGATGTATATAGCATCATGGATCTGAAAAATCATCGGAAGTCTTCCTTATGATGAGTCGTGGACCTATTGATTTTGCGCAAAGTAGCATGAAATGTTCTTCCTTATGGCATGTTACAAGAATGGTTGTGACTAGCATCATGGTTTAAATGACATATCTCAAAGTCAAACAAAAATGATCTGAACTAATCTATGGGGAAAACTATCCTTGGTGTGACTTTCCACTTCACAATATGTGCACCAAATCCATGTGCATGTCTCATGTGTTGAATTTGCTGATAGCTTCTCCAACTACTTCTCCATACCTTTGATCTTGTGCTTCTAAAAATGGGCTCACCCCAGTGTCTATACTTCCAAATGCCTCAGTGTGTAAAGCTTATTTGAGTGCTTCGCATGGATCGATGTATGTCTTATGTGATAATGCCCTTCTAAAAGGTGTTATTAGGCCCCCAACAAACCATTGCACATGTTGGCTTACATGAATATCATAAGAAAGCTTGGATAACAAAGTGTTTTGAAATGAGCATCATACTCTCTAACACTTTCAGTAGTTCCTTGCTTAATATCCTTGAGTGCACTTATACTCTTCTACTCAAACTTAGGGATGTGAAACTCTTTAAGGAAAGCATATTTTAAGGTTACATAGTCTACGCAAGTCTGATCAGGGTCAAAATTTCTGTACCAACTATTGTGCACCCTTATAACACAAAAGAGAAAATTGACTTTCCCTACACTTAGAAGTCGTGATTCCTTTTACATGCCACAGTATTTAACACATGTGCAGGTGTTCAGAACATCTTCTATGCCCTTATACTCACGGGAGATGAAAATACATCTCCATGTAAATATGTTGGGGTTGGTGCGGACCTTGCCCACATGATCCGAGAATTTCCTATGTTTCTTCTACCTCCGGAACCACCAGAGCCACCAAAATTAGAGCTACATATACCTCTTTATCTTGACCCCATAACTAGAGTTAGACGAGAAGATGTACTTCCATGTGTCCCAACACTAGTACTACACCGCACCCCAACACTGCAAAGTGTTGCTACTCCTAGAAGATAGTTCAAAAATCTACGCACCTGAATTTTGTGCAGATGATACACCTAAAAAGGTACTCCCACATAACAAAAAAATCTGTTTGTGTTGCCATCGTTGTGATTTTTATATGAATCACTCATGCTCGTCCACTTCTTAGATTAGCTTGCTGACTATTTATTATACTAGATACTGGAAAACCAAGCACAAGGGCAAGGTTACCATGTGGATTCAGATGTGCACTCATGGCCCAGGTCATCTTTGCTAGTGCACATCTACGTGAGGTCGAGTAGGGTTCCCTATCATTCTTTCCCAAATGGGGGATTTCCTGATGCTTAGGTTTCACGTCTTCTGCGTGAACTTCAAACCCTTCCCAAACTATCTCTCTCCACAACATCATTCGCTCTGCAACATCCCGTTGATTTTGTATCTCCCTCTCACACACCTCATTATACTTTATCCACCTTTCCTCTCTTTTCCTTTTTGTCATTAGGTTTTATATCTTTCACCAAACCCGATCCTTCCCTATGTATGGTGGGTTTTATTTTGCCATCGTTTGTTCTCCAAGTTAAGGGTTACCATCGAAATTTTGATCACCGGTGGATTTCCCTTGTAGGTAACTTCCCCGGGATATCATACAAATTGGAATTCAGCTACCCTCCGGGAATGAATAAGTTGAAATTGAGTACTCTAATATCTAGTTGTTCAAAACACCATGGAACCACGTATCCACAACACGAGTCCAAATTAGACCAAAGCATCATAAAGGGTTTAAAATTATTCCTACGTCTAGAAAAGTGTACCATACCTCCAATTCCATTTAGATGCATAAGCAACCAACCCTCGTATATTTCTACTAGAAAGATAGCGAAGAAGATCTTGTACAAATATTCATATGGATTCGCTCCACCCAAGAGTGTGCGTCAAACTCAAATCCA
Organism: Taxus wallichiana var. yunnanensis; assembly: GCA_018340775.1. Lineage (NCBI taxonomy): Eukaryota > Viridiplantae > Streptophyta > Pinopsida > Cupressales > Taxaceae > Taxus > Taxus wallichiana. The sequence goes on along the minus strand of CM031243.1, from coordinate 308,711,567 downwards.
ATGCTGAACTTTCGTGCATATTATTTTTATGGGTCATGTGACCACTCCTCAACACTTTCTAAGGTCAAATGGTATGTAATCATCATGAACCATCCTGAAAACAACTGAAAAATAGGTCCCAACAACAGAACCAATGATGTAGCCTAGAATTCACCAGTAAAATCCCAAGCATGCTAGCACATCACTTAACCTAGACTAAGCACTCACCGAAGTGTGCAAAGGTACTAGGCCACTTTTAGGTTGATTTTGCAAGAGGTTAGCATGATGAAGAATTAATAGACTCAGATCCATAATTGATATAACATTCTACAGAGAATATCTAGATCTAGATCTTAAAGAATCATGAATCCCGTGATAAACATAGTGAAGTCATTTATGCAAAAGTAATAAACTAAAACCATGATTAAAACCTTGATTCATCCAATAAACTCCATTATATTAAATGTAATAAATACACATAAGCTTCCTTACAATAATAGTAACATACGCTTATACACGTAATGTAACTTGACAACACAACTTCATATTAACTCTTCTCTCACACTCTCATGCTCATATTTATCTCTGTAAATATATCATACTACAGACCAATACATATCTATAAGGGTGGGGACTTACCCTTCACCACTTATCTAATCCCAAAATATGTCACATGCTATTATTATCCACGCACCACTACAATAATAGCCACACATGTAAGTGTGTAAATAATAGAATTCTTCTAATTAACTATCAATAGTAAATCTATTCTCAGCTTGTACCCATGCAAAGCGCTTCATAGCTGATTCTCCAAAAATAGCCAATGCATGTCACATAAGTCCTTAACTAGTTTGTGTGTTTGGCACGCTATCTCCAAAAATAGCTCGTACACGTGAAAATGGAGAAGTCCCAAATCTATCTCTCTTCTTCTCGTGTGATTATTTCCTTATCCTTCGTGCCTTTGAATGCACTTTATTCTTCTCGCGTGAACCTTCTATATTTTTTTCGCTAAGTTCCATATCTTGGTGATAAACCGAATGACTAGCATCTACTTTTTCTAACATTCTTGATACTAGGATCAAGGTTAATGGAGTGTTGAGAAACACTTGGATTAAAACCTTTGAAGTCTTCATGCTCCCATGAAAAGATATCACTATATTTTTACAAAGAGAGATGAAGTCTTGCTTTTCACCATGCGTGAAAAATTTACTGAACAATAGCACCTTTCCACACACAATAATTACTGGGGATAAATCTTATTATGTGGCATGCATATAATTTTATTCACCCTTAAACTTATCATTATGGATAAAAATTTTATTTAAGGTGACCAACCCTTTAGGTAACTTGTTTGTCTTCAATTGTATCACTTGGTCACCGTGAATGTCATACAAGTCAACTTGCACGCTTGATGAGAACTTAGCTTCATTCTCGATGAATTGGAAGATCTAAACCTCACCGTTAAACACTTTCCAGATGGTTTTTTTATCTCGGGATGGATGGTCTAATCACCATCTTGATGTGCTAAGTGTTCCCTTTGAAAAATTCCTTAGCAGGAGAGAACTATGAACCAAGAGAATCCATCTGGTCAACTTCCTTATTCATTTTTTTGGCACCACCTACAGATTAAGAACATCAAAGATCTCAAGGAGGTCCCAAAATTTGTTTCTATAATCTTTGAGAAGCTTATTCTTCACTACACACTTGTTGGTGACCTGATGGATAAACAATTACGTGTCCCAAAAGATCTGTAACACCTTAATATTCTTCTTTTAAGTAATAAGAAGACCATGTAATAGTGCTTCATATTTTGCCAAATTGTTAGAGCATGCGAATTGTAACTTGTGCATGAAGAATCATTTCTCATCCATAGGGGATATGATAACAACTCCTACTCCCATGTCATTTCTATTTCTAGATCCATCAAAGTATAATTTCCACAGACTAGGGTTATCTTCACTTTTCTTGAGCGTGCACGATAGAAAAATTTGTCTTCAAGGATATAGTTGGTAGCAAGCCCAATTTTATAAGATTCTAGATCCTCAACATATGGATAAAATTTATGGTGCATCTTTTCCCACTCATTAAGTACTAGATCAGGAATAGAAGGTGGAAGAGGATGCTCTTTAGAAACTGAAACTTTTTCTTCTTGGATTAAGCAGTTGAATTGGAGAGGGGATGGGACATATGACTCTACATGATAGGAAAATATTGGCTCAACTTGTATGGTAAACCAGGTACCATACCTTGTCTTGAGTAACATATGGGTCCAATCAGAAGACAAGTAACCACCCACTTTAGCAGTAAAATATCTTGACAAACATAAGGAAAACAAAGGAGGTAAGTCAATGATTGACACATCTTAAGTTATTGTTAGACTTGGACATGCATGGAGGGTTAACTAAATATCCTTGATGATTCCTAGGGTAGTGATAGTTGAACCATCAAGTTACACGACTCATTTTTCCAAGGGGCTATACTTAAGACCTAAGACATCAGAAATATTCTTAGGCATGATAGAAGTATTGACACCTGAGTCAATCATAAAATTATGGACAAGATTTTTGCCTATGATCAAATACATATAGAAGGGTGGAATTTTAACAAATTTACTTACTTTCTTCTCCTCTTATTAGTAGAAGCGTGAGACTTCTATATATTTGGATCGGTGCACGGAGTTAATCTAGATTTTTAATGCAACAAGTCACGCTAGGATGGAATAGTGAGTGCATCCCACATTATGACATTTATGTTTGTTTTCTTCATCTAGTAAAAATTTTTGAATAGAAAAAACACTGACCTATGCATTTGAGGTACAAAAGCATCCTTTCTTGATTATTCGAGTGAAGAGGAAGGAACCTTAACTAGCACAGAGGCTTGACCTACCAAAGGAGTGATGCACGATACTTCATAAGGAGATTTTTTGTGGATCCTTGTATGATGGAACTTAGGAATTTTTATCATTGGATGCCTTACTTGTTTCCTTTTTCTTTTGAGGATTGGCCTGTGTTGCTGGAATTAAAACTCGTGCATCGGATTCAAGCATTCTCCTTTTATATCTTGTGTTGTCTACAAGTGGGTGCATGGTATGATTACATCATCTATAAATTGATTGATTGTGAAAAATTCCTAGGCACCAAAGAATATAAAGTTGGCTTTGGGAGGATCCTTTGGATTTTCTTATCTCTCAGGCTCACCTATGTAGATAGAAGGATCATAGTTAGAAGCATTCTGGATCATGTAGGCCTACACCCACGTAATATTGGTGTAATGATATTGATTGTGAGGCATATTACAAGGAAAGTACCACTCTAATTATTTTTCCATGTTGTTCTAAACTGGAACAAGTTCCTATTTTGTGTAGGGCATTAGAAGAGGTGTTCTTTGCAGGAATAACTTGCAAAGTCAAGTGTGCATTAGAATATCATCTATCATTCTACTAGTTTTGCTTGTATCTTTGATTTCCATATTGATTCCACCAAGGTTGATTATTTTGGCTTTGCACTTGATTATAATTACCTATGTAGGCTTGCACCTACTACTTCTCCAATGATATGACCTTATTAGACAAGTTTCTAATCATGGCCTTCAATTCATCATTTTTTTACTATGTGAGATATTAGGATGTCGATGCAACTTTTTGTGCAATCTACAATGGAACTAGAGCAATATAAGGTTGGGGCACTAGAGACATCTCTGGGAACAAGGGCACATAAGGCCTAGGCATTAACTTACCAACCCGAATGAAACTATCATTTGTACTTATTACAATGTTGTATGCAAATGGGTAAGGTTCTACCTCCCATGGATTGAATCATGACTAAAATGTCACTATTTAAATCCCTTAGATAGTACAAGAAATCATGTTGGGATATAGGTCTTACCACTTGAGGAATTCTATCCCAAGTCTTCTAGAATCGATGTTGAAATTAGTCATCTACTCATTAGGTGTGTGATTTGTTGTAGTAAGTTGTCCTACCAATGATCGATGATCTGAATTGTCTTCAAAGTAGTTACATAGATTCATTCTAAGCTCATCCTAGATAGAAATAAATGTAGTTCTTAAGACTCGGTACCACTTTGGAGTGATTTACCTTTGAAAGAGGTTACAAGCAACCTAATAACAACATTATCATGAGTGATCAGATAGACAACATACATTAGCCACATCTTGAATGTGTTCAATGGGGGTGACTTGATTCTCTTCCATGAATTATGGAATACTCTTGAGTGCGGCCACTGGTATATCATGTTGGGCATTAAGACCGAGTAGGATTTCGCCATTGAAACTAGTGAAGCTCCTTAGAGGATGAGGTTGAAGTGCCATGGTAGGGTGCGCTTTTCTATTTTGAGGAGTATTAGAGTGTGTAAAATGTGTCAGAGATGGGGATACACACAAAAGATCTAATGCATGTGCTTCTAGGAAAAATTGTATGTATTCAAAGGATCCTTCGAATGTACAACACTCTATCCGGTATGTATAATTCTCATAAAAAGCACTCTGGACTACAAAACACGAGATCCGAAAATGTTGGGAGGCACCATATGTGTTGAAACAATCCTCCAAAGGTTAGAAATACTAACTCCACACACCATAACTTAACAATATGAAATTTAAGATTTCAATTCTTGTCCCACTAAGCATGTCAAAAATTGTTGTTCTTTTAAACGTGTACTCTGCATCTCAACATTTAGAAACTAAGCTATTTAAGAAAATAATGGAACCATCTCCAAGTTGTGGGACCTTGTGCGCTTGAGACAGATCTCTAGAGAAGGTTGGTTCCTCTATATATTTCTACTACTACTGCTACTCCTAATGTTGGAAGGGAAAACTAAGCTAATAATGTTAAGGGACCAAGGATAGAAGGATAACAAAATGGAAAACTAATCTAAGGAAGGTGATAACACCAAAAAAAGAGGGATGAACACCATTCGTTCTAAGTGAAAATGAAAGGAAAAGGCATGAAAGAAGGCTAGGCATGTGTAGCACAACTAAAACACATTTACTAGATCAGTTTCATGGAACACAACTAAAAATGGAGCTGCAAGGGATGTAGAGTGACACAACAAGCACACAATGTAAAAGAAAGGCAAGAAGAAAGAATATAAACATGCTTAGGACAAATAATAGTCACAAAACGATGCTTCTATTACTTCAGAAATGCACAAAACTGTTACAATGGAAAAAGAGGCCGATATCCACATGCACAAGCCAAATATAGAGGTCTCAGAACTCTCGAATACAAAAAGATGAACTCCTTAGAAAAAGTGTAAGGATCCTAAGTGTCCCACATTAACAATGAGCCCAGCTCTTACATTTATATATGAATCCATGGAAGAAGAAGAGAAGGAGGGAAAACCTGATCTTGAAATACAACCACTAATAAGAAGCATTAAATGCCTGCAAATCCACCTCCAAATATGTAAAATGTGCTTCCCAAGTTTGTTTGGCATGTTAGAGAAGGAAGGAAGGTGGATTAGATCAAATCAGGTGATTGGAGCAATCAAATCTACTCATTAATACCTAGAAAGACATTTTCCCATTTCTCACCTACTAGATCCACCAAGAATTTGAATTTGAATATATAGCACTTTTTCCTTTGTTAGCAGCTATCGATTGAGACTAGGTGCATGCTAATAAAAGATTTGTAATGAAATATATGGCTGTCAGAAGTTTTTCGAGTTATATATACACATAAGACATGTGTTACGAGTTGATTGACTAAAAAAATGGCCAATCGTGCAAAATGGGTTTTCCTTTTTCTTCCAAGTGTCACCCATTGATATGTTACAAGGATTCAACACCCAACTAGTATTCTTTGATTGGTTGTGTGAAGCACACTTAAGCTTGTCACATGATGATGTGGCACAAAATGGCATAGAAGAAGGCACAAAAGAATGCGTGTGGAAGAATGATGTGTGGGAGAAAGACAGAAGGAAGGTGCACATAATCACATCATGCATAGAGGAAATGGGGCAACTGATGAGTGGGAAACATATGGTCAAGGAGAAACTATTACAAAGTAATGTGAAGGGCACACAAGAGGGCCAAGGACATAGCTCATTAAAGCAAGTACAAAGTGTGCACATAGGATGAATAACTTATAGGAAGAATGGGAATGTGTAGAAGATGCACACAAGGGAAGGGTGGAACAAAGATGGAAAGGAAAATGGAAAGGGGAGAAGGGGAAGTGCATAAGGGCACATGAGGAAAATGTGATCAAGGAGATGTACCAAGTAGATAGCTAGAGTGCTCACAACTTATAATGAATATTTTAGAGCGAGAATGTGAATAAGTTGTCAAATAAATAAGAGAGTTATTTAGATAACAATTGCATAAGAAGGTCGATCAATAGATGATCTTGAAATAGAGGTAGAGATTGAAGAGAATGAGCCAGTTCACCTTTCAACCTTATCAACAAGACAAGAGTTTCCCACCTTCCATTGACATCCTGCTCATCCAGTGTAAAATGTACCACCTCACCCCAAGCATGAGACAATAGTCACGTCGGTTGCGAGGACAAAACATATGAGATGTTTCTTTTGATGAAGGAAATAATCATGAAAGAAGATTATACAGTCCAACAAGTGATGGTCCTTGATTTTTCAGCAATATCAACACTAGCCAAGAGGAAAAAGAAATATTTTTCCCAAACAGATTTGCACTTTTTCGGTGGTGCCACAGAAAATCAATATGTAGAAGTGGTCAAGTGTAAGGTAATCAATCCCATCGAAGAAATTACATTAGACGATTAAAAATGAGCACCATTCCCCTAGGCCCAACCACTCATGAAGGATATGAACACATGTTCCAAGAGTCTTCCACTCACATTCTTGCAAGAAACTAGGAGTATAAGGTGAAAATTGATCAATTGGAAGACCAAGTGCAGACTCTCTCTTCATATGTGCAACACTTCATGGCCACAAATTCTTCATCATTACTCCCAATTTAGGAATTCACCCCAATCATTAGCTTTGAAATGGATTCCATCATAAAGACACAGGCCTTCACCGTGTAGGGATGAGAAAATGAAAATATATGAGCATGATCATAGAAAAAGGAAAAATTATTGCTTCCATAGTTGATCTCACTGTACAAGTACATGTGCGCCACTGCCGAAAAGGTTTGGATGAAAAGGGAAGGATTGGAAAAGGAAAAAGGAATATTGGGGCCAATTCCACTTTGGTGATGGAGATGGGAAATGCTCACTCCTAGGTATTAGTGATAAAAATGGTATTCAATTTTCCATCTAAGTATTGTTTATGTGTGTGGGTGAGAACCCTTGCCTCTCGATATGAAATGTCAAATTCATTGACGAGCTAGACTCAAATGAGGAGCATGCCTTCAAGTTATAAGACAACGTCAACAATAGAACATAGAAATTTGGAGTGCTTTCCATCGACGAGACCACTACCACATATGAGTTGTTAAGGCCATTTGAGGAGTATGTTTAGAAAAATTCCGAGGATCCCTTTTCATTCAATGATATCACATTGGATTCTTTATCTGATATTAGAGCCATGATATTGAAGCTTGCAAAGAAAAATTGTTATGGTTTGCAAAGAGAAAAAACATCAATGATATCTTAGATGGTTGGATTAAGTCTCGAGATGTGTTTTTATTCCTCAAGTAGATAAAGTAGTTCCTATGGAGGCTCACTACAACAAAGAGTTGAAAGGAGTGGAAATATTTCTAGTGGAGCTCGATAAGGATCAATCAGGTCGTGAGGTAGAATCAATATAATTGGCATCTTCATTGGCATAGTTCTCTCTCCTTCTCTCTATTTTTTTCCCCCTTCCCCCTCCTCCTTAATGTTTTATTCCTTCATTAAGGGTTATAATTTTCCATTTCATCCTATTCCTATTTCGTCTTATTCATTTAAATGTGACTTTAGTTTTTAATGTAATAAGTCACCCTTAATTAATAAAAGGTGACTTAATTTTATTCCTAGGAATATTAAAATTCACATGTTATGAGGGGACAAATGAAAAGGCATGTGGGGGTAGGTGAAGATTCATTCTCAAGTCTATAAATTGTGATGTTATGTTTGTGAAGAAACAAAAGAGATAGAAAATTATTCCTTTTCTCCTCTCTATGTTCTTTTGTCTCATTATGTACAATTTTTCCAAAACATCAATGAAGAAGAAAAGAGTTTCTTTCCTTTTTTGATGAGAGAGTTATTGAAACTTTACGTTCCTAATCATACCTTGTCTTGATGTGAGTAGAAAAATAGTTTTCTTTCTATATATGTGTGTTTAAGTACTCGATTAATGTCTATATGAATTTGATTTTCTACCTGAGATATTAATCCCCCCTTTATTTTTTCCACTCCTTTCCTACCTCCTCAGGAAATTATTCCCTTGCAATAATTTTCAAGATTTTACTCTAGGATCATTAGAGTGTTCTTGTTGGATCCCTATCCTTTTAGGCCACCACATATTTTTATTTCAAACACGCATAATAAATGAAACTACACCATTTAAGCAGAGGGGCCTAGAGTCTTAAAGAAGTATCAAATACTCACCAATTTGTTCACCTGAAAATTTTTCTCACCAATTTTTTTTGGTGCGCACCGTGGGGAAGACTTGGAAAAATATGCACCCAAAATATGAATCACAAGAAAATACAAAATAATTCAAACAAGGTTTGGTATAGATGAGATATTCAAAGTGTTTCCTTAGTTGGAGCCTCCGGAGAAATTAATACCTTATAGAATTAGTGGCATAGGGAGGGGATTGTGTTATTTTTGTCTCTAAGACATCTACCACTTCTTTTAAAGGACAAAGAAAATGGATCCTTATGGATAAGTTCTAATATTTATGCCCCAAATTCTAATGTGGAAAGAAGGAACTTGTGGACTAAAAATTTACATTTTTGGTCTCAGTTTAAGGATTTTGATTGGTTGGTTGGAGGGTATTTTAATAATCCTTTAACTCCTGAGGATAAAAAAGGATAGATATAGTAACAACACGGGGATTTTGTAGATTTCATCTCTCGATAGTAACCTTTTGGATATAGAGATGAGGGTGTCAAGTATACTTTGACTAATCACAGAGTGGGAGATAATCTCATTAAAATTAAGTTGGATAGATTCCTAATTAATCCATCATGGTTGTCTTCTTTTGGGGGTTCTTTGACAAATTTATCCAAAATAGGATCATACCATAATCTTATTTGTCTTAATTCTTGTAAATTTGATGGGCTTGAAGGTAGAACTTTTAGGTTCTTCAAAATGTGGTTGTAGCATCCAGAGTATTAAGGATTTGATTCAATCATGTTGGAAAATCAATGTGAAAGGCAATGTCATGTTCCAATTGGTGACAAAACTCAAAAATGTCAAGGCTAGAATTAAAATATGGAATAAAGAAACCTTTGGCAATATTTTTGTTCAAAAATCTCAGATTGCTAAAGATTTAAGAAAAATTGAGGAGCAGATTAAAGTTTTGGGCATGAATCAAGAGTTAAGAGACAAAGAGAAAGTTATTCTTTCAGAATATCATACTATTAAAGCTAAATAAGAAGTTTATTGGAAAAAAAATTCCACGGTGACTTGGTTGAATGAGGGAGACATGAACAAAAAATTATTTCACTTAAATTCCTCCATTCATAATGTTACGTTATAGATCTTGTTTTCATGTGTGGAAGTGTTGAAGACTGTACACTAAAATTACTATACACTGTCCACAATTTGGGCCTCAAAAACATGCCCGATAGCTTGGGAAATGTGCTCTTCTTATATGGGCAGGATTTTGACCCATAGTTTTATGGGATGACTTTGGCCCATGGTTTTGGTACCCATGATATTGTAAAACTACTTAAGAAGTTAACTAATTATGTTCTTTTGTGCATATGGTAGGGTTGATGTAACATTGTAGAGGTGTGTAAATTAAAGTGTGCATTCAAGAGAGTTTTTAACATAGCTCCAAATAGATCTGGGTATTGTATTGAGAGAGAGGTGGCTTGTAATAAAATATGAGCAAATGATTCTTGGTGGATGTAGCCCAAATTGGGTGAACCATGTTAAATATTTTTTTGTGTTGTGTTCTTTTATTTTCTACACTTATATTTCAGATTTGTGTTATTATTTTGAATATTAGTTTCTACTATCGTAATTCTTAGTAGGATTTTTCGCATATTTTATCCCTTATTTCATAACACATACAAACAACAATTGAATTCTATAAGTTATGGATAGGAATGGTATAAAAACAAACAAGCAAAAGGTAATTGTTGTTGAATTTAATAACTTTTTTAGATTTGTTATCAAAGGGTAAAGAGCCCGATCTAGTTAAGGAGAGTGCTTTGGCCAATATTTTCCATCACATTATCTCCAATTAGGATAATGTTGATCTTACTAAAATTCCATCTCCTGAATAAATTAAAGTTGTGGTCTTTGATCTAGAGGGGGATAAATGTCTTAGACCAAATGGTTTTCCGGTATTTTTCTTTCGGGAATTTTACGAAATTGTTCATGTTGATGTTGAAAATGCTATTAAATATTTATTTTTGCATGGAAAGATCTTGAAGGAAGTTAACAATACTTTTATATCTCTCATTCCTAAGATTCCTGGGGCAGAAAAGGTTGTTGATTTTAAACCTATTAGTTTGTGTAATACTGTCTATAAGATTATTAAAAAAATTATCTCCATCGAATTAAGAGTTTACTAGAAAGCTTTATCTCTCCAAATCGGGGGATTTTTTTGAAGGAAGGTGTTGAGTGTGGAGCTTAATTGCTTCACAGAAATCTTGTTTTTACATGTTGTTGGATTTAATAAAGTGACTAGTATTGGTCGTGTAGTGACCGAAATTGGTCAAAAAGTAACCAACATCACCAACTCTGTGCGGACGGTGCTTTGTTTTGTGGCCAAAAATTATAATAAATAGTTTTCTTTAAATATGATTTATTGATTGTAAAATCATAGTTAGTTACCAAGAATAGATATATATGCATGTGTGTGCATTGTATGAGGGTATGAGAGAAGAAAATAGCACTTGTTTTCATGTTAGTTTTCTTGGTGAGAAAGAAAGAGTAGATGTGTGAGGGAAAAATAATTAACATCCCGTGAGGTGTTAGAGGACAACATATCTTCATCATTGTATTTCCTTTATAAAGCAATGAATAATAATTTTGGCCATTTCTTGGTGGACTTATCCCACACCGGGTGAACCACATTAAACTGGTGTTATCTTTATATTGTTTATTTCACATTCATTGCTTGTATGTTTTATCTCGATTTTAGATCTCGTGAAACATTGTTATATGGTTAAATCCCAACAACCTGGTATTAGAGATTTGTTAGGAAGTTTTGTGTGATAACATGATTTACTCATCGAGGATTTTCTAATTGAGTGGGAACATAGAAATGAGAAGATAGTAAATATTGAGAAGAGAAATTTGACAATCTATGGAAGATGTAGGTGGAGGATTATTTGTATCAGAATGATCTATACTTACCATTGGATGAACATGCACAACCAAACATGATGACTGATGAAGAATGGAAGGTTCGTGGCAAAAAGGCTCTAGGATCTATAAGATTGAGCCTCACAGCATTAGTGGCTTCAAACTTTACAGATGTAAAAACCATGGTAGAGTTGATGAAATATTTAGCAAATTTTTATGAAACTCCTAGTGCTTCGAATAAGGTTTATTTGATGAATTTTTTTAATTCTAATATGTAAGAATGTGGACATGTATCTAATCATTTGAATAATTTCCATTCTATTGTAAATAAATTAAAATTAGTAGAAATTATGTTTGATGATGAAGTAAAAGCACTTTTATGCTCTTTGCCGAGATAGTTGGGATAACTTGGTAATGGTTGCTAGTAGTACAATGTCTTCTTCTAAAGGTTTGAAATTTGATGATGTGCTTAGCATAATCCTTAATGAGGAAATACGTAAGAAAATCTCGGAGAAGCATCAGCTAGAAATGTTTTAAATGTAGGAAGCAAGGGAAGATCTAAGGAGAGATCAGCACAGAGAGCAAGAAGAATGGGAGATCAAAGTCAAGAAATGGCTGATCTAGATCCAAGTACGGAGATTTAATTTTCTAGAATTTTGGAAAGAAAGGACACGTAAAGGAGTGTCGGTCTAAGGAAAACAAAGAGAATACATAAAAAAAAGGTAACGAGGCAAATGTTGCAAGTGAGGTAAAATAAGATGCCCTTATTATCTCCTTGGATAATAAATTAGAATATTGGGTTTTATATTCTGGAGATTCTTTCCATGCTACCCCTAATAAGGTTTATTTCAAAAATTATGTTGTGGTGATTTTAGACAAGTTTATTTAGGAGATGACGAGACATGTAATATTATTGGTAAAGGTGATGTTCATCTAAAGTTGTAGAATGGAAATCTATCTATATTGATAGATGTGAGGCATATGCCAAGCCTCAAAAGAAATATAATATTTGTAGGGAAACTAGGTGAATCTGGATGTGTGGTTACATTCATAGCTGATTCTTTGAAGGTTACCAAGGGATCTCTTGTTGTGGGAGGAGCTAAAAAGGTAGGAACTTTATATTTGTCTACTTTTGTTACTAATTAATTTTATGTGTTGTCTACTATAGATTCATATGGAACCATGTGGCATAATTGGCTAGGCCATATAAGTGAAAAAGGAATGCAGATCCTAAAGGTTAAGGGTAATTTATTAGATTTGAAATAGTTAGATCTTGAATTTTGTGAGCATTGCATATTTGGAAAGTAGAAGAGAGTGAGATTTCTCAAGGTTGGGTCAAAAATAAGGAGCATAAATTAGAGCTTGTACACTCATTTGTGGGGACCAGCTTAGGTAGCTTCCATTGGAGGATCCCAATATTATGTGACTTTCATTGATGATGCCACAAGGAAGGTATGGATTTTTTTTATTAAGCATAAATCTAATGTTTTTTAGAATTTTAAAAGATGGAAATCCCTTGTGGAAAATGAAACAAACTTAAAATTAAAGTGCCTTAGATCCGACAATGGTGGTGAGTACTCGCAACAAGGCTTTCAATTATTATTGTTCGGTGAATGAAATACGAAGAGAAAGAACGGTTCTAGAACTCCACAAGAAAATGGAGTTATAGAAATAATGAACAAAAACAATCATGGAACATGCTAGAAGCATGAGGATACATGTTAGTTTGCCTTTGAAGTATTGGGCGTATAAAGCGAGTGCATACAACAATGTACTTGATCAATTGTGGGCCTTCAACAACACTGAATGGTGGAATACTAGAAGAAGCTTTGTCTGGAAAAGAGGTAGATTTTTCTTTTATTTTATTTTTTGGCTCATAAGATTTTGTGCATGTTGATAGGGAAAATAGGAAGAAGTTGGATGTTAAATCTAAGATATGTACTTTGATTGGTTATGGCTCTAGTGATTTCGGATATCATTTTTGGGATTTAGAAGATTCTAAGATTGTTAGGAGTGGTGACGTTGATTGAAATGAAAAAGAATGTATAGGGATCAGGTTTTGGTTCCTAAACATAAAAAAATTGATGAGATTTTGAAGGAAAATAAACTTTCAGATATGAAACAAACATCCACAAACACCGGCATTGGTTCTATAGAAGTCACTTCTAGTCAAGCTAATTAGTATTGACAGACAAGATCAAGTTCATAATAGATAACTATTGGAACCAATGTTGGTACTCCTCGAATCGGTGGCAAGTGAGGCAATCGAAGGAAGTTGACAGAAAGAGGAACCATGATCGTTTATAGAATCACAGTCGATCGTGACTAGCATCACCACCGACAGAGATTGACACGAATGTATAATAGGCACAAAATGAGCCCCACACACCATATATCTTAGTGATAAGGTAAAAAAGAGTAAGTAGACCTCCAAAGATAATTTCACCTTCCTTTTCATATTTATTATTGATTGATAGTGGTGAACCAGAAAGCTTTGAAGAAGCAATGCATATAGATACCCACATGTAGTGGGAGCATGACATGGATGAGGAGATTGACTCCTTAGAACAAAATCAGACATGAGATTTGGTCAATTTTCCATAAGGTAAGAAAGCACTACAAAACAAATGGGTTTACAGTGTTAAGGAAGAAGAGGGTGGACTGAAATGATACAAGGTGAGGCTTGTTGTAAAGGTATTTGCAAAGAAAGCAGGTATGGACTTTGATGATATTTTTTCTCTTGTAGTTAAGATGACTTATATTCGTATTATTCTAAGTTTGGTTACAATAGAAGATTTGCATTTAGAATAGCTTGATGTTAAGATGTCTTTTCTTCATGGTGATTTGGAGGAAGAGATTTAGATGCAACAACCACTTGGTTATGAATTCAAGGGTAAGGAGAAAATTGTGTGTAGATTGAAAAAGATCCTATATGGGCTCAAACAAGCTCCAAGGTAATGGTATTTGAAATTTGACAGTTTTATGCATGAGCATGGTTATATCGATGTGAATATGACCATTGTATTTATGTTAAGAAGCTTGAAAATGGGAGCTATGTTATTTTGTTACTGTATGTGGATGATATGTTGATTGCAAGATCTAGTATGCAGGACATTGGTAAAATTAAAGAAAGGATAGCTCACACATTTGCAATGAAGGATTTGGGAGCTGCAAAGAAAATCCTTGGCATGAAAATTCACTGAGATAGAAAAAAAGAAGTTATATTTGTCTCAAGAGGTTTATATCAATAAGGTGTTGGAAAGGTTTAACATGAAAGATTCAAAACCTTTTAGTACACCTATGGCTAGACACTTCAAATTGAGAAAATATCATTGCCCTTAATCACATGAGGAGGTTGAGTACATGACACACGTTCCCTATGATTCAGCACTAGGAAGCCTTATGTATGCCATGGTTTGTACTAGACCAAACATTGCACAGGTAGTGGGAGTTGTGAGTAGGTTTATGGCTAACCTGTAAAAAGAACATTGCTAAGTAGTCCAAAGGATTCTTAGGTATTTGAGAGGGACATCATGTATGGAGTTATGTTATGGAGGGTTAGATACTTATTTACAAGGCTATATTGATTTAGATATGGCTAAATATTTGGATGGCAGGAGGAGCACCACTGAATATGTTTTCATAGTAGGTGGAATGGAAATTAGCTAGATTTCAATATTACAAAAGGTTGTGCCTTTGTCTAATACAGAGGCAGAGTATGTTGTAGCTACAAAAGCTAGCAAGGAGATGATATGGATGAGTAGGTTCATGGAAGAGTTAGTAAGGAGAAAGAGGATTACAGATTATACAATGATAGTTAGAGCGTGATCCATCTGGAAAAGAACTCAAAATTTTATTCAAGAATGAAACACATTTAGTTGAGGTATCACTTCATATGGCAGGTGTTGGAGGATGGGAAGCTGAAGTTAGAGAAAATCCATACGGATGAGAACCCTATGGATATGCTAATGAATCCATTGGTAAAGGAGAAGTTGGAGCTTCACTCCACTTCTGTTGGTCTTCGAGTTTGAGACTTGAAGAGGAAGAAACAGGCCAAGGAAAAGGATCCAAGGATGGTGATGTATAGTACAGTGTAAAAATTGATCTCCAAGTGGGATATTGTTGAGTGTGGAGCTTAATTGCTTCACAAAATCTTGTTTTTACATGTTGCTAGATTTGATAGTGACCGACATTGGTCGATAAAGGAAATACATCGATTAGGTAGTGACCGACTTCAATCATTTATCAAACAACTTGGGTTAGGAAGTGACAGGAATTGGTCGTGTAGTGACCGACATCAATCAGAAGTAACCTGGAATCGGTTAACTGTGTGATGGTGCTTTGTTTTTTGGCTGAGAATTAGAATAAATATTTTTCTTTAAAGATTATTTATTGATTGTAAAATCATAGTTAGTTACCTAGAATAGATATATAATCATATATGCATTGTATGAGGGTATGAGAGAAGAAAATAACAATTGTTTTCATGTTAGTTTTCTTGGTGAGAAAGAAAGAGCAAATGAGTGAGGGAAAATGTTGAACATCCTGTGAGGTGTTGGAAGACAACATAGATTCATTGTATTTCCTCTATAAATCACTAGATAATAATTTTGGCCATTTCTTGGTGGACATATCCCACACCTGGGTAAACCACAATAAATATGTCATTATCCTTCTCTTGTTTATTTTATCTTCTCGGTTTATTTCCACATTCATTGCTTGTATGCTTTATCTGATTTTAGATTTGTGCAACACCGATGGGTGTCGTTATTCCCTTTATTTAATCAACTCTTAGTTGACACCATATTCAAACTAGGGGTGTGTTTGAAGCTATATGCAACAAGAAGAATCTTAGTGATCTAGTAATTGATTGTAGGTATTTATTATTTTTATATTTTCTAGGGGGTTTTGCAATATATTTAGGATTCCTTGGCCAAATCCTTATTAAAAATATACTATAAGAAACTTTCTAAAATAAACACCCATTTCTGAAACAAATAAATCTTTAGAATTAGACGTGTTGTTGGAAATGAAACATGCTTTTACTGAGAATAAAACAAATTATTGGAAGTAAACACACTCTTGCAAAATGAAACAAATTGTTGGAAGTAAACACACTCTTTGCAGAATGAAACAAATTGTTAGAAGTAAACACACATTGTAGAAGTAAACACACTTGCTTGGAAATAAACAAACGTTTGAAAATGCTTGCAAGGAAATAAGAGTCTAACCTATAACACTTGCAGGGACAAGTACGTGATAGAATTTAACTAAAGAATCAAAAGCATTTATAGAATTAACACTTAACATATTTACATGAATTGCTTAGAAATATAAATACCAATAAAACAAATAATCCTGCTTCTTGGAGGAGTGGGCCCTTGCTCCACCTTGAATCAAGAGTTGACAAAGTATGATTCTCTCAAAATGAAATGAATATCTTATTACTGAAATGTTCTATCTTACAAACTTCATTATATATCTATCATATATATAATATATTATATTTCTAATTTATCTACAGTGTCCTTACACATATTTCATCATCAAAATATGTATCTCATTGATTTCTCTATCACTGGATGTTGTCAAAATAAATAGATTCCCATTGATTCTAGAACTTTGGAGAAGTTCTGGAACCAAAGGGAACTATTCTCAAACTAATCTTGAAATTTCCCGAGCTAAGCGCATGAGTTTTGGAACTAAGAGATGGAGTTCGGAACTAAGCCTCAACGAATCCGGAACTAAGTGATAAAGTTCCTTTGATGTGTGATGGAGTTCCAAAAAATCTGGAGGTTTCTGAGCTACATCAGACAAGCCAATGTTCCCAAAAACATGTTGGCTGCTTCATACTTTGTTCTTCTGATTAAATGTGACCTATTTTATTGCAAAAACTAAATTTCCACACACTTTATTAGGAATTACAGAGTTTTTAGATGTTAGAACTTAATCCAACAAGAGATGGAAAATTACATCCTAAATTATACTAGATCAAACAAAAGTCACAAAATGCAATCAAACTTGATAAAAAGGAGAGTACAATAATATCATTTATTACACATTAATCAGGCATACATTGGCTTTATCATCTCCCCCACACTTACTTTTTTTTAAGTCCTCTTAAAAAATTTACTCTTCAAAACTTGGGTTATTAATTTTATATTCCAATTGACTACTTAGGTCAAATGGTTGAAACTAAATATCCCAGGGTTTCTTGGCCTTCAGAGTATTATACCCCGATCCTTCTTTTATCTTTCTCTACCACTCCTAAAAGTGAGTGGGATATTGAGGCTCTCTATTTTTCCATGGAGACATGGGAGTGAGAAGGAGAGGATGCCTTGTTCTCATTCCCATCCATATGCCCCTATGTTTTTCATTGACCTAAGGGATTAGTGTACATAAAGCTCTAGCTCTTTCCAGACTCCATATTAAGTTCATGGGAGATATCACTTCTCTTCTTCTTAATGCAACTGTGAGAAACTCCCATCTCTTAAATAATCCATCATAAATATCTTCAAAGTTTTTCTCCTCATAAGAGGTGAAGGAATCAATAATTTTTGTAGACTGGCAAGATAATGTGCCTTGAATCTACTGTCAAAGGAATGGGATCTGAAATGTATAGAAAGGAAAATGGTTTTCCATAGTGAGCTCTCATGTAGATGCCGATGAACTAGCCTTTAATAAATGTTCAGAATCCTCTCTTTCCATGCTATCTAATTTTTAAGTATAGAAAAATGCATTCAGCTGGCTTTCCCCTACATACAAATTGATCATGAAGCTTGTATTCTTTTCCAACATAAAATTACAGAGATAGAATTCACAGAGAATATTTTTTTGCTCTACACTGGCTAAGGAATATGTTATCATGAAATCTAATTCATATTTTATTTCATGTGGAAGGCCACATGAAATCCTTGATAGCTGCCAATGAATAAATTGCTCTTCTAGAAAGACATTGTATGCAGGAAAAGGTCTCCTGCATGTGAGTAATATTTCACTCATTATGCAGACCATTTGCATATTTACCAAACATTTAAACTTTTCTTCTTCCATTTTGTAAAAAATTTCTTCCCATTCCTTCCTTTTCTTCTTATCCTCTTCCATCTTGCTTCTTAGTTCCTCATTTGATGTTTTAAATTCATTAAAAATTTTACAGGTATCATCCCACAACTGCTTAAGTGGCCATAAATTCAATTCAATTTGTACAACCTGATTCATTGAATATATCTTTGACATAACACTCTTTTTACTAGCCAATTGACATTATTTCTCTTTTTCTACCATTTTTTGACTAATGTCAATTCTTCAGTCCTATCTGTGAGTTGAGTTTTTAGTTGCTCAATGAGCATTTCCCTATGCTCTAATTTGTTCTTGAGGAAGTTTAATTCCTCATCCTTCTCCCTAATGATAAGTTCTACTCTAGAAAAAATAGAGCCTGTCTAACTTGTTGTTTCTCCTCTTTTTTGAAATTTCCTTGGGGAATGAGTATTCCTCTTCCACTAAAGGGAATTTCCCTTTCCATTTCCAAGATGCAAATTCCTCTTCTTCATGTGACAGTGTTGTTGATTCACCCATCTCCGAAAAGCCTCTTCTTCAAATATTTCATCTTCTTTCTCCACCTCAGTTTAACTTGGTCAAGGAGGAGACATTTTCATGTTTCCTAGAATATTAATGACTTTTTTCTCCAAACCATCTTGTTCTTCAATATCCACTAGAGTTTCCCTTGACCTCTTATGAACTCTTCTTCTTTGAGGAGATTAAAATTTCTGAAGTGGGATTCCTCCTAGAGATTTTTCTAATTTTCACTTCATGATCCATCTTAGGTGAACTATCACTATCAAAGAAAAATATTAGTTATTCTAGTATTGTTGCAGAGGAAGGAGTTTCTTTTGAAGGCATAATAGGTTTTGCATCTTTGATCATTCTTTCAGATCTCCTCCTCTTTGGCACATTAACCCCACCTATTTCCTTCTTTTTCTCTTATAGGGGATCAATCTCCAAATTAATTTTAGGGGAGAAAGGGGTTGGTATTCCCCTCCTAATAATATCAGGGATTTGTTTGAATTTGTTAAGGAACTTTTCCCATGCTTCTTCTCCATTTTTCTTTGAGATAAAATGGTGCTGATGGACTGATGGACTAATCCATGATGTCTAATTGTCCCAACTCCCCAAGAATACCTTTGAGCCATTATCTAGATGGATTCAAAAAGGAACCATGGAAGGTTTACTATATATTCTAGTTTTGTAGCCCCATACCTAAGATATATTAGCATCTTAAGGACCTCTCTTTCCACAGTCCCAAATTAGCCATTGTAAGTTAGGTACTTAACTATCCAAAATTCTACCCTGTCAAAGGGTTTGGGAAAGCTGGCTCTTTTGAACCCCTTGATGATTTTCTTAGTGTTATAAATATATTGGGGTTTAGATTCCCCCTCTTGTATCAAGGTTTCCACTAGTTCTTTTAGGGTCCCCTTGACAAGATTTGGGACATGTACAATTGGTACCCTGATACATTGCTCATTGTATTTACAATAAAGGGAATTACAATGATTTTAACCTTAGTTATGGATTCTTCTAAATTTACAAAAATTCCCTTACCAATTTGTCATTGTACTTTGATAATTTCTTTAGAACTCCAGCCACCCTACTTGTTTAAAAATGGCTGCCACTTCTCCATCTGCAAGAAGTTGTGTATCATCCTCTGGCTTTGACTTATTTTTGATCCCCATGGAAAAGAGGATGATTTAAATTCTTCCTTATTTCAAATCCTTACTGTCGAGGAGATAGCTTCGTAACTACTTTGGATTTAGCTGTGGAACTATTGGATTTTTTTGTGAACTCGCCTCGGTTTAGCTATGGAATTCAAATATAATTCTATTGTTTCTTCCTTGAATTTTTTCAAAACTGCTTCTCAACTTTGTTTATTCTTCCCAAATGATAGCTCATTATTAATATTCTTCCAATTTTACTTGTCTAATCGACATCACCCTCATTCTTACTTACTTTTAATCATACTATACAATAAATGACTCATCATACCGACTACTTAAATCAATTCTAATCACACATGTGAACTTTTAATTTAACCTTTAATAAGATCAAGACATAATTACCATCCTTGTTGATGTAATTCCTCCGCCTTGATGACTCATCATTCTTAAAAATGTGAAAAAGGAAAAATGGTTAGAAAAGACAGTTGAAATTCCAAAGAAGTTCCTTTTATTTTGAATTAGCCATTTATTGAGGAGACCAACCGCCATTTCTTGTTTTCGGTTGGTCTTTGAGAGTTTTTTTAGAAGAGAACACTATTTACTGGTTTTCCTTCCCTCCCTTTTTACTTTTTTATATTTTTTTCATTTTTTTGGAGGAAGAGAATGCCATTTGCTAGTTTTCATTCTCTTCTCTTTATTTTAGATCCATACATCTAATTACTTGATCATTTTGGAATAATTACGTTCTTCCATATGATCAAATTCCTGTGCACTTCAATATCCTTTAAGAAATCATCCTTGGTAGGATGCTTCCTATAATTTTTCAGCCTATGTCCATTGACCAAAAGTGTCCTTATATTTCCATCAATGGTAAGTAGATGAATAGAGCCATTGCCAAATATCTACTCAATCTGATAAGGTTGTAATCCCGCCTAGTTCTCAATTTGCCTCTGAATTGCTTTGGTACTTGGAATCAAACACTAATGCCCAATCTCCTACCTTGAATTTCCTTTCCTTGATATGTGTATCATGCCACTACTTCCTTTAGTCTTGAAGTATCTCTGTCTATTGAAGTTCTTCCAATCTTAGTGCATCCAATTCATTGAGTTGTAGAATTCTTTCCTTTTGTGTTGCAACCAATTTAGTTGTTGTTCTCGATGTTTTTAGTTAAAATTAAATGGGTAATAAGGGATTTTTCCCATAGACTAACTCATATGTTGAGAACCCTATTATAGTCTTCCAAGTTGTATTATAATCCCTGTGCAGCTTCAAGTAACCTCTTTACCCAAATCTCTTCTACCTACTTCAACTATTTTGGTGAGGATGTTGTCCAATTCTATGTTTGTCACTTTTGCTTGCCCATTTTATTGTGGGTGATAGGGAGATGACTTAATATGATTGATATGATAATATATTGTGAAGGTCTCAGATCATATTGGACATGAATCTGTGGACCTTGGTCTAAAATCGTGCTTGGTGGACAAAACTTCATCATAATTTTGTGCCAAATAATATCAAGAATCGCATCTTCATTAGCATTTGTTAAAGCCAGAACCTCTGCCCACTTTGTCACATAATTAGTACATACAATAATGTGTTCCTTTCCTTGTGAAGGAGGACTAAAAGGGCCAACAAAATCCATCCCCCACCTTTCAAATGGTTCAATCACTACTTGAGGTTACAGAGGCATTTCATTGGTGAAAGTTGGTTGTCCCATCCTTTGACAAGGATCACACTGCTTGATGTATTTCTTCACATATTTATACAGAGATGGAAAATAATAGCTAGTAGTGTAAACACTAAAATTAGGTCACACTCCCCTTTCGTTCCTCGACAAATAAGCACCCTTTATTACATTTACCTAGCCATGACCCCCTTCACCCCACTAATATTAATTTAATTAAATTAATGCATTATCCTCACTATATTTATTATTTAAATATCTTATTTAAATAATATCTACACATATAGTTCACTTAGACACCTCATCAATCTAACTCAACCTAAGACTTATTCTTAGCAAGTTACCATAACTAATTAAGACTTACCCAAATCCTAAAAATCAATGCCTACATTCCCTCTAACCACATTCCCATATGCTCACAAGAGGCTCGAGTCTAATCCACGAATAATGACACAAGATCCAAGGAAATCGGAGGATCTCCTAGTTTAGTAAACCTAGGAAATCCCACCTTGACCTATGTTGGTTACCCTAACCGTCACCTAGGTTAAGCCGACCACCGCCGCTACCCCTTTTAACCCCTAAACTACCTTATTCTCAAGGTTGGAAAACATTGGGAGAAAGTTGATGAGAAAGAACACATCTCAGAGAGATAACGCATCTTCAGAGAGCTAATTCCAGTGAAAACTCACATCCAAGGAAGGAGATTGAGCATCTTCTCCTGCATAGCCATCCCAACCATGATCTGATCCAACCAAGCAAAGAGGAGTGTGCATGTAGTCCATGCAGAAGATTTTCTTCAGTTGGTGATCACTTACATCCTTCAAACCCATCATCATCACCTCCATCCTTCACACACAGACCTTCAAGAATGAAATCCAAGTAAGTACAACATCATACTTTCTTGGTTATTTCATTTCATCATTATTTTATCACTCATTGTTTATCTTTCTCCTTATTGACCTTATCCAACATTTTCACCTTCATAGACCCATTAAAAACCTCACAAAAGCCTACTACTTCACCCAATACCTCATCCCGACCAACAAAAATCCTTTATGCAATCACAAAGGAGACAAAAACCTTGTTTCGTGACATTTCCAAATCTCACAAGAACTGCACTAGTTATACCTAACCGCCGTTGGTCACCCCTGACCGACACCGGTCTCTATGTTTTCCCACACAACCCTAAATAGAGACCTACCCACCTAATTTTACCTCACCCTCACTCGGCCGTGATCTACCGGAGACCTTTATCGACCTTCGAGAGACCAGAACCAATCATTTGACCTTTGGATTCTATTCTAGCTTATCTGTTAGATTAGATCTATTTCTTATTGTGTTTTAAGTGAGATACCTAAATCATTTCAAAATAACAATAGGATTTACTTTGTTTAAAGCATTAATTTGTTTAAAATAGTGGACTAACAGCCATCTAGGAAGTATCATACTTCTCGGATCTAGCTTACACTAGGCAATTCACTGCCCATATTGTTTAATTCTTTCTAGTGGTCTTGTTTTCATTACAGGTAGTTCCTCCTAGCCAAAAGGAAGCTCTCATGATTAGTTGTGGATTCGGAAGTCATACATGTGCAACAACCCATCAACCAACATTTGAATAGGCATTCCTCCTATGCCAGTGACCCTATCTGTTTCCTCAACAATTTAAAGAACTAATCTAAGAAAAAGGTGAAACATTTTGGCACACTGGTGGGACCCATCCGAGGTTCCTTGCATTTCATTCATTCCTAGGAAAAAATTGTGTGTTTGTTTCCCTTATAAAAAGCGTACACACTAATTTTCTTCCCTGGTAATCCACATCTCCTTTCTATTTTCTATAAAGGAAAATTTTCTTTTGGTGTATTTAAAAAGAATCATTTCTTCATGTTTTGTGAATGTAGTGAAAGATCATCCCTCTTTCTCTTCATTTTATTGTGTCATCCAATTTCACATTTTTGATTTGGGTTTAAAAAAATTGCATTCCATTCTGATTTATTGCATTAACGCACATTAATTGACGGCAACCTATACGCTAGAATTCATGACCGGTGATGGTTGACAAACGAATCATAGAAAAGAACTTCTATCGTTTTCTCTTTCGTGAGTCTTACCAAACCACACAAAAATTGAAAATACATACATTCTTAAACAACATCCTACCTGGAAGAAGTTGTAGGTGATCACATAATCACGGCATAGTGGGCACCTAGCTTGTTGCTCTGTCGAGTCATACTTCAGAGAAAAGCCCACCCCCACCATAACATACCTAAAACCTCACCTTTTAGATCTCCTTCTTTCACCAAAAACACTATTTCACAATTCATGTGTCAATCCTAAAATAACATAAGCTAAACAAAGGATCACATTTTCTTAGTGTTTCGCTTGGCTTGCGTTTTGAGGTGAAAGATCACGTTCATCACTCTTTTTGTTCATCCGCACACTCCTCATCATAGTTGGTGTATTTTGGATTCACCTAAGTGTGCATGGGTCATATCATCATCATTCCTATAATTCTGGGTCTAATTCCACATAAAATTTTAATTCAAAACCACTTTCTTTCATCATTGTTTCAATTCCACATGTAATCGCATCTGTTACCTCGATCGCCATCGTTATACCTAACCGACATCAGCTTCTAGGTCCTTTTTCCTAACCTACTCAAAAGGACATTTTCACTTCACTTTCTTCCACTTTCCACAGCTCTCTTTCACTTTCATTATTCTCATTGATGTTTTAAACGTCTTCGATATGGCATACCTGCAGCCGATTTTACCTTCTACCTCATTGTTTACTTACTTATCGTCCATTTTCTACAAGGACCGGAAATAGTTACCCCCGACCGACGCGTCGGTTTTACCTAACCAAGATCAATTATCCTATTTCACATTCCAGCCACTATTCGTTACTTCATGCATTGTTTATCACCGATTCACTGTTTTTATTGTTCTCTATGTCATTTACAGAGAAGCAGCCCTACCTAATCAATACTGGCTCACATGGTGCTTGACCAAGACAAGTAAGCACCCTCGTGTTCCACACTAGTTTCCAACCACTCCCACCTAGTCCTTCACCACCTTTTATTTTATCACCAGCCATGGATCCCATCTAGCCTACCGCTATCGCTACCGAGAGATGAGGAGTTCACATGACTCCTTGACCAAAAGCCTGCCGCCTTGCAGTTTTACCTCTCCTACTCGTCCACTCGAGACGCCTCGGGTCAGTTGATATACGACATGCCTGTATCTATCCCCCAACTCTTGTACCCACTTCCACATCAGCCCCATCTAGCTCTGTGCTACCCGCATCCATGTTACCCCCAGTCATTTAAAAGTTAGGTTCTATACCCACTATGACTACCACATCTCAGTACCTCTCGTGGCACCCATCACATCCACCATACGCCGACAACTACCCAAACACAACCTCATCCACACCTCATGTCTCACACATACCTATAGCTACATTCCCACCTCCAGTGTTAGTGACTTCTACCCCATTTCAGAATGTGGTTCTTTCCATTCCATAATCATTCGCCCCTATTGCCACTAGGGTTACCATGACCCTTCCACCCCGATACATACTACCAACAACCACCTTTTTTAGTTTGTTATTCATTACGAGTATGTACCCTCTATTTCATTGCCTTCTTCTCCACAACCTTACATGGCAGCCCCATACACCTGGAATGTCATCCCCATTATATGCCCAAAACCAACCTCCTCACACTATAGGAGGCATTCAATCATCACAAGCCACCAATGACCTAATTAAATTGATTTTGACAAGATGCAAACACTGAAGTATCAGTTTTCAGCTCTCGCAACACTCTCACCTACAACAAGATTTGCAACGATCCTATTCACCCATCCATTCCCATCCATTCATACCCTGTGCATTGGGAAATGCCTAAATTTAACCCCTTTAATAACAAGGAAGACCCACAACAACATTTGCGCTCATTCAAACATAGGTGCATTAGATTGGTATAGTGGGTTACCCAAACACTCTATATTCTCATTTAATTAGGTAGCCCAAGCTTTCTTGGACCATTTCTCTATCAATATAGCTAAGAATGTTACCATGAACAATCTATATTCCACACATTAGTACAAGGATGAATATATCATAGATTTTTTCACTCATCGGCGCAAGCATTTGATCAATCAACTTACCTTCCAACTACCACAAACTGAACTCATCGAGCTCTTCACATGAGCTTGTGCTAGACATATCTCCTCGACCTTGCAGGTCCAAACTTTCCGAACATTCGATGAGGCATTCACTATGGCATGAAAGTTAGAGATTTGGGCCATCAAAGAGAAGAAAATCTAATTACGAAATAATAATTTGACATT
This sequence comes from Taxus wallichiana var. yunnanensis, assembly GCA_018340775.1. Classification (NCBI taxonomy): domain Eukaryota; kingdom Viridiplantae; phylum Streptophyta; class Pinopsida; order Cupressales; family Taxaceae; genus Taxus; species Taxus wallichiana. The sequence continues at coordinate 308,685,436 of CM031243.1, read as the reverse complement.
CAAGTTGAATGAAACCTATTCTTCTTCCAAACCACCAAACCAATTATTCAAAGGCCAAGGGTACCGCTAACACAGTGGTACTCAAGGCCGACCCGACTCATCCAACTAATTAGGCTACACCCTCATCTAATTTATCACCGTCCAGGATTTTGAATTGCACAAGAGAAACGAAAATATACCCCAATTGGGGAACCTTATTCTTCTATCTTAGAAATGCTTATCAAAGCTGGGGCCATCACCCTTCCACCCATAAAACCACACATTAGTTTTGACCCTACTTACCCCATGCTTGCATGGTATAAAGAGCATGATTTCTGTAACTATCATTGAGTGAAGAGTCATAGTGACGGTAATCGCATCAATTTCAAGAATATTTTCCAAGAAATGCTCAAGAAATATGAGTTAACCGTGGATAATCCCAATGCCACCCCTAACCAAAATCTAAAAATATTTACAAAACCATTTCCCAACCATGCCCCTTCATCCAATCAATCCGTTGAGACATCCACTCATGATACGCATACCCATGAGGTTCACGCAATCTTTAATGAGGTACCTGTCACCTCTCAATCACCTCACATCCCTTCCATAGAGGAAATCCTAGCCCAAAATCCTCCTTCCACATTGGAACGAACCTCCATTGTTCCTTCACCAATAGAGGAACACCTTTCATCTCCTTCATCACCAATGGAGGAGTCTTCCACTAACATCGATCCCCTCTCTCCCCTAGCTTCACCACTTAGAGATCCTTTGCCTACCATACCTCCTCCACCCATAGTAAGAGCTCCCATTACCTCCTCCACCCATGAGGAGCACCCATTACCTCCTCTACCTACGAGGAGCACCTACCCATTCCTCCACTTATAGAGGAGATCCCATCATCTCCTTTGCCCATCATAGACCCAATGGAGAAACCTTTGCCTCTTGGAGAGCATTCCCCATTGGCTACCCAACATCCAAGAAACCTACTTTCAACTCTCTTACCCACGGAAGCCGAAGCCGCCAATTCCCTGTCTCTAAGAATTTTTTTAGGGAATTACCATTAGGTCCTCACAACTCCACCCATAAACGTGTCATTCTCATGTTTGGCTGATCACTTAGATTATGTAGATAGGGCTTTACTATGGGGGAGCCTCTTACTCCCTGTCTCAACACAGATGCAGAGATCCCTCGATGACACCTCCAGTATCTACCAAAACACATTTCCACCCATCAAACCAAATACAACCATTGTTGTCGCAACCCCTTACACGATACATGTTAGCACTCACACCACACCCTTATCCGTAACCCGACCTATATCTAAACCCAAACCCATACCCACAACATTTTCCTCCACCAAACCTATTACAACTTTAGGGGTCACCCCGATCACTAGCCTTACTCATCCACCTATTAAAATGGATTTAGCTACATCCTCCAATGTCAACATCACACCTATTTTGACACACAAACCAAAGAAACAAACTCATCGACCTCATACCCCGACCACACCAATCACACCCGCACTTATCCTATATGCCTTGGATATCATCTACCCAACATGGTCAAGCACCCTTCACCCATCCATAAACAAATAACGCAACAACCCATTCCTTCCTCATAAACCTATAACCTACCGTGCACACAACACGACTTATACCCACACCTATAGTCTCCTTACCACCAATACCTCCAATACCTTTAGCTATTACTTCACTACCCACTACACTTTAGTCATTATCCCTCACACCCCAAGTACAACCCGTGTCATCTACCTTCACAACACCCCCGTTATCCCCGTGGGTAACTCGCCCTCTTCATCCATCTAATTTTCCTTCTAGACATTGTACACCCACATCACCTTTACCCAAGAAGGTGCAACCAAAAACAAAACCCCACTACCCCACAAAAAGGTAGTCAAAACAACCTCACACCCTCCTACCCATCCATCTACTATACCCCTACCCAAATGAATCCGACCAATACCTCAAACCACACCGGAACCTAAACCCATAGCTTGACCCATTCCTACACTTCCAAAAACAATTCCCCAACAACCAACCACACCTACACCCAAACCCACATTCACTTCCCACTATGATCCACTAGCAGGGTCCTATGCCAAAATTTTAACCAACCTCTTTGAGACTTCTGTTATCACATTACTGCCACTCCAACCTTACGACCCCCTCAAACCCAAGCCAAAAGGGTTTGATGATACTAAAATTTACACATACCATTGTGTGCTAGGGCATGATGTGGAGAACTGCAAGGCCTTGAAAACCATCCTTATCTAATTGTGTCCATTGGAAACCAACTTTGACGACGATGACCTTCTTGACGAGGATCCTGCTTCACCAACACCCATTCCCATACTACCCACTCAACAACCACAACCTCCACCCTCATAGGTCCTCGAGAGAACTTGCTACACCACCACCCAAATGTCGTTGCACCCAACCGACCTCACAAGGCTTTTCTCCTCCAAAGAGGTTTTTTCCTTCATGTCGTTATACCACTTACCCCGCACCTTCCCCATTTGACAACTTCTCTCAAATCAACATGATACACGTCACTACACACGTGTGCGTAAGGGAAAAGAAAAGGAAACCGACCCACCAACCAATCTTATACCCAACATATCATCTACAACCATACCTAAAATCACTATCCACGGCCCCACATACCCATTTCTAATGGCGTCACACATCACACCATGCTCAAACAACTACACCAATCTCCCCTCAAAATTTCCTTGTATGACCTCATCCAAACTTGAGAATCCCATCGTCAAGCTCTCATGGAGGTTCTTCAATCTATCAAGGTTTTACCCAATGACCCTACACCCGTAGCCTCTCTCACCAAGTTACCACCTTCATCCTCACCTCACCTTGTTCACCAAGTGGCCTCCCGTAGCTTCTCGAGGAGGAGATCGTGCCACACCATAATGATGACCTAGACCCACCCTCTTCATCTCTCGTCCACATTGATGACATATAGGTATGCCATGTGATGATTGATGGAGGTGCTAGCATTAACATCATTTCATCCCATGCATTTGATCAAATGTGCATACCTGACAATTACATGCATAAACATCTGGTCATATTGCGTTCGTTCATTCAATGATGCTATCACCTCCACACTAGGCACTATCCTCCTTCACATTTGTGTGGGCCCCGCACTATTCCGTAATTGTTTTATGTTTTGGAGGGTAATTCCAATATAACTTGTTGCTTGGTAGACCCCGGATCCATGTCATTGGTTATGTTCCTTCTACTTTGCATCGTTGTTTGAAATTCGAACACGAGGAACAAACTTATACCATTCCAAATGACCCATCACCTTTCAAAACATGCAACATGCTTTACCAACCAAATGATGTGCTCATACTTGTCAATCCATATACCTCCGCAACCACTACCACTTCACCTACACCTCCACCTACCAAGAAAGTCATTGCTTCCACCGCACATACCTCCTCTATTCCTACCACTGCTATAACCTCTACGGCTGACCCATTATCTTCCCAATCCATTAACTCCACCTCTGCATTGACCTCCAACACATCATCCATACCAGATACCTGTATACCAACCACTAATCCCTTGGAAGGTGTTTTTTAGCACCTCACTCTGGGGGAGTACCACCTTTATAATGTCAACACATTTCTTACTCCACATAAGTATGGAAGCCTTCAACAACACGCTCACTATGATCACCATATAGGATAATGCCTCCTTTATGGTCCTCCTCATCTTCGTACTAGTCTCACCTATGGGGGACTTGATACTACCACTTACACACCTGAACCACCATCACAACCCCACCCATTTTCCATTGACTTCCAATCACTTACCAATCACCGTTTTTCCCAGACCTTCCTACACCGTTGTGCGTGGAAGGGTTTTGGTTTTAGATTTTATGAGAAAGGCCACCATACCATTATTTCATGTACCACCCGTAAACATAATGAAGGTAGTGGTATCATCTTCCCCAAACCTCCTACCAAACAGCCCGCATTGAACTCATTGAGGACCCTATCCCTTCTCTACCTTCATCACCACCCTCACTGAAGGAGTCAATGGATCCTAACTCTACCCGTCCTAAAAAAAATTCATAAACACCATTTCCTTGGGGCCTTTGACTTATCAACGCAAAGGTGAGGCCCCTTCTACTCTTCTATTCTTATATCCTGAGATGATTGATGACGACACACCTACCATTAATGTCATTTAATGTTAGGATGATGAATCCATACTCACCTACCTTGGTGCAGAAGACTCATATATTCATCGGTCATTACCCTCTAAGATGAAAACCATATTGAATGAATTGACTATAGAGATCAACATTCATACTGGGGACGACCCGTACATCCTAAAGATTAGACAATATTTAGATGCTATTGAACACAAAGCCATCAATTCTTTTCTCCAAGATCATAACCATGTGTTCGCTTGGTCTTAAGCAAACATGATTGGTATTTACCCCACCATAGTGGTCCACAATATCGTAACCATTCCCGATGCCAAACCTATTAAACAAAATCTAAGGAAAATACACCTTCACATTTCTCTTCTCGTCAAAGAAGAAATTCGGCGCCTTCTTTTCGTTTCCTTCATCTTACCCATTGATTATCCTCATTAGATTTATAATATTGTCCTGTAGCATTAAAGCAACACGAAGAATCTACATTTGCATGGACTTCCATGACCTCGGCCTCACCTACCCAAAAGATGACTTTCCCTTGCCCAAGATTGATCAACTAGTTGAACTCACCACTAGTCACGATATTCTCTCACTCATGGATGGCTTCTCGAGTTATAACCAAATTTTGATTTCCCCATAAGATCAACACAAGACCACATTCATTACCCCTTGGGGAACCTTTTGCTATCGATTCATGCCTTTTGGCCTTAAAAATGCTAGTGCTACATATCAGCGTGCTATGACTTACATCTTCCATGATATCATGCATCGTATATTGGAAGATTACGTGGATGATCTCTTGGCCAAATCTAAATGTCACACCAAGCACCTCACCATCCTTGAAACCATCTTTGACCACCTCATTAAATATTACATCCACCTTTAGCCTAAAAAGTGCATCTTCATAGTTCTCTCAGGAAAACTCCTGGGATTTATTGTTTCCCTCTGTGGTATAGAAGTTGACCCTACTAAAGTCAAGGCCATTCTGGAAATGCCTCCACCCACTAACCTTAAACAACTTCATAGCCTGCAAGGTAAATTATAGTCTATTCACCATTTCATTTCACAATTATCGATCGGTGTCAACCATTTCATCATGTACTTAGGAAGGATGTCTCCTTTAAATGGGATGATGACTATCACAAAGCTTTTGAGGCCCTAAAAATACCTTCGCCAAGCACCCGTACTCATTCCACCTAAGGATGTTCAACCTTTTACCTATACATATTAGCTACCGATCATTCCTTGGGAGCCATGCTTTCTCATCGTGACGAACAACACAGGGAGCAGGTTGTCTATTACATAAGCCGTACTCTTTTGGACTATGAAACCTGATACAACCATCTAGAAAAGATTTTCTTAGCCTTATTTTTTTTTGTCACCAAACTCCGCCATTACCTACTTAACCACAAAACCTATGTCGGGACCAACACCGATACTTTACACTTCATGTACGCCAAACCTTATCAAAATCAGCATGCTGCATGATGGCTTATGCTTTTAGCTGATCTTGACCTAAAATTCATTCACCAAAAGTCCATTAAGGGCCAAGCTATCTCTAACCAATGGCCGATGCACCTATTTCAAGGGACCAACCCTTTAATTTTGAATTTCCCGATGAGTCAATTGCTACTCTTTCCTTGGACGAACCCCCTTACCAAATGACACTGTTCTTCGACGGTTCCAAGTGTTAGCATGGGGGTGGGGCTGGAGTTATCCTCATTCCTCTAGATGGTGAACCCATGCCTTTTTATTTCAAATTAAAATTTGAATGAACCAACAATATTTTTGAGTACAAATTTCTCATACTAGGTCTTCAGCCGCCTATGCCCTAGATGTCAAATCAATCCACATCTTTGGTGAATGACAATTGGTAGTAAACCAAGTCAATGGTATGTACCAATGTTGTAACGAGATACTCCAAAAGTATAAACATCACATAGACATAATTTTGACCACCTTTGATCGTTACACCCTTCAAACCATCCCACATTCAACTAAAAATTGTAGATACCATGGCCTACTTAGCTTCCCAAATACCTTCTTCCCCGCTGATTCCAAAATATTTGTCATCATACAACACCTAAATTCATCTTCTTATTTACCTCACGATGTTTACTCAACCGAAATGACACCCCTGACCTAAGTGACCTTTGGTATAAACAATAATCCAACTACCATTCCCTCTCCATCTTACCTCCTAATCTCACTCGTAACGGACAATGCGCCTTCCTTAAAAAGGTCTCCCATTTTGTTATCCTAGGGGGAATCCTTTATAAGTGTGACTTTGATGGTATTCTCTTACAATGCCTCACAAGTTCTAAAATTCCTTATACTATTAAGGAGGTTCATGATGGCATATGTGGAGGTCACTTTAGTGGCCTTACTATTGCTAAGCATATTCTTCGCCTAGGCTACTACTAGCTGACCCTTAACCATGATTGTTGCAACTATGTCAAATGTTGTGTGAAATGTCAACAACATTCCAACCTTCATCATACACCCAGTCATGCCTTATAGGTTGCTCGTGACCTTTATCCCTTCTCTCAATGGGGTTTAGATCTTGTCGGAGAAATCAATCCTCATTCTTCCCAATGCCATCAATGGATCATAAATGCTACCAAATACTACAAAAATGGGTGGAAGCCATACCACTCATCTCCACGAAAGCTGAGAAAATATGTGAGTTCATTAACCATCACATCATTTGTCACTTTGGTGTCCCTCATTGCCTCATCACTAACAATGGAAAACAATTCAAAAACAAAACACTACAAAATTTGTGATGCCTTCGGCATTCAGCTTAGTTTCTCATCACCTTATTACCCACAAACCAATGGCCAAGCCAAATCCACTAACAAAACCCTCAATAAAATTCTCATGAAAGTGGTTGACGATATTGGGAAGGATTGGCATACACACATTCCTTTTGCTCTATGGGCATACCGCACTAGTATTCACACTTCCACTGCAGCCACACCCTTTTCTCGGTCTCACGCACGAGGCTATTCTACCACTCAAATTCTAGATCCCCTCACTGCATTTCTCTCCATGACATGATTATCGATGATGAATTTCGTCGGGACCGCTTAAAGCACAACTAGAGTTATTAGAAAAATGTCATCTTAATGCTCTGGATCACCTTCAAGTTTACCAACAATGTATTAAACATGCTTATGAAAAATGTGTCCATGAACGAACCTTCCAAGTCGGTGACCTTGTCTTGAAATAAAATCAACATGTAACCAAAGTAGAAAAAAGTAAACAGGGAAAATTCGCTCCTAATTGGCTTGGACCATACATCGTGACTCATACCTATGGATTGGGTGCCTATTTTTTTTCCTCACTTGAGGGTAAACCCGAACTTGAGCCCCTTAACACATTACATCTTTGACCATTCTAGTGTTTACTCATTGTCCTACCTCACCCTTTATCTCTTTACAGGCTCATCCTTTAAGCTCTATCCACTCCATACACCTCCCTAATGATTAAATAAGAATCATGTGAGTACCTGTCATTTGTTATCTTCTCTTAAATATGTGTACCACGGCATTACACATAGCATGCTTCTCATGGATACTTTTCGTCTATCTTTAGATGAGATCCCATGGTCGAATTCGCCTTGCCTTTTGAACAAGAGTCCTATCCTCCACCTTGGTCTTGTCCATGATTTCAAAAATGTTGCATGGGAAAAAAATCCTTGAGTCAAACTTCTAATAAAAAAGATGACTCCCTCAAAAGGACATATTCCTCTCGACCAAATTTCTACTATAAATAGATTGCTCCCTCGAAGGACAGCTATGTGAAGCTAAAAAAATGAGAGAAAACAAAGCTTCCCGCATCGATCAACTTCATGAATACCTCAAGGAGTACCATATTATTTATCCCATATAGACTTCCCACATCGATCAGTCTATAAAAAAACCTTTTAGTCATGGACTTGCCCATTGTGACCTTGGACCTCTTGCCCAAAAGACTTGTCACTCAAAACATATACAATTAACTATCTTTCACCCACCTTACCATTTCCAATTTCATTTCCTAAATTACCTCAAGGGAAATCTTGGAATTTTGACATTTGGTGATCCTGTGACTACTTTCACCGTAGAACAGTTAATCATGCAATGCCTTTTAGGTCTTGTGTTCACCACCCCCTTCAAGGTATGATCTACTCGGTATGATCCTACCCAATCAGTGGCTTTATTTCCCCCCTCTTATCTTTTAACCATATTTGTTTACATTTTGATTACCTTATACAGGACTTAATCCTCGACACTTACCTTTGGGGTAATCCTCCCCTTTTACCATAATTTCCTTCACTTGCAACATTTTACCTATCATCTACCCACACCTATTAAACCTAAACCCACTACATGCCCACAAACCTACCAACTCATTTTCATATTCTTCCCTAGCTCATGGGAGAACTACATCGGCTTGAGGTCCCTTTTATTGGGACTATGTAGGTAGCACTCTAAGGGCATGGGGCCCTTGGAGGTTATCTCCACCATTCTCTACCCTAAGTAATTCCTTAACCATGCCTAACTCACCATTTACCCCACATTTCACTTAGTTCCCCTTTTCTAACAAAATTGGAAATTAAGCCACATACATAACAAGTTGCTTCCCATTTTATACATTTATTACACCTACCATCTCTCTATCATCACTATGCATAGATTATAGAACATTCCCCACATGACCCATGGTATCATTCATTGCCAACATTATGAATAATTCCTATAACCCAACTCAATCCATGCTTGTGACCGACTCCATCCATGCCTAACTAACCGACTCGATCCATGTTTATAACCTAACCGACTCAACTATTCCTACCAACTCCGACTCAATTAATACTAACCCGACTCAATCCATGCCTATAACCCGACTCGATCCATGCCTATAACTTTGACTAGATTCATGCCTATAACCCGACTCGATCCATGCCTAAACCGACTCCGACTCCATCATTCCTAACTTACCTAATTTCCATCCATATCAAAATAACACCTCCATATCTCATCTAACACAAGCCATATATCCAATATCTCATAAACACATTAACACATCACCAAATACCATGAATCTCATTGTATAAATCAATAACTGTGTATCTCAAAATACATGCTTGTCTCATCATGGCCATCGTCTCAAAAATTTGGCACACAAGATGATATAGAATACAAAATGTCATCGGAACGCAGGCCATTATGTGATAAAAATGTAACTATCTTCATACATGCAAGCTAGCATATATATCAAATCATCACTAATATACATCAAAACTCGGGGGTTGCATATCAGAATCTCATCGGATGTCCTCCATCTCTGTGTCCCCTGCACCCTTGGCCTCCTATGTCCCTGTTGGAACACAACTCGGCTCTAGTCACCATATGCTGGTGGCCTCACCTTGATCAGGCCTTGGAGCTCACTGCCCTCCTGTGCTCTCCATAATATGTGTGTGGGATCTCATCCTCTCACTGGATGCCTGTTGTGTCATACACTCCGTAAGAGAGGAAGTCTATCCCGGCTGCCATGAGCTGGTCCTGATAGTATCATGCCTCACCTAAGGCATCCCGTAACCTAGATATAGGCATGGTCTATGGTGGTCCCATAGGTCTCGGCCCCTGTATTTTCCCTGTGCTAGCTTGTGAACTGGGACTAGCTCCTGTTCTTGTGGTGGTGCCCCATCCCCGTGCCTGTGGTGGTGCCCCTGTCCTTGTGCCTGTATCTGGGCTGTAAGACCCCAATCTGTGCCTAGGTTATGGCCAAATGGCCCTGTAATCCTACCACTTGAGCCTGTAAGGCTGCCACCTGACCATCTCTGTCTCCATCTCCTCCATCTCCTCCACCCTCTCCCTCTACCATCGGGCTGCTGCCAGTTGGCCACTGTACTCAGCTAGCTATGCTACCTCTACCTCTGACCCCTCTAGCTATGTCTATAGTATACCTATCTACGTGATCAGCGTCACTACCTACCCTTGTAGGGTGTCTCTCTACACTGTCATAGTAGCTAAATTTGGTTACCCTCGATCTAGGTGGTATGGCTCGTAACTGAGCCACCCACCACTTCCTATACCTATCTATACATCTAGTGTCATCAATCTACCAATCCATTGGATACTCCTCCTCTCCTATAGGAACTGTAGGCTGTGGTAGAGGGAGAGGCCTCTCCATGTCATCTCTTCGATACTGTGGGAAGGGTGGAGGAATATCCTATACAAGCCCGAACTGCCATCAGACCCTGTCAACCGGGATCATCTCATCCTCCTCGATGTGGTGACCCTATATCCACCTCTCTAGCTAGAGCTTAGCTAGCTCCTCATGCATGTTCCTATATGAGGAGAATCCCACATATGGTCTCAGGATAATTTCCACTGACAACCCCTCCAACATTTGCCAAAAATGGGCCACATTATATGTCGGCCTATCCGACCTCCACTCTCCTGTAATGGCACCGATCTCCTATATCCCAACTACACACATCTCGGTGGGAATGCATCTTCTCGGGGCATCTCTATAGCTCAAACACAGACTATGTGCTTGTAGTCCCAAAGAATGCAAGTATAAATGTGCAACAGGCTAAAAGCTGCTTGCAACCGCCCATACGCCACACTCTCAGTAAAGCTACACCAAGAATTTGGTGCCGGTGTAAACCATGTCTCATGCACCATCATATTATGGAGCACCCCCATCAGTGATCAGGGAAATCATCCACCCTCTACATCAGGTAGTGTATAGCAGCACACTACCTCCATCAACAAAACTACTAGCCTCGTCTCATCCGGATGGGCTAGGTACATCTCGCCATAGCTCAAACTGGCACTATGGAAGCTCAACTCCATCGCCCCCTCGCCAAATACTATCCCGATCAGCTCCTCTAAGGCCTCGGAGGAGATAGAGTACACTTGGGCCCCCAATATGGGTAACCTCAGAATCGGAACACGTCCTCTAGGGTGATAGTCATCTCACCCGTCAGAAGGTGGAACGTGTTGGTTGCGGAGTCCCATCTATCGATGAGCATGACCATCAAACTAGGCTGCCAAAAACATGTCGGTAGCATTGAATACCACTCAATCCCACTACCTCCATGTGCTACAGCTCCAATGGGCTCACTAGACCGTGCAATGTCACCAATAGTGGCGGAACCCTGTCTCACATGTGTAACTGCGATCGACCCTGCATCCAATCCAAAGCACAACATTAATCTACCTTTACCATGACCTTATTCATCACTTATCATTACCCACCACCCTATTTTTACCTTACCCATCTCAACCACCTAACCTACATCATTTTTTGGACCCTTTTGCCTAAAATCCCGACCGGTGTCGGTTCATCCTAACCAACTCCGGTCACCCTTAAACTAGCATCGGTCACCTATTTGGTGATCGATACCATTTCAACTTGACTGACCACGGTTACCACGCACATAACGGCATCGGTCACTGTTAGGTGACCGATCCCAGTTCTACCCAACCGATGCCGACCAAGCTTGATCGACACTTTGGTCACTGTCGCAGAAAAATCTATGACTTGCCAAACCCCCCTTTATTTTAAAACCCTCCCACCTATCCCTTTTCCCCACCTACAATGACCTACACTACCCCAAAACCCCTACCCACCCCACCTATCCAATTTCCTACCCCCCCTCTTTTTGCCCATTTTCCCCATACCAGATTTAACTTTTTTTCCTACCCACAAAATACAAACACCCACAAAACCCAAAAATAAACAACTATTACACCTCTACTTTATCTAATTAACATTAAAGAGTTAGGCACTTACCTCGTCACACTATCACCATCTCGGTGGCATGTCTAGCTACCTTTGTGCGGTGTTCTTCGATCCCTCTCCCACCTCTGCCATCACCAACTATCTACCCACACACTCCGACCAATTGAATCCCTCACAAAGATCTCATGGACCCGCTACTCACCAACCCAACCACCGTCAACTCACACTACCAGCTCACTGTCCCATTTCCTCCGGATGCTTTTCTCACTTTTCTCTCTTTTTTTGTCCTTTCTTCACTTTGTAATTCACAAATGAATATTAAAAACATGTATTTTTTGTTTTTATACAAAACCTGACCTAACCAATGTCGGTTCCCCTTAACCAACATTAGTCTTGTGCCCTACCTAGCTGTCACCGAGTTTTCCTTTACCAACATTGATTATCCATGACCTGCCATTAGTCACCTTTACCTACACATTGCCCTTACTTTGCCATTTTACCCAACCCTTTACCTTGCTCCTTTACCCCCCCCATGCTTTACCCAACCCATAACCTTACCCTTCGTAACCTCCTCATTTACTACCTCCATTTTTACTCCTTTGGGGACTCATTATTTTACCTCTACCTTGGCCTTACCCATGTCGTGACCTAGATATTTGGACCTGGACTATCGCTAGTGACCTTTGACCTCATGTGTTCGCTATACCTTGCGACACTGTTACCTGTGTTGATTGACCTGATGACCTTACCTAAACTATTGCCGTGACCGTTTATCCTGTCCCTACCTTTGGTGTACCAGAACATACCTAAATGTTCCTGCACCTAACCTACATTGTGCTTCTTGACCTTTGGATACTAGATTCACTTCAACCTTGTTTGGATAAACCTATCGACCTTAGACGATGTAGAGTTTTCTTGCTCTTCAACCCGGTAGTGTGCTACAGTTTATACGTGTGCGTGCGTTTGACTGTTGCTACCTTTGACCCTAACCCATTACCTAGATTTCCCGAGTAGACCTTTCACTCCTTTTTCTTGTACCCACTTGCCTTTTCCTCACATTTACCTTTTATCAAACCACTCACCACTTCAGCCTACTGCCTCATCAGTTCCTAGTTTGAGGGGGATCACCTTCACCCTCACATGGGGCAACCACATCTTATTTTTGTTAGCATCACTTACCAATACAAGCTACGCAACAAAAAGGGGCAAAATGTAGACACTAAAATTAGGTCACACTCCCCTTTCGTCCCTCAACAAATAAGCACCCTTTATTACATTTACCTAGCCATGACCCCCTTCACCCCACTAATATTAATTTAATTAATTTAATTTAATTAATGCATTATCCTCACTATATTTATTATTTAAATATATTATTTAAATAATATCTACACATATAGTTCACTTAAACACCTCACCAAGCTAACTCAACCTAAGACCTATTCTTAGCAAGTTCCCATAACTAACTAAGACTTACCCAAACCCTAAAAATCAATGCCTACATTCCCTCTAACCAAATTCCCACATGCTCACAAGAGGCTCCAAGTCTAATCCGTGGGATAATGACACAAGATCTAAGGAAATCAGGAGGATCTCCCTAGTTTAGTAAACCTAGGAAATCTTACCTTGACCGACGTCGGTTACCCCTAACCGTCGCCGGTTAAGCCAAACCACCGTTGGTTACCCCTTTTAACCCCTAAACTACCTTATTCTCAAGGTTGGAAAACATTGGGAGAAATTTGACGAGAAAGAACACATCTCAAAGAGATAATGCATCTTCAGAGAGCAAATTCCAGTGAAAACTCACATCCAAGGAAGGAGATTGAGCATCTTATTACGCATGACCATCTCACCATGATCTAATCCAACCAAGCAAAGAGGAGTGTGCATGTAGCCCATGTAGAAGCTTTTCTTCAGTTGGTGATCACTTGCAGCCTTCAAACCCATCATTAGCACCTCCATCCTTCACACATAGACCTTCAGGAACAAAATCCAAGTAAGTACAACATCATACTTTCCTGGTTATTTCATTTCATCATTATTTTATCACCCATTGTTTATCTTGCTCCCTATTGACCTTCTCCAACATTTTCACCTTCATAGACCCATTGAAAATTTTGTAAAAGCCTACTCCATTTACGTAATACCTCATCCCAACCAACCAAAATCCTTTTTGCAATCATAAAGGAGACCAAAACCCTATTCTATGACATTTCCAAATCTCAAAGTAACCGGTACCGGTTATACCTAACCGCCGTCGGTCACCCCTGATTGACACTGGTCTTTGTGTTTTCCCACACAACCTTAAACAGAGACCTACCCACCTAATTTTACCTTACTCTCACTCACCCATGATCTACTTGAGACCTTTATCGGACTGTAGCAGAGACCAAGAACCAATCATTTGACCTTTGGATTCTATTCTATCTTATCATGTTACATTAGATCTATTTTTCCTATTATGTTTTAAGTGAGATACCTAAATCATTTCAAAATAACAATAGAATTTACTTTGTTTACAACATTAATTTGTTTAAAATAGTGGACTGATATCCATCTAGGAAGTATCATACTTCTCGGATCTAGCTTACGATAGGCGGCTTTCATGCCCATATTGTTTAATTCTTTTTGGTGATCTTGTTCTCATTAAGGTAGTTCCTCCTAGCCAAAAGGAAGATCTCATGATCAGTTGTGGACTTGGAATTCATACGCGTGTAAAAACTGATCAACCAACATTTGAACAGTATTCCTTCTATGCCTATTACCCTATCTATTTCGACAACAATTCAAAGAAACAATCTAAGAAAAGGTGAAACACCAAGTATTTTGTGTGTTTTTCTTTTCATTGAAAAGTGTCATCCACTTGGTTCATCATGACATGCCCTGAGTATGTCAAACATTTCATATTCTCTCACACACTTGCATAAAACCAAATCATGACCACATTTAAATAACATTCCATTCAACCATTTAAATTGTGCACTGGTTTTGATTAATCTTTTTATTTGTTTCTTAGTAAAAGAAAGGGAAACTTCCCTATTGCAAGATAATTTTCCATATCAGCAAACTATGGTGTATCAACTGAAATAGAAAATTATTGTTCATCTGGAAAGTTTTCCTTAGCTGGATCTTTCTCCCATGTAGTGGTTAATCTTAATAAGACATTAGCTACCACATTAGATTTTCCTGGATTATCCACAATGGTAATATCAAATTCTTATAAAAGTAATAACCACCTAATTATCCTACCTCCAACCACTGGTTTTTTCATTAAGTATTTAATTGTTGAGTGATCTGTATGTAAAAATATTTTGTAACTTGTAATATAATTCCTGAACTTATTAATTGCATAAATCACAACAAGAAATTCTTTTTCAGTGGTGGTGTAATTTCTTTCACTGGAAGTAATATTTTTCCTAAGGTAGTTTATAGCATACATTTTCCCTTCTTCATCTTTCTATCCTAGAACTACACCCATTGAGTTATTTGAGGAATCTATTTGGATGTGAAAAGGTTTCTCCCAATTAGATCTTTTCAATATTGGGGTAATGATTCGTTTTTCTTTAATTTATTGAAAATAATGTTAACTCTTTTCATCCTAACAAAATTAACAATCCTTGGTAAGTAAACCAAACATGGGGGCAAAATTTTTACTAAAATATTTAATAAAATGCCTATAGTATCCTACATGCCTTAAGAATGACCTGATATCCGTGGGGGTTTGAGGAACATTTAAGTCTGAAATAATCCTAATTTTGTTTTGGTCAACTTGAATTCATCTTTTTGAAATGTGGTTTCCTAGTACAATCCCCTCATCAACCATCATCAAGCATTTCTCATGACTAAGATATAAATGGTGTTACTCACATCTTGTTAATATTATGTCTATATTTTTCATGGAATCATCAAGTGTTTCTCCATGCACAGTGAAATAATCCATGTATACTTCCACACAATCATTGGTTAAATCTACAAAGAATTCTAGTACAACCCTTTAGAAGGTTGTTAGAGCATTACATAGTCTAAATGGAAATACCTTGTAGGAAAAGGTACCCCATGGAAAAGTAAAGGTAGTTTTGTCCAAATCCTCAACAAACTCCACGATTTGACTATATCATTTAAAACCATCCAGAAGGAAAAGTATTGTTTACCTAAAAGGTTGTATAAAAGTTGATCTATGAATGGTAAGGGAAAATAATCTCTAAGTGTAGCTTTGTTCAATTACCTACAATCAACACAAATTATCCATTTCCTATTATTTTTGGGCACAATCACAAGATGAGACACCCACTAACTATCTGAGATAGGGTAGATAAATTCTACTTGCAATAACTTTTCAATTTCCTACATGATTATTTCCCTCAAGGTTGGGTTGATCCTTCTCATAGGTTACCTAACTGGTTTGAGATTTTTAGCATAATTGTGATGGGTACGAGATACTTGGATGGATTCCTTTCATGTTTTTATAGTCCCAAGAAAAATATATAGTCTGAATTTCAAAACATCAAATTATTTATCTTCTTGATCATTTTCCAACCAGTTGTTAATGTTCAAAATTTTACTTGGTTGAATCTCAATTTGATTGGTTCCAGTGTGTGATGAAATGATTTTTTGAAAAGGTTCCATTAGGGTGTTTAGTGGACATGAATGTGATAACAACATATGATATGCAACAACGTATCTAAATTTTCCTTGACAAATAATACTAGATATAGGACATTAGGCAAAGTTATGATACTTATCTTGTTGTTGGTCAAACTCCTCGTCACTGGTGCTTTCCAAAAATTCCTCAAATTTCCTTGATATATTTGAGACTGAATTTACTGATTCCATTGCTATTTCTTCCCCTCCCCAAGAGAAATCTTGTTCCTCCGGAGTGAAATTATTTGCATCTTCCTAAAATTGCTATGGTTCCAGAGATAAGTATGCATGTTTTGGAACTAATTATGAAAGTTCTAGAACTAAGTCGATGGTTCCGAACTAAGTCCGAAGGTTCCAAAACTATCCCCGATTGTTCCATAGATAACTGGTGATCATTTAATGGATGATTAATCATATTCTCCACCTCCCTTACGTGATCCTGCAATGTTATCATAGCCAAAGAAGACAAATTTTGTTTATTAGTATCAGGATCATCAACCCATAATTGTTCTTGATTATCAATAAAAGGTCGTGTAGAAGGATATAAGGAAATTTTCTTAGAATTCTTACCATTTGAGATAGTCATGTAACCTAATCTACAATCAATTAAGGCAAAAATGTAGCTATCCATGGTCCACCCAAAATTTTTTTATGATAATGTAGGGAAGATTTTCCAATTACTAAATGTATGATTGTTTCTCTTGTTGACACCTAATTAGATAATGCTAACTAGTGGGTCCTTTGAAATGACACAAAATATGATGGGTCTCATTATTACCTTCATTTAATCAACTCTAAGTTGATGTCATATTCAAACATGGGGTGTGTCGAAGCTATATGCAACAAGAATAATCTCGGTGATCTAGTAATTAATTGTAGGTATTTATTAGTTTTTATATTTTCTAGGGGCTTTTGCAGTGTCTTTAGGATTCCCTGGCTAAAGCCTTATTAAAACTATACTATAAGAAACTTTCTGAAATAAACACTCATTATTGAAATAAATAAATCTTCAGAATTAAACGTCTTCTTTGGAAATGAAACACACTTTTACAAAATGAAACAAATTATTGGAAGTAAACAAACTCTTCTAGAATGAAACAAATTGTTGGTAGTAAACACACTCTTCTAGAATGAAACAAATTTTTGGAAGTAAACACACATCACGAAGTAAACACACTTTCTTGGAAGTAAACACATGTTTGAAAATGCTTGCAAGGAAATACGAGTCTAACCTATAATACATGCGGGGATAAGTACATGACATAATTCAATGAAGAATCAAAAGCATTTACTAATTAAGACTTAACAAATTTACACTAATTGGTTAGAAATATAAATACCAATAAAATAAAGAATACTACTTCTTGGAGGAGTGGGCCCTTGCTCCAACTTAAATCAGGAGTTGAAAAATTATGATTCTCTCAAAACGAAATGGCTATCTTATTCTTGAAATGTTATGTCTTACAAACCGCATTGTCTATCTATCATATATATAATCTATTATATTTCTAATCTATCTACAAGTTCTTATATATATTTCATCATCCGAAGATGCATCCCATTGATTTCTCTATCACCGGATGTTGTCAAAATAAATAGATTCCCGTTGATTTTGAACTTTGGAGAAGTTTGAGAACTAAAGGAAACTATTCCGGAACTAACTGCAAAAGTTAGGAGCTAAGCGTAGGAGTTATGGAACTAAGCTTGAAGTTTCTGGAACTAAGCAATAGAGCTCCTTTTTGTGTGATGGAGTTCCAAAACTAAGCCTGGAGGTTTTAAAGCTAAGCCGTATTGAAGCCAATGTTCCCAAAAACATGTTGGTTACTTCATACTTTGTTCTTCTGACTAAATGTGACCTGTTTTATTACAAAAACTAAATTTCCACACACTTTGTTAGGAATTATAGAGTTTTTATATGTTAGAAATAAATCCAACAAAAGATGGAAAATTACATCCTAACTTATACTAGATCAAACAAAAGTCACAAAATGTAGTCAAACTTGATAAAAAGGAGAGTAAAATAAGATCATTTATTGCACATTGATGAGGCATATTTTGGCCTTATCAAACACTATTATATGATTAAATCCCAACATAAGGTAGATTTTAGAAAGTGTTATAACTATTCACGAAACCATTCATTCTGTGGATAACTAAAAGAGAGAGGCTATGCTCTTAAAAATTGATACAAATAAAGCATATGATAGAGTGTCTTGTATTTTTCTGTGTATTATTCTTGTCAAGGTTAAGATTTTTAGATAAAGTTATTAATATGATAATGGAATGTATATCAACTCCCAAATATTCAATTCTAATGAATGGTAAACTTGAAGGTTTCTTTTCTATTGGAAGAGGACCCAAGTAGGGGGATCCTCTATCACCATTTCTTTATATCATTATAGTAGAAACCTTAAGCAAAATTTGTGTTGAACGAAGACAAAAAAACTATTTTAAAGGGTTTAGTCATTTCTAATGGGTTGGATCCTCTTTCTTTATAGTAGTTTTTTTTTATGCCTTTCTCTTAGGAAAAAAACTATTTCTGAAGCAAAATCTTTTAAAGAAATACTTCAAGACTATGAGAATGTGACTAGTCAGCTAATAAATTTCCATAAGAGTTCTATATTTTTTATGAATGTGGATGAAGAAGTAAAAAGAAGAATTGTTGTCATCTTGGAATGTCCTATAAAACACTTTCCAATTTTTTACTTAGGAATTCCTTTGTTCAAAGGGAGGATGGTCATTGAAATTTGGAACTCTTTTATTAGTAGATTTCTTAAAAAATTGGCTTCTTGGAAGGGATCTCTATTATCCTAGGATGGAAAATTGTAGTTACTCCAAAGTTCTCTTCAGAGTTTGGCTGTTTACCTCATGTATTCTTTTAAAACACTCTCTAAAATTAGAACTAATATTACTAAAGTTCAACAAAGGTTCCTATGGTTAGCGATTAAGGAAAAAGATATAATTCCATTGGTGGCATGGGATAAGGTCACTTTTTGAAAGAATATGGGGGTCTTGGGCTCAAGGACATCAAAAGTATGAATCAAGATTTAATGGCTAAAGTGGGATGGAGGCTTATGAGAGAAGATGGCCTGTGGACTAAAATTCTTAAAGCTAAATACCTTTATAGGAAAAGGGATCAATTTTCTTTTTTAAAATCTCATTTCCTCCCTGAAGGTTCTTGTTTTTGGAATGGCCTGTGTAAGTGTAAGACTCTCCTCTTGAGAGGAACCAAATAAGAATTAGGGGATGGATCCAAGATTTGATTTTGGGATAATTTTTGGATAAAGGATTCCCCTCTTATTAATCATCATCCTTGGGATGTCATTGCCCCAATTTTTAAAGAATCCATTGGTAGTTTCTTGAGGGATTATTGGACTAAGAATGATTTTGGTTAGTTTTGGAAAAAATACAATTGGAAGGGAAGATGCTAAAATACAAGAAGCCATTAATACCCTCAACTCAAACATTAGAGGTCTTCATATTCCTTCTTTCCCTAAAGAAGATTCTATGGTGTGGGCCTGGTCTAATGATGGGGATTATTCAGTTAAGACTAGTTATGTGGTAGCCTGAAATATTCCTCCTATCAGTCCCTTTTGGAAGGGAATCTGGGACAAAATTTTTATTCCTAAGGTAAATATTTTTCTATGGCATGTGTTGTAAAATAAAATTCTCACTATTGATAACTTGCAGGCTAGAGGTATGATGATTCCAAATAGATGTATTATATGTAAAAAGGATAATGAATCAATTTATCATCTTTTTCAAGAATTCCCTTTTCCTCAAAAAGTTTTTAGTTGTATCCTGAAAGATTTTCAAGTTTCTTGGATCTATATGGAATATTTTGTTGACTTATTTTCTCAATGGGAGTCTTCTTTTTTTCACAATGTCTATATAAAGCTTGGAAGTTAGCTTTCCCTCATTTTTGTGGGGCATATGGCTGGAAAGGAATAATATAATATTTAAGGAGAAACAAAAGAGTGCTATTAGGGTTGGTGATGTTGTTTTATGGGCTATTGGCAATAACCTTTCAATAATAAAGTTCAAGGAAGATAAAGGGGTTCCTCCTCATGAGCAAGCTATTATTCAATCTTTTGGCTTAGACCAAAATATGAAAACTCTTAATAGTAGAAAAGTCGATCTTTATCGTAGTATTAAATGGGAAAAGTGCCCCGATAGCTAGGCTAAACTCAGTTTTTATGGTGCTTCAAAGGGGAATATTGATCTAGTTGGAGGTGGATGAATCATCTATGATAGTGATGTATCTCTTATTACTACCTATGTTGAACCTATTGGTCACAAAACTAATAATTATGTTGAATCCTATGTTTCTTTAAGAGGTATTACGTTAATCGATTCCCTTTAGATTAAAAGTCTTCAAATTGAAGGTGATTCTCTTTACATAATTCAAGCTATGAAGGGGGAAGTTAAGACCAATATTAATATTCAAATCATAATGGAGGAAATTTTTAGGCTCTATCCTAAGTTTGAAGGTCTCAATATTAAACATGTGTTTAGAGATGAAAATCATTGTACTGATAGGATTGAAAATTTTGGGGTTTGTGTACTCTCTAAATCATCATGGAGTTTGGAAGACAATTTTCCAATCAACAATAATGATATTAAATGTTGACAGATAATAGTTATGTGGAGTGTGTGGCAATGATATGGTTTTTAATCCCATCATTCGGCTTGTGTGAAGTTACCGCATATCGAAGTTAAAACAAGGCCTCCTTTTTATATTTTCATATTTTTTTCTATGAAGGTTACAATTTTATGTTCTGTTTGTGATCATGGGGGGAAACAAAGTGAGAGTTGAGACTTTGTCTTATCTCAGATTATAGAGAGATAATGCTATTTGGGAAATTTTGAAAGGGTGGTCTTACAAACTATCTTGTCAAGATGAAAGAGTATGGTGAAATTATATCTATCGATTTTGCGGTGTCATGGAATAATGATGTGGTTATAGTTAAGGGGATTAACATGCTAGTGTCTAAATATTTCATTGCCAAGGTAACAAGTATGGAGACTAAGGGACATAATATCTTCAAGGATAGAACTATGCTTACCCAGGAACTTGAAGTTTTTTTATAATCAAGATGAAAAAATTCATTATATGGATGATGGAATTTCCAAAATTGCATTACCATGCACTAGCCTGAATTGTTTTTCCACCTTATGAAATACATCACCTTATATGGAAAGTACAGGAAGCTGCATACCCACCACTTCACTTTTCTTAATCATTTTCGATGAAATAGGAAAGTTAGTATTCCTTTCTTTCTATTTTATTCCCTACAAGATTTGATTCATGATTTCTAAGAAGAAAAGGTGGTGGTTCCTCTTCATCAGGGCCTTATTTTACTTTTTTTCAAATTTGGGTCCCCTATTCCTAGTACTAGGGTTCCGAGTATTTAAGGGGAGGACCAAGAAGATTTCCTTTCACCGAAAGACCATGGGAAGTTGATGCAAATGAAAAGGAAGGCACACAAGGATCTCAATGTGGCTATAGTTCTTCATAGTATGCCTAAGGGTACTTATTTTCAGGAAAGAAATAGTCTTATTAATTTCCTTTTTGACAAGATGGAAGCTTTGGAGGATACAAAGTGGCATAGATCAAGGATGGAAAATGAAATTTGATCGGGAATGTATAGAGGATGAATGATTATTTTATTGTGTTTGGATAAAGACTTTATATTTTACAGGATAGGGAGACATTAGAAAAAGGAAAGAAAATGAATTTGGTGTTGAGTAGTTCTAATAAGATGAGCTTCATGCGCAAAAGATTTTGAAGAATGAAGGACCAAGTTCACGAACCAGAAATAATTCTACTTATGGAGATCAATTTCTGAATTTTTGTCCACTAATTTTTGGTCTTTTTTATAACCCTTCCTGCAATTACTTCTTTATCTATATTGGGTTTTTTTTTCTGTGGTTAGGATTTCTATGAGTCAAGGTCTTTTTGACTCGGGCCTTTGGAATCTATTTTTTTATTTTTGTGAGATTTCATGATATATCTTTTATAAATGTTCCTTGGAGCCTTTCCAAAAATTACCAATAAAAATTGGAAGTTGAAGAGTCACAAAGCCTTGTCTCATATCCATGGCTATTCCCAGTAACCATCCTATGTAGAGACTTGAATCTCTTTTCCATATCCAAGAAGATTTTGTACCTGACTTGAGGGAAGCTATCTAGCACAAAAGAGAAAAAATTGTACATTAATTTATAGCTATGAGTGCTAGATACTAAAGATAAATGTGTTAAAGAAAGAGAAAGAGTGAGACATGCTCAACTACAAAAAAGAAGAGCTTACAATAATCTCAAGTCTAAAATTTGGCTGATCATAGATATACTAGGTTAGAAAGACAAGGATGAAATCTTGACCCAAAATTTGAAGAGCTATATAGAAGGAAAAAACCAACAAGAATTTCAAAGATATCCCCTTTTCATGAAAATGATCTCACTGGTGGTTCAAGTGGTTTCAGCCCCTTGGAAATTGATTTTCCCAACCTTAGTGAATATTTGAAATTTTTATCAAGTAGAAAGCTGAACCGAAGCTCAAGCAAGAGAAGAAGCCAAAGTAGAATCCCTCATGGAATTTGAAGCAGAAGAAAGAGAAGAAGTGAGATCCATGGCCAAAGATGAATGAAGGGAAATGGTTGAAGAAGAATCAAAATCCATAATGGGTGAGGAAGAAATACCACCACACATAGTGCCATTGGGAATGAACGCAAGCCCATATGTACTCCCACCCCTTCACAAGTTTCGATGAGGTTCAACAAAAATATTTCCTAAGTTCAGAGGAGATGGTACACAACTCCCAAAATAACATGTGGAAACATTCATCACCACATGTGTCATGCTAAGGATTGAGCATGAAGACATCTTTGTTAGATTGTTCATGGAGTCCCTATAAGACAAGGTTGCCGAATGGTTCTACCTTCTACTAGAAAGAATAATCACTTGTTGGGATGATATCAGAAAAATATTTGAAGATAGATTCAAATATATTATAGATTTTTAAGATATCTTTATGCAATTGGTACACATGAAGAAAAAATATAATGAAGACATGAGGGATTTTGTGGCTAGATATAATATATTTCTCAAAAGGATACCTATCAAAGCCATGCCTTCAGATGATAACATAAAAATATTCTTCATAATTTCTTAGCTACCCAAAGTTGGGATAATCCTTAGAAGATTCCAAACTAGAACTCTAAGAGAGGCACAATACTACACCATTGAAATAGAAGATGATTTGATTTTATCAAGAAAATTGAAGAACCCAAATGACAAAGAAAAAGACTAGAGTTCTAGCTCCATTCTCATGGACCCCATGATTCACAAAGTGACCAATGATATAATTTATATCAAGAATCAAATCTATCAAACCACTATGAGTAATATGCCAAAGAGGACCAATATCCCAAATAGGACAAGGATAGCTCGACCTCCCCAAAAATTTCCCTTGAGGCACCTCTAATAAATGCAACATGTGATGTGGAAGAACTAGAAGAACAAGAAGAAGAAGAAGAAGTGAAGGAGTTAGAAGAATAACAAAATGAATATGGAAATGTTCTCGAGCTTGAGGAGGTTGATGGTGATACTCATAATTGTCTCATTTAGTACCACTCGACATATGAAGATGATGATGATGAAGAAGCACCAAGTTTCTTGTGCACTATGTCCACCCGATCCTAGTCTCAAAAGGGAGATTCCTCCTTAGTGGATACTACAAAGAAAATAAAGGAGGATCCTCTGGCGCGAAGCTCCACGAAAAAAATCATCAAGAGAGGATCTCCACATCCACCATCAATAGAGTTAGTAAAGAAGAAACCGGACCCGATAGCGAACAAGAATCCAACTTCCATGAGAATTAAATCCTCGATGTTTCCCTTAGCTCAAAATATAACTTTAAAGATAATCCTTCACCTAATGATAACCCCTGTAAAATCTCGAAGGCTCAAAAAATTCAGCCAATCCTTCTCCTTCTAAACCTTCTACTTCGTCCACTAAATACTCTCAAGCTCCCAAGGTAGCACCATATATGCAATGCATAATATTATTTATCTCTCAAACATTGACTTCACCCACCACATATTTTAATTTCATGCACACATAATAAATGGATTTGAATCATTCAAGCAGAGGGACATAGAGTCTTAGAGCATTGGAAGATACTCACCAATATGTCCACCTAAAAAAATTTCTAACCAACAAATATTCTCATCTCAAGTGTGCACAAGTGAATTTCTGTACCCATTGGGGGTTATTTAATGTGTTTGGTCGGTGAAAATTTCTCACCGTGTCAACTATCAATAGTTAAAAATATGTTTAGGGAATTGTTCCCAACCATTTTGTACTCAAGACAATATTTTGTTTTCCTACTTCTCTCTCCTTTGATGTTTTTTCCCAATTCTCTCCTTTGACGTCAACATCTCAACCTCGAATACTTATATTTTTTTAATTCTAGGGCCATGCACACATGTACACCTTAGCTTTAGACTCTACCTCTCATAAAAATTTGATGTTTCCTTTGACTCTCCTCCCCTTCCTTATGTACATGTGTTCCTTTACCATGCTCTTTCTTAGGAAATCCATCAATTTGATTTTATTTTTATCGTGTGTTTATCATGTGCACAAAAATTTTAGTATGAGATGTGATATAGTGGGTGTGATATGTCAAAATTGGTCAAGAATGAATGAACATGAAATTTTATTATTAGATTTTTACCCTAGATACACTAATGATTCCCTTATCAAAAGATTAATTTTTTTAATAAAATATATTGAAAAAAATATTAACATTCATAATTTAATGACACATAGTTGTATACAAATAATAAAGTTAAATCCTGGTAGAAATATCCTAGATAACATTGTTTTGATTTAAAAGGACATCCACTCGGTGGAGAATTCTAGTAGATCATCTATATTAGTCAAGCTAGATATGCACAAAGCCTACGATAGGGTATCCTGGCTCTTCCTCCATGCTATCATTGTCAAGTTGGGTTTTTATAAACTCTTCTTTAATATGGTTATGACTTGCATCTCCACAACTAGCTTCTATATTATAATCAATGGCAAGCTTGAAGGTTTATTTCAAGCGGGATGTGGGTTGAGGCGAGTTGATCCCCTCTTCCCTTTTTTATATATCATTATTGTTGAATCCTTGAGTAGGTTATTAAATCAAGAATTATCTCAAAACCTTATTCAAGGAATTAAAATTTATAATGGCCTACCTCCTATTTGTCATTTGTGGATGATAATTTTCTTTTGGGGAAATATTATATACAAGAAGCTTATAAATATAGGAAGGTGATAAATAATTATAATATTTTCTCTTGGTAGTTGGCTAATTTTCATAAAAGTTTGGTCTTTTCATAAATGTGGAGGAGCCGTTTCAGATCAAATTAGCTTGCATTCTTTGATGCAAAATTAAAACCTTTCTAGATTCTTACCTAGGAATGCCCATCATCGAAGAAATCAGATCATACTATTTAGAACATTATGATAGAGAGAGTTGATAGAAATATTACCACATGGAAAGGGGCTCTTCTTACCCAAGATGGTAAGATTCAACTCCTTCAAATATATCTTCAAGGAATCCATATTTATGTTATGTCTCTCTTTAAAGCGCTCGCAAAAATTATGAAGCCTTAGAAAGGATCCAAAAAAGGTTCTTGTTGGTTGGAGTAGAGGAAAAGTGTAAATATCCCTTATTGGCTCGGGATAAAGTTGCTAGACCAAAAATTTGTGAGGACCTTGGTCTAAAGAATATCAAATTAATTAATGAATCCCTGATAACTACATTTGGTTGAAGGATGATCAAAGAGGAAGGAATCTGGGTGTAAATTATTAGAAAGAAACATCTAAGGAATATGATTGATGAAAATTTTCTTTATGCCAAATGATCTACCCAATGGATCTACATTATGGAAATCCTTCATTGCCTCCAAGGAGATTTTGAGCAAGGGTATTAAATTGAACATTGGGAAAGGAAATAGAATCTCTTTCTAGAAGAACTATTGGATTGAGGATAAGCCCCTTTCTATGGAAGAGCCCCGGAAAGCTGTCTCTCGGTGTTTTGAAGAAACTAGTACAGTTCGAGTTCATGACTATTGGAATGATAGTAATTGTAGACACCTATAGTTTGGTCAAAGCACTATTATTCCTAATATTGCACTAACTATTCTCCTTCTTACAAATTGATGATACCTCGTCAACTTGAATCCTCTAACTCATCATTTATGACATTCTTTTGGTCATATTTCTCCTATAAACCAATTAATGGGGTTAATATAATCCCTTATTGGCTAAACCATCTTCTCATCCTCTTCTATACCACTTTTACTAACTTCCTAGTCTATCAATCCATTTCATTGGATTGATTAGACCTCTCAAAACTCTCTCAAAACCCTAATTCCTCTCTAAATAGGATTAACTAGCCTAACCTAGGTTAATTACCCTAAACCATGATTAACCTCTTCTAAACCTAGTCAAATCTTACTTTGACTCCCTAATCAACTTGTTGACTCCTTTTAGTCCCACATGCACCAAAATTCCTCCACTTTCCCAAATGGAAAAATATAAATAGCCCACTACGCCCCTCTCATTTCTAATAACTCTCCTTCTTCCTAACATAAACTATAACATTTTGCTTAGGGTTTAGAGCTTATTTCATTTATTTTATTGAGCTATTGATTTTTCCATTGCACTACACATAAACATTGAGTAAATGGGAAGAACCATTGGCCTTGAAGCCATTAATGGTGAGCTCCCATTCTCATAATCACAAACTGATTGCTTAGAATCCTTACTAGGTTCATTTTTAAAGCTTTCAAGAGTAGAGGATTACTAAATATGCTAGATTTTCTTGTTTCTTTCAATATTAATGTATGCAAAGTGATGAATCCTTGTTTATCTCTTATATGATGGTCCATTGACTAGTTTGTTAAGAGCCTTTGGGGTTTCTTTAGAGATTCTTACCCCATGTCCATGGCTTTTGCAACTTTTCATTGAACACATTTGGCATGCCTGGTGGGACACTTAGTCCATCCTCCATTAATGGGGTCATTTTGAAGATTTTATTTCAGTTTCTAGATTTTACATGTTTTTGTGGGGTTAAATATTTTACCTTGTGATTTTTAGCTAGGTTTTATGTAGTTAACCCTCATTTTCATGCTTCTTTGTTAAGTTTATTCTAGAAAATACATTTAATGGATAAATTCTAACCTGTTGACACTTATAAAATTTATTTTTCGTGTTTTTGGTGGTTCTTTAGACAGACGTGCATACACCTTTCTACCAAAGCACATGGGCCTTGATGCGATTTTTAGAAGAGGTGAATAGGCACTCAAAACAATTCATAGGTACCTATAGTAGGCACACATGCCCAAATCATGGCGCACATACCCTTCTACCAACATAGACACCCTGTAACCTATCATTTTTACTATGTGTGCACATACCCAAATCCACGCGCAAGCACCTTGTGTGTTCTTAGCCCTATGTCAAAAAAATTACTAGCAGCACACACTTCCAAACCATGGTGCATACACCTTTTCTAGTGTAATCACCCCTCTGCCAAAGTGCACATGCACTGTCATAGCTTTTACCATTTTTTTGTTTCCCCGGCGCAAACACCCATTTTCTAGCACAAGCACACTTACGCTAGCACATGACACCCTACATACCTACTAGGTTTACATAGAGGGGCACATGCACCATAAACCATGTGCACATACCCAAAATGGCATGCATACACCTTGAAGGGTGTGCAGGTATATCTATTTGATCCGAATTTGTTCACATAATTTTTAGTGCTCCTAGTTTGGGTCATATCTTTTGACCCATTGACCCGTTTTCAGAGTTTGAATAGGTGTCGAAAAGAGAACAAAGTGAAATTTGTGAGGGAATTTCCAAAATTAATATAACTTTGGTATCATTACTTCTATCATAAAACTCCCAAAGTGCCTCGGAGACCTCCAAAAATGCAAAATACTAAAAACCATTGAAAATTTGCTAAAAATAGATTTATGGAATTTCCTAATTTTTCTTGGTTTTCTAACTTGTTTGTAGGTTCTAACAAGTAATTGCAGGTTTCTTTTTGGTTTTATTTGACTAAATTAGTTTAAGTGTTTCATTTTCTTAGTTAAAAGGGGATTTTCGAAGTGTGTATGCTCTTCCCTCACACCTTCTAGGTGATCTTGGGAATCAAAAACACTTCTAAAACCTCCTTGTCACTTTTAAAAACACTTACTTTACATTTAAATAATTGGATTGATCTTTCAAAGTTGGCTAAAATGAACTCTACCTTTTGAAGTATTTTTCACAAAGGCTTATTTTAGTAGGGTTTTCACGTTGTGTATGCTCTTCCTTCACGCCTTTTTGGTGATCTTAGGAATAAAAAACAACATGCAAACTCTCTTTCTTATTTGATGGAAAATTACT
This sequence comes from Taxus wallichiana var. yunnanensis, assembly GCA_018340775.1. NCBI lineage: Eukaryota > Viridiplantae > Streptophyta > Pinopsida > Cupressales > Taxaceae > Taxus > Taxus wallichiana. Next base: position 308,656,408 of record CM031243.1, on the reverse strand, counting down.
AACTCCTTGCATGTAGGGCCTAACACTTGTCAAAGAAAGAAAGAAGTCGAGACAAAACAAAACTTCTAATACACATGTTTTCATACAGGTTGCCAAATGGTGTGCTACTTAAAACCACATTAAGATAAGTAAGATAAAAAACACACCACTTTCATCACACTATATTACAAGTTTCAGAAAATGGTATGTCCCTATCTATTCACTGGAACATAACCCCTTTGGAATAATGCCTTAAGCTATAATAATGGGGGTGGTTCTAGGAACCCTAAAGTAATCCACCACTGAGTAACCTCATGGATGAAACAGGAAGCACTCCGCTTACCCACTTGACTAGATTTCACATTGTAAAGTTAAAGTCAAAGTTTTCTGTATCACAACCCTAGTGAGAATATATGTGAACGCACTAGTTTCTCATAATATTTGAAGGGGGTAAATTAAAGTTGAGATACTCCTAAATTAGTCATTGTGACTCTTTGGGTAAATCGAGCTCACTCTTAGATAAATTGTGACACCTAGTTGAGAGATATTATTAAGGAAGCCATTTTGTCTTGGAGCCCACTTTGCTAGTCCATTGTCGCATCAAGCCATAACAAAGTGACAAATTACTTGGAGTCTAAACCTTGTTTCTTGAACAAGGAAAAGAACCCACGTAAGTTTGATCTAAGTTTCTTTCATCTTGAAATTAAATGACGTCTCACTTAGCTCAGTTTCATTCTCACCTTCGAATGAGGAAAAACTCTACCCAAGTGGCACTTAGTTTATTTTCATCCTTTTGATCTATACCCTTACATTCTCACTACTCATTTTTGGGGTGAGAAGGAAGCATACCTCGCACATCTTATCAAAGATAGTACTCACCACTTTTTTATCTATTTACGCCCATCCATGTTTGTGGCTGGGTTGTTAAACATCTAAAGTGTGCAGGTATGTTTTCGTATCTTTGATAGTTCTTTGATCTTGATTTCAAGATCATCTTCACTTTTGTGATTTTAGTTCATCATTTATCTCTCCTTAAGTTGATAGTTTTTTCTCGCATTCTAGTCACACAATCTTTTTATTTACATCATGTTTTAAGTTTCTTGAGAACTTGATATAAGTCTCTTTATTGTGTGGTTATACTACTCACGAAACTAAAAATTCTTGCTATACTCCTACTTTGTTTCAGTTCCAACGTCATCTTGATACTAACACCTTGCTTGCTCAGTTAATATATCAAGATAGTGTTGTTATGCTATACATACTTGTAACTTCCATTTTCAGAAGACTTAGCTTTCATCGACATTCGAACTAGTTTTAGTATACCTCATCGAGAGATTACATCAGTACCACTTTAATATTTAGGCCTTGTTATAATTCTAACTTGACCTACGTATTGATACGATATTGTCACTATCTACTTTGGACCCTTCACTAGAATCATAGTTAGGGTATAAGCTTGGAAAAACAACAATTTGAGTGACCATTGCATTTGACTATTCTTTGAATCATAAAAAAAACTGCATAACACTACTTCTAGAAGACACTAGATTATTTCAACATCACATTAAACGACTTACACAAAAATACATCTAGGTTTCATGTAAACTTTAAAGACATTTAGATGAAACCTCGTATAAATTTGACTAGTGATTCCTAGAATCATGAAGATGGAGTCCAAAGCAAATGATCGTAACTTAGGAAAAAACCATTTTGAGTCCTTCCCATTTAGTAGAAACAACTTAGCACCTCTCTTTTCACAGGTCAAGGACACAAAGCCATTGATTGATCATAGCAGAGAGGATTCTGAATCTTTTGAAGAACAACACCAATTAGACCTAGGTCACTTTGATGAACTCCTTTATTACAACAGAGATCAAGTACTTGCAAGAGTCTTGGAATTAGGAGCTAATCTTCCACATGAATGCGAAGTAGAAACCAAGGCAATTAATCATAAAACAGAAGAACAAGGATCCCTCTTAGACATGGATAACCCCTTTCGATAAGGTACACTTCTACCTGGGAAACATCATGACACCACTGAATTAGACCCATCCAAGCCACTTGGTGATCCACGATGACCTTATTACAAAGATTCATATAAAGTGAATATTGAGTACAAAGCCTCACCACCTCCCAAGTTTGATGAGGAAGAGGATCCTTTAATTGAAGAAGAGATCCTTCAAAAACAGATCCTAAAACTGAGCCAAAAATTAGCAAACTTAGGCTCTTCAAGTAGGAATGTATACAAAGACAAACTCAAAACAAAATCTAGTGAGTTCCACTTTGATCCACACAATGATACAACTTTTAAAATGGCTAAGGCACAAAGACCAATGTCACCTACCAAAGAACAACTCATTGAACATGAATTACAATCAATGAAAGACACACTTACTATGCTACAAGAAGGAAACGTAGGACATAGTAGGAAATATTTGTATGAAGAACTATGCCCTTACCCCTTTGATAAGGACATGTTACGATAACCCTTCCCAAAGCATTTTACCGTTCCTAAATTTGATAAATATAAAAGAAAAGGTGATCCTTGTGATCACATCAAAGACTTTTATATGGCTTGCCAAGAGGATGCATACAATGATAATTTCTTGATAAAAATCTTCCCTCGTAGCCTAGGGGCATTGGGATTGGAATGATTCTTTAGCATACCCAAGGGATCCATTACAACGTGGCCCGTGTTAGCAAAACATTTTTATGACATTATTCCTACAACATGGAAAATTATATCACAATGAATGATCTCTGTAATGCAAAGAAAAATCTCAACGAGACATTTACAAGCTTTTTACAATGATGACAAGGTTTGGGAATTCGTTTCCCTTATGCCTTACCAAAAAGTAACTAGTAAGCATATTTGTGCCTAACTTGAACCCAGAGATAGCCTTCCATTTGAAAATACATTATGGCTCTAACTTCAAAGAAGTTATAGAGAAGGGAAGTCAAATCAAAAAGGCCCTCATCACAAAGGGAACACTTAAACTGGCTGTCAAAGAAAAACAAGAAGTAAATAATTAGATGAATCGAAGTTATTCAACAAAAAAACCATGTCATTGGAGATGGCATTATGAACTCAAAAATATTCCAAAGCATGTAGACTGGTCTGATTTTAAAGCTCTCACAAGGACCTCATCCCAAGGCACCCACCAAATGTGAGTTCATGTCGTTAATAGAATCCCTATCTGCCATACTGAAATAGTTAGATAACGTAAACATGGTGGAATATCCAACTATGATGGTACCATACCTAGAAAATTCTCCAAAACCTATTTGGTTCAAAGAGCATGAGTATTGTGACTTCCACTGTGTTAAAGGGCACAAGATAGATAGGTGCTTGAGACTACATCATTACATACAAGACCTCATTGAAGAGGGAAAAATTACTCCAGATGCTCCCCGACTGGACAAGGGCCAAATGATAAAATGGGTATCTTTAAAGAGCCCTTTCCTAACCATGTAGATAAAAAGAAAAGGAATCCAAATCATAGAAAAACTTCCAATGACTATCGAACTACTTGCTTATGTTTACCCCACCAATGATAGTCCCTTTGATTCCCTCATAGGATGTATCCATTCATCTGATGAACAAGTCAATACTATTAGGATCTTAGAAAAGAGTTATATAGTAGGGATGTGACGTGATCACTTGATCATACTAGATCCCCTACCTATCCCTCAGGAAGGTCAATATAATCTAATAGAATAGTTAGAGAAGACACCCACTAGGATATCAATCTTAGATCTCCTCAAAATATCTACTGCCCATAAAAACATATTGTATAAAATGTTGCGAGTTTAGGAGTCTCCACCAATGTAGATCCCACGCACCTCCAAGCCATGATTACACACCTTGAATCCAATGATCATATCACTTTTGATAGTGTTTCAATCCCACATAATGACCTAGAACACAACTTACCCTTATATCTAGAAGTAGTTGTTACTCGCCGCAAGATCAAGAGAGTACTTGTGGACAATGGATCCAATCTAAAAATTTGTACTTTGAAGTTGGTTAAGCAGCTAGGCCACTCAAAAATGGATCTAGGTGTCAAAAATATTACAATCACAGCCTATGATAATGAGGAGTGAGAGTCAACATGTACTATTGGAGTTCCGATGGAAGTAAGGCCAAATTTTCATAATACAATGTTCCATGATTTGTACCTACCATACAACATGCTCTTAGGACGCCCATGGATCCATGCCATGTAGGCCATTCCTTCAACTTTCCATCAATGTATCAAAATGTGCCATAAAGGACAGATAATCACCATTCAGGGTGATCCAGAACCATTTACACATTGCAGAGCCTTGCATAGTTTTTCTCATGCAACTTATGAATGTCCTTCTGTAGACATTATTTTTCCTTTGCAAATAGAGGCTATCAAGGGATGTATAGATCCATATTCACTCACTCCTTGTAATCAAGAATTTCCTTTGTTGGTCAACCCTTTTACATCATGGGAGGAAACGTCGGAAAAATATGGCCTAGGTGAGCCGTTCACTCTTGAACAAGATTTATTAATATTATATTTATCAGTGTCTCCTAGGACATGTGGAAAACCCTATTTTTAGTTCAAAATCACTTGGGATCAATTCCCTAAACCATTAGAGAAGTTCATTCCTAGTGGTTTCTTATAAGAGGAAATGATGTTAGAATATTCCACCAGTAGAGTACCTGAAGGTACCAAGGATTCATGCCATCAAGCCTCGTTATATGTCAAAGGCCACCATATGATGTACATCATGGGTTATAATGGGTTTGGATGTGGAATCAAATGTGCAAGAGAGATTAGAATCCATTCCTATCCCTCGCTTCAAATCAAACAAACATGGTCTTTGAATAAGACCATGTGATGATCCACCCTTTTAAATTGATGCCACCTCTTCCGAATGTGAGCATGCCTTATTTCATTCGATAACGATGCAGATTCGCAATGTAGCATCTACGAGGATCTCACTTCCACTAACCTATTCCCTGATTCAACTATCCTTACCTTATTCAGATCCAATCCTCAAACCAATTACCAAGTAACCCTTATATATCCTAAAATTGTAGATTGGGATCAAAAATTTCACATGCCAATAAATTTCTTTGAGAACAATGAGGCATTCGTGTAATTCATGGGACTCAGGGATTTTATTCTAGATGGGGATCATAAGAAAGTATTTGTAATTAAAATAGACACTTGTTCATACTTTGGATAATAAGTAGAGATGTGTGGATGCTTGAGTAGGAAATTGTAAACAAGATTAAAGACACTTCAGAGAAACCTTGTGCAAGGAATAAACACAAGTCTCATAGTGACAAAATTTTGAAGCACTTATAGAAAAAAAAATGAAGAACCTATGGAAAAAATGATCTATCTGTTCAAGGATGATGATGAGATACCTAAGGAGGTTGACCTTACTCTTCCCCTAATCCTACATGGATGGAAGATACCTCTAATATTCTTGTGGAAGAAACCATCAGTGTTAACATTGGCTCAAAAGAGGAACCTAGAATGATAAAGTTAGGAGCTTCACTCTCAGCTCAAGAGAATAATATGGAGATATATTTACATGGTCATATGCCGATATGCTTGGTTTGGACCCAGAATTGGTCGTGCACAACCTCATTGTGCACCTAGACACTAAACCCATCAAGAAAAAGTTGAGAAAGATGCACCCTAAAATTACACTCCTTGTCAAAGAAGAACTTGAAAAGTTATTAGTTATTGATTTCATTAAACCTATTGACTATTCAGATTGGATATCTAACATAGTCCTGGTTTAGAAGAAACCTATTGGCATAAGGATCTGCACCAACTTCCGCAACATCAATAAGGCATGTCCCAAAGATGACTTCCCCTTGCCTAATATTGATATGATCATTGATTCCACTATTGGTTATGAAATGTTGTCCTTAATGGATGGTTTTTCAAGTTATAACCAAATCAAGATTACAGAGGAGGATCAACATAAAACAACTTTCATCACCCCTTAGGGAAAATTTTGTTACAAAGTCATGCCTTTTGGACTCAAGAATTCTAGGGCCACCTATCAACATGTAATGAAAGTCATCTTCCATGACATGATGAATGACATCATGGAGGATTACATTGATGATATCTTAGCTAAGTCCAAAAGCAGAGGAGAGCACCTTGAAGTGCTGAGATGTATTTTCTAGTGTCTCTCGGGATTACAAAGTATGTTTGAATCCTAAGAAGTGTGTCTTTGGAATTTTTTCAGGGAAGCTCCTAGGTTTCATTGTTTCATAAAGAGGGATAGAGGTAGATCCTGCAAAGGTTACAGCTATCACATAAATGCCTCCACCTACAAATCTCAAACAATTAAGAAGTTTACAAGGAAAAATTCAGGTGAAATCCGCCATTTTATTTCACATCTTATGGATAAGTGTCATCCATTTACACATCTCCTCAAAAAGGATGTTGCATTCAACTGGGGACCAAACTGTCAAAAGGAATTTACACTACTTAAATAGTACCTTGTCAACCCACCTGTACTCATGCCACCTACCCTAGGTGAACCTCTCCTCTTGTACATCTCAGCTACCCAATTTGTTATTGGTGCACTACTTTCCCAATATGACCTAGACCATAGAGAAAGGGAAGTTTATTATCTTAGTCACACCTTGATTGCCTACGAACTGAATTACCCACAAATTGAAAAGGCCTGCTTAGTAGTCATCTTCACCTTTCATAAACTTTTCCATTATCTCCTTAACAACAAAACCAAGCTAATATCCAAAGTTGATCCTCTCAAATACCTTCTATCTAAGCATGCTCTTATGGGAAAAATGGATAATTAGATCATTCTCCTAATTCAATCGACATTGAGTTTGTAAATCAAAAGTTCTTGAAAGGACAGGTGTTGGTGGATCAGTTAGTAGAAGATCCTCTACCAGGGATGGAACCTTTGTGTCTGGATCTACTAGATACATCCATGATGTATGTTGAAGAATTTGTAGAATGACAAGTCTATTTTGATGGATCATTCACCTTCCATGGATCAAGAGAAGGATTGGTGCTCATCACTCCCACATGAGAGGTTATCCCAAGAGCATTCTGTTTAGGATTCACATGCAATAATAATAATTTGGAATATGAGGCACTAATTATTGGCCTCAATTTAGCTATCACTTGGAATATCAGATAACTACGAGTCATTTGGGACTCCTAACTCATTATTAAGAAAGTTAATGATGAGTATAAGGTTAAAGATGAGAAACTTGTTCCATACAAGAAATTGGTTGAAACCTTGAAGGAGTATTTTACATAGATTGTATTTGAGAAAAAACCAAGGTCACATAATAGATCAATAGATGTTATGGCTACAATTGGATCTCTCTTACGCATTCCACCTCAGGAGAGAAAAATTCCTTTCTTTGTAGAGCATTTACAAATACCCACATACGACATGCCAAAATATTGTTTGGCATGTGAAATTGTTGGTCCATCCTCCCCTTAGTATGACCCTATATTTAGATACCTACAAGATGACACATTTCCCCAGGACATTACCCATTCTGAGAAGAAAGCCGTTATCCACCGTATAAATCATTATACCCTCCTAGGATGAACCCTTTATCATCGTGTCTACAATGGGAATCTTCTTTGATTTTTGGATGTTATTGAATCAATCCACGCTATTAAGGAAGTACATTGGTATTTCGAGCACACACTAGTGGTATGGTTTTGGATAAGAAGCTCTTAAGGGTAGGTTATTATTGGCCCACCATGGAAGTAGACTATTGTAATTTCATCAAGAAATGTGAGCTATGCCAAAAGTATGGAAACTTGATACATGCACCAACATAGGCTTTGTAGCCCATTGCAACACCTTGGCCATTTTCTAAATGGGGCTTGGATCTCATAGGGAAGCTCCATCCTTCTTCTTCTTAGATGGCCACACCCACATTATCACTACCACCGAGTATTTTACTAAATGGGTAGAGGTTGTGCCTCTTACTTACGTCACTAGTGTGTAAATTTCCAAATTCATCATGAATCATCTCATCTACCATTATGGTATCCCTTCCGCCATTATCACTGATAATGGTAAATCCTTCAAGAATAAAATAGTTAAGACATTGTGTCAATGCTTCCATATTCAACTCAAGTGGTCTACCCCTATTACCCCTAAGGTAATGGACAAGTCGAAGCTACCAATAAAACCCTTGTACAAATCATGGAAAAAATGGTAAGATCAAGCTATAATTGGCACTTATAGATACATCCTACCCTTTGGACCTATCAAACCTCCATCTGCACTCCTACTGGTGTGACCCCATATTCCCTATTTTATGGCACTGAAGCCATCATACCCTTGGAAGTGGATATTCCCTCCCTAAGAATATATCTTTAGGATTATCTTGATAAAGATGAAGACTATAGAGTAGCTCAACTAATAGAGCTAGAGTTGTTGGATGAAAATCATATAAGAGTGCTTAATCACCTCAAGGTTTATCAAAACAAAGTATCAAGAGGATATAAAAATGGATCATTCATCATGAATTTGATGTAGGTGATCTAGTGCTGAAAGAAAATCAAAAGAACACCTGTCAAAGACAGAGAAAAGAAAGGTAAGTTTGAGGCCAATTGGCTAGGGCCTTATGTGGTGGTTGCTAAATATGGGTCAGGAGCTTATAAACTAGCATATTCAGATGGTGAAGAACTGAACATTTGAATGCCATGCATATCAATCTATTTTATGCTTAAGTATGGTACAAATATCATATAAGAAATAAAAATTATAAAAACAAAGAAAAAACAAGAAAAACATGATTTTTTTTGAGAAAACAGTAAAGAAAAAGTAAGAGGTTCACATGTGAAAACCACACAATTATGGCACACAGTGTATGATCTTTGAGTGAAAACCAGTTTTTGGTTCTCAAGAAGGATGCATTGGTCACAAACTACTCTTACATCAGGATGGGTAACCCTCACCGCTTTCTAGAAATAACTTCCTTTTCTAGGTCTAGAACCCTACCAAATCTATATTGCAAATTCGTGACTAGGCTTATTTTTTTCTTGTATCTCGCATGAAATATATGCCTTTGTATATTCCCATCTAACATTGGGGGCACCTTCACATTCCACTTTCTCATACATATGCACGTGGCATTTTGCCCTTTGTATATTCCCACATCACATTGGGGGAATCCATGCTTCTTTGTCCTTGTACATTGCTTTTAACATGACCTTAGAAAATACAAAAACATTCAAAAAGATACACAAAAATCTAAACATTTAGAAAATCCCCCTTAGAATGAAGCTACACCACCTTCATAAAATTTTCTGAGGGAAACCTCAAAAAAATGTGAACAGTAGCCTTGAAAATATATATTTGTAGATAACCCAAAAACATCAGAAAATATATCAATGTTGTCACGTAAAATCAAGGTAGTGATTAAATTTCTTTTAGTTATTAGTTTATATAGTTTTGGTTGTATATTTGTTTAGTTTTGTTAACTTTTGCTTGTGTGTTTTTTTACTGCACATTTTTTTATTATCACATCTATCATTTACCATTCATCACATATAACATCATCTGCTACATCATATATACAAAAACGCTAAGTTTTAAATCATGCATGTATACTAAGCTAAGCATCACATATCGTATCATCAATGGGGAAAGAGGGGTTGCACATGATCACAAATCTATCCCCCACAATAATATCATCTAATATCATCCCAAGTGCTAGAATATACCAAAATATCTCATGTACAAAACATGTGATATCATATCAACCATCCTCGAGCACTATTTGCCACCCAGCGCTCATCCTGCTCACCCTGGGAATTTTTAGGTATTTATAGGTGCTTCTTGTCTTCTATTTTTATCTAGTGCCATAAATATTTTTAAATAATTATTTTTGGCCCATTTTTATTCTCGTCGGGGCATTTTTTGCCACCCAACACCCATTCTCTTTACCTTAGGGAATTTTTGCATGCTTTTGGGTGATATTCCATTTCCTAAATTCTTCTGACCGATAAAAAAATTTAAAATTATAAAATCATTCCAAAATCTTAAAAATCGTAAACACTTCAAAAATGGACTAAAATTGGTAATCAACTCATTTGCAGCTAAAATTTATGTCTCTCACATGACACTCATCTCATATCTTGCTAATTTTTTCACATGTTTTGAAACAACGACTCGCGGATCACATAACTTTATAATCATTTACAAAAGCTATGTTGCTTACTTCTTGTCTAAACTCGGGGCACTATTAGTTGTCTGGTACTATTTTTGTTGTGCACATTTATTTTCCATCGGACTTAAGTGCCCTCCATCCTTTCCCTTGCATATACAAATTTCTTGGGGCATCATTTTAAACAATTTTCATTTATCAATACATTTGGGACTCCATCTTGATAAAAACATTTTTGCAACCATCTTAAACGTTGTTGGTTTGAGTGTAAGTGATTATAATTATTTTCTGTTAGATGAGATTGTTTACTTCATGTATTGCATCACATATTTGTATGTTACATGGAGTTGTTATTTTGGAAATGGATAGTTTTTGTATCTTGGCTTTTCATGTCATTTTATGCTTCCATCGTATGTGTAGACACCTAAAATTGGTTACCTAATTTAGTGTCCCCGGGTTCATTTATCCTCTGCAACCTGAGCACCTTTATATCACCACTTCTCTCTTCGGGTATTAGTTAAATAGTTAATTTAAAGGCCTATCCTAAGTTTATTCCACCCCATTATATTTCACCCATGGTTAATTAAACATTAACCATGTAATTCAATCTTCTACATTTATTTCACTTCTACTTATCTACCCCATATCAATTTCCAACCTCCCATGTTATTATTATCCATCTATCCCACCTATTTCTCCTCTCCTGGAACCATGTAGCGGGATTCTTCCTATATTTAAGGAGGGATATGTTTATTATCCACATAATTCATTTTCACCACTTTGGGAGTCTGTTCCTTGATCGACGCCGACCATTTTTCTAAGCGGTGCCAATTTTTCTGAGCAGCGCCAATTTTATTTTGGTCGGCGCCGATTATAAATTTACAACTCGAGATCCTCTCTGGTTAGATTTAGGAGTTGGTTACCTAGAGATTACTTTTTTCTAAGAGATTATAGAAATTATCAGAGGAAGAGAGTGAGTTTTGTGTAGTTTAATCCCTGAGAGGTGTGTTGTTACTCTGTCCACGGATCTATAGCTCTTGCGGGTTTTCACAACTACCCTGGTTAGTAATCATCAATCAAGTGTTTTTCAGGTATTTCTTCTTTGGTAAGTTTCTGTAATATCCTTTCAATCAACACCGATCCATCCCATTTGAATCGATTAGTCTTTAATCAATGCCGGTTTATCCAAATCGACACTAATCGGGTCTTTCTTTAGTTTCTAGGTTAGAATCCATCAATTTATACCTCAGATCCTCTTTTTCCATCTTCAATCTCTACTTTTTGATCAATCTTACATAATCTGGTCTTACGCTCAATCCATTTTGCTTAGTTTGCTTTCTTCTTTTACTTTCTGGCCTTTTGTCTGCCTGTGTGTCCAATCGATGCCGATCACTGCCTGATCGACACTGACCCAAACCAATCGACGCTGATCACTATCTGATCGACACCAACCAAAAAAATGACGTTGATCACTATCTGATCGACAGCGATCAGCCTTCAGAAAGATACAGAATTCATGTAACACAATTTCAGCTTTGTTTTTACAGTTTCCTGCTTTCTTTCAATTTCTGCTGTGGTTTTTACATTATGTCTGCTATTTTTAATCAGAAAACCTAAATATTTGCTTACATATTTTATCATGTATGTCTTTATTCTTGATTGAAAATGTGAACTGACATCCGCCAAGGAAGCTCATTGCTTCCCGAACCCGCTTTTCAGGCAGTTCACCCATATATTGTCTAATGTCATATTTTTCTATCAAGGATTTTTGCATCACAGGTTTCTTGGATCTACTTTGTAGGATTGTTCGTGTGCACCCATCTTGTCTCCATTGGCATTCTTTCCATTTACGTCTTTGGATCTTATCCAATCTATCAAGTATCGATTTCATTTGAGTTTTTTAGGGTTTTGTGTATAGTTTGGTGCATTAGCTTAGACATGTAACAAGCGCGGAAATTCTTGATCTACATTCTGGCATGCCCGGTGGGACCCTACCAAAGACCCCTATTGGTAAGTTCATTTATTTTCTAGTTTTGAGCTTTTGTTCATTTACTTCACCGATTTTCATCAGCTTTTTCTTAAGGATTTCCTTTCTTTATTTTGATCTTGTTTCTTTCATTTATAATTTGTAAAATCAAAATTATTTTCTTTCTCGTATATCTACATTCTCATTTCTATTTCTAAAGTTAGTAAACCTTTCATTTGATTTTAAAGTTGCATCGGCCGATTTATCTCTTTGTGCAAAATTGACATTTTCTCGAAAGTTTTATAGTTTCTTAAATAGAAATTTCTCTTCTACTAGTATTTAGTTATCTCGGATATATCTTTCTCGGATTTGTTTTCTTGTTTGCTTAACCTTTTCTTGTAGAGCACTTTGGTTTTTCACGGGATTGTTTAAGGGGAAGATCTCAACAACAAGCTTTTTTAAGTCCACACCTTGGAGAGATAAATCTACAGGTATTTCTCTTTACGGTGTTTTCTTCTTCTTTTAAGAACTTAAAAAGAATTAATCAAATTGGGAAAGAACTTGTTTGACTTGTCTTCATTGAAATCAAACACTTGAGTTTTAGTGATTAAAAAGAACTTTTTCTTTATCATTTCTCGCTATATTTTCTTCATCTAGTTTTCTAAATAGGTTGGAAAATTGATCAAAATTAGTAGTGACACTATTTGATTTTTATTTTTCACCCTTACAAAAATCTAAAATCACTAGGTATTAAGCATTTAAACTAAAACTCCTTCCCTGGCCTCACCTACTTGGAAGTGACATCCAAGAGGAAGAGCCTACGTGGTACTCGGGTCGTGCTATAAATTCATGGAAGTTTTGGTATATATTGGAAAAGCACCCAAATCCCTTATCGCAACGGTGTGTGAAGTGTAGGGATAGGCCCCTATATCAAGCCACGTACCAGTCTTTTACTGAAGTGCCTTCGGGACTCCTCACCAAAACATTCCCCAAACCATCCTTAGTTTGGCCAATTGAGTAGTCCCCATTCTAAAAATCCTTCCCAAACATTTTCTTTCTTAAAAGGCATGAAAATTTAAAAGAGATAATCACCTACGCTACTTGAATTGTCTTTGCATCAGTTAGGTCAATATTTTTCTATGTTTTTGCTTATTTATAACAGTCATCACCTGGTCACAATCTAGAAAAATGGCTCAACTAGTCTCTTCCTCATTTGAGACTAGCACTAATGTGGATGTTTTGATACCCCTTGGGTCTTCTTCGGGACCACTATTAGTTGGTTCCCCATCTTGGTCATATAATCCTTTCTATCATCCTAAAGTGATCCCATCATGACTAGCTTCCCCTAGTCCTTCAAAGCTGACATCTGCTTCTGACATATAATATGTTCCTTGCAGAGATCTGAATTTCAGGCACTCCTTGACCACAACATAATAGCCCTTATGGACTACCTAGTGCATAAATCTACTCGCATATCTGATTAGGGACCTCCGATCTAGCAAGTTTATGATTATTCTCATGAGCCATCCCAAGCTTTTATAGAGCAAGTTAGCATGCTTTTTCTCACCTCAAACCATGAAAGAAGGTGGCACATCTATGCCTCCTTTTTCTCTTCCACCAACCATGTCGACTGGTTCTCAAATGACCTTACCTATCCCTAGTGTCATGGCTACCTCAGCTACCCCACAGCCTACTTTCAAGAGGCCCTCTTCTTTAGCTATGATGAGTGTGTCCACACTCCCACAAATTGCTGTTAATTCTTCTATGTCGTCTATTATGTCTCAGGGTCAGTATCTCTCTGTGAACCAACCCCTCCTATGAGTCAGTCGGTGCCTCCTTCTCGTCCTCCAGTTGGTCTTTCTTCTAATGATCCAATGATAGTGACCTTTACCCATCCTTTGGTGTCAACACCCCTAATAACCAATCCGATAGTCAAAAGCTTCATTCAGAGTTTGTTTCCCACCATATCAAATCAAATCAACACCCACATTCCTCAATCCATTCTCGATTTAGTTGGCAAGTGTAGGAACCCACCAATCACAAGCTCCGTCTTTCATTCAACCACCTTTCTCTCAACCACTTGTCATCTCATAGCCTATTTATACGCAAGATCCTTCACAACAAATACCTCGCCAGGCATCACCCAGAATGCCTGGTTATTCCTCTTATCATCCTATTAATCAATAGATGAATCCCCCATTAACGCCTCAACAAAACATACCATTTACTTCTTATACGGGACATTCCAACATGCCCCCTCCTCAATCTGACATCGTCCAACTTCTTTTCAAGAAAATCACTGAACCTAGAAGCCTCCACCAAAGGGGCTCGCCCATCATACTCTTTTGAAGAAGTATGTAATGAACTGATTCATCCATCGTGGATTTTAAGCCTTATCCTCCCCAATGGGAACTTCCTAAGTTCTCAAAATTTCATAGCCGGGAGGATCCTCAACAACACCTGTGAGCGTTCAAGCATGCTTGCTACCTTATAGTTCAGGATTAGGAGCTCATGCTCCATACCTTTCCTATGTCTTTAACAGGGCCCGCTTTAGACTGGTACAACAACATACCCCAACATTCTTTGTTTTCTTTCTCTCAATTAGCTCAGATGTTTGTTGAAAAATTCTCAATAAACATCACACATAAGATCTCAATTACAGATATTTATAACATTCATCAATTCGATGACTAATCATTATGACTTTGTCACTCGTTGGAGAGGAATAATAAGTCAATCATCTTTCTCCCTCCCTCAAGCTCAAAAAATTGAGTTGTTTACTCGATATTTTGCTAATAATATTTCTTCCACTTTAAGGATTCAAACCTTTCATACATTTGAAGAAGCCTTTACGATGGCATGCAAACTTGAGTCCCATGTTGTTGAACAAGGGAAGCTAAAACTTTGTTCTAAGTCTAAACCATATTTTTCTTAGTTTACAAAATCAAACCCTTCCGCTTCTAACAAAGACAAGAATCAGGGGTCCACCAATGCTATCGTATTAAAAACATCACGAGCTGATAACACTTCTAATCAAACACCTTGAAGAGACTCTTCATCCTCTCGAAAAGGACCTCGTCATCTTGGTCTTTTACTTCGTTGGGGGAATCATATGCTTTTATCTT
This sequence comes from Taxus wallichiana var. yunnanensis, assembly GCA_018340775.1. NCBI lineage: Eukaryota > Viridiplantae > Streptophyta > Pinopsida > Cupressales > Taxaceae > Taxus > Taxus wallichiana. The sequence goes on along the minus strand of CM031243.1, from coordinate 308,641,164 downwards.
AGAAAAATGTTGGAAGTTCACATGATCAAACTTCCCCTATTAGAAATTTTGATGAGAGCCAAGAACGGCCATTCTGGTATCATGAAAATGACTTTTTCGTTATCATAGAAGCAAAGGCCATGACATTAAATGATGTCAGACCTTCAAAAACCTTGTCTAAAAAGTCATTGATAAAGGCAAGCTCATTTTGAATAACCCAAATGCTCCCCCAAATCAAGCGCTTGATGTTTTTAAATAGCCTTTTCCAAATCATTCCCCAAACAATGACGCTTTAGGGTCTCTAAAACCAAACACTCATACTATCAGCTTCATTTCTACTAATGGTTCTTCTTCTAATTCTAAATCATCCACAAATGTGTCGAATGAGTCGAAATCTCCTCCATTCCTTCAAATTCCGAGATCCCACCATCCTTAGATGGTCCATCTTTGAGTCTTCCTTTATTAGAAATAGAGTCATCTCCCTCTGCCTCACCATCTGATCTTCCACCTATACCTGAGACAATGTCATCTTCATCTGTCTTGGCATCAGATATTCTTTCAATGCTTGAGTCATTTACATCCCTTCAAATTTCCACTACGGATACTTCTACTTCTGTCACTCCCATTTTTGTCGTGACCATGCCTTTGGTTAATGTACCCATAGTTGTACCAACTTCTATGCCTTCGGAAGCATCCTCGATCTTAACCCTTCCTATCACTTTTCCTATAGTAATTACACCCACAATTACTGCATCTGAAGTACCTTCCTCACAAGAGGTTTCTTCTTCATTACCTATCTCTTCCACCATCAGTGTTTCCTTGCCTATTAAGGAAACATCTAAAGAGACAACATCAACACCTGTACTTCCGACTCCTGGACTCAGACATAAACAATTGGAGTTTAAACCTAAAGTTACATCCTCAGTATCATCTCCTTTACTTCCTCAAAAATGGTTACAATCACCTTATGCAATCAAAGTTATCACCATCCCTGAAAAGGGAAACCAATATTTCGGACCATCAAGACTCTTGGTGTTTTCCCTCAAAAATCCCTCTCTGTACCTCATAAAAGATTGGATTTATCCACTGAAAAGGTGTCTTCTTCTACAACACTATCTTCATCGGTGCCTCATAAATTGGATTTACCTACGGAAATGGGTCACCTCTTTTATCAGAACCATCATCTTCATCACCGAAAGCTAAGGCACCCTTTGTGCCTCCTATCAGATATTTTTTGGGAGATCCTCCCCCATCTAAATTAGTCTTACCTAAATCATCATCTGTTTCGGCCAAGAAGCCTTCTTCATCTCGAAGACCAAAACACTTGTCACGTCTTCATCATCTTCAAAATCTATCTTAGGGGATCCTCCTCCACCAAAATTAATCTTGACTTAATTGCTTCCATCTCAAGCACCTAAGGCTACTTTTCCCAATGTCCAGAAAAGAAAAACAATCCCTAAAAAGACTGTCAAACCAGATATGTAGGTTCTTTTACCTCAGCAGTCTACTAAGACTAAAGAGGTGCCTTCATCATCTTTGTCCTCATCTTCATCTACCGAGATTCTATACTGAAATCCTTCGCCAACTTATCCAATCTTCATATATATCTCTTCCTCTGATCAAATCCTATAATCCTAAAGGAGTAAAACCTTTCTAGTTCAACTCTGATTTGATTTGTGCTTACCATCGCACTCCAGGTCATGACACCGAGGGATGTAAAGCCCTTCAATCTGTCGTTAACAACCTCTTGGAAGAAAGTGATCTTCTATTGGAAGAGGAGGAGGAACAAGTGTCTCCTGTCATCCTAACTACATCTGAGCCTGAACGGTCTACTCAAGCCTCTAATTCTATTGATACCACTCTGGATGATCTTCCACCTTCTCAAATTGACACAATTCATATCGCCACTAGAGCACAACAATATGATAATCCATCATCTTCTACAGCCTCTCAACCACAAGTCGTCATTTATGTGGCCCCCAAAGGAGTTCCTCCTTCCTCATCATCCCCGAGACCTTGGGTCTCTATTCATGCTTCACCTCAAGCTTAGATTCCCATGTCAATTGAGGAGAGTGTTATGAAACAACTCACCCATGCTCCAGTCAAAATGTCTCTTTTTGACCTCATTCAATCATCTCCCTAGCATCGCCAGGCTCTGATTGATAATCTGTGCCATATCACAGTGAATTCAGATGAGCCCCACCTTTCGAGATGGTTGTTGGATTGAATAGACCATCAACCACCATTTCCTTCGAGGATTCTGAAATTCCTCCCCTTTCTTTTGAGGATTTAGAGGCTCCTCTCTTTATCACAGTTCAAATCAATAACACTATGTTAAAACGCACTATGATCGACAGTGGTGCTGCACTCAATGTCATTTCCTCCCACACATTTGAGCAACTTAAGTTACCAAATAACGTAGTGTCACCACCACCTTTCACCCTTCGATCATTTAACGATCAACAGGCGGTTACTTTAGGAACTATGGTCTTGCCCATTCGGGTAGGCAAGAAATTACTTCATAAGAGTTTTTACATTTTTGAAGGGAAATTCCACTACAATATGATCCTCGATGCTCCTGGATTCGTACAATGCACTGCATCCCATCAACCCTCCATCGATGCATAAAATATTAGTATGAGGGAAAAATATATACTCATCCAGGAGATCCTTTCCCTTCCGCACAATGTGACATGACCATAGGGTCGCTTCTCCAAAAGAGAAAACTTGTTCTTTCGATGGGGCTTCATCCTCTTCCATACCGCAACAAAATTACCAGATTTACAAAATATAGAAGAAAGGTTGCAGCATTTTTCGCTAGGAGATCTTCCTCTTCTTTCTTTTGACACCCATCTCAAACCTAACGAGTATGGTAGGCCATACAAACAACTCGAATATCATCAACTATGTCTTGTCACATCGTCACCATTGGTCTGCCCAATCAGAAGAGTAACTTCATCTACGGTGGTCTTGATACACCTCACTATTGTCCAGATTCTCCTCCTAGGGCCAAACCCTATTTGGTAGGGTTTGATTGTTTACAAAATCTCACGTTTGCAAAAACTTATCTATATCAATATGCATGGAAAGGATTTGTCCTGGGAAAGTATGAATAGGGTGTGCATGACCTTATGTCTATTCCAACTCTTAAACCACATCAAAATTTGGTTTAGGGTTCATACCTCTCTCAAAAGCCACCATCACCATTCTCGATGAGCCTCTTTCCATTGAGGAACCATCTTCTCCCATCAGTCGAAGCATCACTTGATGTGGATGACACCATTTCCATCCCACCTAACTTTTTTTTTTAGTCAATACCATTTCCTTAGGTCCACTGACCTATAAGACTAATGGAAAATCCACTTCCATACCATTATTCTTCCTCTCGAAATAGTTGGAGATGACTCTCCCACTATCAATACTATCCACTATGCAGATGATGATTATGTCCTCACCTATTTAGGGGGCAGAATATTCTTATCTTCCTAAAACCATTCCTTCTGACACGTCTACGCTTCTCAATGAAACCACTATTGACCTTAATATAGGGACTTATGAAGACCCTAGCATCATTAAGGTTGGCCAATCTCTTAATCCACAGGAGTCAGGAGACTTCACCACCTTTCTTTCCCACTAGTGCCAAGCATTTTCTTGGTCATACGAAGATATGCCAGGCCTTGATCCTAATATCGTAGTCCACAATATCGTTACTCTTCCGGACATCAAACCGCTTAAACAAAACTGCGTAAGATGCATCCTTGTGTAGCCCTCCTCATTAAAAAAGAGTTGTAGCGATTGCTTTCACTAACTTCACCCAACCCATTGAATATCCACAATGGGTTCAAATGTAGTACCAAGAACCAAAGCTACTAGGAAAATTCAGATTTGCACTAACTTTCGGGATCTTAATCTCACTTACCCGAAAGATGATTTTCCTTTACCTAATATCAACCAACTCGTGGATTTAACTACAGGTCACGAGATGCTTTCTCTGATGGATGGTTTCTTGGGGTATAATCAAATTCTCATCGCACTAGACGACTAGCATGAAACTTCCTTCATAACTCCTTGGGGGAATTTTTGTTATCACGTCATGCCCTTCAGTCTTAAGAACATAGGAGCAACTTATCAACATGCAATGACCTACATCTTCCATTACCTCTTACATAAAACTGTAGAAGATTATGTCGATGACCTCCTCGGTAAGTCCAAACACCATGAGGATCATCTATCCATTCTTGCACCTCTCTTTGAGAGACTCATTCATTTTTGTCTTCACCTAAATCCATCTAAATGCATGTTTGACATTCTCACTGGTAAACTCTTAGGCTTTATCATTTCTATTAGGGGCATTGAATTCGATCCTGCAAAAATAAAGGCTATCCTAGAGATTCCCCCCCCTTCCAACTTAAAGCAGCTCCATGGACTTCAAGGACACCTTCAATCGTGCGTTATTTTATCTCGCAGATTTTGGACCATTGTTAACCTTTTCGTCATCTTCTCCATAAAAATGTTCATTTTGAATGGGATGAGTGTTGCAAAAAGCCTTTGAGGATCTTAAATCTTATCTTCTTTCTCCACCTGTGCTTACACCTCCATGCGAGGGGGAGCCATTATATCTTTATATTTTTGTGACTGACCATGCTCTAGGAGCCATGATCTCGCATCGAGATGCTAATGGTAAAGAACAAGCCATCTATTATATCAGTCACACTCTTCATGAGTATGAAACACGTTATTTCGAAGCTGAAAAGTTGTGTTGTGCTCTCTTATTCGCAACTTATAAACGTATTCATTACCTCCTTAATCAAAAAACCTGCATTGTTACAAGTCTCAATCCACTCAAGACAATGCATGTGAAACCTTATCACAATGATCGTATCACTCGTTGGTTCATGCTCATGACAGAGTTTGACTTCGAGTTCATCTCACAGAAATCTATCAAGGGTCAGGTCATTACAGATAAATTAGCTAATACTCCTCTTCTGCACACTCAAATCCCCCTTTCTCAATTCTTAAATGAGTATATCCAACAAATCAATTTTGATTTGTCTCCATTTAAAGTAAAACTCTTCTTTGATGGGTCCAAATGTCGGTAAGGGGGAGGTGCAAGTTTCATCATGATTCCTCCTTGAGGTGCACCTATCCCTGTCGTACACAAGCTTAACTTTGAATGTACTAATAATATGGCCGAATATGAAGCTCTTGTTTTAGGTCTTCAAAATGCCATTAATCTCAGTGCTTGCCATATCGACATCTTCGGTGACTCTGAAGTCATCGTTAATCAAGTCACTAGTGTCTATCAGTGTAAAAATGATATCCTTCAAAAATATCATGATATCATTCTCTTTCTGCTTCAATCTTTTGATAAATTTACTATCTAGGCTATTCCTCACACTGCAAACCAATTCGCAGATACAATGGCTTCTTTAGCCTCACTTATTCTACCTTTTACCGAAGACTCGTGACTTTATGTGGTTGTTCAACATTTAGACCAACCATCTCATCTCAGGCAGTTGACTTCAATCAATGCCATCACGACCAACACTCAAGATGAGTGGTATCAGCACATTTTTGATTATCTATCCCATTCAGTGCTTCCTCTAGATCTGACTTCCAATGGTAGAAGATATTTTATCCAACACGCAAATCACTATACTATTCTAGGTGGAATCCTTTACAAACATGGCTTTGATGGTATTTTGCTTTAGTGCCTCAAAACCCCTGAATCATCTAAAGCCATTCAGGAGGTCCACGATGGTATCTGTGGTGGACACTTTGGTGGTTTGGCCGTAGCTAAGCACATCCTATGTTTAGGTTATTATTGGCCTTCTCTTAATCAAGACTACTACGACTATGTCAAGAAGTGTGTCAAGTGTCAACAACACGCTAATCTCACACATATCCCTAGTCAGGCCTTGCAACCCACAATGGATTTATGGCCTTTTTCACAATGGGGTCTTGATCTCATTGGTCTCATCAATCTGTGCTCTTCGCAGCAACATCACTCCATCATCACTGCCACATAATACTTCACTAAATGGGTGGAGGCTATTCCTCTTTCATCAACCAAAGCTAAACCTATCATTGATTTTATCTATCAACACATCATTTGTCGCTTTGGTGTTCCTCACAAACTCATCACAGAAAATGGCAAGTCCTTCAAAAACAAATATTTACAGAAACTTTGCGACACTTTCAATATTAAACTCATCTTTTCTTCTCCATACTATCCACAATCTAATGGCCAAGCTGAGGCTTCTAATAAAACTTTGCGTAATATCCTCGTAAAGGTAACTAGTCAAGCTGGTAGGGATTGGCACTTACACATCCCTTTTGCTCTCTAGGCTTATCGGACTAGCATTCGTACCTCTACCGGCTACTCCCTTCTCTCTCATCTATGGGTCTAAGGTTGTCCTTCCTTTGGAAGTCCATATTCCCTCTCTTCGCATTTCTCTCAGAGAGTTTGTCTCTGATGAAGACTATCGTCAAAACCATCTATCACAGCTTGAATTGTTAGATGAATGCCGCCTCAATGCTCTTAAACATCATCAAGTCTATCTTGAGCATGTCAAGCGTGCTTATAACAAACATTTGCAGCAACGTGACTTCCAAGTTGGTGATCTTGTTCTTAAAGAAAACCAAAATGTCACTACTCTGGAATGGATTCAATGTGGTAAGTTTGCTCCTAACTGGATGGGACCATATATTATCACTCATAAGTATGGGTCCGAGGCTTATTGCCTATCTTCCATGGATGGTATACTTGAAATGGAGCCTCTTAATGCTTTGCATCTAAGGCCTTTCTACTATTAAAATCTATCGATCTTAGTCACAAAATAGATCTTTCATCCATCTGCAACAAGTCATGCATTTCATAGTGATTCGGAACTATGTGGTTCTCTGTGTTATGTATTTTCTACCTTAAATATGAGTAGCGTGGATCTACTCATGGAATTTTCCTTATGGATTTGTTCCTTCTCATGGTAGGAATACGTTAATCACTACTTCATCCACCTTAGGTGTTTATCTTGATCAAAAAAACTTTAGGGCATACGTACGTGCTTATATACGTATTCTTCCCTCTATCTGATCTATTAGGTCTAAACTCAGATTCTTCCAAAGCTAAAAAAAAAAGAAAAAAGACAAAAGGAAAAGAGATGTTATCCTAGTACCAAAAGATAGATTGATCCCTCGAAGGACAACTATCCATGCCTTATCAACTAAAATAAAAAATATAGACCATTCCTCAAAGGATGGCTATCATCAACATCAAAATACAGACCACTCCCTTGAAGGATGGCTATTTATTTTATGGCATTTTTAGCCTTTGCAGTAACAAACTTCCTTTATTGGCTAGTTTTTTCACTTTTTAGCATCTCTGAAAGACTTCCGTATCGATCAGTCTTTCTATATCTAGCAAACTTCCCACATCGATCAGTTTGCTTTTCTATCAAAAGAAAAAAAAAAATCATGAAGCTGTGATATGAGACCTTTTTTATCATATGGAGATCTTGTTTTCCCCATATGGGCATGTATTTAATCCTTCATGTGTTCTGATGAGATGTATACTTATCTCTCGTCCTTATCTACCTCCTAGATCTGGTTTGTGACTAACTAGTGTCAGGTTTGTTTTATCCGCGTCTATGGCCTTGTGTGCATCATCTTTTGATTTACCATCAAGGTCTCTATTTATGGTCGGTTAGGGGCCTAACTTATCATTCTTTTTCCTATCTAGGTGTAGTGCTTTTTATTTCTATAAGGATAATATCATTACATCACTTTCTTTCACAAAGGACATTTTCCATGATTATTTGTTGTTCATCCAGTTAAATTGACATTCAACATGTTAATTTACTCAATCAAATCTATCATCTATATGTGCTCATCTTATCTACTTCATATATAATGTCATCAAAAGCATGAATTAAAAACACATGTGAATCCATCTATCTATCTCATTTAATTGAATTAACATCTTAAACATGTTTATTTAATCAACCATGACAAATCAATCAAATCACACCATCTATCATCTATAAAATTCATCTATATCTATCAAGATTACATAACATCTATCCCTATCTATCAAAATTAAATGCATGGGCACAATCACATAACACCAAATGATGAATATATATATATATATAATATATATATATATATATATATCGTATAAAAGAATGTGTGGCTTCCAATCGAAGCCGTATACATCGTATCCAAAGAAAACTACCTTCAACTTTAGGCTACATCAATATATATCTACAAAATATCACATCTATATGGTGAAGTCGGATAGGTGGAAGACACTATCTCCTCCTCCCTCCTCAGGTCTGGGTTGTCTCTCCTAACCACCTCCTACGAGCTAGAGATGCCCACTACTATGGCCCTGCCACCTCCTCGATCTCCTCTGGTGCTCACACCCTCTGAGGCACCGCCAGCAGTAGCTATCATTGTCCTCCTCCTCGCTCCATACCGAGGCACATCGGGGTGAGTGTGTTAGGGCGTCCTCATAATATCTCACCTCGGCAAGGAGATCCTGATAGGTACTCAGACTCACCATGCTGGGTGCTCGCAATGGTGTTGCTACTAGTGGTGGTCCTCCTACTACCGCACCCTCTACTCCTAACTCCGAGGTGGTGCTTGTATCACCATATTTGGCCTTGAGGGCCTCCCTGTGCTTGTGATAGCGATCTCTCTACTGGATCATTATATCCCACTCCTAATGAGTGGTGTCTCTCTCTTGTATCAGGTTATCCCTCTCCTTTATCAGAGCCCTAATCTCCTCGAGGGCAGCCTGGTGTGTATGTGTTAAGGTAGCATGCTCTCCCTCAAGTCACTCTAGTGCTGCTACTAGATCCTCCTCGCTTGTCTCTGTAACTACCGGGAGATGTCATGGCAGCTCCGCGTGGTACCACGCCTCATAGCCCTCATCCACTCCTACATCATCATCATCATCTAGGGGAGGTGGTGCCTCCCTAAGCGGATCTGCGAGAAATCAGTATAGGCAGATCTGTCTCTCTGTTATCCCGTCTATATGGTGTGTATATGGTCGGGATGATCTGAACCAAACCAAACTGCCTCATCACCCGTATAAATAGGACTCACTCTAAGAGCTCTGGCTTGTGGCCCCTGACTACCCTACTATGTCTCAGCTCCACCAGATGGGTGTCCTATCTAGCCCATATCAGATAGACCCTGTAGGGTCTCCATATCACTGTGTTGGTGTCGAGTCTTGAATCTCTCTGAGTACCACTCTGTAGATCTCCCTGTATCTCCTGGGGCCATGTCTACCCGCCATCGTCGAATCCATACTCAAGGACTCCCCTACTCCTGGCATCCATGGAAGCCCAGATGGCCTGATCACTAATATATGCTCATATGCCTAGCAATGGAGCACAAAAATCACATCTATCCTAGTCCACCTCCCTATGGTATACATCCACAACTCGTGATATATCTGTGCTAGTAAGGCATTAGTAAATGCAAACACCTGCATGAACTCTAGAATATCATAGACACAATCAAGGAGTAGTGGGAATCATCCACCTCTAGAATCTGGTAATGCATAGTAGGAGATAACCATCTAGATCAGGGCTATCAATCTGCTCCTAGGGTCATCTTGTCGGTATTGTGAGGTTTTCCTCACAGCCCCACACACTATCTCTGCATCATCTACCCTGTCCCCATATAATCGCATTTAGGGCCCTCCTCCTCGTTGCTCTCGTGGGGTGATCTCTATCAGGTCCCTTGTAATTGGTAGCCTGAGGATCCTATAGATGTCCTCATGGGTGATGGTCATCTCACCCGTCTGAAACCAAAATGTGTAGGTTTGGCTATCCCACCATTGCACCAATGCTCACATGAGCTCCACATCTCGGGGTACCCACCTATAATAATGGAAACCCCCTAGTCTGGATAACTCTAGATGATGCCACTCAGGCCTGTGACATCTAGCAAAGTATAGTCTCTAGTAGCTCAGAATAACATCCTGCATGTGTAGGACCTCTCGTGCCTGCATGATATCAAACATCATCATTAGTTTCATATTTATCAAAATCCACATCATTAAATTTTCATCAAAATCTTTCTCAAAAATTAAAAAAATGTCACTTTTTTTTCTAATCGACACCGATTCATGCCAATCGGCGCCGTTTAATTTATGGTCAACACCGATTGTGTTTTAATCAGTATCGATCACTTCCTAATCGGTGCCGATTTTTTCAATTGACGTTGATTATGAGGCGAGTGCCAAAAAATCCCTCTTGCCTCCTACTACAAAAAAACATGAAAAAAATAATAAAACGCTAAATGTATGAAGCTCAGGAAGGTTCACTTACCCCTGGTCATGTCCTCTTCCTCTTCTGACCACTTCTAGAGGCTTCCATGTTGCTCAAATTCAATTTTTGAATTTTTCTAAATCAATCATCGTAGTGCAAATGAATCGTTACCGTTCACCTTTTCTATACTTATAGGTTTTTGGAGCGGTCGGCGCCGATTATTTTGATCGGCACCAATTTTTGTGGTCAATGTTGATTAGGGGTAATCGATGCCAATTGGGGATGTTTTAATATTTTCATCCTCTAGTCTCACCAGGACATGCTTCATCCTCATTTGTTCTCCTGTCTTACGCATGTGTCACCCGTAACACATTGCTGCCATCTTTACGTCTTTCTTTTCAATCCTTGTACTTGGTCGCCTTGCATAGCCTCACGTGCATCTCGTTTGTGGCTCATTTTTGCTTGTTATTCCCCACCTAGTTAATTTTCATCATTATATCTTTTGCATGTGCCACCCATAGCACACTTGTTCTGGCTCGTCTAGTAGCAGTTCTTCTCAAGGTCGTCACTTCATCCTTCTTTCTAAGCATTGATGTTTGGCTTGTTTAGTTGATCATTGTTATGACCTTATTTTTCACCTTTCAGCGCATATTTTTGGTGTTATCACCCATTTCGAGTTCTTCCCTATACATGGGTAACTCATGTTTTTTTTTTGCAACCTAAAGATAGCGGGGGTCAGTCAGGCGAACGTCATCTCGCTCAAGGTCGCCTAGTTGTCCCTGCCAATGTGTCACTCTTTAGTTGTTACTATATTGTAGTCACCTTTAACTCACCAGTCTATAGCCACTTACATCATCTCATATGAAGACCATTTAGTCTGCCCTACCAATGTGAGTTTCTTAGGTCATGCTGCCTTTTTTGTTTTTTACGTGCATCATCAATGATCAAATCTACACCAGACATCTTCACGGGCGTCCTTCTTTCTCATCTACCTTTTTCAAACTCGGGATCGGTTGGCCTATTTGGGGCCACCCCATCCCTAGTTTGAGGGGGATCACATCATTATTATTCTTCATTTCTTCCAACTCCTTGTTTTTGTCTTGCAACTTTGCTTATCACAAGTTACTCGACAAAAAGGGGCAAATGTAGACACCTAAAATTGGTTACCCAATTTAGTGTCCCCTAGGTTTGTTTATCCTCTCGGGTAACCCGGGGCACCTTTATATCACCACTTCTCCCTTAGGGTATTACTTAAATATTTAATTTAAAGGCCTATCCTAAGTTTATTCCACCCCATTATATTTCACCCATGGTTAATTAAACATTAACCATGTAATTCTATCTTTTACATTTATTTCAACTACTTATCTACCCCATATCAATTTCTAACCTCCCATGCTATTATTATCCATCTATTCCACCTATTTCTCCTCTCATGGAACCGCAGCAGGATTCTTCCCATATTTGAGTAGGAGGGATATGTGTATTATCCACACAATTCATTTTCGCCATTTTGGGAGTTTGTTCCTTGATCGGTCTTTGACCATTTTTCTCGAGCGGCACTAATTTTATCTCGGTCGGCGCCAATTATAAATTTATGACCTGAGATCCTCTTTGGTTAGATTCAGGAGCTGGTTACCTAGAGATTGCTTTCGTCTAAGTGATTATAGAAATTATCAGAGGAAGAGAGTGAGTTTTGTGCAGTTTAATCCCTGAGAGGTGCGTTATTACTCTATTCGCGGATCTATAGATCTTACAGTTTTCACAACTACCCTAGTCAAGCAATCATCAATCAAGTGTTTTTCAGGTATTTCTTCTTTGGTAAGTTTCTGTAATCTCCTTTCGATCAACACCGATCTAGCCCGGTCGAATCTGATTAGTCTTTAATCAATGTCGGTTTATCCAAATCGGCACTAATCGGGTCTTTCTTTGGTTTCTAGGTTAGAATCCATCAATTTCTACCTCAGATCCTCTTTTTCCATCTTCAATCTCTATTTTCTGATCAATCTTTAGTAATATGGTCTTACGTCCAATCCGTTTTGCTTAGTTTGCTTTCTTCTTTTACTTTTTGGCCTTTTGTCTACTGTGCATCCAATCGACACCGATCACTACACGATCAACACCGATCATTGTCCCCGATCGATGCCGACCAAAATAAATGATGTTGATCGAGTGTCTCGATTGACTCCTCATCCTACAAAAAGATACAAAATTTAGGTAACACAATTTCATCTTTGTTTTTATAGCTTCCTACTTTCTTTCGCCGCTATGGTTTTTACATTCTCGTCTGCTATTTTAAATCAGAAAAACTAAATGTTTGCTTACATATTTTATCATGTATGTCTTTAATCTTGATTGAAAACGTGAACTGAAATCCACCAAGGAAGCTCATTGCTTCCCGGACCCGCTTTCCGGGCATTTCACCCATATATCGTCTAACGTCATCTTTTTGTCAAGGATTTGTGCATCACAGGTTTCTTGGATCTACTTTGCAGGATTGTTCATATGCGCCTGTCTTGTCTCCATCAGCATTATTTCCATTTACGTCTTCAAATATTATCCAATCTATCAGGTATCCATTTTATTTGAGTTTTTCAGGGTTTTTGTGTTTAGTTTGGTGCATTAGCTTGGACATGTAACAAGTGCGGAAATTCGTGATCTACAAGATGATCAAATTTTAATAAGGATGATGATGAGGATTGTAAATAAAATGATGATTACAAATTTATTCTATAATGACTAGTTTGTGGATAGCTCAACATCCCCTTTTATTGTTATTTTCTCATCTTCTCTTCACACTTTTATTTCTTTTGTTCTCTTTTCAATTGTCTATCAAGTTCTTTCATCACCCCATCAACACTTGAGGGGGCATCCCTTTAACTAACTAATTTTTCTTCTACCCCTTTAAAAAGTTCATTTGCTTATGTTCAAATACTTTCTTTGAAGTGATGTAGCTTACGTCACCCCAAAGAGGGGAAAATGTAGACACCTATAGTTTGATCAAATCACTATTATTCTTAATATTACACTAACTATTCTCCTTCTTACAAATTGACAATACCTCGTCAACTTGAATCCTCTAACTCATCATTTATGACATTATTTTGGTCGTATTTATCCTATAAAATAATTAATGGGGTTAATATAATCCTTTATTGGCTAAACCATCTTCTCATCCTCTTCTATACCACTTTTACTAGCTTCCTAATCTATCAATCCATTTCATTGGATTGATTAGACCTCTCAAAACTCTCTCAAAACCCTAATTCCTCTCTAAACAAGATTAACTAGCATAGCCTAAGTTAATTACCCTAAAACATGATTAAATTCTTATAAACATAGTAAAATATTACCTTGACTTCCTAATCGACTTGTTGACTCCTTTTTAGTCCCACATGCACTAAAATTCCTCCAATTTCCCAAATAGAAAACTATAAATAGCCCACTATCCCCCTCTCATTTCTAAGAACTCTCCTTCTTCCTAACATAAATTATAACATTTTTCTTAGGTTTTAGAGCTTATTTTATTTATTTTATTAGGCTATTGCTTTTTCCATTACACTACACACCAAGCATTGAGTAAATGGGAAGAACCACTAGCATTAAAGCCATTAATGGTGAGATTCCATTCTCATAATCACAAACTGATTTCTTAGAATCCTTACTAGGTTCATTTTTAAAGCTTTCAAGAGTAGAGGATTACTAAATATGCTATATTTGCTTGTTTCTTTCAATATTAATGTATGAAAATTGATGAATCCTTGTTTATCTCTTATCTGATGGTCCACTGACTAGTTTGTTAAGAGCCTTTGGGGTTTCTTTAGAGATTCTTACCCCATGTCCATGGATTTTGCAAATTTTCATTGAAAACAGTATTGAAGGGCATTAATGGGTCTTGTTGGAGCTCAAAATTACACCCGCATTCAGATAAAAGACAACCTGAAATTTGAGTCAACATGGGAATGTCTCCAAGTTATGGGACTCAAACTAAGGTAAACATCTAGAGAAGGCCGAATTCCTCAACTTACTCTCTACCGCTAAAACTTCTCCTAAAAATTGAAATGCAACTATCTAATCATACTATAACTTCCTTAGAGACCACGGTCGAAAGAGATGCATAAACATGAATCCTAATCTATAAAGGCAATAAAACAAAAAATAATGGGATGAATACATTTAGATAAGGGGAAATGGAAGAAAATGATAATAAAGAGGATCAGTATATGACACATAGATCAAAATCACTCCTAGAATCCACTTTCATGATACACAATAGACAAATATTCAGAAAATGATACATACAACACACCCGAATGAAAGAAAGGAAAGGAGTGCAATAAAATAAGAACAAGGGTAGAACAAGCCAAAAGATTAAATTTTATTACTTGAAATTGTGCACAAAATTTTACAATCGTGAGAAGAAGATGTGAGCATTATCTGAATTAATATCCAAGGCATGCAACCTTTAGGACATACATGTAGCACAAGAGATAATCTTTGTATTACAATATGTCAAAATTCTAAGAGTATCCAACCCATAAGGATGTGCATTGCTCTACAATATGGAAGGGAGAAAGAGAAGAAATTAGAGGGAAATTTGAATTCCTTAACCAATCCTAACCACCTTCATGAATTTATCTTAGGAACAGGGGTTCCACTCTATTTATCCACTATTACACATCTTCTTTAAATGAACACCCATACTGATTTTAATGTTGGTGGTTGTGCCTCTTGGAACTACACATTTTTGCGTGTTGGAGAAGTTTCCTTGACTCTTGACCATTTTTCTCGATTTGAATCATGAAATCAAATTTGATTGCATAGAGAACAAAAAAATAGTATTGAATTTACAAAGATTTGATAACTGAATTAAAAAACTATCGATTTCTAATTTACCATGAAGAATGATCATTTTAGTTTATTACGCGTCTTCTCCACTCAATCTTGCTCAGATATTTGACATCTACGGATCATTCCTTTGTATCGTAACACCCTAGGTCTACTTGGATTTTGAAAACCTTCCGTGGCTTGCCCCAATGATGTAACTTGCTTCCTTATGACCCATGACCTACCTTTAACTACTTTATTAGCCCATGAGACTATTTATAGTAGTGCAGATTTGAATATCCAATGCATGGAGTATTTTATTCATTCCACGAAACTTTCTTATTTTCGTGGTTTTGTGTAGATTCTCTGAAATAATGCTCCTCCATCCATGACATGCTCAAATCCTTCGCAGTTTCTTCAAATTTTATTCGAATATCTATCAAGTCTAACACTTGTGCAAGTTTCTCGAAATTTCACAAGGGATGCAAAATTGGGAAACATTTTTGGTGACTCACAGGGTCATCTTCCTACTAGATGGATGATTAGTAGCCTTAGGTATGCATTGGGCATGGAATCAATTGATCAATTTATTTTTCTCGTATTTTAATGATTCACTTGATGGAAACTAATAGTTAACACTTTGGAATTTATTTTACAACAAGATCCTCTTGAAAACATGGAACTTGTGCAACAAGATCCCCAAGCAACAAAACATGTGCAAAGCACTTAGGGAAAATAAACCTAAACTACCAATAGGACAATGTGTTGAAAGAACTTGGAGGAATTATAAATCTAATCTACTATGTACAAGATACATGAAACTCTTAATGAGAGGGTTTGAGATAAATCCCATTTACTAGGATTTGAAATGCATTCCCATCAATATCAAACAACTCAAAATAATTAGCCACCTTGCAAGTAGTAATAATGTATGGTCTACTCCAAATAACATCAAATTTGGAGTGTCTTTCTAGTTTATCTCTATCTGCTTCTGATTTAAAGACCAAATCTCTGAACTTGAATTTCGAGGCCTAAATTTTCTATCAAACCATTTTTTAGTTGAATTTTGATGTTGCTTCATCCTTTTCATGGCAACATTTTTGTTTTCTTCAAGTTCCACTAGTTCTGCCATTCTAAATTCTCTTTGATCCACACCTTAAAATTCCAATTGTTGTGCTAATTCGAGTGAAGGACTAACTTATTTTCCATATACCAATTTGTAGGTAGAAGTTCTAATTTCCTTCTTTGTTGGTATCCAGTCCACCCCAAGAGAATTTTTCACTTTTTTATGCCACTACCTTTGATTCATGCCCATGGTTTTCTTCATGATTCTGATCAGATTTTTGTTAGTAGATTCCTCCAATCCATTTCCTTAGGGGTAATAATTGGAGGAAGTCTTGAGATAAATCCCAAGTTGAAGAGCCCAATTAGATATTTTTATCCCAAGAAAGCTTTATAATTATTAGAAATAATGGTCAAGGATATGCCAAACCTTGTAACAATTTCTTCAAAAAATTCCAAGAAGGTTGATTCAAGAACTCCCTTCAATGGCACGACTTCAGCCCCCTTGGTGAAGTAATTTCTTGTTGTGATAACCCATTTGTGACCCACACTAGATGGAGGATTGATCATCCCAATGAAGTCAAGACCCCATTATGCGAATGACTGATCCACCTAAATTGGATGAAGAGGCAAGGCCACCAATATTCTCTTTCTAGTAAAGAGAGCACACTCCTTACATTTCCTAACCCACTTGTGAGCATCCATGAACAACGTAGGCCAAAAATATCCTACTTTTATGATATTCATAGCTATAGCCCTAGCAGAGAAATTTTCACCGAGAAACCATCATGAAACTTGGAAAGGATCCTATTACATTGTTCTCCTTCAATACATATGAGAAACATGCCATCAATGTTCCTTTTAAATAGTATGCCATCAACCAACACATATGGAAATGATTGTAACCTTAAAGGAAACCTTTTTAATTTATTGAGACAAAGAGGATATATACCAGAGGAGAAGAATGTCATCAATATCTTCATCCAACTATTAGTGACTATGTCTTCATTCTTCTCAGGTTCCACGTGGTTCTCCTCTTCTAGGAATAAAATAGTCTTTGGGTCAGTCCACACATATTTAATAACTCGTCTATAGAGACCATGGCCTCTTACCAATTTTGTGGTCTTAATGGTCACATCATATTCCATGATTTTAGTTACCAATATAGCTCATTTCTTACTAATCTCTATTCCCATGATGAAATCTCTGACCCTGGAATGCATTACCAGAACCTTTATGCGGCTAGCTACAATCATGCTTTTAAATTTTTTCAAGGAGTGCATGATGGAAAACACTTGATTCTTAATAAGGATGTACGTAAGCTCATAATCCTTCAAGGTTTGGTTGAAGAAGGATACTAGTTGCTCCAAGCCTTGATCATTTTGCTGGGTTAAAACTACAACAATGCAAGAATCAGCTCCATATGCATATAAGATAAAACCTTTGGAGTAATTTAGATTAATCAACATAGGATCTCGGGATATTTCTCATTTGATCTGTTTAAAGTTGTCTTTCCCTCCATGGTCCATTTAAAAGCTGAATATTTTCTAAGAATAAGTGTGAGTGGCTTTACTGGACCCACTAAGCTAGGTATAAAGCACCTAACAAAGTTAACCTTTCCAAGGAAAGACTGCAAAACTTTCTTGTGAGATGGAAAGGAAAGAGAAAGGATGGCAGAGAATCTTTCTGGATCAATGGAAATTCCTTCTTTAGAAACAACGTTCCCCAAAATATTATCTTTAGGGACTACAAAATTACATTTCTTCGGGGTTAAGAGATACCCCAAACTCCCTACATATTTCAAATACCTTTTCAAGATGACTAATATGATCTTTGTTATGCTTTGAGAAAACAATGATATCATCAAGATACACAAGGATAAATTGATTAATATATCCATTGTTCTTTGGAAGGTGGCACCTAAATTTGATAAATTAAAATGCATTTTTTGAGATGTATACGTTCCCCATTTGGTGGTGAACATAGTCTTGTATTGATCTTGATCCTTCACTTTTATTTGATTAAAGCCCGAACATCCATTAATAATTGAAAATCTCTTAGATCCAGCCACTATTAGCAGAATATGCTCCATTGAAGGAAAAGGATAGTGATCCTTGAGAGAGGCCTTGTTTAGGTCCTTGAAATCTATGCAGAGCCTAATTTCACCATTCTTCTTTCTTACTGGAATCAAGTTTGCCACCCAAGTGGAGTACTTAATGGGGAAAATAATCTTATCCTCAATGAGTTTAGACAATTCTTTTCTCATGAGGGGCTCTATCTTGGGGTTCATTGGCCTTTGTTTCTACCTATCTGGTTTGATATCGGGATCAAGATCGATAGAATGTTGGGATACAATTAGAATTAACTTTTTAAAATATTTATAGCCCCATGAGAACACATCACTGAAATTTTGATTTTCATGTTCATCACATAC
Source organism: Taxus wallichiana var. yunnanensis (assembly GCA_018340775.1). NCBI lineage: Eukaryota > Viridiplantae > Streptophyta > Pinopsida > Cupressales > Taxaceae > Taxus > Taxus wallichiana. The sequence continues at coordinate 308,622,582 of CM031243.1, read as the reverse complement.
CTTTCCAAGAAAAATTTCTTTTATTGGGGCAATTGGAATAGGATGAAAATCTTCTTATTTTTCCACCATGCTCCTTTCTATACCTTTGAACTCATCATATATACCTGAAATATTTTCTAGAGTAACAAATCCTTTTGGAATTTTTTTTTTGAGTTGGATAATCTAATCACCATAGATGTCCTACAAATTAGACTAAATTTTTAAAGAAAATTCAGCTTCATTCTATGAGTATGAAAATATTTACATCACTATGAAATAATTTATATCCGATTACATTATCATGTATGGATGGCCTAACAACCATCTTAATATGTTGCATCTTGCATTTAACTAGGTCTTCTGCAAGTGAAAACTAAGACCTGAGAGCCACCATTTGATTTTATTCCTTGTTTAGCTTCTGCAGTAAACCTTGTAGGTTGATAGCATCAAAAAGTTCCAGTGATTCGCAAGCTCTGTGTCTATAGGCCTTCAATAGCTTGTTCCTTGTAGTGAATCTGCCATGGACTTGGTTAATGACTACATCAATATCTCTAAAGATTTGTAACTTCTTGATCTTTATTTTTTCCGCAATCAGTGAGCCATGCACTGATGCCTCATATTCTGCCACATTATTGGAACATGAAAATTACAATATGTGGGTGAAGAATAAATTTTCTTCCTTTAGATAAATATGCACAACACCCGTCCTAAATCCATTCATGCTTCTAGAATTATCAAAATACATCCGCCATAAGCCAGAGTGTAGCTCCTTATCTTCTTTGAATGTCGCAGGCATAAAAAAATATTCTAGAGGACAAAATAGGTGTTAAGACAATTTTCAAAGGTTTTGAGTTCTTCATCATAAGGATCAAACTCATGATCCCTCTTCACCCATTCATCTAGCATTAAATTAGGAATGTGAGGAGGAATAGGTTGTTCATCATAGAATAAGCCCTACGTAATTTCTTCTTGATTTAGAAATTTTGATTGGATTAGAAGTGAGGTTATATGGTTTAATATGGTAAGAAAATATGGGCTCAACTTGTATTGTGAATCGGGTACCATATCTAGTTTTCAGAAGCATGTGAGTCCAATCTGAGGATAGATAGCCACCTACTTTAGTAGTGAAATCTCTAGGCATAAAAATGATGAACATGAGAGGTAGATCGATGAATGAAATTTCATGGGTTATGGTGAGGCTTCGGTAGGCATGAAGTGTAAAATAAATGTCTTTTATTACACTCAAGAAATTTACAATTGACCCATAAAGTTGTAAAAATACCCTAGACACAAGACTATATTTGAGACCTAGGATATCATCAATTTTCTTGGGCATTACAGATGTACTAGCCTCTGAATAAATCATACAATTATGAAATAGGTATTCACGCACAATTATAGACATGTAAAAGGATGGGGTATTAATGGTTTTACTTGATCACCTTTTTCTTGACAGACATGAACCGTAGCACAAGTCTTTTGCATTACTGGAACATCCAAAGGTAGTTTCTTAATGACTTCATATAGAAGATCTCACTAAGATGGAATGGAAATTGTATCCCACATTGAGACATTGACATTAATATTCTTCATTTTCTCAACTATGTTGGATGGGAGACCCACGTATTTTTGCATCTGCAACATGCTACTTTCTTTCTTTTATTACGACATTGTTTAAACATGCAACTTTATTTGAACAACAACCTCCATTTCCATGGAAATTTTATCAAGCACTGAATCTTCTTTGACACATTTTCTACTTCATTCTGTAGTTTCTCTCACCCTTTTATTTCTGCTTCACTTTACGGATTTTCCTTAATCCCTCCAATGTCTTTTCCTTTCCCTGCAACATTGTTCGATCCACGGGAGTTGCAACCTAAGCTTCCAACATTCTTTTCTTGTTCCACGTGTTGTTAGAAACACTCATCTGAGGTCTACCAGAGCCTCCAAACACTTGATTGAGTGCACAAAATCCTCGCCTGAAAAACATGAGGTTAGCATTAGGTGCAGCTTGTTGAGTTTCTTCCACACCATGATTTGGTGCTTCAATAAGTGGTTCTTGCTGACTAGAAGCACCTTGAATCATGTAGGCTTGGAGATGCATTTCCCTTTCACAACCAAGTTGGTTATGAGGTAGATTACATGGAAAACACCACTTTGTTTCTTACACCATATTGTTTTGTATTGGAACTAAGGCTTGACTAGAACTAGGGGTAGGGAGTTCTATGGAGGAGGAATTGTTTCAATGGAAGAGGATCACTTTGAATTTTTCATCTATTATTTTACCTGGTTTTTTGCATATCTTTGATTAGAATGTTTGTTTTTATATAGTTTATATCCCTAATTTGGAGATTTCCCTTTATTTTGATAATTTCTATATGACTGGGCTTACTTGTTTTTCTAGGGATATAGATTTGTTTGTCAAGTTTCTAATAAGATATTTCATTTACTCATCTTCCTTTTGTTGTGTGGGGGTTTTTGATGTGAAAGCAATGGTTGTGGGTTTAGTTGGGGAATAGGAGTAATGAAATCCTACGTGGCTCCTAAAAATTTAGGGGATAATGGCATAGGTGGCCTGAGAGCTAAATTTCTAGCTTGAATTAAACAATTTTCATCCCTAATGGAAAATGCATAAGTTGTGGGTAAGGTTATCCCTCCCATTGATTGTATCATAACAATAATATTAGAGTTAAAATATTTTAGAAACTAAATATTGGAACCTTCGCTATGGGTCTCGTGAGAACTGGAATTCTATCTCAGGTTCTTTGGAATCTAAAATTAAAATCCACCATTTTTTCATTAGGTTCTCTTTTTGATGTATTCAATTACTCTAAAAGAAATAATTTATTAACTCTTTCCCCAAATTGATTGTTCAAGGTTGTGCATAAATCATTCTGATTCCTGAATGAGCCTATTGTTAAACTTCTAAACCATTGTAGAGCATTTCCTTTAAGTGATGAAGCCAAAAGTTTTACTGCCTCATCCATTTCAGAAATTTCATGGATAACACAGACATTTGCAATATATTAAATGTGGTCAACTGGAGTAGTGTGATTTTCTCTAGTAAAATATGGAATATTATTCAAAGATGCTACTGGGATAGGATTTTGGGCATTTAAGGCAAGTGGGTTACTTGAAGTTTACAAATGGATTTTGAGGTGGCAGCTATTGTTGATGAGCCATTATTATGGGTCTAATAACTCTAGTGGATTGCAAGAAAGGTCTACTAGGTAGACGTGTGGATAGATTTTTATTTGGAGGAGATGGAGATCTTTGAATCTATCTTCCTCTTCTTTGTCTTCCTAGAGATAACTACAAATACTCAAATATGCCTTCTTTTCTTGTTTTAGACCTTGTTTGGATCCTTCTCATGAATTAGGGACACATTTGGATCACCAATACTGTTGAAACCAATTGATATTCTGAATGGAGTTTCCATATATGTTATTCATTGAGCCTTGAAAGAGTATATTTTCATCAAGATACACACCAAAACTTGATAAAACTAGAAATATTGATTTCAAATGTCCCACCGGGTGTGCCAAAACTATTGGTGCTGAAAATTTCACTTGAATTTAGATTATAGATAACCTACAATTTGAGTAAACATGGGACTGTCTCCAAGTTGTGGGACTTGAACTGAGACAGACCTCTAGAGAAGGCCGACTTCCTCAACTTACCTCTACTACTAAAACTACTCCTAGAAATTAAAATGAAACTATCTAATCCTACTCTAACTTCCCAAGAGACCAGGGTGAGAAAGAGATGCATAAACGAAATCATAATCTACAGAGGCGATAACACTAGAAAATAAGGGGATGAATACATTTAGATAAGGGGAAAGGGAAGAAAATGATAATGAAGAGGACTGGATATGAGACATAGATCAAAATCACTCCCAAAATCCACTTTCATGATACACAATAGACAAAGATTTAGAAAATGAAACATACAACACACTTGTGAATGAAAGAAAGGAAAGGAGTGCAATAAAATAAGAACAAGGGCGTAACGAGTCACAAGAATAAATATTATTTCCTAAACTTTTTTTGTACAGACTTTTACAATCATGAGAGGAAGATGTGAGAATTCACTAAATCAAGATACAAGGCATGTGACCCTCGGGACATACATGCAACACAAGAGAGAATCCTTATATTACAAGATGCCCAAATTCTAAGAGTATCTAACTTATAGTGACCACTTCCCTTTGACATATTTTGATACCGATCATGAAGCGTAGAATATATGATGGACATTTTTATAGTTTTGATTTATTATAATGTTAGATTTGAGGCCATGGATTATTGCTGAATTTGATCATATATGATCCATGATGATTATTAGAGACACTTTATACATTTATGTTGGTATACTAATTGACATGGTCATACTATAGATGTTGTTTAGACATGTGATATTTGATATTTTGAGTAAACCTAGAAAATGGAAATTATTTGATGATGATATAGTTGTTACTTTGATGTTGTTGTGATTCATTTATATAGATGATTTTGGAATTATATTTATATTCATTTTGGATGTTCTGATATGGCCACAAGGCCGAAGGAGGTATTTGTGTTTTGTAGGTTAAAATATCACAACAAACATCGGGGGATTGGAGACCAACCACATTGGAATTCTAGATGAATTCAACAAGGTCACCATGGTAACTAGTTTTGTCTGTGTGTGCGTGTTTGTTAGTGTTAGGGATTCCCATGGGGGGATCACCTGTGAATGTGACCAAGGGGTTTTGTGTATTTTATTAATGTGGTTCCTTTTTATTATTATTTTTATGTATTTATTAGTGATGTGTCCCCTTCTTTTATTTAATTAAATTGTGGTAGATTAATGTGAGAAAACATATGGTTAAAAGTTAATTAATTAAATTGGGACATAAGGATGTAATTATTAAAGTTGTTGACCCATGTGTTAAATATTTTAAGGTGTGTGTAAGAAAGGTTGTAACATATGTGTAAGTATGTCTAAGAGTTGTGTAAGTCAAATTTTGGAGTATGAAACACTCCACCTCCTTGGAAATTTGAATTTGTCCTCGGAGGTTGTTTTTGGAGGCTTGTGGGACAAGTAAAACTTGTCCCATGCCTCTTAATTTTATTTACCAACCATGCCTATGGTTGTAGGGTTAATTTTAGACTTTTATAATACATTTTGGGAAGACAAATTTTAAGTTTTAATATATAATTCAGTCCTTTGGGGTGTGGGGTTTTTGGAGTGTGTTAGTTTATTTGTCATATTTTCACCCACCTCTTAATTGTTCTTCGAAGAATAAAATTTGACTTTTGTGTTGGAGTGAGGATGTGTGATGTGGCATCCTACATGGATCCACCTCATCCTCTTCTCTTCCCTCTTCTATAAAATTTGAACTCTTTGCCTTGTTTTGGGTGGTTAAACTTTTGCATACTTCCTTTTGGGGTGCATTTTTGTTGTTGGAAACTCTTGTTGATTTGGAGGAGATTGGAGAGGATTCCATACTTAGAGATTAATTATTTTGGGACTATTTTTTTGACATTTAAAGCTTGTTGTGTTGTAACTAAAGCTACCATGGAGAGGTAGGATATTATCTCTTCTTCTATGTTGTTATTTTCTTTTTGTGTTTGTGTGAATGGTGTATGTTTTGTGTATTTGTTTGTTGTTTAGGTAGACTACCATAGGAATGGTGTAGGAGAAGGCTATGGGGAATCCATGTGGGGGGCATAAGGTAATGTTAGTGGCATCAGATTATTATGGAGGGAGTTTGGGTTTGGGATCCACCATGGAAAATAAATAGCTTGCATTTCTTACTTTGTGGGGGGCATAAGGATATGTGTGATGGATTATATTGGTAGTTTGTTATAGGTGGATACCCAATTCCCATTGGGAGGCATAAGAAACCTCAACCATAGCTTTTTCTCCTTTGGCTTATAATGAAGAAGCCTAAGTTTTTGTTTGTTGTCTTTAAATGCAGTTATAAACTACTATTTTGTTTTGGATTGTGTTATTAAATGGAAATGTGTATGTTGAAATAATGTTGTGTGTTTGTGGAAGCCTGTTGTTTCCATGAGTTGAATCACACCTTCTATTGCATTGTGGTTGGTGCTCGGGGGCCAATGAAGAAGGATGGCTTCTACTCTTCATTGGATGTCTTGGTTGGGTGGAGAGTGTTACCTTTCCCCCACTTTTGTTGTGATCAAATTAGAAAAAAAAGGGAAAGTTTACATGTTGTTGTTAGGAGATGAGAGGCAAATACATTGATAATACCTTGGGAAACAAAATTATTTTGTAACCTTTCCCACTTTGAAGTGGATGAAATTGTAATATTTTTGTGAAGGAAAGATGTTTGTATTTGGATATGAAAGTTGTAATTCAAATTGTGAAAGAGATATACTTTGTTTTTTTTGGGTTTTGAAAGAAAGACATGAAATTTGTAAAGTGAAATGAAAAGAGAGAGAGACTCTGTTTTTCTTTGAAAGAATGAGAAAGAAAATGCAATATTCTGCTATGTAATTAATAAATGGTTTTGGAAGGAAATAAAGAAAGAAGTTGTAAAAATTGTCTTTGGAAATCAATAAATGAATGAAATGTTCTTTCCAAATTGTATTGTAAATTTAAATCTGATCATGTCAATGTTTTGGGAATCTTTGTTTGAAAGCAAGAAACGTATGTGAAGAAAATACAGTGTTTTGCCTCTATTGGAAATGTGTAAAATTGAAATCATAATTACATTTTGGGTTTAGAATAGTTTGATTTAAATCATTTAAATGTATTAGACTAGATGAGAAATGAATTTTCATACTTGGAAGAAGAAATGGCAAATAGATCCCTCAAGATTTGATCCCTGTTATTGTAAATTTAAAAGTGGCAAATAATTTAATTAAAATGCACAGTTTGGACCTGTAAAAAATAATCAACATTGAAACATTAAAATTTAGCATGCCTTGATATCAATGAACTCAATTTGACAAAAAAAAACACTTAAGGAAATAATTTAGAACATTACAAAATCGAGCCGAAACTTTTCACAAGCGTTTTTCTATCAATTGTTGGAAAAATTGAAATTGAATATCAATAAAGTAAATCTACCTTGTAAATACATCCTAAATCCTTCCTAGAATAGTTCTCCATGTCTATTTGGCATGTTGAGTGAAGGAGAAGATCAAATTGAAGCAAATTTATAAGTTAAAATTTACCAGTTTGCTTTTAAAAATCATGTAGGTAGTTTTCCTAAAATTTACCCCTTAAACTTTACCAAAATCTAAAATTAATGATTTATGTGCATAGAGGGCATCGAGATATTTCCATAAAGTCCTTGTTTTCCCAAAACTGATATTTCTATCAAAAGTTATGGCCCTTTGAAGTTTCCTTCCCGGGCGGAAATTTTTCTAAGAGCTCGTGGCCCAAAATTTTCCCTTTGAAAATCCTTAGAAAATTTTTGAAAAAAAATTTGGAGAAATTTTAAAATTTTCCCCGTCACCCTACCAGCCCACAACCAATTAGAAGCTACCATGTGGCACGATTGAGGGGCGAAACCCTTACAAACTTGGTCCTTTTTGAAATTTTGTTATTTGGAAATCCCGCACTCCCACCCTCGCCTTGGTGAAATCCCTTCCATGGACACATAGGCCCACATGTCAAACTTATCTCTTATCTCCCTTTGATGAAATCTCCCAAAATCCTCCACCCGCCCACCCTTTCCTCACTTTTCTCCACCTTTCCTTAGAGCTCGACACGTGTCCGTGGCGGCACAGTGAAGTGCGGGCGTAAAACTAGTTTTTGCCCTCGTAGGAAATTTTCAAAAATATCCCGTGACCTGCCAACCCAAAAAGTGGATTTTTCCCGCTTGACATGTGCCCCTTTTGGAAATTTTTCATCCCTAAGCCAAGCAGGCCCATTCTTGGGGGAAAATTTTCACCCCAAGGTCCGTCGGCCCATAACTTGAGTTTTATAAGGAGTTAGGAGGACTTCTTTATATCATTGGAAAGATGAGGAAATTTCCTATTGAATGGGAATGATTTAGGGAAATTTTGAATACATTAAGTGTGAGAAAAATCAATTTGAAACTCTAAACCTATAAGAGAGTTGGTATGGTAATAAATTACCACCGAACCTAGTTGAAAACTTCTAACCCTAGATTTAGGACCTTGTGACCTCTAATAATTGTTAATAAGAGAAAAGTATGTTCTAGTAAACTAGAATTATTCTAGAACCTGTTAGTGACAACTGTTGTCTCATAACCTGGTTGTAGACACTCTTAACCGAGTTCTGGGAGTGGGTAAGTAAGACTTTACTATGATGATTTTAAATATGTTTTCCTTTCCCCACTGTAATTAAACCTTGCTCTTGATTTAGATCTTGTGGAATTAAATACCTTGGGTATTTAATTGTTTTGGTCCCTTAACCCTAAAATTTTAATCAGAGAATATTTAGCTAAAATGTCATTATAGTCAGTGATTAAATTAATCCCTAAGGAGTTTTGAGCTAGGTGTAGGCTTATTACACTTGTTGATTTATATTGTGGAAATAGTAATTATTATAATGGGAAAATTTATCATCTGAATTTAATTGTCCTTGTGACTTTGGTCGTTAACACTTAAAAAAATATTCCATAATTTTCTAACTAAACCTAGGTTGTTCATGGGTCTCAAGTGGGTTGTTTCCACGGGCGTCACACTTGGTATCGAGCAGTGGTTCAAAAACTTAGACCCTTGGGCACATTAGAAAACTTGATACATGAACTATAAACCTAGCACATTTTGTGAATCTATGAAAACAACCTTGTTTGAAAATTGAAAAATAAATAAGTATGAAGAAATATTACATTACTCTATTCATTTGAACTTCCAGAATTAAAATCATAATAAAATAACAAGTTGTTTGAGTTGTTGTGCTTGCTTAGTGAAGTTTTGCCTAAACCCAGGTAACTAAGATTGTCAGATTAAATTGATTTTTGGTGAACTTCTATTATATTGGAAACTTGGTTCCCCTTTGAAAATGTGTTGTTTTACAAGTCCTAAAACTTGATTTAATGGTATGATGTGTTAAGCCCTTTGTTGAGACACTTATTTATTGATGTTGTTGGAATGATAAGTTATATGGTGTGATTTTTGTAGTTGGACAATAGTGGTTGTGTTATGGGTCGGAAGAGTTAATTAGAAGTTTTTAGAGCTTCATTCCTTCAAAGTGGTTAGGAAAGAGGGTCTGGTTGTAAGTTTCCATTTTGTTACCCATGTAAGAGAGTGGACACTAAGTCTCAAGGCGTCGTTTAGGACCCAATCCTGTGTATGTGTTCTTGAAACTAACCTTGAGGTAGAGCAACCCTATTGGTGGCCATGAAGGACTGTAGAGTGAATGTGATGTTAACTTTTGTGTTTTACATTCGTAATTTTGTGTATTTTATCATGGACCAACATCTTATTTTATGATTGGGTGAGAATCTCTCGAGGATCTTTTATTTATTTATAATTTTTGCAAGAATTTTCAAACTTAGAAATGCAGCTACTTAGCCACTTTTCTTTATTACCGATATTTTTGGGCTTTATTTTGATTGGTGACTTGGATCTCATTATGTTGTTGGCTACTTAGCTAAATATTACGTGGTTTCCTTCTTGCATGTTGTTGAGCTGGTTCTATGCTTCTTGTATTGTTACATTTTGTCGTATGGGGGTACACCCTAGGTGTCTTGAATGTCCTCTTAGGTGCTTAAAGTTATGCCTTGGTTTTGGATGCACGGAACCTTGAGGGTGTCTAGGATCTTAGAGTGACTTTCTCATTGCTCAAACTTTCTAGATAGAGAGTGTGTTGTGTAGTGCGGTCTAGATGGCGGTGACAAAGCGGTGGTAGTGGTGGTTCTATTACAATCCGGTAAGAGCTTGACCCTCGTCGGAGTAGAAGTGTTTTATTATGGGCTTTTAGATTTTTTTAGGATTGGATTTCCCTTTTGGTTGACTGTAAATGTTAGTGGAAAAGTGTTTGTGTTGATAATGACTTTTCATCGATGGCATGTTAAATTGTATCATGGGTTCCTGGTTGCATCAGAGAAAGTTTTGACTCATGGAATGTATGCATCTTGGTAATTATGGATAGATTTAAGCCCTTTTAGGTAGTGTGTTTAACTAAGTATACTTGTTTTTCTCTCTTGACTTATAAATCAGTCTACCCTTGCCTTAAATTTCCTTTACTAGGAATAACATTCTATGACCTATTAATCTTTGGGTTACTTGGAAACACTAATGGATGCTTTGGGTCTTTTGGACCTTTCTCTTAGAAATGTTAGTTTGGTATATCTTAATAGTTAATCTCGGTGGTGCTTATATTGTACTTCCTCTTTTAAAAATAAACTTTAACTCTTGGTTGTAAAGTCCATGTTTTGGTAAATTAGTTGGTTTCCCTGTTGCATTTGATACTTTCTAGTGTGGAAGTGGTGTCCTTGGAGTAAAGTTGCATTGTCATCTGGTTTGCTTGGCTAGTTTTATCTTTTGGGGACATGAGAATTGATTGGAAAAACCTTATTTTGTTATTATGGGAGTAAGATGTTACCATCCTAAACAACAAAAATTGTTAAACCTTAATAGATTCGTAAAAGTAAGATTATACCTCTTTAATGAGCCTTCCTTGAAAACTTCTTGTGAGACTTGGGAGACCCACTAAGAATGTCTAATGATTCTTGAAATTATTTGGTAAATCTTTGAAATCTTGGTGTAATTCATGCTGGTTCATTGTTTCCTAGTTCTTACAAAAATTAATGATGTGATTTCTATGACAAATGTCTCTTATTCCTTTAGAATTAAAAATGTGGTGTGTTGATTTATATCTCTTTCCCATAAAAATTAATTATGTGATATGATTGAACCTTCCTTCTCATTAAAATTTTATTAATAATACTACTCAACCAAAATGCCATAAAACTATAATTAAGGATATTTGACCTTGGAACTTAACATATAAACTGGAGCATAGAAAAAGGGAAGTGATCCTTGTTATACCCTTGGTAGATTAATAGAAGAAAAAAAAACCATGTAGAAGAATAGAAAGGAAACCTTGTCCATCCACCTTCCTTACGAGTAAAATAAATGCTCTTTGCCTATACAAAATGGTGAGACATCATACCCACCTTAGTGGTGCTCTTTATAACGTAAACTCGTGATGTCATAATAGGAGGAAGTTTAATTAAGAAAAATCGTAAAGGAATGTTCTTAGCAAATAAAACTACAAATTTTGACTTAATTAGTTGAGTTATAAAAATAGGTAAGATTTATGTGTATTGAGTGCAATGTATAGTTGAACCTGTAGTTCTATCGCCTACCTAAAATTGTGAAACACCTAGTGGATAGTAATGTGTTCTAGTTGCTTAGTACTTCTTGTTCATAGATGTATGTGCCTTTCTTGTGGGATTTTTTGGGTCATCATACCCTTATCGTCCCATAGCTTGACGAATGTGAGTTGTGGTCCTTTTGGATTGAGAATTATCTATTGTTTGAGAAGCAACCTCCTTGCATGTTGTCTTGTCCTCGAGACCTAAGTTATTGTAATTTTAAGGAAACATATGTTAAGGATATAAAATAACTTTGAGAAGTCTTCTTCTCTTCATATTTTCTTGGGCCACCTTGTTGTTGTTTCCCATTTTCCACTAGGATGGAAATTTTAAGATGATGTTATTCACTTTTGATATGATACACCCTTGGATTGTAATTGGACCCCATGTTACTTGTTCTTCTCCCTAGTGACCTTGAGTGGTCCTTGGTGTTCTTGTGCTCTCTTTATGGTTATTCGAGCTTGAGTAGGAAATAAGATAAATAAATCCCATTGTGCTAATGTATGGTACTTGTATTGATATGTTAGTTGCTAGGGGATATATATATATATATATATATATATATATATATATTTTATATTTTGCTAAATGGTTGACTTATTTAGATTTGGTTGGTATGGTGTGTTTTATTCTTAAAACAAAAGTATAAAAAAATCAGACTATAGGAAAACTTGTGGTCTTGACTCCGCTTGTATTACTATGAAAATTTAATTGTACCCTCTTGAGTTATAGAAGTGATTTCCTGGAATAGTTCCTTGATTTAAAATGTTTACGGATTTAGGTATCCTTGTTGATCCACCTCTTCTTGTGTGATCCTCAAATTTTGGCCATGGTTGATTCTGCTAACCTTTCCTAAACAATGAACTACGAAAGCATCATTTAACCTTAGTGGAAACCCTAATTCTTGTTACAGTAGTATGTTGTATTCCTTGGGAAACTATGTGGTCATTCCCAAACTCATGGAATTCTCCTTATTATTCCTCTACTTGGTGGTTACTCTTGAGAATATTTTGAACTATTCATGTTATATTGCTATGTGTTGTATCTTGGTTGACAGCGTAAAGTTACTCTCCAGATTTAAATGTTGTATCCTTACATGCAGAAAGTTTAGAACTCATCCCTTACAATCTCCCTTCTCCTTGCTGAATTGCATTAGACCAAACTTGGGTTATGTGGACCCACACTTGCTTGAAGCAAGAAATCCCATAATGGGAGTGATCCTTTTCTGTTGCATTTGTTCCTATCTCTCTTTCCTGTGACTTCTAAGAGGAAGTCAAGTCTAAGGGGAGGGGGATGTAGTGCCCACTTCCCTTTGACATCTTTTGATACTGATCATGACACTGTAGACTATATGATGGACATTTTTATAGTTTTGATTTAGTATGATGTTAGATGTGAGGCCATGGATTATTGCTGACTTTGATTATATATGATGCATGATGATTATTAGAGACACTTTATACATTGATGTTGGTATACTATTTGACATGGTTATATTATAGATGTTGTTCGGACATGTGATATTTGATATTTTGAGTAAACCTAGAAAATAGAAATTATTTGATGATGATATAGTTGTTGATTAAATTACAAATGATATAGTTGTTACTTTGATGTTGTTGTGATTCATTTATATAGATGATTTTGGAATTATATTTATATTCATTTTGGATGTTCTGATATGGCCACAAGGCCAAAGGAGGTATTTGTGTTTTGCAGGTTAAAATATCACAACAAACATCGAGGGATTGGAGACCAACCACATTGGAATTCTAGATGAATTCAACAAGGTCACCATGGCAACTAGTTTTGTCTATGTGTGTGTGTTTGTTAGTGTTAGGGATTTCCATGGGGAGATCACCTATGAATGTGACTAAGGGGTTTTGTGTATTTTATCAATGTGGTTCCTTTATATTATTATTTGTATGTATTTTATTAGTGATGTGTCCCCTTCTTTTATTTAATTAAATTGGGATATAAGGAAGTAATTATTAAAGTTGTTGACCCATGTGTTAAATGTTGTAAGGTGTGTGTAAGTAAGGTTGTAAGATATGTGTAAGTATGTGTAAGAGTTGTGTAAGTCAGATTTTGGAGTATGAAACACTCCACCTCCTTGGAAATTCGAATTTGTCCTTGGAGGCTATTTTTGGAGGCTTGTGGGACAAGTAAAACTTGTCCCATGCCTCTTAATTTTATTTACCAACCATGCCTATGGTTGGAGGGTTAAATTTAGACTTTTATAATGCATTTTGGGAAGACAAATTGTAAGTTTTAATTGCACTCTTCTTACATTTTATTTAATTCAGTCCTTTGGGGTGTGGGCTTTTTGGAGTGTGTAAGTTTATTTGTTATATTTTCACCCACCTCTTAATTGTGCTTTGGAGAATGAAATTTGAATTTTGTGTTGGAGTGAGGATGTGTGATGTGGCATCCTACATGGATCCACCTCATCCTCTTCTCTTCCCTCTTCTATAAAATTTGAACTCTTTGCCTTGTTTTGGGTTGTTGAACTTTTGCATACTTCCTTTTGGGGTGCATTTTTGCTGTTGGGAGCTCTTGTTGATTTGGACGAGATTGGAGAGCATTTCATACTTAGAGATTGCTGATTTTGGGTTTGTGTTTTTGACATTTAAAGCTTGCTATGTTGGAACCAAAGCTACCATGGAGAGGTAGGAGCTTAGCTCTTCTTTTATGTTGTTATTTTCTTTTTGTGTTTGTGTGAATGGTGTATATTTTGTGTATTTGCTAGCTGTTTGGGTAGAATGCCATAGGAATGGTGTAGGAGAAGGCTATGGGGAATCCATTTTGGGGGACATAAGGGAATGCCAGTGGCATTGGATTATTGTGGAGGGAGTTTAGGTTTTGGATCCACCATGGAAAATAAATAGCTTGCATTTCTTACTGGGGAGCATAAGGATATGTGTGATGGATTATATTGGAAGTTTGTTACAGGTGGATACCCAATTCCCATTGGGAGGCATAAGAAACCTCCACCATAGATTTTTCTCCTTTGGCTTGCAATGAAGAAGCCTAAGTTTTTGTTTGTTGTCTTTCAATGCAGTTGTAAACTACTGTTTTGTTTTGTATTGTGTTGTTAAATGGAAATGTGTATGTTGAAATAATGTTGTGTGTTTGTGGAAGTTTGTTGTTTCCATGAGTTGAGTCACACCTTCTATTGCATTGTGGTTGGTGCTCGGGGCCAATGAAGAAGGATGGCTTCTACTATTCATTGGATGTCTTGGTTGGGTGGAGAGCGTTACCTTTCCCCACTTTTGTTGTGATCAAATTATAAAAAAGGGAAATTTTACATGTTGTTGTTCAAGTAGAGGAAAATACGGTTTGACAATACCTTGGGAAACAAAATTCTTGTGTAACCTTTCCCACTTTGAAGTGGATGAAATTGTAATATTTTTGTGAAGGAAAGATGTCTACGTATTTGGATATGAAAGTTGTAATTCGAATTGTGAAAGAGATATACTTTGTTTTTGGGTTTTGAAAGAAAGACATGAAATTTGTAAAGTGAAATGAAAAGAGAGAGACTCTGTTTTGCTTTGAAAGAATGAGAAAGAAAATGCAATATTCTACTATGTAATTAATAAATGATTTTGGAAGGAAATAAAGAAAGAAGTTGTAAAAATTGTCTTTGGAAATCAATGAATGAATGAAATGTTCTTTCCAAATTGTATTGTAAATTTAAATCTGATCATGTCAATGTTTTGGGAATCTCTGTTTGAAAGGAAGAAACGTATGTGAAGAAAATATAGTGTTTTGCCTCTATTGGAAATGTGTAAAATTGAAATCATAATTGCATTTTGGGTTTCAAATAGTTTGATTTAATGCATTTAAATGTATTAGACTAGATGAGAAGTGAATTTTCATACTTGGAAGAAGAAATGGCAAATAGATCCCTCAAGATTTGATCCATGTTATTGTAAATTTAAAGTTGGCAAATATTTTAATTAAAATGCACTGTTTGGACCTGCAAAAAATAATCAACATTGAAACATTAAAATTTAGCATGCCTTGATATTAATGAAATCAATTTGACAAAAAAAACACTTAAGGAAATAATTTAGAACATTACAAAATCGAGCCCGAACTTTTCACAGGCATTTTTCTGTCAATTGTTGGAAAAATTCAAATTGAATATCAATAAAGTAAATATACCTTGTAAATGCATCCTAAATCCTTCCTAGAATAGTTCTCCATGTTTATTTGGAATGTTGAGTGAAGGAGAAGATCAAATTGAATCAAATTTATAAGTTAAAATTTACCAGTTTTCTTTTAAAAATCTTGCAGGCCGTTTTCTTAAAATTTACACCTTAAACTTTACCAAAATCTAAAATTAATGATTTTTGTGCAAAATGGGTGCCGAGAGCTTTCAAGAAAGTCCTCGTTTTCCAAAAAAATAAGCTTTCTATCAAAATTTATGGTCCTCTAAAGTTTCCTTCCCTGGGCGGAAACTTTTTGGAAACTTTTCCCTAGCGGGCCCACGTCCCGAAATTTTCCCTTTGAAAATCCTTAGAAAATATTTGAAAAAAAATTTGGGGAAATTTTTTTAAATTCCCCTGCCATCCTGTAGCCAATCAAAGACTGCCATGTAGCATGGTAGAGGGGCAGAGTCTTTGCAAACTAGGTCCTTTTTGAAATTTTATTATTTGGAAACATTTTGAAAAAAAACCCCCGCGGCCCCGCACTCTCGCCCTCGCCTTGGTGAAATCCCTTCCGCGGACGCACGAGCCCTCATGTCAAAATTATCCCTTATCTCCCCCTTTGGTGAAATCTCCCAAACCCCTTCACTGCCCCACCCTTCCCTCACTTTTTCCTCACCTTGCCTTGGAGCTCGACACGTATCCCTAGTGGCACAACTGAAGTGCGGGCGCAAAACTAGTTTTTCACCCCACACGGGGAAAACTTCAAAACATCTCCTCGTAACCCACCAACCCAAAAAAGTGGATTTTTCCCCACTCGACACGTGCCCCTTTTGGAAAATTTTCATCCTTGGGCCCGCAGGCCCGTTCTTGGGGGAAAGTTTTCACCCCAAGGCCCGTCGGCCCATAACTTGAGTTTTATAAGGAGTTAGGAGGACTTCTTTATATCATTGGAAAGATGAGAAAATTTCCTATCCAATGGAAATTATTTAGGAAAATTTTGAATGTGTTAAGTGTGAGAAAAATAAATTTGAAACTCTAAGCCTATTAGAGAGTGGGTATGGTAATAAATTACCCCCTGAACCTAGTTGAAAACTTCTAACCCTAGATTTTGGACCTTGTGACCTCTAATAATTGTTAATAAGAGAAAAGTATGTTCTAGTAAACTTGAATTGTTTTGGAACCTGTTAGTGACAACTGTTTTCTCAAAACCATTGTAGACACTCTTAATCAAGTTCAGGAGTGGGTAAGTAAGACTTTACTCGATGATTTTAAATATGTTTTCCTTTCCCCACTATAATTAAACCCTGTTATTGATTTATATCTTGTGGAATTAAATACCTTGGGTATTTAATTGTTTTGGTCCCTTAACCCTAAAATTTTAATCAGAGAATATTTAGCTAAAATTTCATTATAGTCAATGATTAAATTAATCCCTAAGGAGTTTTGAGCTAGGTGTAGGCTTATTACACTTGTTGCTTTACATTGTGGAATTAGTAATTATTATAATGGGGAAAGTTATCAGTTGAATTTAATTTTCCTTGTGACTTTGGCCATTAACACTTAAAAAAAAATTCCATAATTTTCTAACTAAACCTAGGTTGTTTATGGGTCTCAAGTGGGTTATTTTAACGGGCATCACACAACTCGTAAGAGTGTGCATTGCTCTATAATATATAAAAATATCGAGGAAGGGAGTAAGAGAAGAAATTAGAGGGAAATTCAAATTCCTCAAGAATCCTAACCACCTTCAATAATTTCTCTTAGGGAATATGGAACCACTCTTTTTATCCACTATTACATGTCTTCTTCAAATGAACGTCAATATTACTTTTAATGTTAGTGGTTGTGCACGCCAAGAACTCGCACATTTTTACGTGATGGAGAAATTTCCTTGACTCTTTCCCATTTCTTTTGATTTTACTCATGAAATCAGATTTGATTTCATAGAGAAAAACAAAATCTTATTGAATTTTCAAATATTTAATAAGCTGAATCGAATACCGGTCAATTTATAATTTACCATGAAGAATCTTCATTTTACTTTATTACGCAGCTTCTACACTCATTCTTGCACAACTATTTGACATCTGTGGATCATTCCTTTATATCACAACACCCTAGGTCTACGTGGATTTTGAAAACCTTCAATGGCTTGCCCCAATGTTGTGAATTTATTCCTTGTGACCCGTGCCCTACCTTTCACGTTGTCTTAGCTCATGACACTATTTATAGTAGTGTGGGTTTGAATATCCACCCATAAATTCTTTTTTTCATTCCACGGAACTTTCTTCTTCTTCTTGTTTTGCAAGATCCTCCATGGTAATGTTCCTCCACCCATAGCATGCTCAAAGCTTCGTAGTTTATTCATATTTTCCTCTAAATATCTGCCAAGTCTAAAACTTGTGCAAGTTGCTCGAGTTTTGCAAGGGATGCCAAATTAGGCAATAGTCACTATATGTCCTCACCCCAACTATAATGGAGACTTACAACCCTTCGTTGACATTAATACCAAGCTCAATAATTTTCATGTTCCTAGATTCCAATATCAAGAAGAGCTGTGTCATTAGGAAAGAATAGGAGTAAGGAGATTTCACGATCAAATTAGCATATCTTCTAAGTTTTAAATATTTGGTTCCAAAGGAGTATTATACTTTTTTGTGGGTAAAATATATCATACCCAAGGTTAATATCTTCTACTTGGATGGTGGTCCAAAATAAGATCCTTACGGTGGAGAATTTGAGGAAGAGAGGCATGGTCATTCCTAGCAGATGCACTTTATGAGGCAAGCGGGAGGAAAGTGTCAACCATATTTCTTTATTGTGTTATTTTTCTTAGGGGTTTTTTCTTCAACAATGGAGATGTTTTAGATCCAGTGGTTACAACCTAACACCATAGCTGAATTTTTCTTTCAATGGGAGTGTCCTTTCAAATTTCTTGTCTTGGTGACTACTTGGAGGATGGCACTTCCCCACTTCCTCTGGATTTTGTGGAAGGCTAGGAATGACATCATTTTCATAAATTAGAAAGCTACCATAAAAAGGTCGGTGCTCATTGTTTCTCTTCTGTCAAAGAAAACATCAAACTTTTCAAGGGTAAAATTAAGAATTTCTACCCTAGAGCGGAGGTAGAAATCCTCAAACAATTCACCTTTAGTCTTCTCGATGTTAAATTGTCCAAACTAGTTATTAAATGCTCTAAACTGGATGAAAATTGGTTCAAGATGAATTTTGACGGTGATTCTAAGGGAAACCCTAGTCATTCTGATGGAGGGGGGATTATTAGAAATCATGAAGGTGACTAGATTCTCGTATATGTAAGGTTGTTGGGTCTTCAAAGAAACAATGTGGTGGATGCTATAGCCTTATTATGGGGGGTTAACATAGCAAAGCAAAAGGGTGTAAAACATATTCAGATCGAAGGGGACTTGATGCTTATTTTGAAAGGTCTTAAGAGAAATATTATCTAGAAGCTGGATAGTTGGCAATATCTTACAGGATGTAATGGAACATCTCAAAGCATTTGATAATTATAATGTCACACACACACCCCCGTAATGGAAATAAATGTGTTAATAAGTTGGCTAACTTAGGGGTGTATAACAATGATTTAAAATTTTGGGTTAACGGCGATGGAATCCCCTTAACTATTAATAATATTATTCACCATGATAGGTCATAATGTTATTATTTCTTGTCACATGAGGGACATCACTTTTTCTCTTGTCAAAGGCAGGGTGCTTAAGTGTTGTGGAATCAATACGGGGATTTTCATTTACTCCAAACCTTACATATTTTTGTGTGATTGGTTTGGTGTTGGGAAGCTAATAGAGAAGCCATGGGAGGTGATAGAGTTTGTGTTGAACCTTCAAGCCATGGGGCCATTATTAACAATCCTTCGATGTGGCATATGCTTAGAATTGGGGGCTTCAGAGAGTATGTCTCCAAGTTGAAAGGGCATGATCCCTCTCTTACCATGGAGTTCAAAATGGTAAGGTTGTTGTTTTCAGGGGATGGAAATGGAGATTTATGAGTATTTTATTGCCAAGATTACGAGCATGGACATGTTGGGTCTTAAGATCTTCAAAGACCAGAGTGTAGAGACCATGAAATTGACACTTTTTTACAACAATGAAAAACCCATTTTTCCTAAGGAGGTTGTGGCTAGTGGTGTGTCTACTGATGAAATCACTTTGGTAGATTACTTAGCCAAGATGCACATGAGTAAGGGTCCCTAAAATAGAGAGGAGGGGAAGGTGATCCCATAGACCGGGGTTTTAGAGGCTAGTGGAAATGAAGGGCCTTCTAAGGGGAAAGGTAAATCTTTGTGACAAAGAGATACATAATTATGAGAATCTTAATAAAAGAATGCAACATTTGGAGATGATTGTGTAGGAAATGGAAGAAGCTAATTTAGACATGAGACAAGGGATGTTGGATTGCATTGGAGCTTCCAAAAATATCTACATGATATAGAAAAAGCTTAAGAGGGGATGTCTCAGATTTGGAGAAACTAGTCAAAGACATGAGGGAGATACTAGTTGCTATGGAATTAGGCTGGAAGAAAAGAAAATTCCAACTCACCATCAACAGCTATGAGGATGATGAAGGTGGGAGGGGGTCGCAAAAGATATGGAGCATGAGCATTAATAGGAGGATCCCACCAAAATTCTCGACAACCCTCCTAATTATCAAAATATAATGTATTTTTGTTTTTGTTGGTCTATAATTTTTACAAACTTCTTGCAAATTGTCTGCTCATTTTTGTAGACTATTTATTTTGATCTCTCTTGTAGTTAGTTTTTGCTAGACCTTCATTCTATGGAGTTAATTATTTTGAACTCTTTTTGGTCCGACTATCTGTTTTCTTGTACTTGGATGCTTTTACGATGTAATCTCTTATAAGGCCTCTAGGAGGAAATCCATGTACTTACCTAATCTAATAAAATAATAATAAATTTAAAAAGAGATAGAAACATGTATTGTGTGGGGGTGGGATGTAAATGTTTTCCTAGCCAAGAATAAAAATTACAAGTAGTGTCAAATGGGTAATTTACAAAATTTGAGTGTCTATATTTCCCCCTTTAAGTATGAAATAAAAATTGCATGCTTAAATTAAAAGATACCTGAGTGTGTAGACACACTTTTCCTTCACTTATAGTTTTTATTTTCTAGATGTATCTATGTTGGGACACTCCATGATGAAACCTCCAAAAAAAAGTGTAGTCAATTTTTATAGTAGAAATTGAACTATAAATCACTTTTAAATATAGAGTTTAAACTTGCATAAAGTGAAATGAAGAGATGTAAAACATGGAAAGAGTTAAAAAAATTATACGGGAAAATCTATTCTCATTTCTTTCTTATTCTTAGGGATTTGGATTTTTCTTATTGAACTTTTTGAAGGATTGAGGGTGATTAGTCCCAAAATGTGTCAAAGAGAAACTAGAGTATTGGGTGCATATAATCCAATACCAATGGAAGGTAGAGAGAGATGGAAAGAGAGGTACGAATACAACCCATGAAGAAAGAATACCATGTATGAAAAAAATTTAGTAACTCGATATCTTCCTTTTAATATTGAGTAGAGGAAAAATTCCTATGAAGAACTTAATTGCTTTGATAGTTTCCTTAACTCCATGGAGGACATTGTTGTAGATTGATCTAGGCATAATGTATGAATATATAGAAACAATATATAAATTATAATGATTTTCTCCATGCTCTTCTTGTGTGTCATATTGTGAAGTAATAGTATGTAGTATATTAAAATATCAATATAGAAGGAGATACATGCCGCAAAAATAGCTTTACTTTGTAAATGGAGTTGGGTATTGAAGTGTAGGAGTGAAAAATTCATGCCCTTGGTAAATCAATATAAAATGTGTTAAATTAGTCTTAGATTTTACCAAAATCTTATATCCATGACAAGAAATTTGAAATTTTAGGTGTAGAAACAAAATCTACATGCACTTGGATACATTTCTAGGTCTAAAGAATACTAATGTATACATGATTCCTAAGTAAGAAAACTAGTAATTGATAAATTCTTTTGGGCTGTTTCTTTGTCTCTTGCACTTTTATTGACCTTACACACCATACACTCTTTCCAGTATTTGAATTATTTATATTTTATGGCCTCAAACACTAGCACTCAATTTGGACAATAACACCAAGAGATCACGTCTCTCTTGGGCACTCCGACCCTCTTTCTCTTATTTTTACTCTTTTAGGTCTATTTTATCTTTTGGTCACCTTTTATCACTTTGGGTCGGCCTTCCAATTGTTAATTACAAAATTTAAATAAGGGAATCATATATATACTTAGTCACTTCTTCTAAATCAAGGGCCATGCGGGAACATTACATAGTATCACCTAAACTTACATCCAAAGTTACAAGAGCATCAAAGGAATCCATCTAGTACACTCACTCAAAGGAAAGGGTTGCAACACTTTTTCATGCACATCATAGGAAGGAAAGTCTATTATATTCCATTTACACACATTTGCATCATTTGAGAGCATTATAGAATGCTATCATAGTGTAAATTGCACTGAGGAATCTAAAAAATCATTCAAACACAAGAACTACATGGAGTCTAAGATGTAGTGTAGTGATTGGTCATAAGATAACTATTTGGGTGACCATCGGGGTTAGTTTGAATTCCCATTCTACCTATTTTTTATTAGATTTGATATGGTTTGTGGGTTTGTGTAGTTGGTTACCTCTTTTATAGATTACATGAATGATTGACGACATTGGAGAATAACCAAAGTGATAAAAATGATCAACAATGAAGCTCCTCACACCCTAAATAAATCATATATTGAGCATTTACACAGAACTAGCACCTAGAAAAGATGCTAGCACCTTGGGGCACTCCTATCCTCTTTTGGGCGCTTTTGTTTGACACATTTTTCAGGTTCTAGAATCTCTAGGCATACTTGACGATGTTGTTCTCACTCTGTTCCAATAGTTTCCCAACCCACACAACTTCTAGATCACTCATAAATTAGCTAATTCCCCCTCTCTATCCCTATTTCTTAGCTTTTTCATCATTTCCTATTTTTACTTGTCCAATTAATGTATTTTATCATTTCTACAACCTTCATTACAATAGTTACTTTGTAATTTATATTACATCATTTGGTGAATCCCACTCATGATTTATTTTTAGATCCTTATTTTATCGGATTTAATTTCTTGGCTCCTCAAATTACTCAAGTCTCCTTATATAAATTGCTTAAAATGCACCCACCCTATAAATATGTTCTCCAAAAATCTCTAGACACTATATACCTCCCTAACAAAATGCCACATGTACAAATAAGTTCCATCTTTGATCGTCTCTCTGGCAACAATATTAGTCTTGATACCACAACCAATCAATCCATTTGTAAGTAAATTAAAGATTTACATTGTTTATTTCAAGATAAAATTCAAGCTATGGAAACCATGATTGCATCCCTCACAACTGAAATCCAATGTCTCAAGACTCGCCTCTCAAGCCCATACTAGTTATTCTTCTTCAGTTTATCTTAATCCCATGTCTACTACATGTGCTCATACAAGTAAAGCGAAAGTCTTACTACCACCAACACTTCTCAATTTTTATCTAAATTCTAAGAAACATGATATTATTCCTAATCTCCTCAATCACTAATTGATTAAATTTCCACCTACTAATTACTATTGTCCTTATCAGCTTGCAAAATACTAAGGTCACACATTTTTTACAATTATAATAAAAGTAATAGACATAATGAAAATGATTTCTATGATTTAAAACAAAGAATTGGACACCTTAAGCATCATGGTTTTATTTCATTTTCTACAAAATATTCTTCTATATGCTCATATCCAGTTGATAAATCCCATTGGGCTCCCAAATAAGATCCCTTTATGTCTAGTGAGTATCATTCCATAATTACTAATGTTCCTCTTCCGGTAAGTCAAGAGCCACCAATCCAACATAGTTTCAGACCACGTTTAAAAATATATACCCCATTATCTCCTCCTATTAATTTATTTGTAGTGTTACCAATCCCAAATAAGCCACCAACATTAAATATCCCTCACCAACCTCCTCCAATTAAGTGTATAATTCCTCTTTTAGATAAAGCTAATGCTTATATTGATGACGAGAACACATCTCAAAATCTTCCACTATGGAATGGTCCTTATCACTTCATCACATATATCTCCATCACTCCAACACTTGTGGGCATCACACTTTCTCCCCCCTTCATCACTATCAGTTATCTCTAGTGTCTCTTATTA
Source organism: Taxus wallichiana var. yunnanensis (assembly GCA_018340775.1). Classification (NCBI taxonomy): domain Eukaryota; kingdom Viridiplantae; phylum Streptophyta; class Pinopsida; order Cupressales; family Taxaceae; genus Taxus; species Taxus wallichiana. The sequence goes on along the minus strand of CM031243.1, from coordinate 308,598,862 downwards.
CACTTCATGCACTGTTCTTCACAATACATATTTCTTAGCACTCTCACATCTTTGGTACACACATCGCACCATAATTTCTCATTGACACACTCTTGTGCTATAGTTCACACTTGACTATTGAGTGACCACTTCCTCCAAGAACCTCACATAATCTACTCTTGCTACACTTCACATGATACATCTTTCCTAGCATCTACTACTCTCTTGCTTTGTGCTTCATGATATATATTTCTTAGCATCTACAAATCTCTCTCACTCTATGCTTTATTACTAGCACTTCCAAGAATCTACAAATCTCTCTCACTCTATGCTTCATGACTAGCACTTCCAAGCATCACCATATCTCTCATTCACATTATTCTTCATTACCCGATGAAACACTCTTGTTTTATGGTTCATTCTTGATTTTTTAGGGAAAAATTATAAATGAACATAAACTCACACACATCCGATGGGGAAATGAAGCTCCTCCCATATTCACATCTTGCATACCACACCATCACACTCATACAACGTTTACATATCTTGGTTGCATTTATGATTTTTTTATACTACTTACATGTTGCACTTTACTTACTATGTTATCATGATTTTTATTATGTCATTATCTTTATCATCTACACATGCATGTTTACTTGGTCTCGGAAGGGAATGCATATCTATTACATATTCTTGCATGATGCATGATGCTCAACACTAAATCTATTACCATTCCGGAGATACTCTGGGAATATACTTTACTACTTGCACACATTATAGGTTCTATTATTCCATCATTTTCTAATCCTTCTTACTAGCACTCAATTTTCATTGATACATACACACTTTTACATACTAATTATCTTTCTAACATGCTAACAAGTGCTTCATGTATAGAATTTTCCTTGTAGAATATATACAACCATGACTATATGTCACTACTTTATTTCTATTATTTAACAATTATTTTTGGGATATGCCCTATGTCATGCTTGATCATTGCATGCTTATGGATGCTTCACCTTGATTGTCTTGTGACATTCGAGTGATGTACCATGTTTAAAACCCACTTTTCCCGGTCCATCTTATTTTCATACTTATTTTTTAGAGTCTTCTATCACATACTATCTCTCTTATACTAACACTTGTTACTAACCAAACTTATTGGCATGTTCCTTGGTTTCTACTTGGGCACATCCCTACCCCTACATGTATCCAAGTTCGGATATGCATATCAGTCTCTGGTCCTCTCATTTAGACTACATTCTCCTATAGTCGTCTCATGCACCCCGACCGAGGGTGAATCTATTGGGTGAATGAATCAACCCTATAGAAGCTCGAGCTATAATACATATCGACACAGTATAAAAAAAGCACGAGACATATAGTCACAAAACAGTCCAGAATCACACTTAGACCTCACACACATAGAAAACACTAGCACCCATCACTAGACAAGAGTAGTGGGAAATTTTTTCCTTCCCGATTGCTAATTTCATGGGTTTAAAAACTCACCAATTATTATTTCAACAAAATCTCTAGCAGTATTCAACACAATTATCAAGTAGCGAGCACTCGTCTCTAATTACATAATGCATTCTATCACCTACATTCGATTCTACAATCAGAACAAAAGGGACAAAAGGGACAAAAGGAAATAATCATAGACGTACCATTTGTAGTGGTGCTTATTCTTGAAGTATCGTGGAAGGAGATTAAAATAGACCTCTCTCCTAACACTCTTCTCTTGGTGTGAGATCACCCAAAAACTCACTCTTGGCATGAGATTTTGGAGAAGCCAATGCTTCTCATCTTGGGATCACTCCACAAGAATAAACATTACCACAACCATGAAAGTGCATAGAAAATAAACCCAAAGACTTATAAGAGAATGATGCGGGTGATGTACATATAGGAGGAGGAAAGCTGCAACTATCACCTTGATCAATGGAAAATAACACTCACTAACTAATACCGTGCAAGTAGAAATGACTCCAAAACTAGTAATATAACTCAACATAGCTGGTAAGTTAACTCAATAAAAATTGTACACTTAATAAAGATAACACAAGTGTAGAGATGACACAAGTATAAGAATGATTCTAGTAAAAAAATAAAAGGATAAATAATAAATTACACTAACACCCCGTAAGAATAGATTAGGTGGGCGAGAAAATAAGGTGGGTTCTAACAACAAGGCTTAATGAGGTACCCATGTACAATAACTAGGAAGAAAGGACATAGTAAGGTACCCAAGACAAGTAATAAAAATTTAGAGAGAAAAAACCCATTGCAAGGCATCCTAAGAAGATCGGCATAAAAAAGTTGTATAATGATGAAGAAGTTTGGTGTGCACTATGGTCTGAATCCACTTCTTGATAAAAATAAATAAAATAATTGACATTGGGATTCACTAGAATAACTCCATACAAGGAGAATTTCAATGGAGTGATGACAAAAGTATAAAATAACACAAAACATAATTCAATCAAGCTGCTAAAAATAGGTTTTCTAGGATCCAATAAGAATAACCAAGGTAATAAGGTAAGAACACAAGATCTAAAGAAATAGGAGTGCCACAATCCAAGAACAACCAAGGTAACAAGGTGAGGAAACAAGACCCGAAGAAGAAGGATCAACACCACACTCTCCCATCTTTGTTTAATGGGTAGAGTGACGCTACTAAAAATTTGTATGAGTTGTCAAAATAACTACTCGAACATTGATAAAATAATAGTGGGATCCAACACAATAGTTACCCTACAAGAGATATTTTCAACATGCTTAAAAGTGTAAAAATACAAATACAAATCTCTCAACAAATAAGAGAGATATAATGCACATGTTAAATAAAAATGATCAAAACAAGGAGCATTACAATGCATAAGGTATACAAATTGGAGGAAGAGGCCGAATGGTGGAGGATCCATGCTTGTAGAGTCCTCTCAATTAATTCTTATGTCATCGCCACGACTAATCAGAAATCCACCCCAAATCAACACGGATGGATGAAGTAGATGCTTACATATGATTCAAGTGTAAAATTAATAACGAGGAAATGTAAAGGAACATTAGAATATTTTCTATGTTGATCATCTCTAATAGCTGAAATTTTAGGTTTCTCAAGCCTAAGTGAAGGTGCAAAACTCACTTGTAGCTCATGATCCTCAAAAATATTAGAGTGAAAAAAATAGGAGCTATGTCAATGTGTGATCCCAATGAAGTACCTTCTTGAAAACCAATTTTGTAGCAAGAATTCCACTTAACGGGTGAAATAGAAAAAGTAATACCTTGTGAATTTCTATCATTACCTCTACCAAAGTGAAACCCAAAGAATGGAGCATGCGAGAATAAAATGCAGTAGTATACTTATCAAAAGAGCCATATTTGTGAGTAAAATTAGGATACACATAATGTGTTACTATGATATGCACTGAGATGTGGAAGAACATGCAATAACAAACTTAATAGGCTTAGGAGCATCAAGAGAAGGAGAGGACTCGAGAAATTGAAAAATCAAGGTTAGTGGGTGTAGCAGCAATAGATGCAAATGGACTAGGAACATGGCTATAAATTTCCCCAATATGAGGTTGATGTTATAGGATAGCAATTTTTATTGTAAGGAGCGTATGAGGTAATCTTTATCATGAATGAGGGCTTGTAGAAGAGAATTTTGCTTCTTGAGCGATCTATTTTATTCCAAAAATATTACTAGGTTCCCTAAATGGAATAAAATTCGAGTGAACAAAATCTCATTCTCAAACTATAAATTAAAGATGTCAGAGCACAAATCCATGATAAAAGCAAAAATACACTCGAAAAATATGCAACACAAAAAAAATATAGGACATTGGGATTTTCTGAAAATGCATCCAAAGTACAGTGGAGTCCCTTTTTTATATCCTAGATCTAGATCAATATTATGCGAGAAAGAAAGAAGATTTTTTTTTGTTTTGAGGGGTTTGACCAACTATCAAACCGAGCCTCACCCATCAGTCTTTAACACTTGAGAACAAAAGATCACCAAGAATATATTGTGTATGGATGAGACAGTGGGGGTCTAGGGATGGCATCCCCCAATGGTGTCAAGGGAAATTCCCCAGACGCCCCAATTGTAATATGGGGTGGGGTCGAGGGGTACCATCCCCAAAGCCAAATAATAATTTTTTATTTTTTTTAAATGTCGAAATGTACCAAAATTTTAATTTCTCACCACAAACTAATCCCCCTAAACTACTTATAATTATGTATTTTTATTACAATATTTTTCCCACTTTTGTAAAAAATATCCCACCAATTGCTTATAATTACCCAATCTATAAAATGTGCTTCTCACATCAACTAATAATGACCTTTTTAAAACAATATTTCAAATATTTTCCCCACAAAAGTAGCTCCCCTAAAACATTATTTTCCATTTTACAAAGAAAATTGCCCCTACAAAATGTGGCTCTAAAAAAAAAAAATAGTCCCTTTGAAATAATTACATTTCAAATTTTTTAAGAAAACTATATACCTTAGTAGTGGGAGGTGGTTTGACCTCTTCAACTCCACAAATCAGAATGACTTAAAAAATGGTACTCTACCAATCACAAGACAAAGCAATTTAAAAACTCTTATAGAAAAAATACTAATTAAAGTCTTTTTCAATGTGACTTGGAAGTCAAAACACAATGAGCTTTCCATTTGTCTTGGTAAGTGGAGTGCAGTGGGCATTGAGATAGAAAATAAGGTCTCACATGGTGGTCAACACAAAACTCAAGGTTTAAATGAGCCCAAATATTTTTATTTTCTTGGTTTGACCACTGCATGGAGCTAATCCACCATCAAGATGGAGTGATGTAGATGGATTATAGAGGAAAAGAACACTATGTAGTCACTAATCCACAAATCAAACATCATTGATTTTCCACTAAGAAGGTAGTAAAAACTCCAAACATGAAGAGACCCATTGTTGATCTAGTTGATGAAATATTGAGTGTGAAAGCATAAAAGTGAGAGATCAAGCTGTTAATAGATACTACAAACTTTTATCTAAATAATAATCTGAAAACAAATACATCAAGGAGGTGATATATCCTATGAAAAATCATGATCCAAGGAGGATAATGATCCTATCTAGGTCGATGAATAGGTCAATTTGAAACAGAGAAAAAAATATCCAAAATCACTCGCCTACATGAAAACAATATCTAGAATAGTGTAAACAAAAACCACCGACAGAGAGATTGAAAGGTATCTCTACCCAAGATATATAATCCCGAGTGGGTTCAATACACAAACCAAAGGAGACATCTCGAATCGGGATGAATTGTGAGTTGAAATGGTCAAGTATGTAAGATCATGGGTTAAGAAAACAAATCCAATGTAATGTGGAGATTGAAAAAAATAACTTACTGAGATGGATTTTTCTAGACCAGCTCTTATACTACAACCCATCATGCATAGATTTGTGAGTTTAATGTAAAAAATAAACTCTACAATACAATCAAATACACCTCCTTGCAAATCCTTTGGGATAGAAATTTTTTTCATATTATATCACTCTTCAATACAAGATTTTTAAAAAAAATTGTGTAACACATTCTCTTGAACGAGATATAAAAAAATAGATTATAATATGTTGAGTAAGGGCTGTTGAAGCTTCTACGATACTATGTTAAAGAAGATAATACTTCTCATCCTGTGGGATCACTCCAACGAGAATAAACATTACCACAACCATGAAAGTGCACAAATTATCAACTAAAAGTTTCATTATATAATGTTGTAGGTGATGTACATATATGAGGAGGAAACTATAAATACCACTAAGATCAGTGGTAAATAACACTCACTAATTGATACTGATAGTAGAGCTGACTCCACACAACTAGTAAGTTAACTCAACACAACTAGTAAGCTAACTCAACATAACTAGTACACCTAAGCAAGCTAACACAACAAGTGTAGAGCTAACAAAAGTGTAAGAATTATCCTAATAAATAAATAAAAGGATAAATAATAACCTACACGAATAGAGATCTCCCAAAATACTCATTCTTGGCTTGAGATCACCCAAAAAAATCACTCTCAAAGCATGAGATCACCCAAAAACTCACCATCAACATCCAAATTCAGCAACATCTCCAAGACAAATAGGACAAGTTTTTTTATCTCACTCTCTCTCACATATCAGGTGCATGCTTTCCATTATACACTCTTTACTTACACACACATACTATTCGATTTCTCATAAATAGAACTTTAATACTTTATCATTCTTCTTTTCAGGTCTATCCTTACATGTAACAAGGAACAATGCACATCCAGCAGAAAAAATCTCCCATAACATGCCACAACACATTCGATTCACCCCTAGGGTCTATCTCCCCTTCCTAGTCTCCATGCTCCACATTTCTATAACTTCATGATTTACTTGTTCATTCAACACACTATCAGCTACACTATATACAACATTATAAAGTACACATCTTTGATCTAATTTATGCTATCAATTATTCACTCAACAACATAAGGTGGGGAAAATGTAGACAAAAAATCTATGCACTTGGGTATATTTCTAGGTCCTAAATCATACTAATGTTTACATGATACCTATGAAAGAAAACTGGTAATTGAAAACTTATTTTGGGACTTTTTCTTTGTCTCTTACACTTTTATTTTCCTTACACACCTTACATCCTTGTTAGTATTTGAATTGATTATCTTTTATTGCCTTAGACATTAGCACCTAGTTTGGATAGTAGCGTTAGGCTCTCATATCCCTCCTAGGTGCTCTTGATCCTCTTTCTCTTATTCTTACTCTTTTGGGTCTCTTGTATCTTTTGGTCACATTTTATCACTTTGGATCAGACTTGCAATTGTCAATTAGGAAATTCAAATAAGGATATAATATATATACTTAGTTATTTCTTCTAAATCAAGGGCCAAGTACTATCATTACATACTATCACCTAAGCTTACATCCAAATGCATAAGAGCATCAAAGGTATCCATCTATCATACTCACTCAAGGGACAAGGGTTACATCACTTTTTCATAAACAACATAGGAGGGGAATTCTATTCTATTCCATTTGCACACATTTGCATCATTTGAGAGCATTCTATTTTGCTATCATATTGTAACTTGCACAAGGGCATCCTAGGGTATCATTCATATACATACACACAAGAACTACATGGAGTCTAAGATGTAGTGCATCACTCATTTGTAAGATCACTCTTCAAGTAATCACGGGGTTAGTTCGACTCCCCACTCTAAATATTTTTAATTAGATTTAATGTGGTTTATGGGTTTATGTAGTTAGGTATCTATTTTTTAGATTACGGGAATGGTCGAATACATTAGAGAAGAACCAAAGAGACAAAAAAATCAACAATGAAGCTCTTCTAGCCTTGAAGAAAGTGGACTCTGAGCATTTACACATACATTAACACCTTGAATGGATGTTAGTGCTAGGACACTATTGTCCTCCTATGGGCACTTCTATCGACATAATTTCATGTTCTAGAATATTTAGTTATCCCTCATGAAAATGTTCTCACTTTGTTCCAATAGTTTCCCAACCCATACAACTTCCATATCACGTGGAAATCAACTAAGTCTCCTCTCTATCTCTCTTTCTTAGGGTTTTACATCATTTCCTATTTGTTTCATATCCACTTACTATATTTTATTATTTGTATTATATTCATTATAGTAGTTACTCTACAATTTAGAATCAATTCAATGTATATTAAATTATTAGGATTTTTTTGTTTCTTCCCCTAGGGTAAATGCATATGGTATGGTTAGAAACGTTTGTATGGTCTTGACCCTTCTTTATGGTTTTGACCCTATGTATTTTCTATAAAAATTGATGTCTATAATTGTTTTTGAGTAATTTTTCCCTATGAAAACTTTTTCTTGAGCCTATAATTATTCCTATAAGTGTATAATATATCTTGATGAATGTCTCTACTTTTGATATGTTTGTGATAAACTCTTTGATTACTTAACTCAAAAGAATAGATATGTACCCATGTAATGTAGGTTTGAGAATCTATATGAGAGTGTAGAATGTGAAAGAGGTTACAACCTCAGAGAACTTGTGCCTAAAAATGGTATGATCATGGAGGAAACCATGGTGCATAAAGAGATAAACAACCATAGAAACAAGAGAAACAATAGGAGTGATAACAACAAGAAAAACAAAAAAAAGTAAAAACATTGATATAATAGATAGAAAGTAGAAATTAATTGATAAAATATACACAAGAGAATGTAAAGAAGATTCACATAATGGAATAGAGATGTAAATCATGACACTTATGGAGTCAATTATGACACTTAGGTTGTATATAAGAGAATAAATGCCACACAAGAAAGGATTATACCAGCAAACATGTGACATTGGGTGTCAAAATAAAAGAAAAACCTCAAGCCATAAATAATGAAATAGATTAATAATAACACAATAAACTAACAAGCATTATGTAGAAATAAATAATGTCAAATAATTATAAAAATAAGAAGTAAAAGGGAAAATGAAAGAAGATATATCAACGTTGCATAAGACACATATGTTAGTTTTGTTAGTTCAAAAATAAAATATACATGATATATGTAATCATGTGTAATGAGGAGGTAGAAAGGAACTATAATGAAAGAAAAACACATGTATAATATGGATTTATGCCCCTAAGATTAATAATGTAAGGATCTAAATTATATTTTATTAACATGTAATGATATGTGTGTCCTACATCAAGCTTAATATACCTCATGAACACATGTGTGTAAAGAGTAGAAAATATATGTTATAAGTCAAATAACATATGTCATGTAAAGTTATAACCATACAAGTTGTGTACAAGTCCTTTTTGTATTTTTACAAATACATGAATTTTTATGTATTATTGAGCATAGATATGTATAGGAAAGGGGTAGCACAAGAGCTACCTGAGAAGATTGTTGATTTGGGGGAATATGAATCTCAAATGGTGAAAAATGCATAGACCTCAAATATGTCATAGTATCCATAAAAATTGTAGAGGAGTGATAACATGATAGAAATTTGAAGAGGGATGGACTAAGCTGAGATAGTATGGGTTGAAGGATTTGAATTGATATTTTTAGTTATAATACCATGTCTTGAAGAGATTATAATGGATAGATATCAATTTGATATATGTGGGAAAATCATTATGGTTGAATATATATATAATATAACATGTGATGATGATGGATAATATTATCTCTATTAGAAAACATATTGGAAACATGACCCTTACCAAAGTACGTAAGATAATATATAGTGAAAGGAAACCTAATCTTTGAAAATAATAACGAGATATCTGCAAGACCCTGAGTATTGAAAAAGGTATCATATAGTGGTGCATATTGATATACTATCAAGATGAAACTACTATAAAAAGGCATACATTATAGAATTATACTTTTATAACCAGTGAAGGGAAAATGTTGATTTAGCTTATGAGCTCATTGATCATGGATAATGTTTGGCTAAGATGAGGAATAATTTTATATTGATCAATGTGAAAATCCCTAGGGCCATCATGGACAAGAAATTATTCACCATCATTAACCTTATATAGAGATTTAGGATTAAGATATATCTTACCTTATTGTGTGGAAGTAGAAATATTCAAAGAAGGCTCACTTAGTGTATCAATCTATTCACCATCACTAGAATCAAAATAAGATTCAATTCCCCTATGGGATTGAAATTCAACATGCACAAATGTTCATTTTACATATCAAATTATTCATAGTAATCAATATTATTCGCGTGTGTCTTGTACCTAGAATCACAATTGATGTCATCATCTAAATTAGAAGTTATCTTAGTTTTTTGTGGATAAGAAAAGATATCGGTAGAATCCATTTTTTATGTTACCCTCTGATTGGGATTTTATATACTCTAAGTGCTTTGAGGTGGTGTGTAATTTTTCATGCTCAATTGTTATTGTTGTCATTATGTTTTATATAATAGTATAAATTGCAGGGGGTACTCATGATTGGGTAAAAAGAGATTAATCACTTATTAACTAACTCATATAGTATAATATGTTGTCTAGTATTCTTGGAAAACTAAAGAGGTTCTTGTTGTCTATTTTTGCACCCTTGAAAAAATTGAACAACTTGAGATGTTGCAGGCTGAGGAAAGAAAACTGTGGAAGAGTTTAGGCATGCCATGAGAAGAAGAAATGAAAGCCACAACTAAGGATAAATACCATTGAAAGACACAAAGGCCGTGGGGTGAAAGAAACAAGTCTACAAATGTTTTTAGTGTCACAAAGTTAAGGGTGAAACTTGAAAATCCACGGAAGCTAAAGGCCGCAAAGTAAGCAAATGAAATTCCATGGGCAGATGGAAAGAAATTCCACATAATTCAACAATGAAGCCACATCTCATCATGAAGCCATGGAGTAAAGTGGATAAATCAAGTAAAACCGCGTAAAGCTAAAGAATAAAATCCATGTATCAAAGGAAAACAACATATTTCCGCAAATTGCTTAAATAGATATGAGTGTTAATGTGATGATTTGATCTTGCAAATATAATATTATTTGAAGGAATATTAGCCTTCCCTATGATAAAAAATCAGAATTCATGAAGAAAGGTGGGTGGAATCAAGGAAAACTCCCCAAACACACAAGAGTTCTACTCGGACGTCTCACCACCAGAATTAAATATGGTATGGGTGTTGTTCCTTATTCAATGGCAAAATGGCGTGTGGAAGAGAACCTATAGAGAAATCAGATCTTCTCAAAATATTAAATGAATTTGGTTTGGGGTAGAAGGAAAATTCAAATTTCCCCATGTTTTATTCTTCTCTCCCTCTTCTAACTTTCTATAAATTGTAAAGTGGTTCCTTGTTTTAATGTTGGATATTTTGGGAATGCAGGCATCATTTCATGATACATAAGTGTTCTAAGAGTCACATGCCTTGGGCTATGTCTCTGTAAATGTTTTACATCTTCCTCCTACATCATGATGATTTATGCATGATTTCTAAGCAATGAAATATTTGGCTTTGTGGCTTATTCAACCTTAGCTATTGTTTTATTGTACTCTTTTACCTCTCATCCATTCATAAGTGTGTGGTATGTGTTATTTCAGATTTATTTTTCTACTTTACATCATAAAGGTGTAGCTATAGACACGATTATTATCTGTGGCCATCATTTTGGCCTCTTCATCGTCATTTCTTCCATTTTCTCTCTTGCCTAAGTATTCATCCCCTAATTTTTAGTGATATTTCCTTATCTTGTTTAGGTTTATGTTTTATGCATCTCCTTTTCACCCTAGTCCCTTAGAAAGTTAGATTAAATATAGATAGTTACATTTCAATTCTTAGGAGTAGTTTAGCATTAAAGGTAAGTAGAGGAATTCAGCTTTCTCTAGAGGTCTGTCTCAGTTGGAGTCCCACAATTTAGAGATAGTCCCATGTTGTCTCAAATCTTGAACTGAATATGATTTTATAACATGTGCATATTTGATCTTGAAAATTTTTGGCCCACCGGTGGGACATTTGAAATTAATATTTCCAATTTTATCAAGTTTTGATGTGTATCTTAGTGAAGCTCTAGCCTTTGGAGGATCTGCAGTAAAAAATCTGGTGACTCCATTCAAAGTATCAACTAGTTTCAAAATACTGGTGATTTAAGTGTCATTAATTCATGAGAATGATCCAAACACACTCAAGAACAAGAGAATAAGGTGTATTTGAGTATTTTCAGTTATCCCTAGGAAGAGGCAGAAGAGGAAGACAAATTCAGAAATATCCATCTCCTCTAAATCAAACTCTTTCAAAACCTCCACTTGGCTGGAACTTCTTGTAGTCAACAAGAGTTCTCAGACCAATTAGAATGGCTCATCAACAACAACTGCCATAACAAAATCCATTTGTAAAATTCACAGGTAGTATTTCACTCCCCGAATGCTTAGAATCCTATTCCAAAGTAGTGCCTTGAAGAATATTCCATACTTTCTTTGGAGAAATCACACTACTATAGATGACCACATTCAATACATTGAAAATTTATGTGCTATCCATGAGATTTCTAAGATGGAAGTGGTAGTCAAACTCCCAGACTTCATCACTCAAATAAAAATCTTTATAATGGTTTAGAAGCCTAGGGGAAGGAACAATTCAAAACTGGGATCAATTGTGCACAACCCTTTGTGACCAATTTGGAGAAAGAGAAGACAACTTATCCTTTTTGGAGCAGTTAACTACAATCAAAAGATCACCTAATGAGAAAATGGTGGATTTCATTTTCAAATTCTAGAGAATTTAGGACAGAATTCTAGTTCTTGTGTGACCTACACAAGAAGGTGTTTTTCTTTATTGTTTACAAGATCTTAACTTTGATATATTTGTTATGATACAATATATGGGAGGAATAACTATACAATTCGGTTATGCAATTGTAATCAGAGAAAAAAATAGCTTAATTCAAGCTAAGAAATTATCTCCTAGACCACCGTGCCATTATTTCCTAAACTACCTAAAGTTTCTCAACCTTCGATTTCTCCTATCCCTGAGCCTAATCCACAACATGTTGCTTCCACCTCAAAAAATCTTGCTCTGAAAAAAGAGGATGAAGAAATGAAGGCTATGATTAGAAACTTGACAAACAAAGTTATATCCTTAGAGAAACAACAAGCCAATCGTATAAAAATTATTAGAATAAGTGGTATCAACCATATAAAAATCAAGATTCTACTCAAATATACACACAAAACCAACAAAATAACAAATGGTAGGCTAAAAATTTTCCTCTTCCATTGGAAATAATCTATCCTCTTGAAGCACTTACTACCCCTAGTTCAAGTCAAGCTTTAGTTCTGTGTAAAATAATATGGCACAAGAAACAAAGTGGTGTTTTCCATGTAATATTTCATATGATCAACTAAGTTGTGAAAGGGCTATGCATCTTCAAGTATACCTCATTCAAGGCTCTTCCAGTCATCAAGAACCATAACTAGAGGCACCAAATCCAACCACAGAACTGAATCATAAGACTAATAATGACACTAACCTAATGTTTTTGACTTGGCTTATTTGGTTGAGCAATAACCTCTTTATCTGTGGATTTTCAGGAATCTCAAAAAATCCACAAAGCTAGCGTGTTACATATGTAAAAATCCACAGGTCTCCCATTCAACATTCTAGAAAATGGAAAATACCAATGTAAATGTATCTATGTGGGATATTATATGTATTCCATCATAGCGTGATCTTCTATGTGAAGCCCTTAAATAACTACCTCCCACGTACCCAATAATTTAAAATACTCATGTTGCGGTTCATGTATTTCAGAAAGAAATGATCAAGTAATTAAAATTATTAAAACTCCACCCTTTTACATGTCAATAATTGTGGGTAAGTATGTAGTTCATAATTGTATGATTGATTCACGGGATAGTACCTTTGTAATGCCTAAGAAATTTTTTGATATATTAGGTCTCAAATATAGTCTGTCTAGGGGAGTTTTACAACTTGATGGGTCAATTGTTAATGTCTTGGGCATAATAACATATCTTGATTTAACACTTCATGCTTGCCCAATCCTCACCATAACCCATGAAATTTCAGTCATTGACTTGCCTCTTATGTTTTCAATCTATTTTTCTAGAGACTTCACCGCTACAAAGTAGGTGACTATTTATCCTCGTATTAGACTCACATGCTTCTAAAAACTAGATATGGTACCCGATTCACAATACAAGATGATCCCATATTTTCTTACCATATTGAGTCATATGACCCCACTCCCATTCAATCAAATTTACTAATACAAGAAGAACATGAGCAAGATTTAACTCCAAAGGAGTAAGTCATTCCTCTTTCCATGCCTAATTTGATGATGGATGAATGGGATAAGAGAGAACATAATTTTCATCCCTATGATGAAGAGCTCAATACCTTTGAGACTGGTTTGGGAACATATTGCATTATCCAGGAGAAATTTGTGGTACCTACGACATTCAAACAAGAAGAGGAAAATGTTTCTGGACTATGGTGGATGTTCTTTGATGGTTCTAGAAGAATAAATGGAATCGGGTCAGGTGTTGTGCTCATTTATCCAAAAATGAAAAGTTCTTCTTTTATCATAGGTTGTAATTTTGATGTTCTAATGATTAAGCAGAATACGAAGCATTAGTGCATGGTATATTGATCATGGAAAAGAGAAAAATTAATGAGTTGAAGGTCTTTGGAGACACTAAATTTGTCACTCACCAAGTCCGTGGAATATGTATGAAAAAGAATAAGATGTTGAAATCTTACAAACATAGATTTTGGAATTTACTAGAAATTTTAATGCTATCAACCCGCAAGTTATACCCAGAAAGTTGATCAAAGATGCAAACCAACTAACAACCCTTGGCTCTCAATTCTCACATACTGAGGATTTAATCAAGGGAAATATGTAGCATGTAAAAATGGTTGTTAGACCTTCCATCCTAGACAATCACACTTACCATAAGGTATTTGACAGTGATGAACAAATTGTGTAGTTCATCCAAAATGAGGTGGAGTTCTCCTCAAAGATGCAAGCTTATTTTTAGGAAGTATATGGTGATAAGATCATCCAACTGAAAAAAACAAGTTTCCCAAAGGGTTAGTCACTTTGGAGTATATTTTTAGTCAAGATGATAAGTTCAAAGAATGGAAAGTAACATGGCAGTAAAACAAGAATATTTTCATCTTGTTTCAATCACTTTAAGAAAAAAACATCTACTTGGAAAGGTCTGATGAAGGTGAAAGACAAGCTTTTGTTTCCTTGTGTCAGAAATTTAGTGATGTATTTTCATGGGACTATGAATATTTACAGAATTAAATCTTGATATTATCATTCCATTGACCTTGATCCTAATATCAAGCCAAAGTGAGGAAGAAACAAAGACTAATCAACCCCAATATTTAACCTCACATGAAAAAGGAGCTCTCCAAACTCATTAAGGATAAAATAATTTTTCCAATCAAGTATTCTACTTGGGTGGAAAATCTAGTCCCGGTAAGGAAGAAGAATGGTGAAATATGGCTCTACATGGATTTTAGGGATTTGAATAGGGATTCCCTCAAGGATCATTATCCTTTACCCTCCATGGAGAAAATTTTACAAATAGTGGCAGGTTGAAATATTTTCAATGCTTGATGGTTATTCTAGTTTTAACTAGATCAAAGTAAAGGAAGAAGATCAGTATAAAACCATGTTCACCACTAAATGGGGAACATTTGCTTATCAAAATATGCCTTTTGGCTTATCAAATGTAGGTGTTACCTTCCAAAGAGAAATGGATATTTCTTTCAAAGGGTATATCAATCAATTCATCTTGGTTTACCTAGATGACATTACTATTTTCTCCAAGTAAAGCGAGTATCACATGAAGCACCTGGAGAAAGTATTTGAAATATGTAAGGAGTTTGGTGTATCAAAAACTTTTCAATCCACGGAGGAAAGCTCTTGGGGCATATTATATCAAAATAAGGCATTTTCATTGATCTAGAAAGAATTGCAACTATCACGGCTCTTTCTTTGCCACTCACAAGAAGGCTCTGCAATCATTCCTTGGGAAAATAAAATTTATTAGGTGTTTCATTCCTAACTTTACAGGTTTGGTAAGACCTATTACTCTTATGCTCAAGAAGGATATAACATTCAAATGGACCATGGGAGGGAAAGATAGCTTTAAAAAGATAAAACAATAGATTTCGCAAGCCCCAAGATTGATTAACCCAGATTATACCAAGGATTTTATTCTATATTCTCATGAATGGGGCGGAATCCAACATATTCGGGGTCTTGATATAGATAAAGGATCGAGAAATAGACAAGCTATGGCCTTTTTCAACCAAACACTAAAGAATTATGAGCTCAAGTACAGTCATATTGAAAAACAGGTGTTTTCCATCATGAGATCCTTGAAGAAATTCAAAAGTATGATTGTTGCTAGCCGCATAAAGGTTTTGGTATCACATTCCAGCATTAGAGACTTCATTATGGGAGTAGAGATCAATGAGAAACAAGATGGATGGGTGACTAAAATCATGGAATATGATGTGACCATTAAGGATACAAAATTAGTAAGAAGGTGAGAACTTCATGATAAAATGACTCTGGATGCTATGGAATCTCAAGAAATCACCCTCATGAATGAATTTCCTTAAAATGATGATTTTTCACATGATGTCGAGTGGAAACAGGATGAGAGAAATGTATTCAATGGTTACACCGGATTTTTGATATGCCAAGGTTTTTTTCTAATGGTACATACCCTCTTGGTTTGAAAGAAAGAGAAGACATCGAGGCTCTAATCTATTCTCATGTACTAATTAATGGCGTCCTTTTCAAAAGAAACATCGATGGAGTGTTACTTAGGTGCATTGAAGGTGAGAAATGTGACATAGTTTTAACTGAGTTCCATGATGGTTTCTTGGGTGGAAATTTCCCTATTAAAGATACAACCATGAATATCATAAAAATATAATATTTATGGCTTACATTGCTCACGGATGCTCACAGATGGGTTAGGAAATGCAAATAATGTGCACTCTTCATTGGAAATAAAAGACTGAAAACCCTACTACTTCATCTAATTCAGGTGGACTAGTCATTCACACAATATGGGCTTGAATTCATCGGGATGATCAATCCACCGGGAAGAATTTAATGGTTTGACAAAAATCTAAAGATTAGACATTCAAGGTTGGAGATCTAATTTTGAAATGGGACACGGATTGAACAAACCAGGAGACACTCCAAATTTGATGTTATTTGGATTGGACCATACATTATCACTGCTTGCAAGGTGGCTAACTCATTCGAGTTGTCTAATCTTGATGGGAACATGCTTCAAATCCCAGTCAATGGGATTCATCTCAAACTTTCTCATTAAGTTCTTCCATGCATCTTGTACATAGTAGATTAGAATTTCAATTCCTCCTAGTACTTTTAGCACATTGCATTTTTGTTAGTGTAGGTTTCTTTCCCTAAGTTATTTTCATAGTCTTGTTTCTTGGAGATGTCCTTGTGCACACTCTATCATGTTTTCAAGATGTTTTCCGAGAGGAGGAGGTTAAAAATATCATAGATTAGTTGTAGTCACCTTAGAAAATAAAATACATAACAACTAATCAAACTCAAGGATTTCAAACTAACTCCATGCCTAATGGATGGTAAGGCTAATGCTTGTCTACTCTAGTAGGTAGATGGCTCATGTGAGTCGCCAAAAATGTTGCCTATTTTTTACCCTTATAAAAATTGAACAACTAGAGATTTCACGGGCTGAGGAAAGAGGATAATATTTTAGCCATGTTGTGGGATAAAGAAGTGAAATTGTGGCTAAGGATAAATACCGTTGAAAGATACAAAGGCCGCGAGGTGAAAGAAATAAGTTTGTAGATGTTTTGAGTGCCGCTGAAGTGAAGGGTGAAACTTGAAAATCCATGAACACTTATGGCTATGGAAAAAGAAAATGAAATACCATGGGAAGATAGAAAGAAATTCTACGGAATTCAACAATGAAGCTGACCCTCATCATGAATCCACATAGTAAAGTGGAGAAATCAATAAACCTACATAGAGATAAAGCATAAAAGCCACATATCAAAGGAAAAAAATAGTTTTATGCAGATTGCTTAAATGGATATGAGTGTCAATATGATGATTTGATCTTGTAAATCTAATATTATTTGAAGGAATATTAGCCTTCCCTATGCAAAAATATCAAATTTCATGGAGTATGGGAAGAATGAAGGAAAACTCCCCAAACATGAAAGAGGTCTACTCAGGATGGCTCAATCACTAGAATTAAATACGGGATGGGTTTTGTTCCTTATTCAATAGGAAAATGGCATGTGGAAGAGAAATTGCAGAGCAATCAAATATTCTCGAGAAGATTAAATGAAGTTGGTTGGGGGTAGAAGGAAAATTTGAATTTTCCCCTCTTTTTTTTTCTCTCTCCTCTTCTAACTTTCTATGTATTGTAAAGTGATGCCTTGTTTTAATGTTGGATATTTTAGGAATACACGGGTAGAATTTCATGTTGCATAAGTGTTATAAGAGTTTCATGCCTTGGGCTATGTCTCGTAATTTTTTTCATCTTCCTCCTGCATCGTGATGATCTATGCATGATTTCTAAGCAATAAAATCTTTGGTTTTGTGTCTAATTCGGCCTTAGATTTTTTAAATTACTCTCTTTCCTCTTATCAATTTGCAGGTATGTGGTATGTGTTATTTTAGAGGTCTATTTCTATTATGCATTGTGAAAGTGGAGCTCTGGATGCAATTTTGATCTGTGACCATCATTTCGGCCATCTTCATTGTTGTTTCTTCCATTTTCTCTCTTGCCTAAGTATTCATCCCCTTATTTTTGTGTTATCTCCTTCTCTAGTTTAGGTTTATATTTTATGCATCTCCTTCTCACCCTGGTCCCTTGGAAAGTTAGAGTAGAGCTAGATAGTTGCATTTAAATTCCTAGGAGTAGTTTAGCATTAGAGGTAAGTAGAGGAAGTTGGCCTTCTCTCGGAGGTTTGTCTCAGTTCGAGTCCCATAACTTGGAGACAGTCCCATGTTGTCTCAAATCCCAAATTGTTTATGATTTAGGCATAGGTTTATATTTGAGCTCCAATAGTTCCTTTTTAGTGGTTTCCATAATATTTGTGATTGATTTTTGGAATAACACATTGTTTCCTTTTTTGAGGACTTTTATTTACTTGTATGAGCGCATGTATCACGCATAACATTTTTATATAATTTATTTTAGTAGCATTACATAGACACAAAATCAAGCACTTTGGGTATCTATTTAGTCCTAATTACATATTATTATTCAAATGATTCCTAAGTAAGAAAAGGATTAATTAACCCATGCCTTTGACCATATTTTTTTGCTTTTTATTTCCACTTTTTGTCTTACAACCTTACTTGCTCAGTATTCCTTTCTATAATTATGCATTTATCATCTTAGACACCAACGCCATGTGCCCTTGTTGCCTTTGGGTGTCCCACGACCCTTTTACTTTGTTCACATCTTTTGGGTCCTTTCTAGCCATTTGAACATATTATATTTTTTTAGTCATCCTTTTCAGGGTTAATTACAAAATTCAAGCAAAGGAATCATAAAAATATAAAGTTATGTGATCATCATAAAGGACCAAGCACTAAACATTGACTATCACCACCTAAGGTTGCATCCATCAAGTATTTAAGAGATCCATTGCATCCATCTAACACCATCAAAGGGACATAAGGGCTGGTTATTCTACATACACTTCATAGGAGGGTATTTCATTCTATTCCAGGCACACATATATTACATTTCTTTACATCTAGATACTTTGCTTGCTATCAAGTATGAAACGCACAAGAGCCACCTAGGACATGATTTTACACACACACACAAAGAACTAAATTGGGTATGAGATGTAGTGAAGTTCTCAGTCGTAAGATCACCATTGTGATAGCTAAGGATAGTATGAACCCTCATTTTGCATCTTTCCCTTTTAGGATTTGATGTCTATTTGAGTGTTTTGTAGGTCATTACTTTAGTGTAGGTTTCTAAAGAAGCTCGATGATCTTGGTTTGACCTCATAGTGACAAAAGAGAACAACGAACAACTAACAACCACTCGGATGAGGTTTTCTAAGTATTTGGCGAGACACAAGTACCCAAAAAATGGCCTAGAGCACCCACGGAAGCCCTATCCCTCTCCAAGCTCCCAATCCAAGAATATTTTCAACGCACACACTTATGCAGGGTTTTTGTGATGATTTTCCTTATTTTTTCATCTAAACATCACTTCCGTATAATCCATATTTTATTGAGAATCAACTAAGTAAATTTTTATCCTCCTTGCAATTAGGGTTTCATATTTTATTGCTTAGTTTGCATGGCTTAATTTATTTACTTCATTTTATATTCATTTACTCTACAATACTAATTAGATAAGGCATATATATTTTCATATTTATCTTAATAATTTTGGTGAACTCGTAGCTTAGATATACTTACCCAGGATCCACTAAAACCATAATGGATAAGAATAGATCTTCTCCTCCTAGGCTAGTCATGCCTCATGTGAGTATTAATCCTATTAATGATGAAACAACCATAATTGAACTTATCACTCTACATCGTAACACTATTCTTCTGGATGATACTCAAAGGAAACTATTAGCTCATGAGTGCAATGTGCCTACTAGCTTTGATAATTCTACCATCAACATTGTTTTTGATCCAAAAGCTTTTCTAGTTGTAGGCCTTGTTATTTATTTAGTCGAACTCCACCTTATTCTATTTATACTAAGAATTTAGATGATTCTATTATAATTTTTATGCTTAATCTTGATGATAATGCTTTAGCTAAAAATTAGGATTAAAATAAACATGTGCATGATGTTTTTTCTCATACTAGTCAGGATGATTCTATAGTTTCATCTCATACTCCTTACATTCCTGAAAATATTTCTAATAATGCATCGCATACTAGTTCTCCTCCTCCATTATATTTTGATGATACACTTAATGAAATCCTTGTATCTAAATCTTTGTTTGATATTGATGAGGCACATAATAGTAATGATTCTACTTCTTTGCATATTGTTGAATGTGATTTTCTACTCGCTTTCATCCTCATATGAGATTGTCTATAATAACATGTATGATTCATCTCCTTCTTTTATTTCATCTCCTAATAACATTTACGATGTTATTGCTACTACTTTTTGGCACTCTATTTTATTCACCACCTATTATTTCTTCAGCACCTATATCTAGTGTTCCCTTAGCATCGTTATCTTCTACTTCTTCTCTTAACATTCCTATGATCACTCATAATGACAAGATACAACCACTCAATACACCATTCACATATTCTACCATTCCTTCACATGACATCTTATCACTCATGCATGTTGTTGGCTAATTACAATCTCAGGTCTAATCTCTCACACTTGAAAGAAAATCCTATTATACTTATATCGATAAAAATTATTTACATGGCAACCTTATTCCAAAAAAGATTCACAATTCAACATTCCCTAAGGATTTCATTATGCCTACATTTTCATGCTTTGATGGTATTGAAAATCCATATTTACATCTTAAGCATTATTGTATAGTGATGCGAAGCATCAAGGAACAAGACATAATAAGGTCATATAAGACCATGATACATGTTTTTAGGTGTGAATAAATGAATGTTAGAGTTAAGTATGTTGTAGAAGTGAATATATGCTTGTAAGAAGATGATAAGGTGACTTGACTTGGCATTTAAGGAGTAATATATGCTAATTAAGGTCTTTTTAAGCCTTGACATCATGTAGTAGTTGCCTTGTATGGATTACAGGAGAGTATCAAGATGATTTACACATGATTTCTATGTTGAGAATATTTTTGAGTCTTCCTAGGAGTGTGAGTTGGCTTAGGATTCCGTTTAGAAGCTTTAGAGAGTCTATTCTTAGCTAATGAATACCTATTTCATAGGTGATTCGATGGAGATGAAGTAGAACATGGGTTCTCAAGGTTTTAGAAGATGGAACAATGAATAACAACATATGTATGATGTTTGAAAGAAGAAATATACTCTTATTTACATGAAATATCTTGTTTCAATGGATTGTGCACAAGAACCCTGGCAGGAAAGCAAGATAGAAACCCTCTATGAAATTCAAATGATGTACATCTCTTAATTATTAGCATGGAAAGGTTATACCGGTGATGTAGATCACGTTGGTAATTTTTGTATGTTTTGAAAATGCATAGTTTGGATTTTATAGCAAATTGTTGCCTCTCGGGCCTAAACTAGGGCTTCGTATATCTTTTTATTTCATGGATAGAATTGATTGAAATTTTACAGTATCTCTACATTGATATGATCTAAAGATCATCCAAATTTGTTGAAGAATGATCTTGTGTCACTCAAGCTATAGGTGACTGTGTATTCGAGATACAACAGTGATGTATAGTTCACAGTCAAATAAAGAACATACACAGTTTTTGCATTATAACATGACTAATCATGATGATAGATTGATATGATGGACAAAATAGGGGTATATTGGATGTATTTGCATGATCTCAGGTCTAAATGCATGAAGCTATTACCTTGTTAGCATATAAAAGATGATTGCACAGGCTTAGGACTGTATTTGGCAAGAAAGGAGGACTGCAAACATGAAGGAGATGGACACAATATGATGAAAATCCACTGATAAGGTATGGGAGGGAACCTATCTAGGTATATTTGTTGAATATGAATGACATTGGGCATATAGGTACAAGGGAAATTCCTTCCCTCTAGTTATAATCAGACTGTACAGTGGTCTAGGACTGTGTTAGTCCACAATAAGATGTTCAAAGGGCTAATTTCAAGGAGAAGTAGAGTTAAGTACCTGTGCATGGATGTTGGAGGATGACTATCCTAGTACTATTAATGTGTTCCATGATTCTAGAGAGAAATCTACCAGTGATTTGGAGTAAATGTAGACTGTGTAGGGGTTCTAGGACTGTATAAGTCACTTCAAAAACATACAAGCGAGGTGATAAAGGAAAAACCTAGATCTAGGACAGTATATGGAGGTCATGAATACCTCAACCATTGTGAAGGGAGGTCTGTTGAGCTGTTGGTATGCCCTGGGAACCAACTAATTATGTATTAAGAGTTTGAGTTGGATGCTTTTAGACTAAGTTCAGTCTTGAGGGCAGAGTGTTGAGATTGCACACTAGTAGAGAGATGCTTGAGCATTCATAAAGGAACTTGAAACATTGGTTTGTTGCCTTGGTCATGTTCAATCAAGAAGAAAAGAGCTTGTGACTATATTGAAGAAGAGCTCCATTTGGAGGCAAAGGTGTATGGTAAGAGAACTCAAAAAGGTATGAATGCTAGAGACTTTATGAATGGATTTTGTAGCTTGGGACAGTCATGTAGATTAATATAGAAGTTCTTTACATCTATTATATATTGTTAGTGATCACAAAGTGATCACCTTTGCTCATCAAGTTAACTCTCCTCCAGTTGTTGTTTTCAAGTAGTAGAAGGTACAAGTTCTCATTGGACCTCAAGGAGATAAGAACAAACAGATGATGTTGCATGAACATCAATTAATGATCCTCTAGCAGGGGTGGATGGAGTAATAGAGAAAGTTCAAGATCTTGATTAAAGAAGGAGGGATGAATCTAAATTACCCCTGCATCATTATGGTATCAGAGCAAGGATAGGAGATCAAAGGACAACCATAAAAGGAAACAAAAGGTAGATCAAATACCAAGGAGTTCAAGGTAACAAACACATGTTTTCAAGCTATTTATTTCTATAATTTTTAGAGAACTCCATATTATAAAGTGTGTGATTGAATCAGTCATGGAGGTAGGAGTAGTGTGTGAATTGGTTAAGTTCCTAAGCTATCAAAAGGAACAAGAAAAGAAAGAGAAAAAGAGGAAAGAGGAGAATATGAGAGGAAGATTGGCACTTCAAAAAGAAATAGAGGAAGTGAAGAGAGATTTGGAGAGAGTGACCACCATGTGGTTATAGTTGCAGGAAGAAGAGAGCCATCAAAAGAAGAGTGGCCTAGTATTGAGAGGGAAGATGAAATGGCCTGTGAGGTCATTGGTGAAAAGAGATAGAAGGCACAAAAAGGATGCCTTGAGGAAGAAAGAATATTTTCCAGATGAGCAATAAGAAGAGTTGAAAGAAGTTCTCATTGTAGAGAACAAGAAAGAAGAGAAAGTGCCAGAACAAGCACTTAAAGAAGGAAGGGAGAATGAGAGGAAGGTGTTAAGGAAAGGAGAACTCATGGAGAAACTATGGTATCTTGTTTTTATATCTAAGCTTGTGTTTATGTTTACAGGTATGAAGAACTTTTTGATGCAGGTTAAGCTTAAGAGCTTGAGAAATATGAAGGATGGTGTAAGCCAAGCACCCATGAAGAGAAATGAACAAGACAGCTACAAGGACCAGCTTGAAGAGTAATATGAAAAGAATGAAGACTTCTATGATTACAAGGAATCATGACAGATAACATGGAGGATTATGATGCACTAGATAGCATCCCAAGTGAAAAAGAAGTCCAGGAAGAGAGTAAAGCTAGACAAAAAGTCATTGAGAAGGAAGTAGGAAAGCTAAAAGCCATTGAACAAGTAAGTATGATGACTGAATATGATGATCAGATTTATGAGAGTGATGTTTCTGACATTAAAGAAGACCTAGAGCAAGATAATGATAAGAGGTTAACACAATAAGATGTGTGTGATCACGTAATGCCTAGAAGACTCAAGGAAATAGAGAATGAAGATAAATCAGCAGGTCATCAGAAGTATATGCTACCCAAAGAGATCAAGCATGGTTATGTGATGCCTAAATGTCTTGAGAAAACTAAGAACAAAGAGGAGAAGGCAGATTCCAAGAAAGAGACCATCAAATCTGAGCTCAGTCATGAAGAACCAAGGCAAGGTATGGAGGAAAATTCAGTTTACAAGATAAAATCAGTCCAGTATGTAGGTGCACAAGAGAGTAGAAATGAGTACAAACACAATCTAACTCATGAATGGAGAAGAAAACATGAAAAACAAATGGTGTATCAACCTAAGGTCATCCAAAACAAGGTATGGAAAGCTAAGAGCTTCAAGGAGCAGCAGTACAAAGTCATCAAACATGAAGTAATGGAAAGTGGAAGGTCCTCAAAAGATGGTGAAGCAAGAGCTGAGTACAGTCAGGGAAGTCAGAGTTCAAAGAAGGATGAAGACAAAACAGGTCCTATATATGATGAAGATGAAAGAGAAGTTGATAGATATAACTTGGAAGAAGAAATGAGGATACTAGAAGAGTTGATGAAGAGAATGACAACAAAAATAGAGAGAAATCAGGAAATTGAGAGAAGAAGAAGGAGAACAGTTGAGAAGAAGGAGAGAGAAGAGGTGTTGCCAAGGATAGAGAAGCCTGAAAAGTTGCAAGAAATGCAACAAGGAAGACAAGAGGTACCAAAGAAGGAAGAGGAAAAGCAAGAGAGAGAAATAATGAAAATGACCAAGTTGGAAATGGTCAATGAAAAAAAAAAGAAATGGAGAATAAGAGAAATCTATAGACATTCAAGAGGATTCATGGCCTCAACCCTTTACTTCTAATATTGCTTTTAATATTGTGAATATAGGTTTGGAAGACATGGAGATGAGCCAAGAACATGATTCAATGAGAGAGCTCATGAGACAAGAGGAACAAGAAGATATAGAAGACACATATGATGATGAAGTTGAGGCATTTAAAGGTGAAGAAGCACCAAAGTATGATTTTGAATACATAAGTATGGAGTAGCTGAAAGAAGAACTAAAAGCATTAGAGGAAGTCATATATCAAGACAAGGAGACTCATGTAGATAGACATGAAGATAAGACAAGTGAAGAGGTGGTAGAAGACAATCAGATTTCAGTTGAGGAGGCATATGAACCTTCAAAACAGGTGAGGAGGTAGATTTTTGCATTGAAGACCTTCACTTCATTCCTAAGGTGAAGCAAGCCTATCAAGAGGCCAAAGATGAAAGAGAAAGAGGATTGTTGATAAAGCAGGTGGAGAAGACTATCAAGTCTTGTGAGAACATTCTTAGCAATGATCAAGGAGCTATAGCTACATGTTGTTATGAACACAAAACAGAGTTGACATACCTAGTGAAGGAGATAGAAGACCTACAAGAGGAAAAATTGAAGAAAAAGACCATGAAGAGGAAGATGAAGCAAGGAGCAAGCAAAAAGAGTAGAATTAAGGAGAGGAAATGCAAGAGCAGATGGAGGAGAAAAAGTATACAAGCAAATGCAATAAGGATGAACTGGAAGACAAGAAAGAAGAAGAACTATTTGAGTAGGAGCTCAAATTCTTTTCTCAAGGGCACTCTGATGCAGGAGCATCAAGGAACAAGACATAATAAGGTCATATAAGACCATGATACATGTTTTTAGGTGTGAATAAATGAATGTTAGAGTTAAGTATGTTGTAGAAGTGAATATATGCTTGTAAGAAGATGATAAGGTGACTTGACTTGGCATTTAAGGAGTAATATAGGCTAATTAAGGTCTTTTTAAGCCTTGACATCATGTAATAGTTTCCTTGTATGGATTACAGGAGAGTATCAAGGTGATATACACATGATTTCTATGTTGAGAAGATTGTTGAGTCTTCGTAGGTGTGAGTTGGCTTAGGATTCCGTTTAGGAGATTTAGAGAGTCTATTCTTAGCTAATGAATACCTATTTCATAGGTGATTCGATGGAGATGAAGTAGAACAGGGGTTCTCAAGGTTTTAGAAGATGGAACAATGAATAACAACATGTGTATGATGTTTGAAAGAAGAATTATACTCTGGTTTGCATGAAATAGCTTGTTTCAATGGACTGTGCACAAGAACCCTGACAGGACAGCAAGATAGAAACCCTCCATGACATTCAAATGATGTAAATCTCTTGATTATTAGCATGGAAAGGTTCTACAGGTGATGTAGATCACATTGGTAATTTTTGTATGTTTTGAAAATGCATAGTTTGGATTTTATAGCAAATTGTTGCCTCTCGGGCCTGAACTAGGGCTTCGTATATCTTTTTATTCCATGGATATAATTGCTTGAAACTTTTACAATATCCCTACATTGATATGATCTAAAGATCATCGAAATTTGGTGAATAATGATCTTGTGTCACTCAAGCTATAGGTGACTGTGTATTCGAGATAGAACAATTGATGCATAGTTCACAGTCAAATAAAGAACATACACAATTTTTGCATTATAACATGACTAATCATGATGATAGATTGATATGACGGACAAAATAGGGGTATATTGGATGTATTTGCATGATATCAAGTCTAAATGCATGAAACTATTACCTTGTTAGCATATAAAAGATGATTGCATTGAGCTTAGGAATCGTATTTGGCAAGCAAGGAAGACTGAAAACATGAAGGAGATGGACACAATATGATGAAAATCGACGATAAGGTATTGGAGGGCACCTATCTAGGTATATTTGTTGAATATGAATGACATTGGGCATATAGGTACAAGGAAATTCCTTCCCTCTAGTTATAATCGATCAGACTGTACAGTGGTCAGGACTGTGTTAGTCCACAATAAGATGTTCAAAGGGCTAATTTCAAGGAGAAGTAGAGTTAAGTACCTGTGCATGGATGTTGGAGGATGACTATCCTAGTACTATTAATGTGTTCCATGATTCTAGAGAGAAATCTACCAGTGATTTGGAGTAAATGTAGACTGTGTAGGGGTTCTAGGACTGTATAAGTCACTTCAAAAACATACAAGGGAGGTGATAAAGGAAAAACCTAGATCTAGGACAGTATATGGAGGTCATGAATACCTCAACCATTGTGAAGGGAGGTCTGTTGAGCTATTGGTATGCCCTGGGAACCAACTAATTATGTATTAAGAGTTTGAGTTGGATTCTTTTAGACTAAGTTCAGTCTTGAGGGCAGAGTGTTGAGATTGCACACTTGAAGAGAGATGCTTGAGCATTCATAAAGGAACTTGAAACATTGGTTTGTTGCCTTGGTCATGTTCAATCAAGTAGAAAAGAGCTTGTGACTGTATTGAAGAAGAGCTCCATTTGGAGGCAAAGGTGTATGGTAAGAGAACTCAAAAAGGTATGAATGCTAGAGACTTTATGAATGGATTTTGTAGCTTGGGACAGTCATGCAGATTAATATAGAAGTTCTTTACATCTATTATATATTGTTTCAGTGATCACAAGGTGATCACCTTTGCTCATCAAGTTAACTCTCCTCCAGTTGTTGTCTTCAAGAATTAGAAGGTACTAGGTCTCATTGGATCTCAAGGTGATAAGAAATACAACAGATGATGTTGCATGAACATCAATTAATGATCCTCTAGCAGGGGTGGATGGAGTAATAGAGCAAGTTCAAGCTCTTGATTAAAGAAGGAGGGATAGTCTAAATTACCCCTACATCATATAGTGATGGCTTCTTATTATAATGATTGACTATTGCTAAAATCTTTTTGTCATAGTCTTACTAATGATGCTCTCCAATGGTACACATATTTACCCTTTAGATCTATTAGTACCTATTGTTAAATGGAAGATTTTTTTGTTCAACGTTTCATACTTAACAATGGCCCTAGAGTCACTCATGACCATTTTCTTGGCTTACATCAAGGAAAAATAGAACATATCATTGATTAATTTTTGTGCTTCAATGCTTTCATGCATCCGTTATTATTTCATCCCATTGACTTAGAAAATGAATTCATCTTTAATTGTGGCTTGATTACTTCTTTCAAGAAACACTTGCAATATGATACATGCGAATCATTCACACTTTTATGTTATAAAGTCATCTATTTAGAAAAGGATCTCATTACTACACATAATATACAACCTCTTACTATCACTACTACTACTTTGCATAATCTAGTTATTATCCACTTCCATTTTTGAGCATCGTCCATGGTCTCCACATCCTCAACCTCATAATAAAGTTCATTCCTCTCCATTTCCTTAGTGTTCTTTATCTCCTACATTCGTCGAGACTCCACCTCAGACTTTTTCATCTCCTTTATGGAAGCCATTACACTTTTCTCATCATGTTATACCTCATGATGTGATGTGTTCCTTTGTTAACAAGTATTTGATTCACTTACCTTATAATCAACATCATCCCCCTCATCACTTGTAACAAAAACATGAGCTACCTTACTAAAACTATCATCGTATCAATGCCGATCATGAAAATTAATGTTGTACCCTTCATGACAGATTATACCACTTAGAAGATAAGGGTGTCATTTCCTTTGGATCTCTCTCTCTCATGGTCGGTCTATGTATCCACATTCACGCAATTATTTTATTACTCCAGTTGACTTATCTCCTTCATCTAGTTCTAAGGTCATTATTCATCCACCACCACAGGTTTTTGGTCATGAGTGCTCTCCATCTCATTCATCCACTATTATGCGATTTCATCCGCTCCGTAATTTACCTACTACACATTGGCTTCCCGAGCCTCCATTCTCTGCACTTCCCACTACTCCAACACTCATCAAAACCATCTCATCTAGATTCATCTTGGTTCATACACTTATGCTATTTATGGCCCACATGCTTCCACCGCTCTACACCCACTTGGTATTTGGTAGGTTATTTTCTCACCTTACCCCCCGATGACACACATGTGCTATTATAGTTCATACATGAATATTGAGGTATTTTTACAATAATAACCTCACCATATATCATGTGCTACACATTATATTGATGTATCTATTCAACGTCCATCCTCATATCACTTCTTGATGACACACTCTCGTGCTTCAGTTCACACTTGACTATTGAGGGCATATTATATACAATAGCCTCACAAAGCACGCACTACCTACCACATCACACATAATTTTATTTCTCAAACATATTCATCACCATCAACACACATATGACACCCTCTACATACTCAATTTGGAAACAATACATATTTCTCGTGCTTATTCATCAATATAAACTCAACACATACTCTCCTCGCATCTTCAACACAACATACAACACACTTGACACATTTACAACATCCTTCACACTTAGTGCTTTCATGACATATCTCTCCTAAATCTCACAACATGCATCCCTTACATCATATGACACATCTCTCTTGCATACAATCAACACACATATCTTGCATGATATGTAACATACTACTTGTTTTCCACTTTCACATATGAAAAAACCTACCACAAGCTGACATGTTCATAATAAAAATCTATTTCAACACACAACATTAAACACTCAATGGAATCTTTGTAACACATAATAAAATAGAAAAAATTGTAATCAATCTCCTACAAAAGCAACACATTCACAACATCTTTCTCTCATGCGCAAACAACACAACAAAATTCACATATCTCTTATGCAATCAATGTTACATCCCACCCTATGACATACTCTAGTTCCATGGTCCATACTCAACTGCTGAGGGTATACATCTTAAATGGACCCACTTATACTCACACATTTAATCAAATTGCCAATTCACTCACACGTTTACACTCTACACTTTTCACTTTGACAATCACATATTTTTAGTACATACATTCAAACCATTTCCCGATGACACACTCTTGTTTACGCTTCATTCTTTACCACCAAGGGGTTTATAAAAATTAACCTCATCATATGCATACAAATCCACTCGGGGTGCGCTACTCATATCATTCACTTTGCATTCCATTTCTGTCTCATCCACAACATAATGTATATCTTGGTTACATTTAATCTTTCTTAATTATTCTTTCACATGTACATGTTACTACACATTCTACATAGATATCTTGTATGTCATTATATTTATCATACACATGCGTGTTCACTTGGCTTTCTAGTTATGATCACATATTTTACAAATCCATACACGTAACATGGATGCTTGGCATAAAACCTATTACCATTACCACGAAGGCTCCTAGGGGAATCCACTTTCATACATTATAGGTGATATTATTTCATTTTGTTTCATATCACATTACTTTATCGAATATACACGCCTTGAAATATTTTTTTATATTTCTAACATTCTAATGGGTGCTTCATGTGTAACATTTGTTTTTCGGACTATATGCTTCCATGGTTGTGTGTTACATTGCTTGTCATTGCTTTCTCTTTATATTCCATTGTTTACGGGATTTTCCCCTTGTCTTGTGTGCACATTGTCTTCTTTTAGCTTCTTTGGCCCTAGTTTTCTTGTAACATCACGAGTGGTGTCCCATGTTTGCAACCAATTGTTCCTAGTCCACATTGTCTTCTTGTATGTTTACATTATCTTCTTGCATCTTAGCTTACACATTGTCTTCTTAGCTTACATTTTTTCTTATACATGCATGGTTG